>JAQPPZ010016869.1:11236250-12454166 GCA_028583015.1 Wollemia nobilis | reverse complement strand
TGCTGTGCCCCTCAGTCCTAAGTCCTGCATATCCTAGGCACTTTGAGATGCCTAGGCTAGAAAATTTCAAGGGAGAGGAAGACGTGCAAGAACACATTACCAACTTCATGAATGTGTGCTTCCATCTTGAGAAAAATGATGCCCTAATACTAATAATGTTCATCATGACATTCTTGGGTGCAACAAATCAATGGTTCAATCAGTTTCCTAAGCATAGCATCACTAGTTTTGAGCAACTAGTAAATGCCTTTCTAGAATGCTTCTCCTTTGGCACCAAGAAGAAGGTGAACCTATTTGTTATGGCTAATTTAAAGCAATACGATGATGAGCCAATTATGAACTATGGGTATAGGTGGAGGAAAATCATGGAACTATCATTCTCTATCCCCACTAAAGAGTTCACTTTAATGTTTGCAAAGAGCTATGCAAAGTACATCTCGTTGCTATTGCAACTGTAGTAGTATGAAACATTTGAGGAAGCCTTCACTCAATCTAAGTTGATAGAAGATATAAATTTGGAGGAAGGAGATCTAAAGCTCTGTATAAAGAAAGAATAGAACAAGAGTGTGTGATATCAACCATAATAATCCCAGCCTTCGCACGCCAACCAGATCATGTTAAATTTTCCAAAAGCAACACAAAGGAAACAATAATAGAACTATTAGGCTCAACCTCCTCTTGCGCATCATGACCAGTGTAATAGGAATCAATGCAAGGACAAACAAATATGTCCACCTTTCAACTATACACCATTGCCTAAATATTTGACATCAATTTTTAGCCACCTTTGTGAGGCCAATATTTTAAACTTGCCTAAGGTGCACGCCCTATATCCTAATTACCCCAAACCTAAGGGGTATAGGGAAGATATATATTGTATTTATCATCGAAAAAATGACCATGATATCTAGGATTGTGTTGCATTCAAGAATGTAGTGTAGAATATGTTGGATAAGAACAAATTGCAAAACATTGACATATTAAAAAATCCTCTTCCCAGTCATGGGACCAACAACAATTAAGTTGAGCACATCAATGAGGTGCACGTAGCCCCGCCTAATGAGGGTTTTATCAGTATGATCAATACTACAACAAGAAGCAGAATATGTCTTGGTCAGCCCAACATGCCAAAAAAGTCAACTAAAGCTGATAATCTATCATAGTCCACACCAACAATGAGTTCAATTCACTTACAAAAGGATCCTTTGATTATCTTTCACATATAGGATATTAAGCCAATCTCTAAGGATGAACCCGATCCTCTGCTACATATAATAGCAAGCATCAATTGGATTCCATACAAGAGAGACTTGATTGACACTGGGTCATCTACCAACATCATCATGGCTGTAGCTTTGAAGCATTTAAATTTGTTGCCTTCATGCATTATGGACTCAACATTCACATTGAGGGCCTTCAATGATGCTACTTCCCCAATAATTGGCACAATAATCCTACCTATATAGGTTGGTATAAATATGATACCTACGTTGTGCCATATCCTAGGGGGTGAGAGGCAGTATAACATATTGATAGGTAGACCATGGATGAGGGATATAGAATGCATGCCTTCCATAGTGCACAAAACCTTAAAATTCATACACCAAGGGCAAGTGTATGTGGTCCCCTATGATCTTGAGATGTTCAAGTATTACAATAATGTCAATGAGCCACAAGAAACTCTAGTGACATGTGAGCCTCAGAACATTCATTCGAATAAAATCACCAAATATTTGATCAAGGCTTGCATCAAGAAGTCACTACCTTCTCCTGTCACAAAAAATCATAGTATCATATTACCTAACGAGGAGAATAAAACATCAGTTAACATGACTAAAGCACCTACAACTGGTTCAAAAGCTAACGTACCTTCTCAAGAGTTTGTGGCAATGGTCAACATCAATACAGAGGACCAAGTGACTCTAAACCAGATAACATAAGATATGGTGCAACTAGAGGTTGTTTCCATATCAAAGGGGTCAAAACCATTGGAATTAGTCACTTTTGACTCACTTCTCATGGTGCCTCCTCAAGAGCAAAAAAAATTGTTCCCCCAACATTATATTAGGGATACTCAAGCTAGCACAATTCAAAACTACAAAGTGAAACAGGAACATGAGCTGAGTCACAAATGTGAGCATGAAAATGCCACTGATGAAGTGGATAATCAAGAAGCATCCACATCATCTCACATGAAAGAAACTAGTGATTTGCATATACTTGGGGGTTCTATAGACCCCAATATTTCACCTCCTTTAGGTGATGACAAGGGCATTTCAAACTAGTTGTTATAAATATACATAACATCCTTGTCAGTTTTGCAATCCATTTTAAGTTGTATAGATAGAATGGATTACCAAATGGATGAGAAAACTGAGGCATTACACTTCATCATGAGCCAACTTGATAACCTAGAATTACAGAAGCAACCCTCATCTAAAGTCAAACCACCTTCTGTGCAGCCATAAAAAAGCTTCAACTAGAGCAAGCGCCAACCTAACCATCTCAATAACCTAGCAAGTATCCCTTGTTTCTTGAGCCTGCATTATCAATTTTTAATCAATTATGTGCCATAAATGTAATCACCCTACCTAAGGTATAACCATTAGATCCAAATCATCTGAAACTCTAGGGATATGATGAGGACGAGCATTGTGTATACCATAGACAAAACAAAAATGACATTCATGTATGTAAACATTTTAGAGACCTAATACACAACATGCTCAATGAAAAGCAACTTCAAATTGTCAAAAAAAAAGTGACCATAGTCAGTAATCCACCCCTTGCACCCAAAAAGCAAAAGGAGCCCCCTAAGCTAGCAACCAAAATACCTATAGCTCAATCTAGTTACCAAGCTAGGCCAAAGTGTGCTACATGCTCAAAACACCAGCAACGTATTTGGACTCCACTAAATGAGCCCATATTAGACATATTTTAAAAGCTACAAGAAGCTAAGGTCATCACCTTACCTGACATAAAACATTTAGAACCAAATAGAGTGAAACCTAAGAGTTATAGGGAGGACCATTACTATCTCTATCATCGAATAGAGGGTCATGGCATTTGCAATTTCCATAGATTCAAGAATGTGGTTCAAAATTTCATATATAGTGGGGCTTTTCCCATAGATAATTTATCTATAGAACCCCAACCAACCAAAATAGAGGCTACATCATCCCAGTTGAGATCCCAAGGTCAGTCACAACCTTGTAGGTCTAACAAGCCATATCAAAAAGAGGTAACATTTGAGATGACTACTATGACTTAATTTCAAAATTTGTACAAGGCAAATGCATTTTTATTTCCTGAGGTCAAGCAAAGAGAACCCAAGCATGGGTCTAGTGATGAGAGTCTCTATTATGTCTATCATCGTATACAGGGTCATGACATCCATAGTTGTCATTCATTTTGAAAGGTGGTCTAAGGTCTATTAGAATAAAATGAGCTTCACGTCGATGATTCACTCATTTCATCTCATCAATATAGGGGTACCTCACAAAGGTCCATGTCCCAATTGAGAGAGCTAATTTCTATCACTCTTCCTAGGTAATTTGATTATATTGCAATGAGCAACATGCACACTGGGGGTCTTAAGGGTAACGTACCTTCCCCATCTTCCACATCAAGTTCAATGAGGCACAGTGAGGATTCTAAAGGTATCACACCTTCCTCACTTTCATGGAGTGGCACACACACGGGGGGTACCTAAGGTATCATACATTCCCACTTTCAAAACAATAAAATTCAAACTTTAAAAAACAATTGAAATCATAAAAATCTAAACAAACAAGAAAATATTAAAAACAAAAAGGCCCCAAAGGCATCAAAAGCCCTTTGGTAAAATCATAAAAATCTTCAAAGGCATCTTAAAATCCTTTGTAATATCACAAAATGCACCAAAGACATCACAAGCCCTTTGGTCAACTCACAAAATGCCCCAAAGGCATCATAAGACCTTTGTTAAAATCACAAAAATCTCCAAAGGCATATTAAAGCCCTTTTGGTCAAATCAAAAAAGGCTCCAAAGGCATCTTAAAGTCCTTTGATCACTTCACAAAATGCCCCAAAGGCATCTTAAAGCCCTTTGGTCAAAAACAAAAAGCTCCAAATGAATCTTAAAGCCCTTTGGTCACACACAAAAATCCCCAAAGGCATTTTAAAGCCCTTTGGTCAAAAACAAAACACAAAAGCATAAAAAAAGTTTAAAAATCAAAAAGTTCAAAAAACATTCAAAATAATAAAAAAACTCAAAAACAATTAAAAGCATCAAAAATACAAAAACATTTGCATTATGCATTCACATTTGCATTCATGTAGTTGCATTGCATACAGGTATTTTCATCCATTGCATTACATTAGGTAGGTTGTATTCACAATATTACAAATGACACCATGTTTGTACCTCAATCATGCATCATCAAAATCCAACATTATCCATAACCAATGTGTGTAACTATTATTTTCAACACAACCCCTCTTGTTGCTATAAGGAATATACTAGGATTTTTGGTCACTTAACCATACCCAGTGATATTATCAACCTTTGTAGAAATCTATCTTCACTAGCAGAAGATGAGATCTAGTTTTGATAGTGCCTAGCATAATCAAAATCCTATCACTAATCAAAACACTAAAATCCTGGTTGAAACAAGGAAGGATGAAACCTACGAAGTGGTCTAGGTTACCTTGAGTGAAAATTTTATCTTGCTCATCCCCCTATGTGATCGGTTAAAAATGCTAAGAATTGGCAAAAGGACAAGTTCCTCCCTACCTATAGAAATCCCTTGCTTTCATCAAAACAAGTAAAAATCCTAAAATAAAGAAAAAATTCAAAAGCAAATTAAAAAGTGATTATCATCACTACATAAATCCCTTTCTCAAAACAAAAGAAAATAAAAATACAAAATAAACAATGATCGTCATCAATATGCATGAGCAAGTATCCCAATAAACATGAAGAAAATAAGAGAATATTGAACTTGAATCCCTGTAATTTTTAGCATTTTATAAATCATAAGGTGATCCTCATTATGGGTTTGGTGGCATCAAGCCTGCTTTGCAATGGTGATATCCTTATGCATGATGATATGTATGTCACATTAGCATCCTACTTTTGTATAGACCAATGTTTGCATGTGGATGAGCTAGCTTTTTGGTAGCCTCTACTACCTAGTGGTCTAATCCAATTGAGTCCAACCTAGGATCAGGATGAACATTTGAGGATACCCAATACATTAATGGGCTGAATAAATCCTTCCTAACATTGGGGTATGCTTATGTTTCATCTAATGTGTTCATTTGCAGACACAAGGATAATGAATATCTAGGTCTTCACAACAAAAACTGTATATTTCAGGAGTCCTATATAGTCATTCTATGATATTTGATAAGTCAACTAGGGTGTTTGAGTCTCATGGAAAACCTCAAAAATTCCTAAATAATAACATATCATGCCATCAACCACATACAACTTTCTTTATGAGATCTTTTTTATTAAAGGGTTTTCATGAAATATGATAGATGTTGGATAAATTTCAGCAATGATATTTAGATGGCCATTGACTATATTATGCATAGCTTTTAATTTACAAAAGCTCATAGAGAAAGGACATACATTTTACATCATATCATCATATATATGAATGCTTAAATGATAAGTTATTATGAAAGAGTTATTATTTACATTCATTATTTTTATACATTTTGTGTTGTCACCCATGAGGTTGTAAACACATTAGATTCATTCCTCATGTTTTAAGTGATTAAAGCATACAAGTTCATTTACACTAGGTCAACATCATTTAAATAATGCATTACATACATTGCATTTACCATATCATAGCACATAGATTAAATGCATCAATAATTTAAACAAATTAAACATGTATTTAACACAAAGCATTACATCCATATATGCATACATCACCATAGTGCATTTATACATCTAGATCATAGCATTCAAAAAACATCTATCATCTAACTAGTGCATGTCAACAGTACATTGCATCCATATAGCATAATCAAATTATTATCTAGGCATTACATTCATCATTGCATCCATAACAAAAAATAAGAACAAAAAAATATTTCAAGCATTGACTGGGGCATTATTGGTATCATACCTCCCTTAATTAGAAATCAAAAAATTAAGCAATCAACCCAAAAATATCTAAAGGTATCACAAGCCCTTTGGTAAACTCACAAAATATCCCAAAGATAGCATTAAGCCCTTTGGTCGACTCACAAGAAGCCCCAAAGGCATCACAAGCCCTTTGGTCAAAAAAAAGTCCCAAAGATAGCATTAATCCCTTTGGTAAACTCACAAAAAATCCCAAAGGCGTCACAAGACCTTTGGTCAAAAAAAAATTTTCCCAAAGGTAGCATAAGCCCTTTGGTCAACTCACAAAAAGTCCCCAAAGGCATCACAAGCCCTTTGGTCAACTCACAAAAGGCTCCAAAGGTAGCAAAATCCCTTTGGTCAACTCACAAAAATCCCCAAAGGCATCATAAGCCCTTTGGTCAAAACAAAATGCCCCAAAGGTAGCATAATCCCTCTAGTCAACTCACAAAAGGCCCCAAAGGCATCACAAGCCCTTTGGCCAGCTCACAAAAGGCCCCAAAGGCATCACAAGCCCTTTGGTCAACTCACAAAAGGCTCCAAAGGCATCACAAGTCCTTTGGTCAACTCACAAAAAGTCCCAAAGGTATCACAAGCCCTTTGGTCAAAAACAAAATACCCCAAAGGTAGCATAAGCCCTTTGGTCAACTCACAAAAATCTCCAAAGGTAGCATAAGCCCTTTGGTCAACTCACAAAAAGCCCCAAAGGTAGCATTAAGCCCTTTGGTCAACTCACAAAAAGCCCGAAAGGCATCACAAACCCTTTGGTCAAAAAAAAAAATGCCCCAAAGGTAGCATAAGCCCTTTAATCAACTCACAAAAAGCCCCAAAGGTAGCATAAACCCTTTGGTCAACTCACAAAAAGCCCCAAAGGTAGCATTAAGCCCTTTGGTCAACTTACAAAAAGCACCAAAGGTAGCATAAGCCCTTTGGTCAACTTACAAAAATGCACCAAAGGTAGCATTAATCCATTTGGTTAACTCATAAAACACCCCAAAGGTAGCATAAGCCCTTTGGTCAACTGACAAAAAGTCCCAAAGGCATCACAAGCCCTTTGGTTAACTCACAAAAGGTCCCAAAGGCATCTTAAAGCCCATGGTCAAATCACAAAAGGATCCAAAGACATCATAGCACCTTTGGTCACCTCAAAAAAGGCCACAAAGACATCACAATCCATTTGGTCAACTCACAAAAGGATCCAAAGACATCATAGC
The DNA here is from genome assembly GCA_028583015.1 of Wollemia nobilis. NCBI lineage: Eukaryota > Viridiplantae > Streptophyta > Pinopsida > Araucariales > Araucariaceae > Wollemia > Wollemia nobilis. The sequence goes on along the minus strand of JAQPPZ010016869.1, from coordinate 12,446,831 downwards.
ATCTTTGGTCACCTCACAAAAGGCCCCAAAGACATCACAAGCCCTTTGGTCAACTCACAAAAAGTCCCAAAGGCATCACAAGCCCTTTGGTCAACTCACAAAAAGTCCCAAAGGCATCACAAGCCCTTTGGTAAAAAAAAAAAGCTCTAAAGGCACATAAGCCCTTTGGTAAAATCATAAAAGGCTCCAAAGGCATCTTAAAGCCCTTTGGTCAAATCACAAGAGGCCCCAAATGCATCACGAGCCCTTTGGTCAACTCACAAAAGGCCCCAAAGACATCACAAGCCCTTTAGTCAACTCAAAAAAGTCCCAAAGGTATCACAAGCCCTTTGGTAAAAAATAAATGTCCCAAAGGTAGCATAAGCCCTTTTGTCAACTCACAAAAGGCCCCAAAGGTATCACAAGCCCTTTGGTCAACTCACAAAAGGCCCGAAAGGCATCACAAGCCCTTTGGTCAAATCACAAAAATCCCCAAAGGCATCACAAGCCCTTTGGTCAAAAACAAAAGCCCCAAAGGTAGCATAAACCCTTTGGTCAAATCATAAAATGCCCCAAAGGCATCACAAGCCCTTTGGTCAACTCACAAAATGCCCCAAAGGTAGCATTAACCCCTTTGGTCAAGTCACAAAAAGCCCCAAATGTAGCATAAGCCCTTTGGTCAACTCATAAAAGCCCCAAAGATAGCATTAAGTCCTTTGGTCAACTCACAAAAGGCCCCAAAGGTAGCATAAATCCTTTGGTCAACTCACAAAAATCCCCAAATGCATCACAAGCCCTTTGGTCAACTCACAAAAGGCCCCAAAGGCATCTTAAAGCCCTTTGGTCAAATCACAAAAGGCTCCAAAGACATCATAGCACCTTTGGTCACCTCATAAAAGGCCCCAAAGGCATCACAAGACCTTTGGTCAACTCACAAAAGGATCCAAAGGCATCATAGCACCTTTGGTCACCTTACAAAATGCTCCAAAGGTATCACAAGACATTTGGTCAACTCACAAAAATCTCCAAATGCATCACAAGCCCTTTGGTCAAAAACAAAAAGCTCCAAAGTCATCATAAGCCCTTTGGTCAAATCACAAAAGGCCCCAAAGGTATCTTAAAGCCCTTGGATCAAATCATAAAAGGCCCCAAAGGCATCACAATCCCTTTGGTCAACTCATAAAAGGCCCCAAAGGCATCACACGCCCTTTGGTCAACTCACAAAAGCCCCAAAGGTAGCATAAATCCTTTGGTTAACTCACAAAAAGCCCCAAAGGTAGCATTAAGCCCTTTGGTCAACTCATAAAAGGCCCCAAAGGCATCATAAGCCCTTTGGTCAACTCACAAAAATTTCCAAAGCCATCACAAGCCCTTTGGTCAACTCACAAAAGTCTCCAAAGGCATCACAAGCCCTTTGGTCAACTCACAAAAGGCCCCAAAGGTATCACAAGCCCTTTGGTCAAAAGAAAAATGCCCCAAAGGTAGCATAAGCCCTTTGGTCAACTCACAAAAATCTCCAAAGGTAGCATAACTCCTTTGGTCAACTCACAAAAAGCCCCAAAGGTAGCATTAAGCCCTTTGATCAACTCACAAAAATCCCTAAAGGTATCACAAGACCTTTGGTCAAAAAAAAATGCCCCAAAGGTAGCATAAGAGCTTTGATCAACTCACAAAAATCCCTAAAGGTAGCATAAGCCCTTTGGTCAACTCACAAAATGCCCTAAAGGTAGCATTAAGCCCTTTGGTCAAGTCACAAAAATCCCCAAAGGTAGCATAAGCCCTTTGGTCAACTCAAAAAAGCCCCAAAGGTAGCATTAAACCCTTTGGTCAACTCACAAAAGGCCCCAAAGGTAGCATAAATCCTTTGGTCAACTCACATAAAGCCCAAAGACATCACAAGCCCTTTGGTCAACTCACAAAAGGCCCCAAAGGCATCTTAAAGCCCTTTGGTCAAATCACAAAAGGATCCAAAGGCATCATAGCACCTTTGGTCACCTTACAAAATGCCCCAAAGGCATCACAAGTCCTTTGGTCAACTCACAAAAGGATCCAAAGGCATCATAACACCTTTGGTCACCTTACAAAATGCTCCAAAGGTATCACAAGACATTTGGTCAACTCACAAAAAGCCCCAAAGGCATCACAAGCTCTTTGGTAAAAAAAAGAAGCTCCAAAGGCATCATAATCCCTTTGGTCAAATTACAAAAGGCCCCAAAGGCATCTTAAAGCCCTTTGATAAAGGCCCCAAAGGCATAACAAGCCCTTTGGTCAACTCACAAAAGGCCCCAAAGGCATCACACGTCCTTTGGTCAACTCACAAAAAGCCCCAAAGGTAGCATAAATCATTTGTTTAACTCACAAAAAACCCCAAAGGTAGCATTAAGCCCTTTGGTCAACTCAAAAAATGCCCCAAAAGTAGCATAAGCCCTTTTTCCAACTCACAAAAAGTCCCAAAGGCATCACAAGCCCTTTGGTCAACTCACAAAAGGCCCCAAAGACATCTTAAAGCCCTTTGGTCAAATCACAAAAGGCTCCAAAGGCATCATAGAACCTTTGGTCACCTCACAAAAGGCCCCAAAGGCATCACAAGCCCTTTGGTTAACTCACAAAAGGCTCCAAAGGCATCATAGCACCTTTGATCACCTCACAAAAGGCCCCAAAGGCATCACAAGCCCTTTGGTCAACTCACAAAAAGCCCCAAAGACATCACAAGCCCTTTGGTCAACTCACAAAAGGCTCCAAAGGTAGCATAAGCCCTTTGGTCAACTCACAAAATCCCTAAAGGTAGCATAAGCCCTTTGGTCAACTCACGAAAGGCCCCAAAGGTAGCATAAACCATTTGGTCAACTCACAAAAATCTCCAAACACATCACAAGCCCTTTGGTCAACTCACAAAAAGGCCCAAAGGCATCATAAGCCCTTTGGTCAAAAACAAAAAGCCCTATAGGCATCACAAGCCCTTTGGTCACCTCACAAAAGGTCCCAAAGGTGTCACAAGCCCTTTGGTCAAATCACAAAAGGTCCCAATGGCATCACAAGCCCTTTGGTCACCTCATAAAAGGCCCCAAAAGACATCGCAAGTCCTTTGGTCAACCCATAAAAATCCCCAAAGACATCATAAGCCCTTTGGTCAATGCACTGCCTATAACAACAAGACGACACTCTTCAAGGGTCCAAATCGATCATCTTAGTTAAGCGACTTGTCACTTTATTCATTGTCCTTTCCTCATAGACTCATCACTTGAGGGGGTATTCAAAAATTTTAAACAATCATAATCAAAGTCATTAAATGATCACTCGATCATGCCAAATTGTGTTCGTCTTACGAATTATTGCCAACAACTATCATAAGCTTACCCTTTGCTAGGGCAAAAAGTAAATAGGACAATTAAGTTTGTAGCTCTCCTCCTTTTGGATCTATAGTAGCACTGAAGCCTATCGTAGCATTGAAGCTACCCAATTGCCCGATGAACAAGTGCAAGATTTTGCAAATTTAAACCATCCATTCTATTGGAAGCAATGATTCTAGGATGTGCGCATTTCTGCATGACTAGGGCAACCAATGTTTATCAGATCAATGATCATCACACACCCTACAATGTGGCCTTAGGTGGTGTATTTTTTTGCTCTGTGTTGTGTTTTCCCATAATGCATCCCAAAAAGGGGTATCTGTAGATACCTAAAATATGTCATGTTTAGGAGACTACTCATATGGACACATCTGCAGACCATATGATCAATCTTGGACCTTTCCAAGAGCAAGCAGTGGTCCTAACCACTCAAAAGGGGCAGTTCTAGCCCATTTAGGCTTGGCCACTATCGACCAGAGTGGCTGCTAATCTTGGTTTCTCAAGCTGAGAGTGGCCATAGCTAACTGTTATTGATGATAGCGGCTAGCGCTGAAACATAGACTACCATCAAGGAGAGCCCAAATCATGGGTGGAGATAGCAGTTTGTATGGTTTGCAAAGATATTTTGGTAAGGAACTCCCAGAGTTCCTCTTGACTATCCCTTCAATGCTAGTTTGTAACTGAACCTTCTTTGACAGTCAGTTCACATGTAGATATAGATCTAGATCTAGATCTGGATCTGAAACCAGGAAAGCTACATATGCAGACTTATAGGAAGAATAATATAGATAGAAAGTTCAAATTATGTATAGTGGAGCCTTGTAAAAATAGAGAGCCAATCTATGTCCCTTGAGGAGCATTGGAGCATCGTATGATTGATCTGCGTCCATGCATTAGCATTTAAATTCACCGTTCTAAACCATCAACTAGTGTAGGATACACATTCGGTGACCCTTAAACATTAGTTTGAGTGAAGAGATCGACGATCACATCCCATAAGACCTAAGGTAACCTTCAATTTAGAGGTTGTTGTCTTTGACAGTGATCCATAGTCATAACCAGGTTTTAAAATGGTCAATTTCTTTGTTCTAAGTAATAGATCTTTATTTATCATTATTTCATTTACATGGCTGTAGCATAGATCTGAATCTTTTATTGCATTTAGATTGATATTTATTATTTTTATATGCATAATGCTTAGATATGCTATATTTCAATGCATGTTATGCTTATTTATCTAGATTATCATATTTGCTAACAAAATGGTCTCATCTGGGGAAGTGATCCATTCTAATTACTGTGCTAAGTTGTTTTCGTGCATGCAGATACAGGTTCACAGGATCAATCCCAGGTATCCAGAGCAGAAGATCTCTCCAGGATGAAATCATGAGGCATGTGTAAGCTCTCAGATAGTTTGGTGTGTGAGATCAGGAGGTCTGTGGAGGTGCACCATACCCTTGCAGGGGATACATTCACATTTATTCCACTTGTAATAGATTGTATCAAAATGAGTATCCCTTAGAGGGACATACATGTAACCAAGATATAGAAGCATTAATAAAATAATATGTCATTGCTTTTTATTTTCATGTTATATGTGCTTGTGTGCTTCTTCTTTTTTATTTTATATAATAATATTGCAAGTAGGGTAAGTGCGGTGTGTGCTTCTCGAGGTCACACAGTTTTGTCACAGTCCAAGTGAAATCAAATCAAAGGGTAACTTAAACGTTCAAAAGGGTCTATTTAATATTTAAATTAAGTATATTACATATCATATTGGTATGAAACTAGGTTTTCCTTGGTTTGTGCATAGCACACCATAATTTCAAAATAGAAAAATCTAGCAAAAATGGAGAACTTAGTCTCCAAAAGGAGAAAATCAAGGTGTAGGATTTGTTGGAGTAAAAATCATAATAAAAAAAGAATATTTTCAATTGAGAAAATAATTTAAGGTCTAGAAATGAATCTCTAATATCAAAAAGAGCTATTTTTGATTATGGCAAAGCAAGTTAGAAAGGTTCACAATAAAATATGCATCTAGTAATCTTGCTTGTGAAGGTCTAACACAAGTTAGAAGGGAAGTACTTGTAGAAACTAGATTAGATATGTTATATGTTGTCATCAATGGAGATTTTATTAGCTCAAACCCAATAAGGATATGAGAAAAATCAAAGGAAAAAACATATTACCATCAAGTATGTACACACCATGACCAAGAGTACTATGATAAGTAATCAAAATTATAATTTTGCAAGTTTTGAGAAACATACAAAAGGTACTAACTATACATTGACAAAGAGAATAGGATATGAAGGCCAATAGCTTAGAAAATGTCCAAGGAATCAAGTTTCCTATTGAGATAATGCAAAGACCTTAAAAAATGAGGTTTGAATTTTTAGAAATAAACTATTACATAATTTGGATTATGTAAATGTACCTTTATTGGTACATACTTAGGACATTAGATTACTTTAGGGGGAGTTATCTAGTTACTAAATGCAATGTAATAAGTATCAAAGTGTAAGTTGTACATGTGCAAGTTGTCTCTTATACATTTAGGTAGAGTGTTGGCCAAGGAACCTATTTCCTATATAAAAGGTCATAGACATAGAGTAAGATATAGCAGTAGAAATTAGTGTAGACCATAGTGGCAAGATGTAGTAGTGTGATGTATTGTGATGGGGTGTAATATGCTCAATTTCCATTCTTGAGCTATAGCTATATTCATGGAGTGTTCATTTCCTCCACAACTACTTTTGTAAACATCTCCATAATTTTAATTTATAATATATTTTTAGTCATGTCATAGATTTACTTTATTTCACATTATTCTACATCTTGTGTTTGCTATCTCCCATTATATATTGCATCAATAGCTAACAGTGGTATCAGAGCTACGATAGGTCAATAGGGAAACCACCATTATCATTGACCCTAATTTTTTTGAGAACTTGATGCATTATTGGATCAGTCACTAACACAAATTCTTAGAAGAGTCTTGGTGGTAAAATTAAGGAGAGCCACAAGTAAGGACTAAGTGAAATATCATATTCTCGAATATTGAGATTGCATATGGTTAGAGTCTTTCCACAGAGTTTCAAGAGAAAAATTATGAAGACTAGGACTTAAAACTTGATCCACTATTTTGATGAATCAACTAGTGAAGCCCATCTAAGATATTTGAAGAAAGTAACTTGAAGGTTCTTTTATTACAGGGAATTAATACTCGGATAATTGGGACACCTCCTAAAATATAAATCTAGGATATTTCAACTTCGTTTCTCAAAGGTCGAAGTGCCTTCATAGCGCAAAGATTAGTTGTTGCAAGAGAAGAATACTATAGAAGAGACTTTTGGAGAAGAATTGCAATGAAGTTTGGAGACAGGATATTTCCATTGATAGATTTGAAACTTCACAAGAAGAAAATACCATAGAAGCCTTGATCTAGAAGAAAAGGCCAAATAAGCCTTGATCCAGAAGAAAATACCACATAAGCCTTGATCTAGAGGGAAAATCCATAGAAAACTTGAAGAAAAGGCCATAGAAGCCGTGGTACTAAAGAAAAGGCCACATAAACCTTGAAGAAAAGGCCACAGAAGCCTTGATCCTAAGACTCTAGGAGAGAGTATCTAATTCATAAGTAGATTTTAGTACTAATACTTTGTTGTAGGAACAAGTAGATTCAGTGAGTTGGGAAATATTCCTACAAAAAGGTTAGGAAGAGTATCTTCTTTAGAATAAATCTAGAATCTTAAGGAAAAGAGATCATGAGAAGATCTTATTGATGAAGATGGACTAGGAGAGTCCTGATCGAATATAGAGGTAGTAGAATCATTAATCCATGAGTAGAAGGTTGAAGATAAGGTCTCAAAGAATACTAGAAGAACCTACAAGGTCTTGGAGAGGCCTCTATGAGTATCCAATAAAAGGTTTGGAGAGCCTTACTGAAGAAATAATAAAAGGAGTTCCAAGAACTCATTGGAGAAATTCACTATTGGAGATAGTGAAATATTTGGGATAATTGTCACCATCGAAAATGAGCCCAAGAAGAAGAATTTGACAAGGAATACCAAATATCATAAGACCTCAAGACATTCAAAATATTGATAAGAAGATCATGTTTGAATTCAAAATTCAATAAGGAGCTTGAAGAAATATTTAAACAGAAGAAATCTACCAAATCTAGGAGATTACCTCTCATAGCAAGAAGGCACCATTTCAGAATCAAATATCTCTTATAATCTACAACAAAAGGAGGAGACTACAGGAGAAGAACAAGCCACCAAAATCCTAGGCTCGTGAAAAAGAGTTGGAGACCATATTTTGGTGAAGATGAAGTTGTTCAAGGTAGCCTACATAGAGCTATAGGATCTTACTCAAGAAAACAACTTGGTGATATTAGACACCAAGATATACATCCTTTACAAAAGTGGAAAAAAAGGCTTTTAGAAAAAGCTAAGCAACTATTTGTGTGAGTAAATTTATTAAGTGGATTACTTATCAGATTTGTTTAAGCACCCTGAGTGGAGTAAATTTGCAAAAATAAGAGTTGAATTAAGAGTCTTCAAATATGTAAAAATAAAGGATTATTTAAGGTTCATTTTTAATTTAGGGATTGATTAGATTTCATAATCTTAAACTATATATCAACTACCAATCATCTACTTTGAAAATAAAATGAATACTAGCTCTTATTACCTTGCTTATAAATAAATTTCAGAATAATTCTTGAAGATTCATTTCATATTATTCTTGATTTGTTGTAGTAAATTATTTAAGTGCATTATTTTTTAGATTTGATTGGAGTGATAAGGTGAAATTCTTAGCGTAGTATTATTATATTTATTTTTGCACTATTATATTGCTCTCAAATATTATTGTTTATGTTAATTAGAAGGGCACAAAAATAGAATTTTTCAAAGTGTCTAAAGACACTATTAATGCACTAAGATCTACAACTTTGAAGTGGCCTAAGGAAGCCATAAAATCAGATCAATCCTCCAAGAATTGGAGAAGAAAGTAACCACCATAAGAGCATCAAAAGAAGCCTCGAACGAGACTTGGTTAGTCTCAAGTTCAAAGCACAAGAAAATAGTGCAAAAAAATAACTTCTATCATATGGTTGCATGGTTGGATTTATTTATAAAATATCCAAGAAAACAGGGGAAGGTGTCTAATTTAGAGACAACCTCAAAACCCCTATATTTCATTCAACATTCTACCTCAAAAATCAGAAATTAAGATAAAAAAAAGAGGAGTGCAAAAGAAAGTGCAACAAGATCATATTGTATTAAAAATATTTTATAGGATAGTCTACTATTTCTAATTTGGCTATTTAGGGAGAGAAGGCAGATTCAAAGGTGCCTCAAAGGCACTACTCTTTCTGGAGAAACTAGCCAAAAGTAGTCATATGCTAGTAGCCATCCAAGCCTAGCTCAAAAGCCATACGAAGGGCTCATACTCCTAACATTCTAGAGCATCGAACCTACAAGATACATGTACAAGAGCAAGGGAGAAACAACATCATTAAAGAGAAAGATCATTTATGTAAGGAGGATGGAAATAAAATATAAATCAAAAGAAATTTGAAGCACCATTTGGAGTACTACTTACTCCATAAACACTCACTAAAAGTGATGCTCAAGGCCTCCATACTGTTTCTCCATATCCCAATGAAATTATATGCAAGCAAACAAAAGCAAAGGAGAAGATTTGTAAAGCTAAAAATATCTCAAAGTATCCATTCAAACCAGCAATAGGGTCTATGTACATGTAGATAAGAAAGTGATACTTGTCACTAAAGGGAAACCCTAATGCTCGATTCAAGAGATCGCTCATATTCAAGGAGTTACATGAATAGGTTGGTGCATTTGGTGCATTGAGTACACTTGTCAAAGAAGAAGACCAAGCATTTTGCTAAAGAAATAAATGTTATTATGTTACAATAATGAAGATAAACATTTGTTGGTACCAAAATCTCCTCAATAACTCAAAGAAAATGATCATGCCACTTGATGCATAAGAGATAAATAATCTCTATTTAAGGACATCAATGACCAAAGTCAACCAAAATTCTTCATCATTGAAATTACTCTCTCATCGTCTATGTGCAAAAGACCAAGTTGTAGCATGTCAAAAAGGTTTTAGAGCTTTTAATTCTTAAGGAAACCAAAGTCAAGGGAAGAGACTAGAAAACACCAAATTTGGAATGCATTAAACATAGTGCACTTCCATTGGAGGATATGTCCATAGCATCCACAATGTCTACGTAAATTTTGCAGTTCAAGCTTCTCTGAAATCAACGCCAAATATTTTTTGGAGAAAGGTAAAATTATGTCCATATATATGTGCTTTCATTTCTTGGAGATATAAGGTTTAAATCAAAAGAGTTTATTTACATTGAAATCATACATCGAGGGGAATATTTTATTATATCAATCAAATATTTGTAATATAAAACCTAGGAGTAATAATGTTTTCTACTTAGATCAATGGGGAGGGCTGTGCAAGTGACTTCCTATGGAAGTCTTGTCCCACTTCCCTGCATCCCTTCTCTGGACCTGTCCTAGGTCGCTGATCCTATTCCAGCTTCCCTGAACTTCCTTGACTCTTCCTCCTTGGCAGGATGGTGTTGTAGATGATCTCCTTGGGGAAGGATATCACTGATCCAATGTCTAACCCCTTTTATTTCCCTGTGGTGGGGTTTTCTTTCGATGCCTAGGTTCTAGGATGGTTTTGGGTTCTGCCTTGGGACTTTCCCTAGGTTTTTTGGGTTGTTCAGGGTTTTTCCTTGGATTTTCTAGTTTTTCCCATGTTTTTTAGGTGTCTTCTTGATGTTTACCATTGGAGGATATTTAGTTGCAAAATTATAGGGCTATGGGAAAGGGGCTTCATGAGAAATTTTGCACATCATACTTTTGGTCTTGGGGAGGACCATGTGAAGAACACAAGCTTATACTAAGAGGGGGGGGTGAATAGTATAAGACATATTTTTACTTTTTCCTTTATACTTCAAAATAGTAAAGCAATATACCCAAAACAATATCAAAGCAATGCACAATATCATCCACAAAGTGACACCAATTTTAATGTGGTTCACCCAGAATGGCTGGGCTACATCCACAAAACTTTTCTCTAAAATTTATCTCAAAGTTCTTTGGGAATCCTTCCCAATTACAATGTTTATGAGCCTTGACCCAAAGGAGATACCTTCCCCCAATCAAAATTTATGAGCCTCTGCTCAAAGGAGATACCTTCCCCTTAATCTAAATTTATGAGCCTCTGCTCAAAGGAGATACCTTCCCCTCAATCTAAATTTATGAGCCTCTGCTCAAAGGAGATACCTTCCCCTCTGCTCTAGAAATGATCCCTCAGAAGATCAACTGCCTCTACCTCTTGCCAGCACGTGGAACTCCTTTCCACCGAAGACCTCCTGTCCTCAATGCTTAGCCTAAGAGACCTCTACCTTCTATGATCACGTCCACAGCAACTCAGCAACCTATACCAAACATAGTCAGTCGATCTAGTACAAGTCTTCCTCTGTCTATCAGATCTATCCAACACTTGAACAAATAAATCCTCTACACACAAGCCTTCTCAAAGACTTTCCAAATCTATCCTCAGGTTCTTCTCAAAGAACCAGTGCTCCTCTATCCTCAAGTTCTCTGATAGAACTATCAAAACTCAGCTCACAATTCCTCTTCTAGGACCTATCAAAATTTGCTCACAATTCCCCATCGAAACCTTTCCAAAACCTGCTCACAAGTCCCCACTGGAACCTGTCCAAAACCTCAGCAAGCTCACCAAGAAAAAATTTCTTAGTAGGAAATCACAAGGTTAATTGTTAGAGATCCAATGTGATTTGTCAAACTCATAGAAGCATAAAGAGAATTTTTAGAGACTCAATATGTTCTATACTCAACTCCCAATCTCAAAACTCAACTCAAATCAACTCAGCTCAAACTCAATCTCAAATCTAAAAACTCAACTCAATATCTGAAATGGATAGGATAGAATGCTTTCTTTCAAGAACATGAAACTCCAACAATTTCCAACTATGCAAAGAATCACATAACAATAATACTCATTTTCTTTTCACCATCAATTAGGGATTCAAAAACAATGCTCATCAAACAAGGTTCAATCAACACCATTCAGCTCAAAACACAACCTTGAAGCATTTCACAATCAACATCAGAGTAGAACTCCTTTTCTCTCCAATATTGTTTGAACAAAAGCATCCACCAACTCAACTCACAATAGCACACACAAATTTTCAAATCATCAATAAAGGAGTAAGCCCAACACTTTAACCAAGTAAAGAATAGCTTGATTATTACCAATTTAATGAAAGCAAATATCAATCTCAAAGCTGCCCACTTAAGGTTTCACAACTTCACACAAGAAGCAATTGACCTTAAAACATCATGCTTTCATTTCCATTAAAAAACACTCTCAACATTACAAGAAATATTTAACCCTTATACACCTTATTTCTCCCTTATAGTCTTATCACAAATAAAATTTATCTCTCATAAGAATGCAATAAGAAATTTCAACATCTTCAAAAAGAATATTTTATCAAAATACAAACAAGCTTTAAACTCCTTATAACTCCTAAGTTGTTTTTCCCTCTAACAAACTTCCTCCATCCACAAAAACACTTAGCAAAAATTAATTTCAAAAATACCTTAGCCACATCAAAAATCGCTATGGGGAAATTTGTGCATGAATTCTAACACCACCTGTTGCGTCCACTTCACGACGAAAAACCCTTTCACGATATTCGAACACGAAACCTCCCATTCGGGTAGCGTGCCAATAGCCTAGCCGCTATCGGTGCACCAAAGGCATCCGATGAGGTTTAAACCTCACACTGTTAACCTTGATCCTTCTATGCCAGGGATAAAATGAAACCACAGTCCCTTCCTTTCCTCTGTCGTGACACGACGACAATAAACTTTACGACAGATTCGACAAACGGCGAGTGCAGACAAACGAACAATAGATCCATGAAAAATGATGAATACACAGATGAATTTACAGTGAGCAACTCCTTTCAAAATTCGGATGGGATAAATCTTTGTTTTTTTCAAGGGAGATTTATATGCAAATTACCATAAGCTCTTTGACGTCGACGAGAAGTTTAACACGTCGACGGAGGTCTTTGCTAGCTCCCACAACTTAAAACATTTGCTCCATGGATTAGGAGAACCCATTGCAAATAATAATTTATTTATTTAAAAATAATTAAATGGAACCTTAACAAGGTTTTTAATTATTTAAATAAATACTTCCTCTTGGACCCAAATGCATTAAACCAATGCATCCACCTATAATCTCTAAACCTGCCAACTTGGGGTTTGCAAAAGACCTTTGAAACTGTCATGCCGTAATCTTCATCAAAACAAATTATTTGAAATAAAATCAAATTCCTTCAAGAGCTTCTTAACATGAATGACAACTTATACACTTGAGCAAAGGTAATGTACCCAAAGTACCCAAAATTGCCAACAATCTCCCCCTTTGTCATTGATGGTAAACTTTTACTGAAAACACTTCTCAAGAGCCAAAACTGAAACCAACTGTGCTAACAACTGAGAAACTATGCCCACAACTGAGAATATTCCTTTGAAGTTTTTCTCCCCCTGAATTGAAGCTTTCCTCTTCACTTTGAAGCTCTCCCCCTTACTCATATCTCTCCCCCTTTGTCATCAATGGCAAAGGGCCACCTTTGGGTCTCGGGACTAAGAATGAGCTTCTTAGCTTAGTCCCTCCCCCACCTCCTGATGAGGTGATTAATTATGGGGTGGGAGTAAAACTCCCATTAAGTACTGATCATCATCAGCGTCTATAACTTCCTTGTCGGGCCTTCTCTTGAAATCTTTGTCCATATTCTTGTTCTTGTCACTGTTCTTGTTCTTGTTCTCATCCCTGTTCTTGTCCATGTCTTGATACTTGGACCTGATCATGCTGCTTCATTCTCGTTCTTGTATTTTGGAATTTTAGCTCTACATTGTCTGATTATGTGACCTTCATTGTTGCACTTGAAACACTTGACGATGTTGTTTCTCTGAGGTAAACCTGATCTTTGAATCCACCTGTTCTAACCAAACCTGTTCTGGCCAAACCTGTTCTGACCAAACCTATTCTGACCAAACCTGTTCTGACCAAACCTATTTTGATCAAACCTGTTCTTGTTATTTACCTTGCAATAGACTGCCTTGTGCCCAAATTGTTTACAAGAGTAGCAATACCCTTGAAAGAAACTAGCACTTCTGAAACTGTCATTTACCTTCTTCACTTGAGCCATGCAATGTGAATCCATGTGACCAAACCTGTGACAAGCAAAACATTTGCCTTGAAACTTTCCTTTATTTGACCTCTTGGGTCCTGAAAAATTCTTCTTCTCATTCTAAATTTTGTTTTCTATTTATGTGCATCTATCATTCAAGGACTCCTTTTCTAAATTACTTTCCTCATCAGAACTCTCTTCCTTTTGGAGTCTCTTACTAGACTCTCCAACTTGTTCCTTGTGTGGCTTAACAAAACCAAGGCCTGTTTTAACTATTTTCTTTCTTTGACCTTTGATGAGTGACTTAACCTTTTTGGAGCTATCTTGAAACCTATAAAGCTTATCCTTGTACTCTTTAGTTTCCTCTTTCAAAGAAGCCATTTTTCTGTTCTAACTCACTATACTCAAGAACCTTAGACTCTAACTCATCCTTGAGTTCTTGTGTCTTAGCTATAGAGAAGTCAAGACTTTCTATAAGATCATCTCTCTCCATACAAAATTCATCTAACTTATCCTTGAGTCTAGCATTCTTCTTTCTTTCCTTTTTCAAAGCACTAAGAGCACTAATAAGTTCAATTTCAAGATCCTTTATTTGATTGCCTTTTGAATCATCAAAGCCTTTTTCAGATTTCTTATCACTAGAGGTGCTACCTTTTTCAAAAACCATACATGCATCTTCCTTATAGTTTTCTGAAGCATCCTCATACATACTAGAAACCAAATCATTATTTGTGCAATCATCCTCAAGGTGACCAAAGTTTCCACATCTAAGACATTTCATGATAATGAATCTATGTTTTGGTTCTTCCTCTTTTTCTGATATGAACAACATCTCATTTTCATTATCACTTGAAGAACTTTCACTATCACTACTAGAACACTTACTTGCTTTGTCTAGGTAGAAAATCTTCTTGTGCTTGTGAGAATACCTCTTTCCTTGATTGTTGTGCTCATATTTGATCTTCTGTGATGCTTGTGCTTTTCGGAATCCTTGCTCTTAGAATCCTGTTTATCTTCATCACTTTCATTCTTGGGAACAGTACAGTTAGTAGCATAATGACCAAACTTTCCACAATTGAAACATCTTATATTTTTCATACTTTTGTGTTTTCTAGAGAACTTGTCTTTCTTGTTGTAATAATCCTCTTCATCACTAGAAGACTCATCACTATCTTGAAGTTGTTTACCCTTGGATTCCTTGGTAGCCTTGAAAGTTGCCTCTTTCTTGACATCAACCTTCACTTGAGTTCTCAACTCAAATGTTGCAAGTATACTATGGAGCTCATCCTTTTTCAACTTATCCAAATCTTTAGCTTCCTCAATAGCAGAAATCTTTTCACTAATTCTATTAGGAAGAGATATTAAAATCTTATCACAAACATCATTTTCAGCAAGCTCAAGACCTAATTCTTCCATGGAGTTAACAACCTCATCCATATGAAGCATGTAGTCACTAATATTTTCATCATAATTCATCTTGAGTTGTTCAAACATACCTTTGAAGTGTCTCAACTTGGCCTTTCTGACATTTGTATCACTTGTATGAACCACCTTCAACTATTTCCACATTTCACTAGTTGTCTTGCAGTGAATCACTTTGGTGAGATCTGCTTTTCGTAAGCCTTTTAGGATTGCATTCATTGCTTTTGAATTGCTGTGATGTAGGAGCATTTCTTCTTTAGTATTAGGACCATGTACGGGAATAGTGTACTCATCTTCAATCACTTCCCATACCTCATTACCAAGTGCCATTAGATGAACCTTCATCCTTGCACTCCAAAGACCAAAATCTGACCCATCAAGAATAGGTGCTGCATTACTACTTGAATGATCCATTGTGTTATTTACTAGCTTTTCCTTCAAGCTGTTAAACTTTTTGAAGGAACACCTCTGATACCAATTGAAGAACATAATCTTATACTCAGAGGGGGGGGTGAACAGTATAAGACCTATTTTTACTTTTTCCTTTATACTTCAAAACAGTAAAGCAATATACCCAAAACAATATCAAAGCAATGCACAATATCATCCACAAAGTGACACCAATTTTAACGTGGTTCACCCAGAATGGTTGGGCTACGTCCACTCAACTTCTCTTAAAGTTATCTCAAAGTTCTTTGGGAATCCTTCCCAATTACAATGTTTATGAGCCTCGGCCCAAAGGAGATACCTTCCCCCAATAAAAATTTATGAGCCTCTGCTCAAAGGAGATACCTTCCCCTCAATCTGAATTTATGAGCCTCTGCTCAAAGGAGATACCTTCCCCTCAATATAAATTTATGAGCCTCTACTCAAAGGAGATACCTTCCCCTCTACTCTAGAAATGATCCCTCAAAAGATCAACTACCTCTACCTCTTGCCAGCACGTGGAACTCCTTTCCATCGAAGACCTCTTGTCCTCAATGCTTAGCCTAAGAGACCTATGCCTTCTATGATCACATCCACAGCAGCTCAACAACCTGTACCAAACATAGTCAGTTGGTCTAGTACAAGTCTTCCTCTGTCTGTCAGATCTATCCAAAACTTGAACAAATCAATCCTCTGCACACAAGCCTTCTCAAAGACTTGCCAAATCTATCCTCAGGTTCTTCTCAAAGAACCAGTGCTCCTCTATCCTCAAGTTCTTTGATAGAACTATCAAAACTCAGCTCACAAGTCCTCTACTAGGACCTGTCCAAATATGCTCACAAGTCCCCACCGAAACCCGTCCAAAACCTGCTCACAAGTCCCCATCGAAACCTGTCCAAAACCTCTACAAGCTCACCAAGAAAAACTTTCTTAGTAGGAAATCACAAGGTGAATTGTTAGAGACCCAATATGATTTGTCAAACTCATAGAAGCATAAAGAGAATTGTTAGAGACTCAATATGTTCTATACTCAACTCCCAATCTCAAAACTCAACTCAAATAAACTTAGCTCAAACTCAATCTCAAATCTGAAAACTCAACTCAATATCTAAAATGGATAGGATAGAATGCTTTCTTTCAAGAACATGAAACTCCAACAATTTCCAACTATGCAAAGAATCACATAACAATGATACTCATGTTATTTTCACCATCAATTAGGGTTTCAACAATAATGCTCATCAAACAAGGTTCAATCAACACCATTCAGCTCAAAACACAACCTTGAAGCATTTCACAATCAACATCAAAAAAGGAAACAAGTAGAACTCCTTTTCTCTCCAATATTGTTTGAACAAAAGCATCCACCAACTCAACTCACAATAGCACACACAACTTTTCAAATCATCAATAAAGGAGTAAGCCCAACACTTTAACCAAGTAAAGAATAGCTTGATTATTACCAATTTAATGAAAGCAAATATCAATCTCAAAGCTGCCCACTTAAGGTTTCACAACTTCACACAAGAAGCAAGTGACCTTAACACATCATGCTTTCATTTCCATAAAAAAGCACTCTCAACATTACAAGAAAGATTTAACCCTTATACACCTTATTTATCCCTTATAGTCTTATCACAAATAAAATTTATCTCTCATAAGAATGCAATAAGAAATTTCAACAACATCTTCAAAAATAATCTTTTATCTAAATACAAACAAGCTTTAAACTCCTTAAAACTCCTAAGATTTTTTTCCCTCTAACAAACTTCCTCCATCCACAAAAACACTTAGCAAAAATTAATTTTGAAAATACCTTAGCCACATCAAAAATCGCTATGGGGAAATTTGCGCATGAATTCTAACACCACCTACTGCGTCCACTTCATGACAAAAAACCCTTTCGCGATATTCGAACGCGAAACCTCCCATTTGGGTAGCGCACCAACAGCCTAGCCGCTACCGGTGCACCAAAGGCACCCGATGAGGTTTAAACCTCATGCTATTAACCTTGATCCTTCTGCACCAAGGATAAAATGAAACCATAGTCCCTTCCTTTCCTCTGCCATGACACAATGACAATAAACTTTATGACGGATTCGACAAACGATGAGTGCAGACAAACGAATAGCAGATCCATGAAAAACGGTGAATACACAGACGAATTTATAGCGAGCAACTCCTTTCAAAATTTGGATGGGATAAATCTTTGTTTTCGTTGAGGGAGATTTATATGCAAATTACCATAAGCTCTTTGACGTCGGTGAGAAGTTTAACACGTCGGTGGAGGTCTTTGCTAGCACCCACAACTTAAAACATTTGCGCCATGGATTAGGAGAACCCATTGCAAATAATAATTTATTTATTTAAAAATAATTAAATGGAACCTTAACAAGGTTTTTAATTATTTAAATAAATACTTCCTCCTGGACCCAAATGCATTAAACCAATGCATCCACCTGTAATCTTGAAACCTGCCAACTTGGGGTTTGCAAAAGACCTTTGAAACTGTCATGCCATAACCTTCATCAAAACAAATTATTTGACATCAAATAAAATTCCTTCAAGAGCTTCTTGACATCAATGACAACTTATACACTTGAGCAAAGGTAATGTACCCAAAGTACCCAAAATTGCCAACACCATGTGCTTTCTTCTATGACTCTGCTCTTTGGGATTGATGTCATAGATCCAATAGGATTTTAGTTTCTTTCATGGCCTACCTAGGAGGGCCTCTAGTTTCCTTACTATTGTGTCCTTGCAGGACTTCCTCATCTATTTCCTTGAAGCTAATTGTTGGTGGTGCTAAAGGTTGTCTAGGATTTTTGGCTGCATCCTTTCTATCTGGGCTCCATCATCTACATTCGGGCTTCCTCACGATTCATTTATCTTGGGTTCCTTTGGAAATTTCTTGTCTATTTCCTATGGTGTGTTGTTCTGCTTATACTTCTTCCTCTACTAGGCTAGAATATTTGAGGGCTTTCTTCTTCATGGCATGAGGACTTCATGGTCTATGGAGTTTCTCTGAATGTTGATCCACTTCCCAAGTTGATGATCCATTGCATGAGGATTTTATGGCCTGAGAAAATCCTCAGATTTTTGTTCTACCTTTTAGGCTCACAAGGGATTCATTTTTTTCTTAGTTTGAGTGATCCTATGGCATACCTGGTTGCTTCCAATCCTTGCTCAGGTGGTATTTACTATAATTTTAGTTTCACTACTCCACCCTTTAGTGTAGGGTGGTTTTTTTTGTATTTGACTAGTTTTCCCCTGTGTGGGAAGTTATTTCTCTCATGGTTTCTAGTTTCCCATGGGTGGTTTGGTGCCTATTTCCTTTTCCTACCCTTGGGATGTTTCAAATTTAAATTTAGGAACCTATTTCCTTTTCCCACCTTTGGGAAGTTTCAAATTTGTTTTTAGATAGGTTTTTCCATTTTCTTCTACCGCCTTCTCTTTTCTTGCTTGGCAGGCTTTTCAAATTTTTCTCAGTGCGATTTTCCTCTCTACATTCCTAAATTATTTCTTGAAGGTGTTCCTCAAGGCTTTTCTCAAGCCTTTCCTGATGTCCATCCTTGGATGTTTCCTCTTGAAGTTTGATATAATCAAGTTTTGGGATCCTTGATAAAAACCCATTTTTAATTCAACTTAACTTAACAAAAAAATAAGGTTTTCTACCTAGCTAAAAATTAAATATTTGTAAATATTAATGTGATCTAATTTATCAAAATATTAGGGAGTCATAAGGGCTACTACATAAACTAATTTAATTGGAAAATTAGATACACTTAACCTAATTCCAAAAGGGTTATTTATAAAGATATTTTTTCTCATAGGCTGGATATTCATAATATTATTGTCTCAATCCTTTCAAAATGAGACAAAATATCCAAAAGTATAACCTCTTTAAAATTTGGAAATAATGCTTAGTTCAATAGGAGTAATAAGGGATAATAGAAATTGATTTTGGTATCCTACAAAACCTTACAAAATCAATCAATATTGAACTATAATTATACAAAAGCACTATATCTTATCCATTGCATACTAGGGAGTCATAAGGTATTCTACAAAATCTAAGGATTAATATTAGGATTTTCAAATGGCTTCAAGAAAATTCTTCCTATCAGAATCTCAATTACTCATGGGTTTTAATTATTTTTCTTGGAAGAATAAATTGAAAGCTATCTTGGTATATAAAAACTATGGAATATCGTAAAATGGAAAACACAAATACCTACCACAAATGATATTGAAATCCAAAAGTTCATAGATAATGATTCAAAGGCACTTATGATAATAACCTTTGCAATCACTGATGAAATACAACCCTATATCAATTTAGCAAAAACATCTTCATATGCATGGACAAGCCTAGAGAAAATATTTGAAGGAAAAAATAAAGCTACCATTCTCCATCTTAAGACTCAACTTCATTTATTAAAAATAATAATGGAAAAATCATAGAACTATTCAT
The DNA here is from genome assembly GCA_028583015.1 of Wollemia nobilis. NCBI lineage: Eukaryota > Viridiplantae > Streptophyta > Pinopsida > Araucariales > Araucariaceae > Wollemia > Wollemia nobilis. The sequence goes on along the minus strand of JAQPPZ010016869.1, from coordinate 12,426,886 downwards.
AAGTAAGGTAGTAGATATCAAACAGAAATTATTTACCGTAGGAGATAATCAAGGATGAACTTCTTACTCAAATAACTATGAGAGCACTTTTAGACAACTATAAACAGTTGGTAACATGTTTACAAGTTCTAAGTAAAGATACTTCATTTGATGAATTAATCAATATTCTATAGGAATATGAAGTGGAAAATATAGGTAAAGATGAAATGTCTAACAATGCATTATCATCTAAAGAAAATACATAGGGAGACATTGCTACTTCATAAAAATGATGAAAAGCATGGTACAACAGGTATTGTCAGATATGCAATAAAAAAGGCCATAACAACAACTACTGTAGGTTCAATCCCAAAAATTAGAATCTGTTGGAAATTTTGGGTATGTTATCTAGCTTCATGGTTGTGATTTGTCATTGATGTCAAAAGGAGTTTGTGTTGATATCAAAATGAATTTGTGCTGATGTCAAAAGGAGTTTGTGTTGATATCAAAATGAATTTGTGCTGATGTCAAAAAGATTTTGGTGCCAAAAAGATCTTGAAAGTTCCATGATGTTTGTTTAAGGGTTTTTAATTAAAACCATGGTGACAGGGTTAAAGGTTTTTCTTAAAACCATCTGGACTCATTAAGGGTTTTTATTAAAACCATATTGGCTTAATGAAAAGGTTTTTTCTCCTTGAAAAAACCTTAAAAGTCCATTTTGATTATTAATAAATAAATTAACTCAAACCTTTGAAAAGGTTTTAAGTTTATTATTAATAAAATAATAATTATTAATTTAATAATTATTATTGAAAGGGTTTCTAACCCTTAGAGACACCAATGCAGAAGACTTACCTCACCGACATCGTTTGTTTGGAAGGAGCGTCGACGTCAACTTGCATGGGATACAAAAGACTATTAAAGGGCATTCATTCCTAAGGTTCAATACACCTCTGATTTACATGATTACCTTCGATTTCGTATTGCTCTGTGACGTTCAATTTTGGATTACTTTGTGATTTTTGATTTTCGTATTGCTTTGTGTTTAAGTTCTGATTTCGTACGCATGTGAGGAAGATAAATATGTTTGTCTTTAATTTCTACAAGCAAAGGGAAGGTAAAACGATGAGTGGTGCTTGAGAGTTTTATTGGGCACTTGTGCTCCAACGACGGAGACAGTGGAGCAAAGGCGCTCGCTAGGAAGAGGTGTCGAGATCAATTCACGTCGAGCATGTTTCATTTTTGGTCACGGATTATTGTGCATGTGGTACAATAGTTGCCTTGGGCCACGATTTTGGAGGAGGAAGCGCTTTGGCGCTTATGTTGGTGTCTCCACACTTCTCCTAAGGTTGGAGAATTGATTTTTGTCCAAGGTAGATCTTTTGTTGATAATGTAGAATATTTGATTTGACTTGGAAAATTATTGTTGGTAATTGGATGGAGGTATAAGGTTAAATAGAAATATTGCTTTGACATTGTTATTATTGATGTTTAATGTTTATGTGGTAAATGCATTTAAAAGTAAATTTATTTTTGGAGTTATAAGGGTTTAAGGAATAATTGTGCTTAATGTCATATTGGGGTTAGAGAGCCTTTGGAGTTATTGAGTGGATATTCTCTTGTAATTATTTTTGAGGTTGAAGTTATTTTTTGATATATTAAGTAGAAGTTATAAGGTGTAAAGGAATATTGTTGATATGTATATTTGTGAGTTTTGATTATTGATGAGTTGGAGTGATAAGGTGTTATTAGGAATATATATATATATATATATATATATATATATATATATATATATATATATATATATATATATATATTATAGTGAAAAACCTCTTGTAAGGCCGCATTTGTCTAAGAGACCACGAACAAGGGGTTCTACATCGTCAAAGTCACCCGAGGGTCACACCCAGCTCTGCCCACACCAACATTATCAATTGGATTTTAGGTACCCAATTCAGATTTTTGGTAGGGTGGAGATTCAAACCTGGGACCTCCCTTGGAGGATTTCCTTCTCCTCTCCAACTCACCTACAACACCTGGGTAAAAATTTAATTTATAGTGGAAAACACCCCTTTCGGGGTGCCACTTTCAACAGGTTGGGCATAGGAGGAATGGAGCCTTGTCGGCCTCTACCAACACATAGGACATTCCTAACTATACCATATATCTGTAGGATGGATACAAGGGGAATGGAACCTAGGTCAGCCTCTACCAGCACCCAGGGCATTTACCACTGCACCACAACAAGCAAATGTGTTATTAGGAATCTTATCATTGTGCATTATTCCATTGTTGCTAACTCTAATTTGTGGCAAATTGAGAATTAGTGTTGTGATAGATTTTGAGTTCTCCTTATTCATCAATGTAAAGGTATGGGCACATTCTTCAATGGTTATTATTGATTGATGGTTTTCTAAAAATAAGTTTGTAGTGAAAAGGATTAAATTAATTTTCCTTATTTGGAGTGGATCCTATTTTCTAAAAGTGGAAGTATTGATTATGCATTATGAGATCATGATGAGTTTATGAGTTATTGCATAATTTTGGTTTATGAGAGTGGAAGCATTTGAAGTTTGCTTTAGGGGTTTTGAGTGAGAAGCGTATGTCATTGTTATAATTTGTTGAAACTCTAATTGAGTTATTTGGTTGTTGAGAGTTTAGTTTTAAGATTGCTTACATTGAGATTGAGTTGATCAAGTTATGATTTACTTTATACATGAGTTGGGCTTGCTCATTTAAGATTTGATTTTATCAAGTTGTACTTTGCTTGATAAACTTGGTTGTGTGGTTAAGTTGAGCATTCCCATTTGAGAGAAGTTGAAAATATCTTGAACCCCTTTTTGATGCTTAGAGAGAGATTTCTTTGAGTTCTTGAAAACTAACTTGGCTAGGGTTTGATAGCAAGTTATGTTTCTATGTTGGAGGAGTTGACTCCTTGATATTGAATTATTGGCAATTATTGGGTTGTGGTTCAAGATCTTGTGAAAGTACACTACTCCTATGAGATTGAAAGTTGCAAGATAGAACATATTGAGTCTCTAAAAATTCTCTTTATGCTTCTATGAGATTGATTTGAGTTGATATTGAGAGTTGAAGGATAGAACATATTGAGTCTCTAACAATTCTCTTTATGCTTCTATGAGATTGATTTAAGTTGATATTGAAATTTGAAGGATAGAACATATTGAGTCTCTAACAATTATCTTTATGATTTTATGATATTGATTTGATATGATTGGATGAAACACATTGGGTCTCTAACAATTCTCTTTGTGTGTTCACATTGGGCAAGTTTCTTGGTAAACTTTCTTGAGATGATTTGAGCAAGTTCTTGGTGATCTTGATAGGACTGATTTGGATAGGTTCTTGAAGAACTTGTGGATATATTTTATGAAGTCTTGGTGAAGACTTGTAAGTATTTGTGATTGATTTATTCAAGCTTTTGGCTTAATCTTGGGACAAATTTGAAAGAGATTTGAGAGCTGATTTGTGCTGGACTAGAGGACTGAATTTGTTGTAGGTTTGTGATAGAGTTTGAGAGGACTTGTACTGGATCGACTGACTATGTTTAGTATAGGTTTTGATGAGCAGTTGAGGAGGTGATCAGTGAGGAAAAAAGTCTTTAGAGCCAGGGCAAGGAGTACAAGACATCTTCTATGGAAAGGAGTTCCACCTGCTAGTGGCAGAAGAGGTAGTGATATTCTGAAGTATCATTTCTAGAGCTTTGGAATATAGGACATATCCTTTGGGCAGGAGGCTCATAAATACTTGTTTAGGGGATAGGAAATATCCTTTGGGCAAGAGTTTCATAAATACTTGTTGAGGGGAAGGATTCTCCTTTGGGCAGGAGGCTCATAAATACTTGTTTATGGGAAGGATTCTCCTTTGGGCAGGAGGCTCATAAATACTTGTTGAGGAGAAGGATTCGCCTTTGGATAAGAAGTTCATAAAATTTGTAATAGGGAAATGATTTCCCAAAGAACTTGATTGAGAAATATTTTAGTAAAAATATTTTTGTGGATGTAGCCCATCTTGGGTGAACCATGTTAAAATGGCTCTTCTTTGTGTGTTTCTTTTTGTGATGGTTAATGTTATGGTGATGCCACTTCTATCTAAAGTAAAAAATTTTAAATGGTTGCATATTATACTGTTCACCCCCCCTCTCAATATAAGTCTATGTTCTTCAATTGGTATAAGAGTGGGTCTCTCCAGGAAGAGCCTAACAACTTGGAGAAGGATCCCTCAGAAGATCATATGAGCATGGAAAGTGATGAAGAGATTGAATTTGATTTGAAAGGGGAATTATTTTTGGCCCTAAGAAATATGGAAAAATTTAGGGAAGATAATTTTGTTTTAAAACAAAAAAATCAAGAAGAAGATATGGCCAAAATAGAACTATCTCAAAATCTCATAGACTTCAAGATCCTAGCTGAAGAAGGAAAGAAAGTTGAGCAGGTTTTGATAGAGGTTTTGAAAGGGAAGGAAGCTAAATGTGAGAGACTTGAAGAAGAGGTGGTTTATCTAAGAGTTAGACTTGAACAGATGATTCTTAAAAAAAATATTTTTCTTGGAAAGCAAAGGGAAGAAGATCTCCATATCCAAGAAGTAGGAAAATCCAACAGAAATAAAGTCAACTTTCAAAAACCAAAGGATACCAGAAAAGAAGAAAATAAAGGAGAGCAATGGACAAGAGTTGATCACAAAAGAAGGAACACTCATCAAAGGCTTCCAAACAAGTTACATAATACTTTCCATGGCTATTGTTTTTCTTGCAATAAATATGGTCATAGAGCTATCCATTGTACTAGGATTGTGAATGACAATGTTAAGAAAAATGTTAATTCTTTTGCACCACTCATGGATGATAGTAGTATGTGTTACAAATGCAATAATTTTGGGCATATATCTAGAATGTGTAAATTTGAAATATCTAGTGAAGTGAATTTTAGAAAAACAAATGAAAATAAAACTAGATCTATGATAGTTTAAACTGATATTCATGTTGAAGATAAGGAAGAAAAATGGTACCTTGATAGTGGATGTTCTAGGCATGTGACTGGAGAAAATAAAAGTTTATAGTTCTCAAAGAAACTAGTAGAGGACCAGTTAGATTTGGAGATAACAAATCAGCTAAAATTTATGGAAAGGATTCTCTAAGTGTAGATGGAAAAACTAGAACTAAAAATGTGCTTTATGTAGAAGGATTGAGACATAATCTTTTGAGTGCTAGCCAACTTTGTGATTAGGGTCATATGGTGAATTTCTATTCTGATAGATGTGAGATAAGGAAAGTAGAGAATGGAAAAATCATTGCTAATGCAAGATGAACTCCTAACAACCTCTACATGCTAAGTGAGATAAAAAGGGAAAAGTGTTTTTTGTCTCAAGAGGATGAAAGTTGGCTATGGAATAAAATAATGGGATATTTGAGCTTTGATAATATTATCAACATTAGCCATAAGAAAGCAATCAGAGACTTACCTAAATTGAAAAGACCCCAAAATACTATTTGTGGTCCTTGTCAACATGGAAAGCAAACTAGAACCAACTTTAAGGCTAAAGGGTACATGTCATCCAAACCTTTAGATCTTATTCATACTGATTTGTGTGGTCCCACTAGAACTCAAAGTATACAGGAAGAGATTTACTTCATGCTTTTCATAGATGATTTCTCTAGAATGACTTGGGTTACCTTTCTAAAAGAAAAATCTAAAGCCCTTGACAAGTTTAAAGCCTTCAAAGAAATGATAGAGAATGAAATAGACAAAAGAATAAAATTCTTAAGATCAGATAGAGGAGGATAATTCACTTCAAATGAATTTGTGGATTATTGTGAGCAACAAGGGATTAAGAGGGAATTTTTAGTAGCAAGAACTCCTCAACAAAATGGAGTAGTTGAAATAAAAAATAGAACTATTGAAAATATGGCTAGAGCTATGTTGAATGAGTCAAAGCTTCCTGATGGTTTTTGGAAAGAGGTAGTTAGTACAACAGTGTATATTATCACCAGAGCTCAGTTAAGAGTCAATCATCACAAAAATCCCTATGAGCTATGGAAAGGAAGACCAGCCACAGTAAAACATTTCAGAGTTTTTGGTAGTAAATGTTACATCAGAAGGGAAGATCAGAATTTAGGGAAGTTTGATCCTAGATGTGATGAGGGCATTTTTCTTGGGTACTCCAGCAAGAGCAAAGCCTATAGATGCTACAAAAAAAGAACTTGTACTATTGTGGAAAGCATAAATGTTATAGTGGATGAGAAAATAGGGATAAGAGAACCAATTTAGGAAATTGATGATGAAGATTGCCAAGAAGAATTTAGGGAGGATTCAGATAAAGAAGAAGAGGAAATATAACAACTCCTTCCTAAAAATCCATCTAGATATGTTTAGAAACACCATCCAAAGGATAAAATCATTGGTAATACAGAAGTTATATAGACAAGGAGAAGAATCATATCTTCGAATTCCCATATAAATGTTTTTTTGTTATCTCATATTGAGCCAAAAGATCTCAGTGAAGCCTGTGCAGATAAGTTTTGGATAAATACTATGAATTAAGAATTGGAATAGATAGAGAAGAGTGATACTTGGGAACTTGTTCCAAGACCTAAAGATAAAAATGTCATTGGCACTAAGTGGGTCTTCAAAAACAAGCTAAATGAATATGGTCAAGTAGTCAAAAATAAAGCAAGGTTAGTTTGCAAAGGTTATGCTCAAGTAGAAGGAATTGATTTTGAAGAAACCTTTGCTCCAGTTGCTCATCTTGAGGCTATCAAAATATTTTTGGCTTTTTCAAGTTTTAAAAACTTCAAGGTCTATCATATGGATGTCAAATCAGCTTTTCTAAATGGTGTGTTAGAAGAAGAAGTCTACATTGAACAACTAGAAGGGTTCTTACTTTCAAAAAATTCAGATTTTGTGTGTAGATTGAAAAAGGTATTGTATGGTTTGAAACAAGCTCCTAGGGCTTGGTATTCGAGGCTTGATAGGTATCTTCAAAAATAAGGTTTTAGAAAAGGTATGGCAGATAGCAATTTGTATATCAAAAATGATGGAAATAATATCTTAATTGTGGTTGTTTATGTTGATGATATCATTTTTGGAGGTAATAACACCAAAATGTATAAATATTTTGCTAAAAATATGCAGAGTGAATTTGAGATGTCCATTATTGGGGAATTGTCCTTCTTCTTAGGACTTTAGATTTCCCAATATGAAGAAGGAATATTTCTCTCACAAGGCAAGTACATAAGAGAGATGCTGAAAAAGTTTGGTATGGAGGATAGCAAACCTGTTAGTACTCCAATGATTACAGGGTGTAAGTTGAGCAAGGATGATGAATCTCCAGAGGTAGATCAAAGGTTGTACAGATCCATGATTGGTAGTTTGATTTATGTTACAGCTACCAGACCAGACATCATGTAGGCAGTTGGACTATTTATAAAGTTTTTGGCTACACCAAAAGAAACTCATGTTATGGTAGTAAAAAGGATTCTTAGATATCTGAAAGGCACTATGGATCTTGGTCTTTGGTATCCCAAGAGTGATAAGTTCACTCTCACAGCTTTTACAGATGCATATTGGGCCAACAATATTGATGACAAAAAAAGCACCAGTGGTGGAGCTTTCTTTTTGAGGAATTGTTTAGTTGCTTGGTTAAGAAAGAAACAACCTTCAGTTTCCTTGTCTATAGCAGAGGCAGAATACATAGCAGTAGTAGCTTGTTGTACACAAGATCTATGGATGAATACTACCTTGGAGGATTTAGAAATAAAGCATGATCAACCCATTTCCATATTGTGTGATAATACAAGTGCCATAAGTATCTCCAAGAATCTAGTAATGCACTCAAGAACAAAGCATATTCCCATCAAATATCACTTTATGAGAGAGCAGGTTCAGGACAAGCAGGTTAAGCTGGAATATGTACCTACTAAGGAACATATTGCTGACATTTTCACCAAACCTCTTCCAAGAGAGACTTTTGAGTATTTAAGGAAGAATTTGGGAGTAGTTTTACTCCCACCCCAGAATTAATCACCTCAATAGGAGGTGGGGGAGGGGCTAAGCTAAGAGGCTCATTCTTAGCCTTGAGATCCAAAGGTGACCCTTTGCCATTTATGAAAAATGGGGAGAGATTTGAGTAATGGGGAGAGCCTTGAGTCAGGGGGAGCAAAGCTTCAAAGGATCTTTTTAGTTGGTTTCAGTTTTGTCAGTTGGTAGTGGTTTCAGTATTGGTTTGCCATCAATGACAAAGGGGGAGATTGTTGGCAATTTTGGGTATGTTGCCTAGCTTCATGGTTGTGAGTTGTCATTGATGTCAAAAGGAGTTTGTATATGATTCGTGCAAAAGGAGTTTGTGTTGATATCAAAATGAATTTGTGCTGATGTCAAAAAGATTTTGGTGCCAAAAAGATCTTGAAAGTTCCATGATGTTTGTTTAAGGGTTTTTAATTAAAACCATGGTGACAATGTTAAAGGTTTTTATTAAAACCATCTGGACTCATTAAGGGTTTTTATTAAAACCATCTTGGCTTAATGAAAAGGTTTTTGCTCCTTGAAAAAACCTTAAAAGTCCATTTTGATTATTAATAAATAAATTAACTCAAACCTTTGAAAAGGTTTTAAGTTAAGTTTATTATTAATAAAATAATAATTATTAATTTAATAATTATTATTGAAAGGGTTTCTAAACCCTTAGCAATGCCAATGTAGAAGACTTACCTCACCGACGTCGTTTGTTTGGAAGGAGCACTAACGTCAACTTGCATGGGATGCAAAAGACTATTAAAGGGAATTAATTCCTAAGGTTCAATACACCTCCGATTTGCGTGATTACCTTTGAATTTGTATTGCTCTGTGACCTTTGATTTCAGATTGCTTTGTTATTTTTGAGTATCGTATTGCTCTATGTTTAAGTTTTGATTTCATACACCGATGAGGAAGACAAATATGTTTGTCTTTAATTTTTGTGAGCAAAGGGAAGGTAAAAAAATGAGTGGCGCTTGAGAGTTTCATTGGGCACTTGTGCTCCAATGGTGGAGGTAGTGGATTGAAGGCACTCACTAGGTAGAGGTGTCGATATCGATTCACATCGGGCGTGTTTTATTTTTGGTCATGGATTATTGTGCACATGGTACATCAGTTGCCTTGGGCCACGAGTTTGGAGGAGGAAGCGCTTTGGCACTTATGTTGGTGTCTCCACACTTCTCCTAAGGTTGGAGAATTGATTTTTGGCCAAGGTAGATATTTTGTTGATAATGTGGAATATTTGATTTGACTTGGCAAATTATTATTGGTAATTGGATGGAGGTATAATGTTAAATAGAAATATTGCTTTGACATTGTTATTATTGATGCTTAATGTTTATATTGTAAATGCATTTAGAAGTAAATGTATTTTAGGAGTTATAATGGTTTAAGGAATAATTGTGCTTAATGTCATATTGGGGTTAGAGAGCCTTTGGAGTTATTGAGTGGATATTCTCTTGTAATTATTTTTGAGGTTGAAGTTATTTTGTGATATATTAAGTAGGAGTCATAAGGTGTAAAGGAATATTGTTGATATGTATATTTGTGAGTTTTTGATTATTGATGAGTTGGAGTGATAAGGTGTTATTAGGACTCTTATCATTGTGCATTATTCCATTGTTTCTAACTCTAATTTGTGGCAAATTGAGAGTTAGTGTTGTGACAAATTTTGAGTTCTCCTTCTTCATCAAAGTAAAGGTAATGGGCACATTCTTCCATGGTTATTATTGATTGATGGTTTTATAAAAATAAGTTTGGAGTGAAAAGGATTAAATTAAGTTTCCTTATTTGGAGTGGATCTTATTTTCTGAAAGTGGAAGTATTGATTATGCATTATGAGATCATGATGAGTTTATGAGTTATTGCATAATTTTGGTTTATGAGAGTGGAAGCATTTGAAGTTTACTTTAGGGTTTTTGAGTGAGAAGCTTATGCCATTGCTATAAGTTGTTGAAACCCTAATTGAGTTGTTTGGTTGTTGAGAGTTTGGTTTTGAGATTGCTTCAATTGAGATTGAGTTGATCAAGTTATGCTTTACTTGATACATGAGTTGGGCTTACTCCTTTGAGATTTGATTTTATCAAGTTGTACTTTGCTTGATAAACTTGGTTGTGTGGTTAAGTTGAGCATTCCCATTTGAGAGAAGTTGGAAATATCTTGAACCCCTTTTTTATGCTTAGAGAGAGATTGCTTTGAGTTCTTGAAAACTAAATTGGCTAGGGTTTGATAGCAAGTTATGGTTCTATGTTGGAGGAGTTGATTCCTTGATATTGCATTATTGGCAATTGTTGGGTTGTGGTTCAAGATCTTGTGAAAGTATACTACTCCTATCTTTATTTTGATTTGAGAAAGAGTTTGAGTGAAAGTTTAAGGATAGAACATATTGAGTCTCTAACAATTCTCTTTATGCTCCTATGAGATTGATTTGAGTTGAGATTGAGATTTGAAGGATAGAACATATTGAGTCTCTAAAAATTCTCTTTATGCTTCTATGAGATTGATTTGAGTTGAGATTGAAAGTTGAAGGATAGAACATATTGAGTCTCTAACAATTCTCTTTATGCTTCTATGAGATTGATTTGATATGATTGGATGAAACTGTTGAGCAAGGTGTAGCAACAGTATTGTCATTGTTGTCAACACAGTCAGATAGATCTATTGATGCAGTGGATAGGAAGTTCAAAGGCTAGTCAGATGCAGAAGATAGGAGTCCAAAGGTTATTCAGAGTTTGGATAGTGAGTTTGCAAGAAGACCGAAGTAGCCCATATGCAAAAAGATCAAAGAAAAAGACAAGTAAGAAAAGTGTCGCGATATCGTGACATATACAGCAGGCAAGAAAAATTATTGTGATTTCGTGACATGTTGGAAGAGAGAGAAAAAGCTGGAAAAACTGTCGTGATTTCGTGACATGTTGAAAGAGAGAGAAGAAGCAAGAAAAACTGTCATGATTTCATGACATGTTGGAAGAGAGAGAAGAAGCAGGAAAAACTATCGCGATTTCATGACATGTTGGCAGAGAAAAAGGCAAGTGGAAAAACTGTCACGATTTCACATGTTGGCAGAGAAAAAGGCAAGTGGAAAAACTGTCGTGATTTCACATGTTGGCAGAGAAAAAGGCAAGTGGAAAAACTATCGCGATTTCGTGACATGTTGGCAGAGAAAAAGGCAAGTGGAAAAACTGTCGTAATTTTGCGACATGTTGGCAGAGAAAAAGGCAAGTGGAAAAACTGTCGTGATTTCACGACATGTTGGTAGACAAAAAGGCAAGTGGAAAAACTGTCACGATTTCGCGACATGTTGGAAGAAAAAGAGAAAGCAGGAAGAAGTGTTGCGATTTCATGACAAGTTCGAAGAAAGAGAACAAGTTGGAAAAGTGTCATGATTTTGCGACATGTCGCATTATCGTGACTCAAAAAGTGCAGGAAGGCAAAGAAGGAAAAGTGTCACGATTTCACGACATGTCACTTTTTTGCGACTTGACGAGAGCGGAAGACGGAGAAGGAAAAGTGTCGCGATTTCATGACATGTCGCATTTTCGCGACTTGAAGATAGCAGGAAGGCAGAGAAGGAAAAGTGTCATGATTTCACGACATATTGCAAGGAAGGTTGTATGGATGAAAAAATGTCGCGATTTCATAACATATTGCAAGGAAGGTTGTATGGACAAAAAAGAGTCGCGATTTCGCAACATATTGCAAGGAAGGTTGTACGGATGAAAAAGTGTCATGATTTCGTGACATATTGCAAGGAAGGTTGTACGGACGAAAAAGTGTCACGATTTTGCAACATGTTGCAGGAGAGAGAGTTCGAAAGAAAAAGTGTCACGATTTCGTGACATAATGCAGGAGAGAGAGTCCAAAAGAAAAAGTGTCACGATTTCGCGACATGTTGCAGAAGAGAGAGTCCGAGAGAAAAAGTGTCGCAATTTCATGACATAATGCAGGAGAGAGATTCCGATAGAAAAAGTGTCACGATATCGCGACATGTCGGGTTTTCATGACCCGAAGGCAAAGAGAAAGTGCAAGGAGAAAAAGTGTCACGATATCGCGACATGTCACATTTTCATGACCCAAAGGCAAGATAAAGCGCTAAGGATAAAAAGTGTCGCAATATCGTGACATGTCGCATTTTCACGACTAAATGAGGAGAGAGAAATTAAGAAGGCAAAAGTGTCGCGATATCACGACATGTTGTGTTTTCACGAGAACAACAACAAAAGAGTTACAAAAGTAATTGAAGCCGACGAAGACCAATGTTAGTCGATGAAGATTAGGGTTTGTAGCCAACAAAGATTAGGGTTTGTAGCCAATGAATATTAGGGTTTGTAGCTGACTAAGATTAGGGTTACAGTCGACTAAGATCAGGTTTTTGATCTTGAAAATATTATTATAAAAGGAAGGCTATTTTGAAGAGTTCGGCATGTTGTGAAGTGCGACATTCAAAGACAGTGCATAGAGTGCGAAGTTCGGTCGTAGGGTGCAGAGTGCAATTCGTTGAATCATTCTAAGTGTGAAGATCACAAAGGAAGCAGAGTGCGCAAAGGGTAGAAGACAAACGTTCAACAGTTAAGCAGCAGATTGTGTGAAGTGATAGCGCAGAGAGAGCAGAGTGCGCACAGGACAAAAAAGTGAAGCAGACTAGTCAGGGTCTTGTTAAAGGCAAAGGTATCTTACTATCATTCTTCTAAGTTTTATATTTGAAGTCCAAGTTAGTGCTTGGCATAAGGGGTTGGTGCTCCTTTCTATTGGTTCAAATAAATCAGGGGTTGGTGCTCCTTCCAGTGGGTGCTGGTAAACTATTTGTAAAAGTTGTTGCTTTGCAAAGGCTGGATTTGGATGGTAGTCAAAGCAGTCATTTTTGAGGAGTAGCCACATTGGTGAACCTCTTTAAAATCTTGTGTTGTGTGATGTTCTCTTGCTGTACTTGCTATATCTGTTTATAAGTTTTAATTGTTGCTATTTTTAGAGTTGTTAATTCATGATTAAAGAGCTACTCTAATTCACCCCCCATCTCAGTGCCATTGTAAGTATAACAGAAACACATTGGGTCTCTAACAATTCTCTTTGTGTGTTCACATCGGGCAAGTTTCTTGGTAAACTTGCTTGACCTAATTTGGGCAATTTCTTGGTGAGCTTGCTAGGACTGATTTGGACAGGTTCATGTTGAATAACTTGTGGACAGATTTGATGAAGTCTTGGTGAAGACTTGTGAGTAGTTGTGATTGATTTATTCAAGCTTTTGGCTTAATCTTGGGATAAATATGACAAAGATTTGAGAGCAGATTTGTGTTGAACTAGAGGACTGAGTTTGGTACAGATTTGTGATAGAGTTTGAGAGGACTTGTGCTGGATCGACTGAATGTGTTTAGTACAAGTTTTTATGAGCAGCTATGGAGGTGATCAATGAGGACAGAAGTCTCTAGAGCCAAAGAAAGGAGGATAGGACGTCTTATATGGAAAGGAGTTCCACCTGCTAGTGGCAGAAGAGGCAATGATCTTCTAAAGTATCATTTCCAGAGCTTTTGGGGATAGGACATCTCCTTTGGGTAGGAGGCTCATAAATACTTATTGAGGGGATAGGACATATCCTTTGGGTAGGAGGCTCATAAATACTTTTTGAGTGGAAGGATTCTCCTTTGGGCATGAGGCTCATAAATACTTGTTGAGGGGAGGGATTCTCCTTTGGGCAGGAGGCTCATAAATACTTGTTGAGGGGAAGGATTCTCCTTTGGATGGGAAGTTCATAAAATTTGTAATAGGGAAAGGATTTCCCAAAGAACTTGATTGAGAAAGCTTTTAGTAAAATGATTTTTGTGGATGTATCTCATCATGGGTGAACCATGTTAAAATGACTCTTCTTTGTGTGTTGCTTTCTATGATGGTTAATGTTATGGTGATGCCACTGCTATCTAAAGTAAAGTTTTTTAAATGGTTGCATCTTATACTGTTCACCCCCCTCTTAGTATAAGTCTATGTTCTTCAGAATCAAGGGAATCAGATGAACAATGGAAATCAATTTTAGGCATGATAATATCAAAATCCTTGTCAGAAACAATTTTAGTTTCTAGTCAATTACCCTCAATTGGAGTATCGAAAAAGAAATAAAAAATGACACCTAGCTCAGAGGATAGAATAAATTGAAGAACTGGAAGAATCGACATATGATTTTTAAATCAAAGCTCTCTTAGCAAGAATGAGTAATTATGAAGATACTAATCACTTGCTTGAATAGGTTACAAAAAATAGAGAAGAAGATTCAAATCATCAACTAGAAGAAGATCCACATTGAAGACTAAAGTCTTTAATATCCAAATAATGTAATACAGGGGAGTGTTAGAAATAGACTAATAGATTATGTGGATTATGTAAATGTACCTTTCTTGGTACATACTTAGGACATTAGATTACTTTAGGTGAAGTTATCTAGTTACTACGTGCAACGTAATATATGCACAAGTGTCAAAGTGCAAGCTATACATGTGCAAGATATCTCTTGCACATCTAGGTAGAGTGTTGGCCAAGGAACCTATTTTCTATATAAATGGTCATAGACATAGAGGAAGATATAGCAGTAGGAAGTAGTGTAGACCAAAGTGGAAATATGTAGTAGTGTGATGTATTATGATGGGGTGTATATGTATGAGTGGAACCCATTCTTGAGTTGTAGCTATATTCATATAGTGTTCATTTCCACCACAACTAATTTTGTAAACATATCCATCATTTCTATTTATAGTATATATTTAGTCATCTCATAGATTTACTTTATTTCATATTATTCTACATCTTGTGTTTTCTATCTCCCATTACATGCTGTATCAAAATCTAACATGAATACCATGTGTATGGTGAATGCTTAAAGAAGTGTATGAAGGTGTGTCTTCCAAAGATAAGAGCAAGTTATTCCAACAAACTGTATATATATGAGGTAGTAATGTCATCAAACATACCAAAAAAAAAAATCAAACATATATAAAAGAGTAGCCTTTAAAATAAGGATTGGACAAGCTCAATATGAACTCCAACAATGGAGATAAGAGCAAGCAAGTCTACAAGAATAATAAAATGTAAATGTACAAATCATTTGTATTTCTATTTTCTTGTGATTACTGTAGAAGAGAAGGTTATATGTCTAAGTTTGTTTGGGATATCCATCCATGCATGTATAATTGATGTGGAGAGAATGGATGAGAAGATAAGAAATTACAAATCAAAAGTTAAGTATTCTCATTCGTTAATTTTTCATTATAAATATTACATTTCATACACCTTTTCAATTAACTTTTCATAAAGGTATATTAATTATTAATTATTAATTATTAACTATTAATTAATTATTAGTTAATAATAATTAACTATTAACTAATTATTAGTTAATAATAATTAACTACTAACTAATTATTAGTTAATAATAATTAACTATTAATTAATAATTAATTAAAATTTTAATTTAATATTTAATGGAATGAGGAATTTTATTCCTCATCATTCCTCCCAACAATATGCACATTGGACCCCAATGCATTCAAAATAGGAGGAGCAAATATCTTGAGGATGAGGAGGTGGCCACGAGGGAGGTTAATTGTGTGGAATTGAATGTGCAAAGCAGGTCCAAAGGAATGATCTTTAGAAGGTATTGATAAGATTCTCTTTTCAAGAATGTAGAGCCTTCACAAAGATGGATTAAATTTTAGGAACAATAGAAGTAGGTATGCCAACATTTTAACTTTGGTTGGATAGGACTTTCATCCAATAATGTGTTCTTTGACTTTGTATATCAATAACAAGCTTGCATAGAGTGATCATAGCCCACTCCTAATATAAGTAGTTGAGTGAAGAAATGAGTCTCATCCTCAATGATATTGCCTTCAAATGTATTTTTCAAACTATTATCAAGCTTTTGGTCCACTAAGCCACTAACAAAGGACACTTTTTGAAGTGAAACAAGACTAGAAATATCATCTTCTATGATGTACACTAGTGGAGGCAAAGGAGGAGCCTCAACTTTTGGAACTTCTATAGCCACAACAACAAAATTTGTTGTAGGGATTTCCTCTTTTGCACATATTGAAACAAATTTGTGCCAACCTATAGGAAGAAGAGGAAATTATAAAAAAAAGAACTATTGGTTCATGTGCATATTGACCCCTATCTATAGGGTCTCCAAGGATTAGGCAATAGTGTCAATATTGTCCATAAAATTGGCTTTGGTGATGTCGATGTTGCTATCCACAAAGCTAAGGCTTGTGGCTAACAAAATAAGGTTGTAATCATATTTTATGTCCAACTTTAAGTCCTCGATACCGAGGAAACCTTTTCAAGTTGCGTCCTCCATATTTTACACATTCTTCATTATCTAAGCACACATCTCTTTGATTATTTGCTCTAGCTCTTAGATCTCCTATAAATCCTGGAGATAGTTTAGGCTAGGAAACATGGTGCTAACTCCTAAATATCTAAAAATAATCTAGAAAATTTAGTTGATCGTATTAAATGGAAAAAAGGCTAAGGCCTCAAATTTTAAATCTTCTTAATGTTATAATGGTCTAAAAATATAGTTGACTGTGTTGAATTAGCAAAAGACATGCCTTGACGTCCAAGCAGTTTGGAAATTGTTAGAAATATTGAGTTGTCATTGATGTCAAAGGTGCATGATATTCAAGGCAGAAATATTCTTCAAGGGTGAGAATTTTATAAGGTTGGACAATATATCAACAGTGTCAAAAATGGACTTGGTGAATAGCAAACAATGGACAATTATTCAAGGTAAGGTATATTTCAAAGCAAGGCAATTTGTTTAAGTAAAGGATTATAATATTTAAATATCAAATTTAAATATTACAAGAGAAGGACAAAGGTTTAAAAGTTGCTTGGGATAAAAATATTACAAGAGAAGGACAAAGGTTTAAAAGTTGCTTGGGACAAAAATATTTAAATATTACAAGAGAGGGACATAGGTTTAAAAGTTAATATTATAATATTTAAATCATAAGATTTAAAATATTATAATATAAAGTGATTCTATAAGAAAAAGCATCGATGTCTTTGGGAGCAATTATAAAGTTTGAAAGCAAATAAATTTGAGCTGACCTCCTTGGACAAAATCAAAGCAATTGGGAAACGTATAAATACATGGCATTAATTCACCTTTGAGTGATGAAATTTTTTTATTACATCCGACGTTGTGAGTGCAAACAGATAGAAAGAGGAGAAGAGCAACAAAAGTTTGAGGAAGAGCAAGACAAGGATAAATATTCATGTGTGCCTTTTTGTTTCACCTACTAGAGTAGCCCAACTGGTTGCTTGGCTTGCATGGAGTGTTGTTGTGCAAGAGGATAGGGAGTCGAATCTAGTCGACACCATTTTATTGAGGTTTTATTATTGAAGGAGAGAAAATACATGGAAAAATATCATAGCCCAACCAGTTGTGTTGCTTTGGTTTCACCTATTTGGGTAGCCCAGCCAGTTGTGTGGCTTTGTGTGGAGCGCTGCTAAGTAGGAGGTTAGCTGGTCAAATTTGATCGATGTCATTTTTATGTGGTTTTGTTGTTATGAGAGTGCAAGGACATGAATAAGTATTAGGGTGCCCCTTTTTGTCTCACATACTATTATAGCATAGCTGGTCACAAGTGCTTGCAAATGTGTTGCACTTCTAGAGGTCAGGGGTTTGATTCACGACTGTGCAAAGGTATTTAAATTTTTTAATAAAATTTAATTTGAGGGAGATATAAGGGTCAGGGTGTTAGTATAGAAATTGTAATTTTTCATAAATTAATAAAAGGAGAAATAAGGATTGTGATGTTAGCATAAAGGTTTCATTTTTGAAAATTAATAAAAAGAAAAATAAGGATTGTGATGTTAGCATAAAGGTTTCATTTTTGAAAATTAATAAAAGGAGATATAAGGGTTTTTGTTAATAATAAAGCTTTATTTTTGTGAGGGAGATATAAGGAGTTATTTTTAAGCTTTATTGTGCATCCTTTTTATAAGGGTTTTTAAAGTGACTTTGATATCTAATCTATTGGAAATAAAGTTAGTAAAAGGAGTAAAAAGGTGTAAAAATTTGTTTCAACTGTAAGCTTTGGATCTTACCCCTTTTACCTCCTTGGACGACAACTGACTAGGCAGGTAGGTTGAATTGGACGACAGTTGACTGGGTGGATTGGACGTCAAGGGCGGCAAGGCAAACCAATTCTATTTCCCTTTCTCATTTCCTCCATATTTCTCCTATTTTCCTAACTTCCCTATATTGCCTAAAGTCGTTTCGAGTTACCATTATAAATACCATTGTAATCTCAATTTTCTAAGGCTCAATATAATATTATTTTCTATTCGCTCCTAATTTTTCTCTCACAAACCACATCTAGTATCAAAACCAAAGCTGAGAGGGCACGAGAATCGAGGCGAGGGAGGCCTAAGGACCGAGGTGAGAGAATCCCATAGCACACAACCCAAAGCAAGGTCGAGATGGGAACTGCAACACGTAGCTCAAGGTGATATAATCTTGAAGCATGTGGATGAAGGTAAAGTCTGGAGTAGGCCAACACAACAAGCACACGAAGACAGGAGCGATGCAGAAGGACCTATCATAGAGCAACACATGGCGAGAGGAGAATGACTCAAGAGTTGACATGGACATACAAGTGGTAGCAAAGGGAGCAACATGGCAAGGAGCGGTTGGTCGAAAGGAGGCAAAAGGGGTGATCACTGATTACCCGAAGGCAATTGCTTCATTACTCGCTCTCCCAGGGTTATAAACCCTATTTTTGCCCTCGTCCTGCTCAATGTGGGACAAAAGAATTTTAATTTTTTTTATTAAAATCATCATACACTACATTTCAAATAAAAAATCTTCCTCCTTCATACCCAACCATGGGCATAGCTTGAGCGGCTAAGGAGGAGCTCTTGTGAGTAGGGTGTCTCGGGTTCGAATCCCGCTAGGCACATTTTTAGTTTGTTTTTTTTTTAATCTTCGGGAAGCACAAGCTAGAAAAGGATCACGGATCCTTTATGTTTCAAATAGACACTGTGGTGCATTGGTCAAAATTTTTGTGACAGTCAAGAGGTCACGGGTTCGAATGGGCTAGAGGATAAATTTTATTAAAAAAAAATTATCATTTAAACTTTAGAATATTTAAAATTATTAAATATTAATTTAATAAAATTAAAACTAATTTATAATTATTTTAAAACTTAGGTTTTTAATAATTATAAAGTTATTTTTTTATTAAATATGAATATTTAAGTTTTTTATTAAGTTTAAATTTTAAATTTTTTATTGTAAAAGCCCTAGAGGCTTGATATTGTCAATTATTGGAGCCTTGTAAATTTCACATTTTGTGAAAATTTTAGAGATTGTAAAAGAGGTTAAAACTTTCCTAAGAGGAAAGAGTGTGTAATAAGCCTAAGAGGCTTAGTTTTTTTTGTAAAGGGCATTGATGATAAGATCGAATGGCTTTTATCATGCCTTATGTGCAATTCTAGCAAGAGAATGTGCAGAAAGGTTTGATGAAAAGGTAAGAGTTTATGGACTCAACATTGTGTTTAGTCAACTCAAAAACATAGTAATTGCACATAAAAGGCATCCTGATTCAGGATACAAAGCAAATTTTGAAGATAACTCATGTAGGAGTCAATTTGAACAATAATAATCCATACAAGCTGCACCACAAGGATCAAAGTACACACACTATAATATTTTAGTAGAAATCCTAGAACCAGAATCAGCAAAAATCATACAGATAAGTGACAATGAAGAAGAAGTGGCAGATAAATTTGTAAATCAAGAGATAGCATCCCCACATCAAGAGGAACAAGCAGTCAATGATAGAGTAGAACAAGTCAAATTTGACTTAAATTTGTAAGCTCTTCCTTCTTTCTTCTTATTTTTTCCTTATTTCAAAAAACAAAAGTACTTTATTGTAACCATGAAATAAATAGATATTTTTGGTAACTATATCCTCACACAATAGCTTACCTATACCAGAATTTAACGGTTATGACTATGAGTATTGGTCTATAAATATGAAGACCTTGCTCATAGGTAGAGGTTTGTGGGACATCATAGAAGAGGGCTACACAGAACCCTTAGACTGGACAACACTTAGTGTCACAGACAATAAAACATGAAAAGAAGATAAAAAGAGCAACTCATATGCTCTTTCTCATCTCCAAGCTGCATTGGAGAAAAGCATATTTCCCAAAATCACTGCTTGTACGACTACACAAGCTACATGGAAAGCATTGAGTGATGGATTCTAGGGTAGTAATCAAGTGAAGCAGGTAAGGCTTCAAACATTGAAGTGAGATTTTGAAAATCTCTAAATGAAAGATGATGAAAAAGTCAATGATTATTATGTTAGAGTAAAATCAATTGTAGATAAAATGGTTACACTAGGTGAAAAAATCAAGCTTGAGATAATTGTAAAATAAGTGTTGAGAACACTTACATAGAAATGGAACCATATTGCCATAATAATAGAAGAATCCAAATATATTTCCCTTTTAACATTCAATGCATTGATTGTATCGTTAATGTCACATGAAGAGAGGTTTCCTAAAACTTATTCAACAAGCTATAGAGGTGATGATAAGGCCTTCACTTCTAATGAAAATAATGGAAGAGTACGAGGAAGAGGTCAAGGTAGAGGTAAGCAAAGAGGTAGAGGTAGAGGCAACTATAGAGGAGGCAATTCCAATAGAGGAGGCAACCAGAATAGAGGAGGCAATTCCAATAGAGGAGGCAACTCATACAGAGGAGGCAACCAACAAAGAGGTGGAAATCAGAATCAAGGTGGAAATCAAGGACAAAGTGGCAATCAAGGGCGAGGAAGTGATAAGTCCAAGTCAAATTGTTTCAACTGTAGCAATCCAGGCCACTTCACTCGCAACTGCTGGTCAAAATATTCACAAGGCAGCATTAGTCAATATGGTAATTATGGAGAAGAAGATGATATTTCCAATCTTTTTTTATCATATGGCCAATCAGAAAAAAATCTAAATGACACATGGATTATGAATACTGGTTGTTCCAACCATAGGAGTGTTAAAGAACATTTATTTGCTACTCTCGATTCCACTTATAAATCCCAAATCAAATTAGGGGATGATAAGACATTGCAAGTAGAGGGTATTGGAGCCATGGAGGTTCCAACCAAAGAAGGACTAAAAAAAGTGCATGACATATATTACACTCCAAAGCTCCAACACAATCTGCTAAGCATTGGAAAAATTATGGAGAACAATTACAAGCTTGTATTTGATGAAGGACAATGTATTATTTTTTATAAGAATAATTGTAATCGTGTCATCACATAGGTCCCCATGACCAAGAACAGGTTATTCCATCTCAAGTTTGATGAGCCAAGGGGAGCTCAAATTGCAAATGGAGATATAAAAAATCCAAGTTTCCTTTGGCACTTGCGATATGGTTACCTTAATTACGCTAGCTTGAAACTTCTAACTTCTCAAGCTATGGTGACAGGACTTCCCAAAATCAATGAACAAAAGGAGATTTGTGAAGGATGTGCTTTGGGAAATAACTCAAGGTCAAACTTTTTGATATGACAAGCATGGAGAGCCAACTATACACTACCATTAGTACATTCAAACATTTGTGGTCCAATGCAAACATAGAGTCTCAGAAACAGTTCTTATTTTCTCACTTTCATAGATGACTTCTCTTGAATGTGCTAGATTTACTTTCTGAAACATAAAGATGAAGCTTTTGATTGCTTCATAGATTTTAGAAACGATGTAGAGAATCAAAGTGGGAACTATGTAAAATGTCTTAAGATAGATCAAGGAGGTGAATACTCCTCAAAATATTTTTTGAAATATTGTAAAGCAAGTGGGATCAAAAGGCAATTTACCACTACCTATACCCCACAACAGAACGGTGTGGCAGAAAGGAAAAACCACACCATAGTTGAGATGGTGAGATCGATGCTACAGTCTAAGAATCTAACTCATATGTATTGGGCAGAGGCTGTAAGAACCAATGTATATATTCTAAACAAAAGTCCAACTTCTAGTTTAGATGGTGTCACTCCTTATGAGGCGTGGTACGGAAAGAAACCTAATGTAAAGCATTTCAAAGTGTTTGGTTCTTTAGCATATGTACACATTCATGACGAGAAAAGGAAGAAGCTTGATCCAAAAAGTCAAGCTTGTATATTTGTAGGGTATTGTGAGTCTACAAAAGGATATAGACTCTACAATCCCAAGACTCATAAAGTTGTAATCTCTTGGGATGTAATTTTTGATGAAGGAGGAGAATGGGTTCATCAAAGAATTTTTGTTGATGATGAGTCCCAAGATGTAAGTTCTTCACATGTACATCAAGTGTCTCCAAAGAAAAGCAAAGGCACACTACCCCCTCCAAGCCCATACAGGAGTACTACATCAAGTACTTCAAAAAACACTCCAAGTCCTTCATAGAGACCAGTAAGTTCTTCATCGATGGACATCGACGGAGACTCTCCATAAAGAGGCAGAATAATATTACAAAATCATCCATCCTTTCAAATGTTGGATCATAATTTCCAGAGAAGATTCACTAGAAGTCAAGCTAGTGAGATGAATATAGTTTTGCAACTTGAAAATTTGCAATTGTATGGAGATGATGACTCCCATGATACTATGAGATATTTAGTCAATTATGCTTTATTGGCTAGTACACAACTAGAACCAGCTAGCTATGAGAAGGCATGTACTCAAAATTTATGGCAAGAAGCCATGAAAGAGGAAATAACCTCTATAAACAATAATGATACATGGGAGCTAGTAAAGCTACCCAAAGGAAGAAAATGTGTTGGGTGTAAATGGGTCTACAAGACCAAGTACAATGCTGATGGAAACATTGAAAGGCATAAGGAGAGACTAGTATCAAAGGGTTTTACTTAAAATTTTGGCATTGACTATGAGGAAACCTTTGCCCTTGTTGCACGACAAGATACAATCAGATCGGTTATTTCCTTAGCATCCCATAAAGAATGGAATGTATAATACATGGATGTGAAGAGTGATTTTCTGAATGGATGCTTGATAGAAGAGGTTTATGTTCAACTACCTCAAGGTTTTAAAGAACAAGGAAAAGAGAACCTTGTTTACAAATTGAAGAAAGAACTTTATGGCCTCAAGCAAGCACCAAGATCCTGGTACTCACGCATTGAGGGCTATTTCAGCAAGTATGGATTCACTAGAAGCAAAAGTGAACCAACTTTGTACTACTTAAAGCAAGGAGTAGACATTCTCATAGTTTATTTGTATGTGGATGATCTAATATTTATGAGTAGTAACAATAAAATGAATATGGAGTTCAAAAACTCCATGATGAAACAACTCGAGATGAAATATCTTGGTTTAATGTGATACTTCCTAGGTATGGAAGTGCATCAATCAAATAAAGGGATCTTTATATGTCAACACAAGTATGCTCGAGACATGATCAAGAAATTTACCATGGAGCAGTGCAAATCAGTTGCAACTCCAACTGGACATGGGATCCAATTGAGCAAGGATGATGGAGCATCAAAGATTGACATGACCACTTACATAAGCATGGTTTGGAGTCTTATGTTTCTCACCAACACGAGGCCCGATATTCAATATGTAGTTTCTCTAGTTTCAAGGTTTATGACTAGTCCATCTGAGCTGCATTTACAAGCAACTAAAAGAATTTTAAGATATGTAAAAGGTACATTGGATTTTGGAATCCATTACCAAAAATGTAATTCTATGAAATTAGTTGGCTTCAGTGACAGTGATTGAGGCAGCAACATATATGACAGGAAATCTACATCAGGGAATTGTTTTATTCTAGGATCAGGACTAATTACATGGATTTCCAAGAAACAAACTGTTTTAGCATTGTCATCAATTGAGGCTGAGTATATAGCCATCACTCATGCTAGTACTCAACCCCTATGGTTAAGAAAAGTTATTTAAGAGATTGGAGAAAGTCAGAGTGGTCCAACTTGATTGTATTGTGATAACATAACTGTCATTCATTTAGCATACAATCTAGTCCACCATAGCATATCAAAGTATTTTGATATGAAGTATCACTTCATTCGAGATATGGTGGAACAACAGATAGTTGAGCTTCAATATTGTAACACTTTGGATAATATTGTAGACATCTTCACCAAAGGTATAGCTAAATCTCAATATATAAAGCTAAGAGACTGTATAGTCAGTCCTCTCAACTTTAAGGGGGAGAATGTTGGAAATAAAGCTAGTAAAAGAAGTAAAAAGGAGTAAAAAGGTGTAAAAAATTGTTTCAACTGTAAGCTTTGGATCTTACCCCTTTTACCTCCTTGGACGATAGCTGACTGGGCAGGTAGGTTGACTTGGACGATAGCTGACTAGGCGGATTGGATGGCAAGGGTGGCAAGGTGAACCAATTCTATTTCCCTTTCTCTTTTCCTCCCTATTTCTCCTATTTTCCTAACTTCCCTATATTCCCTAAAGTCTTTTGGAGTTACCATCATAAATACCATTGTAATCTCAACTTTCTAAGGTTAAATATATATTATTTTCTATTCACCCCTATATTTATCTCACAAACCACATAATCAAGAAAATAAAAGAGAATTGCTAACAAGTTTTTGAAGGGGCAAACAAAAGGAAAATTATTTTTGTCAAAACAAGTGTGGAAGGCTCATGAAAAAATATCATCATCATTGAGTCAAAATTAGAGGTATGGCGATTTAATTCCTTTCTCATAGTGTTTTTGGTTAAGGAAAACATTTTTGTTGTCATATAATGGGAGGGATAAGGAATTATTGGATGTGCATTGTTTTTGCTTGAAATTGGAAATAAATGGGCAAGAGTTATGGATCATATTTGAGAATAAACTTGTGCATTGGTTTTTATTGAAATTGAGAATAAATGTGCAAAAGTTATAGATCAGATTTGTGAGCAAACTTGTGCATTATTTTTTTATTGAAATTGAGAATAAATGTGCAAGGGTTATAAATCAGATTTGAGAGCAAATATTTGCATTGTTCATGATTGATTTTGGGAGTAGATGAGAAGGAAAAATTTATGCATTATGATTGGTTTTGAAGTGAATTTGGAAATTTAAAAAAATAGTATAGTCTCACACAAATAGAAGGGTTATTTTAAAGCAAGTCAATGTTTCACATAGTGAAAGGATTACATTGAAAAGGATATTTTCAACTATCTACAAAAGGGAAGGAAAGGTGTGTTGGAAATTTGAGGTAATATGAGGCATTTTATGTTGTCATTGATTTCACATGGATCATTGATGTCACATGGATCACATTTGGTTTTTGTGATAGAAATAGTTCATAAATAAACATTTATGATATTTTAGAAAATAAGGTTTTTATGAAAACCAAGGCAGGTAAAATAAAAGGTTTTATTTAAAACCACAAATGGCAGATTTGATATGGTTTTTTCTTAAAACCCAGGTTGTCTTTTTGTTTCATCGAAAAGGGTGCCTTGGAGATGAATATATTCAACCTTGAATAATCGGTGCAAATTTTAATATTTAAATTTTAAAATTAAAATTTAATGACATCATTGCTGACGCCATCATAAAAATTGAATTATTCAAAATTCGCTAACGTTGGAAAAATAATGAAGGGTGCATATATATACACCAAGGATTTTGTTTCAAAACCTAGGAATCAAAGTGGAGAGAATACGGTGAGTGCAGAAGATAATTCATGTGGCAAGCGTGGCCTAACGACGAGCGAGGGGAGATAAAGAAATTTTTCTAGGCAGAAGACTGAGGTTCGATTCCTGTAGGTTGAGATTTTTGGGGTAAACAAAAAGCCCATGTTTGGTTGTGTTTTCGGGGCACGAAAGGCCCACGTTTTGTTTTGTGAAGAGAGAGAAGACAAAAGTGCCTTTCGCACTTATTGTCTCATATGAGTGTTGTGCTCACGTGGTCATTGGCATCGTGGTTAAGTAAGTGCATGGGAATATGACGAGGGTTCGATTCCCTCTAGAAGCAAGTAATTTTTTATTATTAAAATTAATTTTTGCCTAATGTTGGAGGTATAAGGTGATAAGGGTTGAGTTGTTTTGGAAGGCAAGATATATGTGCTCTTAGTAGAAAAGATATTTATGGTATGTTTCTTTTATGAAAGTATATCCTATTATATATCATTGGAAAGCTTATTTCGAGGGATATTTGACTAATTTATTTAGAAGGAAAAATAAGGAGTGTATAGAGAGATATTTATATTTTTGTGAAGGGGTTGAAAAGTAAATATTGTTGTGCTCTTTGTCAAAGTGTGATTGAGTGTGGCAGATTTCCAAAGGGGTTCTTCTCTTCATAAAAAGGTATGGGCACATTCTCCTATTGATTTATTGTGGTGGTTGATTTCTGAAATATCATTGGAGGGAAAAGGATTGTATTGTGGTTTCCTTTTCAAAATTGTTTGGTTGAATGATTAAAGGTTTTTTGGTTTGAGAGTTGTGTTTAAACCTTATTTATAAGTATTGTTGTTGAAGCCCATTGATTGTGAGATGAACTTGAGCTATAGAAGAACATGAGTATCATTGTTATGTGAAGACTTGTGATTGAGAATTTTTGGAAATATTGTGAGATGGTCGATACATGCTTGGACTACAGTTTGTGAGAAAGGATTGATCCTTGAGGTAGTTGATTGAGTTGAGTTGATTAAGCCTAGTGAAGGGAATACATGTGGTTTTTCAAGTTCCTAGAAACAATATATTCTATATTATGATTTGAGAGTGAATTTAGAACATACTGAGTCTCTAACAATTATCTTTATGCTTCTATGAGTTGATTTGATATTGATTTGAGTTGAGTTGAGATTGATTTGGGTTGAGAGTGAGTTTAGAACATATTGAGTCTCTAAAAATTCTCTTTATGCTTCTATGAGTTGAGTTGAGATTTATTTGGGTTGAGAGTGATATTAGAACATATTGAGTCTCTAACAATTCTCTTTATGCTTCTATGAAGTTAATTTGAGTTGAGATTACCATTCATTGTTGAGTTCATTTTGAGTACTACTTGAGCATGATTGATTGAGCCTTTGAGAAGGCCTTTGGGACAAATTTGAGGACAGTGTTAGGACAGATTTGAGGACAATGTTTGGACAAGTTCTTAGTGAGCTTTTTGGAGCAGATTTGAGCAAGTAATTGGTGAGATTGCTAGAGTAGGTTTGGGAAAGTTCTTGGTGAGCTTGCTAGAGCAGATTTGGGCAAATTCTTGGTGAGCTTGCTAGAGTAGATTTGGGAAAGTTCTTGGTGAGCTTACTAGAGTAGATTTTGGCAAGTTCTTGGTGAGCTTGCTAGCATAGATTTGACAAGTTATGTGTGAGATTTTTAAGCAGGTTCTGTGTGAGCCTATTGAACAGGTTCTTAGTGAGCCTATTGATAGAGCTTTGGAGGTGATAGAGTACAGAGGATAAAGTCTTAGTGGATAGATATCCAGTAGCCAACACAGTTGAAGACAAATATGAGTGAGGATTCTTCAAGTGGAGAGAGGTCCACCAGTCAGTGCAGTAGAGAGATAGAGTCTTATAGAATATCACATAGCCAAAGTAGAAGGGGAAAGAGTTCTCCTGTGGAAGAGATCCACAAAATTGAGATTAGGGGATTAGCATCTCTTTTGGACAGAGATCCATAAACATTGTAATTGGGAGTGATTCCCAAATATATTTATTGAGAAATTTCTAGTAAAATATTTTCTCCGTGGAGTAGCCCACATTGGGTGAACCACATAAATTGTGGTGTCTTTATTGTGTATGGTTTTTGTGCATTGCTTTGATTACTGCTATTGATACTGCTATCTTTACACAACATAATATTGATTTGGAAGAAAAAGTAAAAAGTTGTATTATATTGTTCACCCCCCTCTCAGTATAATCTTGTGTTCTTCAATTGGTATCATAGCGGGTTCCTTCGGAGAGGCTAACAACTTGAGGGTATATTCTACATGAACATAGATGGCTTCATAGAAATGATTATCTAAAAATAAGGCTCTATTATTTGATGGTAATAATTATGCTTTCTGGAGCATAAGGATGAAGAACTACTTGATATCACAAGGATATGAAGTATGGTAGATGGTTGAAAAAGAGTATAAGGTTGAGTGTAATCTCGAAGAAGATAAGACTACTAGGAAATTGGTTGAGATCAATGCAAGAGCAATGAATTGTATTTTGAGTGGGCTACGTGAGACATATTTTGCAAAGGTCATGGTATGTACTTTAACTAATGATATGTGGACCAAGTTGAGGAATAATTATGAAGGATATTCCAAGGTAAAGTTGGCAAAACTACAAACTCATAGAAAAATATTTGAGGAATTGAAAATGGAAGATTCTAAAGATATTGCAAAGTTATTACTTCGAGTTGATGAGATTACTAACACTATGAGAGGCCTAGGTTTTGATATGAAAGAATCAAAAGTTACTCAAAATGTTTTGAGATCACTTCCCATGAAATATGATGCAAAGGTTTCAAAAATAGAAGAAACAATGGATATCAACAAGTTAACAATGGAATAATTGCAAGGTACTCTCATAGCTTATGAGATGAGGGTAAGTAAGCATCAAGCTCCAATAAAAGAGATTGCATTCAAGTCTTCAGAAAAATATAAAGGAAAAGTTTCAAAAATAGATAGAGTTTTAGAAAATTATGACGAAGCTAACTTCATCAAAAGGAATAAGGACTCGAGGAATTTCAAAAATATAAGGAAAGTCAGGTGCTACAAGTGTGGTGATATTGGTCACTATGCATACAAGTGTCCACATGAATAAATCATTGATGATGAAAAATAGGGTCACAGAAGAAAAGAGATGGAAAGCATAAGCATGACAAAGATAACAAATTCAAGCAAAATAGGTATGAGAAGAAGAAATTTTTTTATAAGATAAAGAAATCTTACTACATTATAGAAGCAAGTGATAGCTCAGATCATAATGATAGAGACAATTCAGATGATGAAAAGGAAGAGCATTTATTCCTAGAAATAGAAGGTGAAAGAGAAAAATATTTTGTGTGTGGTCAAAGAGATCACATATCAGAATATTGTAATGGTTTCAGTGATAGTGAAGATGAGATGACACATCAAGGAAACAAGCATGGTCAAATAAATCTTGAGAGTTTGTTTTCTATAGAAGATTATAATGATCTTAGTGACAGTGAAAAAGAAGAAGCTCCTACTAAAGATCAAAAGCAGGAATCTCAAGTAAGAATTTATCATGAAGAGAAAAATAGGCACAGTTATGATCATGAAGAAAAGAAAGTGTCAGAACAAGCTTTTGAAGAAATAAAAAGAGAAAACTTAAGACTAAAGGCTCAAGAACAAGAGGATGAGAATATAAAGGTAAAGCTCCTACAAAATATCATTGATCTAAAAATCATGGTTGAAGAGGCAAAGAAAATTGAAGAAGATATGCTTAAAAAATTAAAGGTAAGGAAGCAAGAATGTGAAAGATTAGAACATGAAGTTTTTTCCTTAAGGTTGGAAGTGAAATACTCCAAGGATAAGTTGCACAAGTTTTGTAAAGGTTTCAAAGCACCAAAGGTCCCATATTTCAGGTTTGGGGAATCACACGAAAGTTCTAAAATATGAAAGCAAGGAAGCACCTAAGATTTATGAGGAAAGTTCCAAAGTTCCTATGGCTCCAAATATTCAGTTTGGTTCTTGTTTTGAGATAGGTGAATCAAGATCAAAGGGAAAAGAAATTATTGAAGAGAAAGGCAAGGAAGAGGTTTTATATGCTACAAAGAAGGTTCAAGAATACAATGCACAAGTTGAAGATGATCATAAGGATAATGGTTAAGAAAGGTATGAGGGACCAAGGCATGAACAAAGGGCTTTTCAAGGATATTGTTTTTCTTGTAATGGGTTTGGACACAGGGCTATACATTGCAGGATCCATGGATCAAAGAAGTTTGATTTTTCTAGAAGAAACTTCAAAGGAAGAAGGTATGGTTTTTACAAAAATTGCTTCTCATGTAACAGGATTGGTCATAAACCTTTTCAGTGCAAAGGAAATGAGCAACATGGTTTAGGTTTTAGAGCTACATAATTCAAAAGTCATATAGGGTTCAGGAAAGGAATGGATATGGAAATTAATTCAAGAAAGAATTCAGGACATGGGCACCATCCAAAGGCTACAATATAAAGTGTTTTAATTGCAATAACTTTGGGCATATTGCAAGATGGTGTAGGACTCAATTCCAAACAGGTTCAAGGCAAGAAGGTTAAAAAGGTTCAAGACAAGAAGATCAAGTAATTCATCAAGAGAAGGATATCATAAAAACATGGAAGGAAGTTGATAGAGGAAAGAATCAATGTAATATGGGAGTAAAGGTACTCCCACCCCAAAATTAATCACCTAAAGAGATAAGGTGGTGAGGGGGATAAACTTAAGATTCATATCTTTTAGCCCCATAGGTGTCCCTTTTGCCATTGATGTCAAAGGGGGAGATATTTGAGTAAGGAGGAGAGATTTGAGTTAGGGGGAGCAGCCTCCAAAGAGAGTATTGAGTTAGGGGGAGTAGCCTCCATATAGAGTATTGAGTCAGGAGGAGTAGCTTTGATTATTAGAGATGGTTTTTGTAGTGATTATGGTTTTTGCATTAGAGGTATTGCCATCAATGACAAAGGGGAAGTGTTGGTTCGACTTTTATACACACCCTATGAAGAATGAACATAAAATCCTGATAACACTTATAAGAGACAAATCCCACTCACTTTAGGATCTTGCTGGATATCCAAGGTGTGATTTACAGAGTTGGGTCAAATGTCTATTCACTCTTTTCCGCTTTCGTAATAGTTTCAAGTGGACTGTATGTTACCTTACAACGGGTCTTGGACTTGGTTTAGTAATGTTTTTGGAATTGGTTATCTTTGTGGACACTCAGATTTACTATCAATTCTTTGATCTAGCTCTTTATGTGTTAGCAGATTTAAATGAGAAGACAAATTTTAAAGAAAATAAAAGGGTGGATCATTTAACAGGAAAACCCAGAGAGAGTAAGGTAGGGCAGAAAAGAGAAGCTTATTTAACTTAGTTGCAGAATCAAAACACCAATCTCAGTTACACTGTTTAGCTTCGCAATAAGGCTCAATCAAAGAGGAAGGTATCCAGCTTTCTAAGACAACCTTCTACTAAGAGCATAAGATAGAAAGAAACATATCTGGAGGAAAATCATAAAACAGAAAGGAAGTATGTGTCAACTGATATCTCTCACCAGCAGATTAGCTCACGCAGTGAGGACAGAGCAATCAGAGACAAACCCTAACCTTAAATCTTCTAATTTTCCCTAGCATACATTAAATAGAATGAAGCCTAGTAGTGCATCCGATCTTGGTAGCATAGATTTACAACATAAAATAAATAAAACTTTTGCGGGATGAAAAACGTGAGAAAATGCACTTATCGCAATTTGAAACAGATTAGGCTCCTGGCCATGCTATCCCAAAAAAAAATGATGTGACATCAACTCCAGGTCCAGAATAAAGCATTCTGACAAGATCTTTGCATGAAATTGCTAAAATAGCTTCTATTCCAAGTTTTCCCCCCCTTTTGTTTTGAGGTATACATTCATATTTATAGAGGACTTGCCTCTCTACAGGATTTTAAATTATAAAACTGACTTTTCTTGGGAGTAATAAAATAAACACTGAAATGGGGGACAACCCACCGATATTTGCCTCTTTTACAGTATTAAAATATAAAGCCCATAACATAAGTACTGGAAAAGAGGGACAATCCACCAAAATCTGTCTGTCTACAGCATTTTAAAATATAAAGCAAAATTTCCTGGGACCCACAGAATAAGTACTAGCAAGCGTCGCGATATCGCGACAACTTTGCATTGAATGCTCCTTTTGCTGCTTTGGCCATGATTTCGCGACATTTTTTATTCGCAGTTCCTTCACTTGATTTGCACTTATCCTTGTATTTTTTGCCATTACTTTCGCTAGTATGCAACTGCTAGCTCGCTTCCTGCAAAAGGCAAACAAGGATTAGTATTTTAATATTATTAAATTAAACCCCTAATGTTCATTATATGCTGGCTTGCTTTCTTTTGACACGTGTCGCGATTACGCGATGTTTTCCTTAAGTCACTTTTCCTTTTCTTTTCTCTGTCATGAAATCACGACGTCCCCTTTGCTTTGCGCTACTTTTGCTTTTGTGTCGTCGTGACACCTATCCGCCTTGGGCTCTTACCTTTCTGCCGTGTCACAATTTTGCAACATCGCGAAATTGCGATGTTGGGATTTCACAATGCGGCCATGCCTTGTGCATCTTCCCTTTCTATCGTGTCACAATTTTGTGATGTCACAAAATTGCGATGTCGTAATTTCATGATGCGGCCATGCCTTATGCATCTTCCATTTCTGTCGTGTCACGATTTCGTGACGTCGCAAAATCGCAACGTCGCGATTTTGTGATGCGGCCATGCCTTGTGCATCTTCCCTTTCTGTCGTGTCACAATTTCATGATGTCATTAAATCACAACATCATGATTTTGTGACGCGGCCATGCCTTGTGCATCTTACCTTTCTGCCATGTCACGATTTCGTGACATTGCAAAATTGCAACGTCGTGATTTCGCGATGCGGCCATACCTTGTGCATCTTCCCTTTTTGTCGTGTCACAATTTCGCAATGCGGCCATGCCTTGTGCATCTTCCCTTTATACCATGTCATGATTTTGTGATGTGGCCATGCCTTGTGCATCTTCCCTTTCTTCCATGTCACGATTTTGTGACATTGTAAAATCGCGATGTCACGATTTCATGATGCGGCCATGCCTTGTGCATCTTCCCTTTCTGTCGTGTCACGATTTCACGATGTCACAAAATCATGACATCATGATTTCATGACATGGCCATGCCTTGTGCATCTTACCTTTCTGCCATGTCACGATTTCACGACGTTGCAAAATCGTGACGTCGCGATTTTGCGACGCGGCCATACATTGTGCATATTCCCTTTCTGTCGTGTCACGATTTCGCGACGCGGCCATGCCTTGTGCATCTTCCCTTTCTGCCATGTCACAATTTCATGACATGTCCCTACCTTGGTGCTTCTTACCAAATGCATCGTGATTTCGCGATGTCGTGATTTCATGACGCTTCCTTTGCCTCTTTTGATGCAAAAAAATGATAAAAACTCAAAGTGCCCAGAATTTGATGAAACTTTGCAAGGATCTAAACAAGGCCAAAGGGTACCCGAATCTCCAAACAAAACTTTAGAATTCATCAGGGATTAAGAGAAAATGCATTAACATGAATTAATACATTTACATGCAAACTTTCAAAAGTTTTAAATTGAAAACAATGCCATATGCAAGCCTACTTGGATGCTTTGATGAAGGCAAATTTTGACAAAGGATGCAAGCAAAATATGGAATTAAAACTAGGAAAACATCAAGAGGGTCCTTACTGCAAAATGAAAGCCAAAAATTTTCAAAGGATGGAATTTCATTTTTTCAGTGGGGGTGTTGCTTCTCAACAAATGGCAATATCTACGATGAAAATAGTAGCACTATTTAGAATTCAGAACTCTAGTTTCAAAACAATTTAGACTATGTACCATGCCCTACCACAAATATTCTTCAAAATAATCTTAACTACTACCTGATAGTTGTTAAAATTTTCCAAGGACATACTAGGTTGAATCACTTAAGGAACATTTTTAATGTGCAATTATAAGCGTATAAAACTTTCTTCAAGAATGTCCGGGTCTTCGAATGTTGTACTCTGGATTGATCAGCTTTTCTAGATTGTGAAAGGGGAAACCGAGTAGGGCTCTGTTTACTAGTTTAGCCTTTTACAGCCTCGACAGAGTTACTCTTTAGATTTTCACGACCCTGATTCACAACTATGAGGTGGTATCTACAACTTAGTAAAAGAAAACATCTTCTGAAGCCTTGGCTATCTCTTTCATTACATAACTTCTGCCTTCCCCCCCTTTTTTTTTTCTTTTTTTGTGGGAAATAATAGAGTGCTAGTTTTATGTTACCTTGCTCAACTTTCACCTTCTCTCTCTCTCCTTTGAAATATACCAAAAACTGGAAAGCCTTGCTAAAAACAATTTTTTTTTATTCTTCATCGATCTGGAAACTGCCTCAGCCTGGGTACTGATAGCCTCTATGGTCACTTAAATAATTTCACGAATCAGAGTCCCCTCTTATGACCAACTTTTCTTGGATTCCCTGGGAGTTTCTCCAGCCAAACAGTATAGCAGTTTCTTTATAATTAAAATAATTGTGGCAAGCAAGTGTTAGCGTACTTAACAATACATTTGTTTCTATTCTCTATGTAGCCCTCTGTTATAACTACGTAACAGAGTTCTATTTCTCTGTTTCATCCGGTGTGCTATTCTCGGAGTTGTAACCTTATTTAAACGCCTCCTGAATAATACATCGATGTTCGCTGGTTTTCTACATGGCATCAGAGCCAGCTACGCTACGCAGAGATCCAGGGGCGTGAGAAGCGAGAGGAGGCTGGAGGCGGACGAGCAGAGGAAATTTTTTTTTATTTTTTGTTCGCGACGTGTTATTCCCTGTCGCGAGATTTAAAAAAAATAAATAAATAAATAATTTCCGCAGCCCGGCGCAGGACGGGGAACATCGCGTCGCGCCCAGGCCAGACCGTGAAGACGCGAGCCCGTGGTCGGCGCGCTGCATCACCGGTCCAGCCACTACGTGCGAGCCCGACGCGCGGCTAGGGACGCAGACGTCCCGTCTACGCGCAGGGCGCAGAGCCCAGGGACGCAGACGTCCCATTGGAGGGAGCGGACGCGATAGCACCGCCCCCCCCCCACGTTGGCGGGCCAACCAACGGTCTTCCACCCCCACCCCCCGAGCGACGCTCGATCTACGCACGCGCACTCCCCGAGGTGCCCCCCCCTCCCCACCCCCACCCTCCGTGCGATGCGCGATCTGCGCGCGCGCGCTCCCCGAGGTGGCCCCCCCCTCCCCCCAACCCGCGGGCGATGCTGAGCGGGAATTTTAAAATTCCCGCTCGTGCTCCCACGGGGGGAGTATAAACCCCCCCCCTTCCTTGCGCGTAGGAAACGAACGCCACGCAGGAAAAAAATGCGGGCGTCGTCGCGCAGTAGGTCGGCCACGTAGCAGGCCGTGAAAAATCGGGCGGAGAGAAAAATTAAAAAAAAAATAGTTTTTTTTTCGGAAAATAGAGCGAGTGGGGGAATTTCGGAAAAGCAGCACGGATTCGAGTTTTTTTCGAAAAACCAGTGTGCAGGGAGCTTCGCGTCGTTGAAGTGGCAGCGTCCAAGCAACCAGGCCGAAAGCAGAGGAGGAGGAGGAAGAAGGTGTTCAAAAAGGAGGAGGCTCTTGATCTCTTCCGGATCAGCCCGCTGGCTCACGTGGTCGTGAGCCGTGCGGTTAAGGCTCAGGGAGCCTACAGGTCGGGGGTTCGAATCCCGCCGACTCCCCCAAGGTATAATTTCTTTTTGTCAAAGTCATTTTTTTATTATTATTATTTTTAATTAAAATTTTTAATTTTAATTTTTTTTAATATAGTTTTTAAACTTTAATAAATTAAAATTTAATTTTAATTTATTTTTTCTAAAGTTTTTAAAACTATATAAATTGAAATTATTTATTTTAATTTTAAATAAATAATGATTATAAAAATGCTTTGTTAAAGAAAGCTTTTTAAGGGGGGATATTTTTTCAAAAATCAAAAGGGGGATTGAGAGTAATTTTATGAAAAAATAGCAATTTGGCATTGTAAAAGGTGCATTTTCGGTTGTGACCGACACCTTGAGGGTTATTCTTGTGGGCAGTTTTTTCATGTTGTATGTTGCATATTTTATTTTTGCACTATAACATTAAAAACTTAAAATCAAAACACTCCCTAAGTCCCCGGAATATAAAAACCATCTGTGCAATTTATTTGCACTGCAGCGTTCGGTATTTGCGATACCTCTGGCCAGCACTTACAGGTAAAGCTGTCGTGATTTGGCTACTGTATCCGCCCTAATATAGCTGTTATAATGACGTCTGAGATTGTTCTCTATAAATCGTCGAGGAGGAATAAGTACGCCATTTTTGCATTTTTTACTCCATCCACTACCCTTTATCGCACTTGTGTTTAGGCGTAAATCCTGACGAAGTATTCTTCATAGTGTTTAGGGGAAGTTACGCCCCACGCATGAGAAGAATCTTCTATGGTAGCTTCCATCAACAAGGCGATTCCCTTTCAGTACCGCTTATGTTCCACGTATCGTATGATCTCTAAATTTCACCTATAGTCTCCCTCACGTAAGGGCGGGTGATTTTTGTTGATCTTTCTAAATACCTATAGTTTCCCTCACATAAGGGTGGGTATTTTGTACGGTATATTGGCCTATCAAAAGGTATATAGAAAGGGGGACCAATTTGGTGATATAAGGAACCTTCACTATGGCCGCTGTTGCAAAGTTGATGACTGATCCGCATCAGTTATTGAAAGGTCCAAATTATACACCATGGAAACATAAGATGAAGGCTATTCTCCAAATGGAAGATTTGTGGGATATTGTTACTTGGAGTAGCAACCGAGGCCTTCACCAACAAGCGAGGATCCACGGGTCCTTCGACGAGATCAGATTGCTTTTGACAAGAAAGACAGTAGAGAAAAGGTGCTCATTTTGTTTGATGTTTCAGATGAAGTGCAACCTCATATAGCTAATAAAGCAAGTGGTAAAGAGGCATGGGATGCTCTTAGAACCATATATGAGGGGAAGAATGAATCCACCATTCTTCATCTTCAACAACAACTTCATAACCTGAGTTTGAGACAGGGTGAAACAGTTGAACTCTTTCTGTGCAGAGTGTCTGAGTTGAAAGAGAAATTGAGTTCTCTAGGAGATACTGTGGACGAAAATCTTCTCATTTCACTTGTGATGAGAGCTTTACCTTCTTCATTTGATATGTTGATAACCTCCATCCAGGTGTCCCAATGACAAATTACCTACATCGAGTTGGTCAATCTGCTCCAACAACAGGAGGCACGCCAACTTCACAAGGATGATTCTTCCAATACAGCCCTATACACCAACAGGCAGGGTTCTAGGAAGAAAGGTAATGGGCAAAAAGGAGGCAACTTTTAGAAAGGAGGAAATTCTCAACAGGATACGAAAGGAAAAGGCAAGCAACCTCAACAAAAGAAGAGGTGGTGCAAGATCTGTGAGAAAGACAACCATGACACCAACAGGTGTTGGCATAAGAACAAGCAAAAAGGCCAAAACAAACCACAAAATAAGAACAAGCAACCCCGGGTGAATGTTGTTGTTGAAGAATCTGACTCAGATTCCGAATGGGCACACAAGGTGCTCATGACTACCACAGATTCCACTCAGAGGGATCCTATTTGGTATGTCGATTACGGAGCTAGTAAACATATGATCGGCGACGGATCGTGGTTTGAATCATTTGTGGCCAAGGAGGGCAAACCTATCACCATTGTTGATGATAAAACCTACGGGGGTTCGGGGAGAGGGTACGATTTCGGTCACTCTTCCCGATGGCAAGTGTCGGATTGACAAAGTCCTCTATGTTCCGGGATTGGCGAACAATTTGCTGTCAGTGACACAAATCCTGGACAGAAATATGGTTGTCAACTTTCGTGTTGAGAATGGAAAGAAGTGTTGTACAATTACCAGGAAGGGTAAGCAGATTGCAACAGCTTCTTATAAGCATGGCTTATTTGCACTAGATGCTATCTCTACTCCACATGTTGCCATGATTGTCTCTACCAAGGAGGCAACTTCCCTATGGCACAAGAGATATGGGCATCTTAGTTCTGGCTACTTACTTGAGCTCAGCAAGTATGAGATGGTAAAGGGTCTTCCTTCTCTTTCTGCCACATTGCCAGTGTGCTCTGACTGCTTGGCAGGAAAGCAGCATAGAGTACCATTTGAGAAGAGCTCTACAAGAGCAAGAAAACCTCTGGAGCTAATTCACACCGATCTATGCGGTCCTTTCACACCCAACAATGTTGGAGGGAAGAGGTATTTTCAGTTATTCGTAGATGACTACTCACGAAAGATGTGGGTTTTCTTTCTCAAACTGAAATCTGAAGCTTTCGCATTCTTCCAGCAG
Organism: Wollemia nobilis; assembly: GCA_028583015.1. Classification (NCBI taxonomy): domain Eukaryota; kingdom Viridiplantae; phylum Streptophyta; class Pinopsida; order Araucariales; family Araucariaceae; genus Wollemia; species Wollemia nobilis. Next base: position 12,388,785 of record JAQPPZ010016869.1, on the reverse strand, counting down.
TTCAAGAAATCCGTTGAGAAGGAGTCAGGAGCTTCTATCAAAACCCTCCGCTCAGATCGAGGGGGAGAGTTTACCTCTAATGAATTTTCTGCATTCCTAGATAAGCATGGGATCAAGAGACAGTTAACAACTTCCTATACTCCTCAACAGAATGGAGTTGCTGAGAGAAGGAACCGTTCTATCATGGAAATGGTTCGTTGTATGCTCACAGGTGTAACTCTTGGGCAACAATATTGGGCGAAAGCTGTCACCACTGCAGTGTATCTTTTGAATAGGGCACCCACAAAGGCCCTAAAAGGAATGACTCCACGGGAAGCATGGAGTGGTCGAAAACCCTCCATATCTCATCTACGTATTTTCGGGTGTCAAGCTTTCATGCACATACCGAAAGAGAAAAGGAAGAAGCTAGATGAGAAAACACTGAGATGTATTTTTCTTGGATATTCTGAGCACTCTAAAGGATATCGGTTGATAGATCCTTTGACAAAGAAAATTCATATCAGCAGAGATGTTGTCTTTGATGAAGCTTTCACATCACAGAGCACATCTACAGTACACCAGGATATTGTGGAACCTAAGGAAGATGAGATTCCTTCTTCAACACAGACAAGAGGTCCTTCTACATCTTCTTCACCACCACCGAAGTAGAATCCTAAATGGTGTACAAATACAATCAGAGATGCAAATTTATCCACTCCTCCCAATTTGAATTTGGATAGACCTCGTACATGCAGTATGGCTCAAAAGGAAAGAGAAGCCAGAGAAACTGGTGAGGTTGATGATCTTTGTCAATATTTTGAGGAACTTTTTGTGACTCCAAGTAGAGAAGTTGAGGATATGGATATTGATGATGACAGGGCATTCATGTCTACCATAGATAGTCTTGAACCTACATCGGTGCAAGATGCTCTCAGTGAGCCTCAGTGGAAAACCGCTATGGATACAGAGTATGAGTCTCTGATGAAGAATAAAACTTGGAAGCTTGTTGATCTGCCGCATGGAAAGAAACCTATTGGCTGCAAATGGGTATACAAAGTCAAGTACAAGGCAGATGGAACAATTGATAAGCATAATGCCCGACTTGTTGCAAAGGGCTATGCTCAAAAGGAAGGCATCGACTATGAAGAAACTTTTGCACCTACTTCTCGGATGACCACAATTCGGGTTATGTGTGCTATGGCAGCACAATATGGGTGGAAAGTTCACCAGATGGATGTCAAAAGTGCCTTTCTTAATGGTGATCTCCAAGAAGAAGTCTATATGACTCAGCTTGAAGGATTTGAAGTGGAAGGCCAACAACAAAAATTTTGCAAATTGGTCAAATCCTTGTATGGTCTGAAACAAGCTCCTCGAGCTTGGTATATAAAAATGGACAATCACCTAATGCAGCATGGATTTAAGAGATGTCCGTCAGATGCAAACCTCTATTTCAAGAAACGGGGTTCGAGATAGTGTTGCTTGTACTCTATGTGGATGATCTCGCTCATTACGGGGAGTTCGAAGATATGATCTCTCTTGTCAAAAGAAACTTGTGCAAATCTTTTGAGATGACAGATCTCGGACTTCTCCATTACTATCTTGGTCTGGAATTCAGCCAGAAGGAGCACACCATCAAAGTGTCTCAGAAAAAGTATGCCAAGACATTGCTCGATAAATATCGCATGACTGACTGCAAGCCAATGGCAACTCCTATGGAGAATGGACTTCAGTTATCACGATATGATGACTCACCTCAGGTAGATGGCACTCTCTATCGACAGTTGATTGGGAGTCTCATATATCTGACCAATACTAGGCCAGATATCGTATTTGCTATAAACTATCTTTTGAGGTTCATGCAGGAGCCTAAGACTACTCATTGGAAAGCAACAAAACGTGTTCTTCACTATGTCCGTGGTACTATAGAATATGGCCTAGAATACAAGAGGAACAACAAATTCTTCTTGCAAGGATACACGGACTCCGACTATGCCGGATCATTTGATGATCGCAAGTCAACTTCTAGATAAATTTTTCATCTGGGATCCGGTCCTGTCTCTTGGCACAGCAAGAAGCAACAGGTGGTTGCTATTTCTTCAACAGAGTCAGAATATCGCATCGCACGTGAAGCTGTGTGCGAAGTGATATGGTTACGTCGCATTCTGACAAGTATGGGCCATCCATCAAAATATCCAATACACTTGTTCTGCGATAATCAAGGTGTTCTGAACCTCGTCAAGAATCCAGTCCATCATGAAAAAACAAAGCACATTGACACACAATTTCATTTCATTCGAGAGGAAGTTCCAAAGCACCGAATTCAGCTTCAGCACATTCCCACAGATGCTCAAGTTGCAGACATTTTCACTAAGGCACTTGGACGTGTCAAATTTGAATTGTTTCGCAGCTCACTTTGTATTGCAAAATAATGTAAGGGGATGTTAGTAGTCTAGTATAGCTATTAGTTATTACATTACCCAAATAATGTAATAAAGGGGGATGTTAGCGTACTTAACAATACATTTGTTTCTATTCTCTATGTAGCTCTCTGTTACAACTACGTAACAGAGTTCTGTTTCTCTGTTTCATCCGGTGTGCTATTCCCGGAGTTGTAACCTTATTTAAACGCCTCCTGAATAATACATCGATGTTCGCTGGTTTTCTACAACAAGACACAAAATCCAATTATCTTTCTACTGTTGTTTTGAAAACAAGTAGTTCCACTTTTTAGATCCAGTAGACTATCTAAACATGAAACAAAACAAAAGAGGACACACTACCACAAACTTGGAAAAAGACAATTTTAAATGCTGATTTGTGCTTTTGCTGTTTAGGCAAAAACTCAACTAAACAGAATTAAAAGGCTAGAAGGAAGGCAAAGGCCACCAGCTAGAGACAAATTTGTGATTTCCTGCAAAATATGAAACACAACACTTCAACCCAGAAATAAAACAAAAATAAAAACACACTGCTTCAAGCTTTATTTACAATATGTACATTTTTTTTTTTTTTTATTCAAATGGTGTGGTGGATGGAACAACTGAGAAATAATGCTTCAGATATTGACCGTTTATAGGAAGGTTTAGGAAATTACCCTCCAAGTCCTGTAGACGAAATGCATTATTACCCAATAATTTGGCAATCTGGTATGGCCCTATCCATAGAGGTTGCAACTTGGTGTGTTTACCTTTCTTTTCATGGGCTTTGTCCCATAGAAGCACCAGGTCTGCAAGTCTGAAGGCCTTTACTTTGGCTCTTTTTTCAAACTAGTGCTTGACTATCTCTTGATGTCGGCTAAAATGTTCCAGGGCTTGAAGTCGTTCGTCCTACAAATTAATTAGGTCCAAAACATGAGCTTCTGCATCTGCACAGTCCTCAAAATAGTATAAACCAAATTGATAAGTAGGCAATTTCAAAGAGATAGGAACTTGATGGGGCACCGGCAACCAAAACTTCAATAAACTTGCCTTTTCATTAAAAATTAAAAAATATATTTTTTTACAGGCTTGAATGAAACAGCCCACAGGCTTTACCATAGCCGACTTCGGCTCTGTTCTTCCCCTGTACTACCTCCTCAGCTCTCCCGGGTATTCTCGGGTCCACCGTTCGCACTAATACAAAAATTTGGGTCTTTAACAAGGTCCCGGTCCTCCCGAAAATCAATGCTCCCACCAAACAAGATTTTTAGTTTGAATTTCCCTCCTTCCCGGGTTTTCAAAATTTTGTCATTAATGACAATCTCTGCCCGATCTATCCCTGAGCTTGTATTAATGGCCTCCTTGACCTGCACTGCCGCTCCAGTCAGACTGTCCTCTGCGCTGCCGTCTTCTCCATACCGGCCGTGCCCTGCAACAGAAGTTTTTTTTTTTCAAAAAGACCTTCATGAGGTGGTTCTCCCCCTTTAATTCATGCGGCTGTTGATTTTAAATCCCTATATGTGGTCTTCATTTTTTCTTTAGTACACGTATGCTCCCGCATGCAAAAATTGCCATGCCTCCTCCTGGATGTAAAATATTTCAAACACGTGTCCTTCACAATTTTCAAGCTACACGTGGCTATCCACGTGTCAAATTTGGCCTTGCTCGACCGTCCACTATTCCCCTTTTGGGCCTTACCTTGCTCTTTATTTTCCTCAACTTCCGTGGCTGTCCAATGTTGCGCCATGTGTCGGCCTTTGGTTGGCCGCGATATCGTGACAGGTCACGAAATCGTGACCTGTCGCGATATCGCGATCGAAAGCGCCTCCTCTACGTCGAGCCCTTTGGGGTCACGAAACCATGACAAGTCGCAATTTCGTGACCCCCTCTTCTCCTTTCGCCTCTATTTTGAAGACCGTCGCGATATCGCGACGTCGCGATATCGCGACGTCTGAAGCCTCCCCACACTACATTGCAAAACCGTCACGATATCGCGACAACTTACACTCCTCTCCGCTGCCTTGCAAAACGGTCGCGATATCGCGACGGAACCCGCCAAACAATACACTGCAACTTTTGGGGTCGCGATTTCGTGACCCCTCTCCCTTTTGCCTTAAAACTTCCTCCAACCAGGAATTTCCCCATAGAACCTTCCTCAACACTGAAATTAATCGATCAAAATGCAAATAACTTAAAAAAGAAACTTGTAAGATGCAAGGTTGCTTTACTGTCTCCGGATGCTCCTGCATCAGACACCCGGGGTAACAAGAGAAGTGACCTTCACTTCTAAGTTGTTCGGTCTACTTCCCTTGCAAAATCTCCGAACACTCATCAACCTTTACAACTTGCTCAAATCCTGTTTCCTGGCAGAATTTTCTGCCCTCTACCAGACAAATTTTGGCATTACTGCACATTTTCTCATCTTCGGTCTGCAATGGCTTCAACTTGTGCCGCACTCCATATTTCACCAAGGAGTACGTATTTGCACGTCCATCATGCACTGCACTCCGATCAAATTTCCATGGCCTACCCAACAGCAAATGGCAAGCATCCATGGGGAATACATCACACAGGACTTCATCCTGGTATCTCCCGATCTGGAATGTGACTAAACACTGTTCCCGGACCCAAGCTCGGTGGTCCTTCTGCAACCACATAATCCGATACGGGTGTGGGTGCCTCCTTCTCTCCAACTGCAACTTAGTAACCATCTCCTTGAAAACTAAGTTGTTTGTACTTCCATTGTCGATGATCACATTACAAACTTTGCCTGCACTCTTACACCGGGTACGGAACAGGCTTCTCCTCTGTTCAGATTTGTCTTCTTCCACCAGCATGGTCCTCCTCACAATCATTGCTTCTCCCTTTTCAGCTTCTTCAGAATGTTCTGAATCAGCATCTTCAACTGCCACAACTGCTCTGGCGGGACCCACCGATTTCTTGTTCGTATTTTCCCGGTGTTGTGGACACTCGAATGCACGATGCCCTTCTTCACCATAGTGGAAACATGTTCCACGGAATACTCCCCTTTCATTCCCGCGTCCAGATCTACCCCTTCCTCTCGGGTAGTTATCATTCTGAACTTGTGGTTTTGGGTCTTCATCTTCTTCTTTCTGACCTCGACTGCTGCTCTCCTCTTCTTTCTTCTCTTCCTTTCCTTCTTTCTTTCCACCGTTCTTTCCTCCCGACCCTTTTACTTTTTGCTTGTTGTCAAACCTTCTGTTCAACTTTTCTTCAACCTTTAAAGCAAATTGGTAAGCATCTTCGATGGTGCTTACCTGAACCAAGCTCAACTCCTCCTGCACACTCGGTCTCAACCCATTAATGTAACGGACCACTTTTTCCTTGCTTGCTTCCAAATTTCCGGTTCTGATGGAGATCTTGTAAAATTCCTTCGTGTATTCTTGAACTGTTCTGTTCATCTACCTCAAACTCTGCATTTTACGTAACAGGTCCAGTTCATAATCTACGGGGATAAACTGCCCTTTTAATTTCTCCACCATTCTGTCCCATCTGGTTATCCGCTCCTTTCCTCTTCGGTTTCTCTCCAGCTGTACCCCCTTCCACCAAATTCTAGCATGACCCTTCAGTCGGGTCTTAGAAAATCTGACCCGGTTAGGGTCTTCAACCTCTTCGTATTCAAAATATTCTTCTAAATCATCCATCCAGTCTATCAACTCCTCTAGGTTCAAGTTCCCGGAATACGTAGGAACTTCTAACTTCGACCTCTTCCCGATCTGGGATATGGCCTTGTACAATCTGGCTTGGGCTGGATCTACATCTTCTTCCTCTTCTTCAAATTGATTCTCCTCTTCCACTTCATCCTCACTGTCTGCATCCCTTCTCAGCTCACGTCCTTGGCGTAGCTCTTCTTGCAGGGCCTCGACTTGCCGCTGCAATGCTCGGAAATCTTCCGCTGCCATGCCTCTTCCACCCATCGGGTTTCTTCTCAGAGGCATCTTCACCCAAACTCAAACCCTCCCACATGTCCTGGTACAACTGCCTCTCCTTCGACGGTCTGTTGTACGCTCAGGAACTCCTGCTCTGATACCACTGATGGGGCACCGACAACCAAAACTTCAATAAACTTGCCTTTTCATTAAAAATTAAAAAATATATTATTTTACAGGCTTGAATGAAACAGCCCGTAGGCTTTACCATAGCCGAATTCGGCTCTGTTCTTCCCTTGTACTACCTCCTCAGCTCTCCCGGGTATTCTCGGGTCCACCGTTCGCACTAATACAAAAATTTGGGTCTTTAACGAGGTCCCGGTCCTCCCTGCAATCAATGCTTCCACCAAACAAGATTTCCAGTTTGAATTTCCCTCCTTCCCGGGTTTTCAAAATTTTGTCATTAATGACAATCTCTGCCCGATCTATCCCTGAGCTTGTATTAATGGCCTCCTTGACCTGCACCGCCGCTCCGGTCAGACTGTCCTCTGCGTTGCCGTCTCCTCCATACCGGCCGTGCCCTGCAACAAAAGTTTTTTTTTTTTTTTTCAAAAAGACCTTCATGAGGTGGTTCTCCCCCTTTAATGCACGCGGCTGTTGATTTTAAATCCCTATATGTGGTCTTCATTTTTTCTTTAGTACACATATGCTTCCGCATGCAAAACTTGCCATGCCTCCTCCTGGATGTAAAATATTTCAAACACGTGTCCTTCACAATTTTCAAGCTACACGTGGCTATCCACGTGTCAAATTTGGCCTTGCTCGACCGTCCACTATTCCCCTTTCGGGCCTTACCTTGCTCTTTATTTTCCTCAACTTTCGTGGCTGTCCAATGTTGCGCCACGTGTCGGCCTTTGGTTGGCCGCGATATCGTGACAGGTCACGAAATCGTGACCTGTCGCGATATCGCGACCGGAAGCGCCTCCTCTACATCGAGCCCTTTGGGGTCGCGAAATCGTGACAAGTCACGATTTCACGACCCCCTCTTCTCCTTTCGCCTCTGTTTTGAAGACCGTCGCGATATCGCGACGTCGCGATATCGCGACGTCTGAAGCCTCCCCACACTACATTGCAAAACCGTCGCGATATCGTGACGTCGCGATATCGCGATGTCGCGATATCGCGACAACTTACACTCCTCTCCGCTGCCTTGCAAAACGGTCGTGATATCGCGACGAAACCCGCCAAACAATACATTGCAACTTTTGGGGTCACGATTTTGCGACTCCTCTCCCTTTTGCCTTAAAACTTCCTCCAACCAGGAATTGCCCCACAGAACCTTCCTCAACACTGAAATTAATCGATCAAAATGCAAATAACTTAAAAAAGAAACTTGTAAGATGCAAGGTTGCTTTACTGTCTCCGGATGCTCCTGCATCAGAACTATAGGCTGAGCACCATACAACAAAGCAAATGGGGAAGTCTTGAGAGCTTCTTTATGCCTTATCCTATCAGCCCAAAGTGCATACTTCAATAATGTATGCCATTGTCTGGGTTTGTCTACAATAGATTTCTTGATGGCATTCATCAAATTTTTGTTTGTGGAATCAGCTAGTCCATTACCTTGGGGATAATAGTTGGATGAAAATTTGATGACTATCCCTTTCTGGTATGCCCACTCTGCAAACTCAAATGACTGAAAAGCTGGTCCATTGTCACACACAAAGTTCAAAGGAACTCCAAACCTGGTTATGATATTTGTTTCCAAATAACCAATCGCCTCATGGGCTGTCCTCCTCATGGTGGCTTCTGCTTCAACCCATCTTGTACAGTAATCCATGGTTGTTAACACATACTTGTGCCCTGCTGATGAACTCGGGTTTATCACACCTACAAATTCGAGTCCCCATTGCGTAAATGGTTTGTTTATTATAACAGGTTGCAATGGTGGAGCTTGATTTGCTTGCTTGGATGCAAAAGTCTGACACTGATGGCAAGTTCTTATGTTCTGATGTGCATCTTTAAACAACATAGGCCAATAATAGCCCACTATTAGTATCTTGTGTGTCATAGCAGAACCTAAATAATGCCCTGCTCCTAATTTCTCATGAAAACTAGACATCACCTCATTCACTTCACTCTGAGAAATGCATCTTAAGAATATGCCAGCATAGTTTTCCCTGTACAAGTTACCTCCTTTAAGTAGAAAATGTGCAGACTTCAGCTTTAGTGCTCTTCTTTGAGTTCTTTTCAGGTGAGGTGGACAAGTCCCAAATCTCAACAAATGAATGACATCTCCATACCAATCATCGGACCCAGAATCTAGTTGATTAATTTCTCCCTCTACAGGTATCTCAGCAATATGTCTGGATAGACCCAGTCCTCTAATTAATTTTTTAGGCCTGATCTCCAAGTCATACTCCTGCAGTCTTGTTGCCCAATTACCTCTTAGCTCACCCAATTTTCCTTGGCTTAGTAGATATTTGACCGCTGGATCGGGAACTATAGCATGGACCTTGCTCCTCAGTATGTAATGCCTGAATTGTTTGACTGCTCTCACCAAGGCATAGGCTTGCTTGTCTAGGTAGTAGTATTTTAGCTCAGCACCCTTTATGTTGGTACTTTTGAATGCAATTGAGTGCTCCCCAGTTTCTCTCCGTTGTGTTAGAACTGTTGCAAGTGTGTGTTCCAAAGCAAAAGAGTACAGGTAAAAATCTGTCCTAAAATATGGGCTTACCAGCACTGGAGCTTGTTGGATGGCAGATTTGATCTCTTGAAATGCTACTTTGGCTTTCGTTGTCCAGGCAATCTTTGCAGTCTCCTTTAGCATGTTATTCAACAGCTTGACTATTTCTGCAAAACTAGAGATGAATTTCCTAACAAAGTTAATTTTCCCAAGGAATGATCTCAACTCTTTCTTAGAATTGGGAAAGGGTATCCCTGATATGGCTTCAACTCTTTCAGGGTCTACAAAAATGCCATATTTGGTGATTAGGTGTCCAAGGAGTTTTCCTTCAGTTACACCAAAGACACACTTCTTTGGATTTAAAGAAATGCCAAATTCTCTACATTTGTTGAAGACAAATTCCAAGTGTTTTACATGGTCAAACCGGGATTTAGAGAAAACTGTCAAGTCATCCATGTAAACAACAATGCACTTGCCCATAAGGCCCTTGAAGGCATGATCCATTGCTCACTGAAAGGTAGCTCTGGCATTTGTCAATCCAAACGGCATCCTCTTATAGGTGAAAGTTCCCCACTTGGTCGTGAAGACAGTTTTCATCCTGTCTTCCTTTTCAACTAATATTTGGTTATACCCCGAAAATCCGTCTAGGAAAGACATCATTTCTGAACCATTTACAATTTGTAGCACATCATCCATGGAAGGCAGAGGATAATTATCCTTTTTTGAGGCCTTGTTCAGGTTCCTAAAATCCACACACAGGCGGATTTCTCCATTCTTCTTCCTGACTGGCACCAAATTGGCCACCCAAGTAGAATGTCTGATGGGAAAAATAATGGCAGCACTCAATAATTTTTCCACTTCCTTCTTGATAAGGGGTTCTAACAAAGCATTGACATGCCTCTATTTTTGTCGAAAGGGTTTGCAAAACTCTTTTAAAGGTATTACATGAGTGTAAACTTTTGGATCAAAAACCTTTAGGTCTTTATAGGACCAGGCCATAACATCTTTGGACCTGTAAAGGAATTCAATCATATTTCTCTTTATCTTAGGGTCACAGATTTTAGCAAAATTAAGGTGCCTGGGATTCTCTTCAGTCTCGACATTTAGTTTCTCAGTCTCGCTACCTGCCACACCAATAGAATTCTCAAAACTCACCTTTTGTTTGATTCTGTCAAGATCAAACAGTCACTCAAGTTCTACCATACCTCTCGGGATTCTATTATCTTTCAACCTCATTATCCCTTTTTTGTCATTGAACTGTTCCAGCATAGTATCCCTTTGACCATCATCCATTATAGCACTTTCGAATGCGTTGGTACTCTACAAAAAAATTATAATTTGCTGGTCATAAAAAAAAACTTGAAAATTATCTACGTTATCTGGAACTAAGTGACAAGGGATTAATTCAATTGAAAATTTCTTCCATTTGACCTCCTCTAATGGCTTCATATTTTTGGCTGATGAAGCTAAAACATCTACAAGGGAATTCTCTTCTCTGGGAATGCGTGTTAGATTAAAAGCATCAAAATTCTCCATGAGATCCCATGCTCGGTATTTATACCTTTTCAGATAAGACACCTTACACTAAAATTTGCCTCTAATCTGATTGGCCACCAACTCTGAGTCTATAAAAACCTGGATATTCTTCACACCCTTATCTAAAGCAAATTTCAAACCCAACACTAATGCTTCATACTCTGCCAGATTATTCATGTAAGGAAACTGCAAACGATAAGACACAAAATATGTTTGATCTTTAGGCCCTTTAAGAACTGCCCCTATACCAGAACCTTGTTTGGACTTGGCTCCATCAACATGGAGCATCCAAACCTCATTACCATGATCAGGATGAGCTTTAACAGGTTTCTCTCTCTGTGCAGCAGGTTTCTCTCTGTGTGCAGTTGTTAGATTATAAACTCTGATATCCACATCAGAGAAATTAACAGTCTCATTTTTGGCATTATATTAAGTAATCATGAGTTTATATCTAGGTTCTCTTTCTATTCTCAATTGATTCACAACACCCCTCCAAGGCAACCACATATGTGAAAAATCAGTTGCCAAGTACCCATTCAAATATTTTGACCAATCCCTACTCAGAAGCATTCCATATCCTGCAGGAATATCTACCACCTGAATGTCGATTCTGTGTTGTGCTCTTGGCTCAGATGCTAGCTAGATGTGTATATTTTGGAGTTCACCTACCACTTTAACCTTGGATTTATCTAATTGAATAACTCTTCTCTCAGAGTTTGTAGGGGTTAAACCCAACTGTTGATAGATGGCCAAAGGCATGACATTGGCTGAAGCACCAGAATCTACCAGACAATTGTGTAAGTTTTTCCCAAATATACGGACAGTTAACAGGAAAGGCAAAACTTCAGTCTTTTCTTTATACATGACTAGGTTTGCATTTGCTATCCTTTTCCCCTTTTCCAGAGGTTTGGCATTGGGCTCAAAGTATGTCTTCATCAAATTATTTCTTTGTTCAGTAATTTGGGCCAGCTCATGAAGAGTAATGTTAGCCTTGATTTTCTTCATATCCTCCACTATATTGTATCCTTTATTGAGTGGAGCAACAAACCTATCTTGTATTCTTGGATCTCCTCCCCTGGGTGGAGGTGGGTCATTACTTGGAGATGGATTTGGGGGCACATTATGGGAGTTTTTTGGAGGTGTAGATGTAGTATTCGGCTCTAGATTTTTGTTTCTAAGATTGTAGTTGTCCCTTATATATTGTTGAAAAGCCTATACTTCATCCATAGGCATCTCTGCAACATTTTCTGACTCATCTGGAAAAGTAAATGAATCTAATACCATAGCTGCACTATGTTTGGATGTACTTGGACTGTCAACATTTTTTTGATTCTTAGGAAAAACTAACTTGCCAGTCAGAGCTTCAAAGGCATTAGAGAACTCCAAACAATCCAATTCCCCGTGCTGAGATGTTTCGTGTATCCTGCACCAGTTGGGCAAAGCCAAATCATAGATATTCACATCATGCCCTTTACCTTTATAATCCTTGTTAGGTTTGTACGATGGTCTAGTGAATCTATTCTGCTGATAAGGAAATCTGTTTGAGTTTTCTCCGTTAGACACTTGCCTTTTGAAACTCAAAAAGTCATTGGCCAATTTTTGGACCATCTTTGAGACTTCTTCAACTCTCATTTTATCATATTCCTTTTCAGCATTCTGTATTTGTTCGATGTGTTTTATAGCCAATGGATTTCCTACTGGTGGATTTTGGCATTTTGGAGGCATCGTCTGAAGTGGGATGGGGTTCAGAATGGGGGTATTTTGTGTAACAAAAGGGATTTGATGAGCATTCAAAGGTTGAGGTCCCAGTTGTTTCTCAAGAACCAAGGCTTCTTTATAAGCTTTTGTTAGGTTGGTAATATTAGCATCTCTTTTCAAGAAAATAGAGGTCACCGGATCTAGGGAATTCTTGTAAATTTCCAATGCTAGATTTGCAGTGGGCACATAATGACCCGTCAATCTACCATAAGCCTTTTGAAACCTAACATTGAAAGATCTAGCAGTCTCATTGATTTCCTTTTTTATGCTAGAGAACTGCTGATATAATATACTGGGGTCAATCACTTCACCAAATTGTGATACAAAAACCTTTTCCAGATCATCCCAACTAGTAATGGAATCATTAGTGAGATTCAAAAACTAGTCATATGCTCCTTCTTGGAGAGTGAAAGGGAATAATCTACAAGCTACATCTTCATGCTGCACATTTAACAACTTCAAAGCATTTTTAAAAGCCACTAAGTGCTCTTCTGTGGTTCTAATTCCATCGTGTTTGTAGGTAGGAAGATACCTTTTGGGGTTTCTGGGTAAATCATGGGCTGCCCCAAGGATGTTCAAAGTAGTGGAACCCAACCAGTTTGCCATTACTACTGGATCAATAGTAATATTTTCAATTATATTTGAAGCAGTTACAAGTGGTGATGAAGCTATTTCGGTAAAAGACTTTGCCTTTTTGAGGTTTCTAACTCTAGCACAAGGGGCTCTCTAGCTCTGGAGTGGGACCTTGTTACTCTGTGGGTGGAATCCAGCCTTAGACAATAAACCTACAGACCTCAACAGATACTGAACAGAGTTTGGCCCTCCTTCTAGCGCCAGTTTTAAATGTTGGTTCGACTTTTATACACACCCTGTGAAGAATGAGCATAAAATCCCGATAACACTTATAAGGGATAAATCCCACTCACTTTAGGATCTTGCTGGATATCCAAGGTGTGAGTCACAGAGTTGGGTCAAATTTCTATTCACTCTTTTCCGCTTCTGAAATAGTTTCAAGTGGACTGTTTGTTACCTTACAACGGATCCTAGACTTGGTTCAGTAATGTTTTTGGAATTGGTTATCTTTGTGGACACTCATATTTACTATCAGTTCTTTGATCTAGCTCTTTATGTGTTAGCAGATTTAAATGAGAAGACAAATTTTAAAGAAAATAAAAGGGTGGATCATTTAACAGGAAAAACCATAGAGAGTAAGGGCAAAAAAGAGAAGCTTATTTAACTTAGTTACAGAATCAAAACACCAATCTCAGTTATATTGTTTAGCTTCGCAATAAGGCTCAATCAAAGAGGAAGGTATCCAACTTTCTAAGACCACCTTCTACTAAGAGCATAAGACAAAAAAAAACATATCTGGAGGAAAATCATAAAATAGAAAGGAAGTCTGTGTCAACTGATATCTCTCACTAGTAGATTAGCCCACGCAGTGAGGACAGAGCAATCAGAGACAAACCCTAACCTTAAATCTTCTAATTTTCCCTAGCATACATTAAACGGAATGAAGCCTAGTAGTGCATCCGATCTTGGTAGCATATATTTACAACATAAAATAAATAAAACTTTTATAGGATGAAAAACATGAGAAAATCCACTTATCGCAATTCGAAATAGATTAGGCTCCTGGCCACGCTATCCCAAAAAAAATGATGTGACATCAACTCCAAGTCCAAAACAAAGCATTATGACAAGATATTTTCATGAAATTGCTAAAATGGCTTCTATTCCGAGTTTTTCCCCCCCTTTTTGTTTTGAGGTATACATTCATATTTATAGAGGACTTGCCTCTCTATAGGATTTTAAATTATAAAACTGACTTTTCTTGGGAGTAATAAAATAAACACTAAAATGGGGGACAACCCGTCGATATTTGCCTCTTTTATAGTATTAAAATATAAAGCCCATAACATAAGTACTGGAAAAGAGGGACAATCTGCCAAAATCTGTCTGTCTACAGCATTTTAAAATATAAAGTGGACTTTCCTGGGACCCACAGAATAAGTACTAGCAAGCGTCGCGATATCGTGACAACTTTGCGTTGACTGCTCCTTTTGCTCCTTTGGTCGTGATTTCATGACATTTTTTATTCACAGTTCCTTCGCTTGATTTGCGCTTATCCTTGTATTTTTCGCCATTACTTCCGCTAGTATGCAACTGCCAGCTCGCTTCCTACAAAAGACAAACAAGGATTAGTATTTTAATATTATTAAATTAAACCCCTAATGTTCATTATATGCTGGCTTGCTTTCTTTTGACACGTGTCACGATTACGCGATGTTTTCCTTAAGCCGCTTTTCCTTTTCTTTTCTCTATCGCAAAACCATGACATGTCACGATTTTGTGACATGTCGCGAAATCGTGACGTCCCCTTTGCTTTGCGCAGCTTTTGCTTTTGTGTCGCGATTTTGCGACATCACGAAATCGTGACGTCACGATTTCATGACACCTATCCGCCTTGGACTCTTACCTTTCTGCCGTGTTGTGATTTTGCAACGTCACAAAATCACAACATCACGATTTTGCAATGCAGCCATGCCTTGTGCATCTTCCCTTTCTGTCATTTCATGATTTCACGACGTCATGAAATCACGACATCATGATTTTGCGACGCGGCCATGCCTTGTGCATCTTCCTTTTCTACTGTGTCGCAATTTCGTGATGTCATGATTTTGCGACGTGGCCATGCCTTGTGCATCTTCCTTTTCTGTCGTGTCACAATTTTGTGATGTCGCAAAATCATGACGTCGTGATTTCGCGATGCAGCCATGCCTTGTGCATCTTACTTTTCTGTCGTGTCACGATTTTGCGACATCGCAAAATCGCGACGTCGTAATTTCATGACATGGCCATGCCTTGTGCATCTTCCCTTTCTATCGTGTCACGATTTCATGATGTCACGAAATCACGATGTCATGATTTCATGACACAGCCATGCCTTGTGCATCTTACCTTTCTTTCGTGTTGCGATTTCGCGATGTCGCAATTTCGTGATGCGGCCATACCTTGTGCATATTCCCTTTCTACTGTGTCATGATTTCGTGATGCAGCCATGCCTTGTGCATCTTCCCTTTTTTTCGTGTCATGATTTTGTGATGTCACGAAATCACGACACGTCTCTACCTTGGCACTTCTGACCAAATGCGTCACGATTTCGCGATGCTTCCTTTGCCTCTTTTGGTGCAAAAAAATGACAAAAACTCAAAGTGCCCAGAATTTGATGAAACTTTACAAGGATCTAAACAAGGCCAAAGGGTACCCGAATCTGCAAACGAAACTTTAGAATTCATCAGGGATTAAGATAAAATGCATTAACATGAATTAATACATTTACATGCAAACTTTCAAAAGTTTTAAATTGAAAACAATGCCATATGCAAGCCTACTTGGATGCTTTGATGAAGGCAAATTTTGACAAAGGATGCAAGCAAAATATGGAATTAAAACTAGGAAAACATCAAGAGGGTCCTTACTGCAAAATGAAAGCCAACAAATTTCAAAGGATGGAATTTCATTTTTTCAATGGGGGGGTGTTGCTTCTCAACAAATGTATTGCGACGTCGTGATTTTGCAACGCAGCCATGCCTTGTGCATCTTCCCTTTCTACCGTGTTGTGATTTCATGACGTGGCCATGCCTTATGCATCTTACCTTTCTGTCGTGTCACGATTTCATGACGTCGCAAAATCGCGATGTCGTGATTTCGTGACATGGCCATACCTTGTGCATCTTTCCTTTCTGTTGTGTCACGATTTCACGATGCGGCCATGCCTTGTGCATCTTCCCTTTCTGTCATGTTGTGATTTTGTGACGTCGCAAAATCATGATGTCATAATTTCATGATGCGGCCATGCCTTGTGCATCTTCCCTTTCTGTCGTGTCACAATTTCGCGACGTCGCAAAATCACGACGTCATGATTTCATGATGTAGCCATGCCTTGTGCATCTTCCCTTTCTACCGTGTCACGATTTTGTGACATCACAAAATTGCGACATCACAATTTTGTGACGTGGCCATGCCTTGTGCATCTTACCTTTCTGCCATGTCACAAGGCATGATTTAACGATGCGGCCATACCTTGTGCATCTTCCCTTTCTGCCGTGTCGCGATTTTGCAACGTGGCCATGCCTTGTGCATCTTCCCTTTCTGCCATGTCACGATTTTATGACGTCGCAAAATCGCGACGTCGCAATTTCGTGACACGTCTCTGCCTTGGCGCTTCTGACCAAATGCATCATGATTTTGCAACGTCATGATGTCGCGACGCTTCCTTTGCCTCTTTTGGTGCAGAAAAATGACAAAAACTCAAATTGCCCAGAATTTGATGAAACTTTGCAAGGATCTAAACAAGGCCAAAGGGTACCTGAATCTACAAAAGAAACTTTAGAATTCATCAGGGATTAAGATAAAATGCATTAACATGAATTAATACATTTACATGCAAACTTTCAAAAGTTTTAAATTGAAAACAATGCCATATGCAAGCCTACTTGGATGCTTTGATGAAGGCGAATTTTGACAAAGGATGCAAGCAAAATTTGGAATTAAAACCAGGAAAACATCAAGAGGGTCCTTACTGCAAAATGAAAGCCAAAACTTTTCAAAGGATGGAATTTCATTTTTTCATTGGGGGGGTGTTGCTTCTCAATAGGAAGATTGTTGGAAATTAGAGGTAATATGAGGCATTTTATGTTGTAATTGATGTCACATGGATCATTGACGTCACATGGATCACATTTGGTTTTGGTGTCCGAAATAGTTCATAAATAAGCATTTATGATATTTCAGAAAATAAGGTTTTTATGAAAACTAAGGTAGGTAAAATAAAATATTCTATTTAAAACCACGGATGGCAGATTTGATATGGGTTTTTCTTAAAACCCAGGTTGGCTTTTTGTTTCATCAAAAAATGTGCCCTAGAGATGAAGATATTCAACCTTGAATAATCGGTGCAAATTTTAATATTTAAATTTTAAAATTAAAATTTAATGACATCACCACCGACGTCATCATAAAAATTGAATTATTCAAAATCCATCGATGTTGGAAAAATAATTAAGGGTGCATATATATACACCAAGGATTTTGTTTAAAAACCTGGGAATCAAAGTGGAGAGAAGACGACAAGCGCAGAAGATAATTCGTGTGGCAAGCGTGGCCTAACAGTGAGCGAGAGGAGACAAAGGCATTTTGCTAGGCAGAAGACTGAGGTTTGATTCCCGCTGGTTAATATTTTTGGGGCAAACAAAAGGCCCACATTTTGTTGTGTTTTTGAGGCAACAAATGCCCACGTTTTATTTTACGAAGAGAGAGGAGAAGACAAAAGCACCTTTCACGCTTATTGTATCATGTGAGCGTTGTGCTCACGTGGTCATTGGAACCACAGTTAAGAAAGTGCATGGGCAGATAATGAGAGTTCGATTCCCTCTAGAGGAAAGTATTTTTTTATTATTAAAAATAATTTTTGCCTAATTTTGGAGGTATAAGGTGATAAGGGTTGAGTTGTTTTGGAAGGCAAGATATATGTGCTCTTAGTAGAAAAGATATTTCTGGTATGCTTATTTTATGAAATTATATCACATTATATATCGTTAGAAAGGTTATTTCGGGGGATATTTGACTAATTCATTTATAAGGAGAAATAATGAGTGTATAGAGATATATTTCTATTTTTGTGAAAGGGTTGAAAAGTAAATAATTTTGTGCTCTTTGTCAAAGTGTGATTGAGTGTGACAGATTTCCAAAGGGGTTCTTCTCTTCATAAAAAGGTATGGGCACATTCTCCTATTGATTTATTGTGGTGGTTGATTTCTGAAATATCATTGGAGGGAAAAGGATTGTATTGTGGTTTCCTTTTCAAAATTGGTTGGTTGAATGCTTCAAGGTTTTCTAGTTTGAGATTTGCGTTTAAACCTTGTTTATAAGCATTGTTTTTGAATCCCATTGATTGTGAGATGAACTTGAGCTATAGAAGAACATGAGTATCATTGCTATGTGAAGACTTGTGATTGAGCATTGTCGAAAACATTGTGAGATGGTTGATACATGCTTGGACTACGGTTTGTGAGAAAATATTGATCATTGAGGTAATTGATTGAGTTGAGTTGATTAAGCCTAGTGAAGGGGATGCATGTGGTTGTTCAAGTTCCTAGAAAAAATCTATTCTATATTCTGATTTGAGAGTGATTTTAGAACATATTGAGTCTCTAAAAATTCTCTTTATGCTTCTATGAGTTGAGTTGATATTGATTTGAGTTGAGTTGAGATTGATTTGGGTTGAGAGTGAGTTTAGAACATATTGAGTCTCTAACAATTCTCTTTATGCTTCTATGAGTTGAGTTGAGATTGATTTGGGTTGAGAGTGAGATTAGAACATATTGAGTCTCTAAAAATTCTCTTTATGCTTCTATGAAGTTAATTTGAGTTGAGATTGCCATTCATTGTTGAGTTCATTTTGAGTACTACTTGAGCATGATTGATTGAGCCTTTGAGAAGGCCTTTGGGACAGATTTGAGAATAGTGTTGGGATAGATTTGAGGACAATATTTGGACAAGTTCTTAGTGAGCTTGTTGGAGTAGATTTGGGCAAGTTCTTGGTGAGCTTGCTAGAGCATATTTGGGCAAGTTCTTGGTGAGCTTGTTAGAGCAAATTTTGGCAAGTTCTTGGTGAGCTTGCTAGAGCAGATTTGGGAAAGTTCTTGGTGAGCTTGCTAGCATAGATTTAACAATTTTTGTGTGAGCTTCTTAAGAATTTTATGTGTGATCCTACTGAGCAGGTTCTTAGTCAGCCTATTGACATAGCTTTGGAGGTGAAAAAGTATAGAGGGCAGAGTCTCAGTGGATAGAGTTCCAACAACCAGCATAGTTGAAGATAGATCTGAGTGAGGATTCTTCAAGTGGAGAGAGGTCCACCAATCAGTGAAGTAGAGAGACAGAGTCTTCTAGAAGATCACATAGCCAGAGCAAAAGGGAAAAGAGTTCTCCTGTGTAAGAGATCCACGAAATTGAGATTAGGGGGCTAGCATCTCCTTTGGACAGAGATCCATAAACATTGTAATTGGGAGTGATTTCCAATGATATTGATTGAGAAAGTTTTATTAAAATATTTTCTCCGTGGAGTAGCCCACATTGGGTGAACAACGTAAATTTTGGTGTCTCTATTGTGTATGGTTTTTGTGCATTGCTTTGATTACTTCTATTGATACTACTATCTTTACACAACATAATATTGATTTGGAAGAAAAAGTAAAAAGTGGTCTTATACTGTTCACCCCCCTCTTAGTATAAGATTGTGTTATTCAAGGTGCAAATTAAAAATTACAAGGTTTGAGCAAGTTTTATGAGCAAGTTTTGGTGCAGATTTGAGTATGTTTTATGAGCAACTTTTAGAGCATATTTGAGCAGGTTTTGGAGCAGATTTGTGTAGGTTTTATGAGCAGGTTTTGGAGCTAATTTGAGTAGGTTTTGGAGCAGATTTGAGCAGGTTTTATGAGCAAGTTTTGGAGCAAAATTGAGTAGGATTTGTGAGTAGGATTTGGAGCAAAATTGAGAAATATTTATGATTGGGTTGGTTCCCACAAACCAATAGAGGGTATTGATGTCTCCTATGGATTGGTGTCCATGAATTTGAGAGGGGATTGGTGTCTCCTATGGATTGGTGTCCACAAACTTGAGAGAGGATTGGTGTCTCCTGTGGATTGGTGTCTCCTATGGGTTGGTTCCCATAAAATTTATTGAAGAAATATATTAGCAATATTTTTCCATGGTTTTCTCCCTAAAGGGTGTTTCCACATAAAATATATGTCTCTCATATGTGTGATGATTTGTTTCATTATTGCATTAATATTATTGTTGTTATCATTTGGATTGAAAAGTGAATTTTTTTATCTTATACTATTCACCCCCCTCTCAGTATAAGCTTGTGTTCTTCATAAATATAGTCAGTGATGTTGAATGGACAAAAAAAAAGGCTAAATGGAGTGACTAGATCCATAGGTGGATCGATATGGTCGAATACCAATTATTTAGAGAGAATGGGCAAGAAGATATAAAATTGAAATAAAAAGCCAAGTATTCTCATTCATTACTTTTTCAATATAAATATTACATTTCATGAGAAGGCATGATGTTTCATATGCCTTTTCAATTAACTTTTCATAAAGTTATATTAATTATTAATTAATAATAATTAACTATTAACTAATTATTAGTTAATAATAATTAACTATTAACTAATTATTAGTTAATAATAATTAACTATTAACTAGTTATTAGTTAATAATAATTAACTATTAATTAATAATAATTAACTATTAACTAGTTGGATTTGTATTACTACTTCTTGCAAAATGTTTAGGTATAGTAGTGTTAATCATGAGAAGTCTCCAATATAGAAGAATATATGCTATCTTCTTGGTTATAGGATTTGAATATACCTATACGGGTGATATATAACAATGGAGTCGATGCAAAGGACATACATCAATCCATGGTAAAATAGTAATGTCTAGAAAATGGGTTCATCAAACAAAAATTTCATGTTGCTTCCAGAAGAAGCCTTGGGAAAGATAGTAGATTTGTGGCATTTTTTAAAATAAAGAGGAAAATGTTTTCTTTACCTACTCAAAATCATATGAAGTTTCATTAAACAACCACATAGAGTCTAATACACTTATTACAGGGATCAAAATTACTAATAAAAAATAATAAAGGTATATTTACTCAAGAGTATCTACAAATTATTGTTAAGGTTCTCAAGAAAATGAATTAGCCATTGGATATACAAATAATAATTAGCTATTAATTAATAATTAATTTAATATTTAATGGAATGAGGAATTTTATTCCTCATAAATTATGGAAATAAAAACCATGATGCTAGCATGAGTAGAAAGCAGTTTGGTTGTCAAGTGCAAGAAAGAGGTCTCTAAAGGAAAAGAAAAATATTCCCATTAGGTCAATGCAAAATCATTGAAGTTTTTTTATGGGTGATTCACTTCAATCAAATGTAGTATGATTATGATTAACGATAAAGGCATATATAGTTAAAATCATCCATTATTGTTAGTATGTATGCGATTCACTTTATAGCATTGAAGGAGCATGCTCAAGAAACCAATCATGGGGTTATAGTTACATAATTCAGGTTTTTAAAAATATGACAACAATGATGGATTTATAAGCCTTATACTACCATAGAATATCACAGGTTATATCACATAGGATCCAATATATAATAGCCACAATATAGTAAAGGTCAAAATATTAGCAAACTAACCAAATAAGAAACAAATACTCAGTAAACATTATCACTTTCTTGCTTTCTGTATATTTCAAGTGATTACAAAATATGGAGTTTTATCTCCATAATATAAATTTACATAATGACATTTCTTATTCTTAATTGTTCCTTTTCATAAGACCTTTTGGATTCTTAACATACCATTTGTATATAATACTTCCCGCCTTCTTTTGTGACACATATACATATCAAATAATGTAATATTATCTAGCATCCCTTTGTATTATATTATTCGATATTTCATGATGTACATAATAGATTTTGAAATACTTGAAATTTGTTTCGACCAAGTGCTTTTGTAAAAACATTTGCAATTTGATCTTCAGTAGAAACTTATCATAACTGAATATGATGATTTTGAATATGAACCCTGATAAAATGACATTGAGCTTCAATACGTTTTTTTCTTTCATGAAAAATAGGATTTTTGATTAAGTACTCCTTGATTATCACAATTGATTTGTATAGGATTTTTTATGATGTCCATATCTAATAGTTTGTATTGTAACCATAGTGATTCAAAAAATTTATCTTTTATTGCATGATATTCTACTTTTTGTTACAAGTGTGAATAGGGTTGTTTCGAAAGTGGCTTAGAAAAATCCTTTTTTCTAAGTCTAAGTGTGAAAACTTCCTAACTTTTGTCGGCAAGTGTTGTCGGCAGTTTTTTTAAAAATCCCTATTCTCCCTAACTCCCTCCTAACTCCTCTCCTATATTCCCTCCTTATCCCTCCGTTGTTCCTTCTTCCCCCTTATCCCTCCAACTTCCTTATCCCTCCTTATCCTCCATTTTCCCCTTATCTCTCCTTTGCCGACTTTTTCCCAACTCCCTTTCCTCTACACATATATATATGATAATGTGTAATATTCGAGGGTTGACGAGGGGTGCTATTTAAATAAATAATTAATTTTTTCAGCTGCGTGTATATTTATTTGTTTTGTGCTGCGAGTGGACTTGGCCTAACACTGTCACTAGTATAAGAGCAGGCACGGTTCTCGAGGCGAGCACGCATCCCCAGGCGGGCGCACATTCCGAAGCAGGTCACCAGCAGGGCTCGGATCCCGAGGCGGATTGCCGGCAGGCTTGGGCACGGATCTCGAGATAGTTCAGGCATGGATCTCGAGGCGGATCATGCACAGGCTCGGCATGAATATCGAGGCGACACGTGGCAGTGACACGAATTCCGAGGTGACACGTGGCGGCTAGCAAGGTGCTGACTGGGTGACATGCAAATCGAGGTGGCTGAGGTGGCAACAAAGGCACATGGATCGAGGTAATTGATGGCATGTGGTTCGAGACGAGGTGACATGGTGGCGTCCAATTGGTCAAAAAATTTGCCACGTGGTGACAAGTGGCGGATTTGCATTGGTCAACGTGTGCTGACGTGGCAGTTCGTGATTGGCTGCGAGTGCGGCAAAATTGCATCATTTGACTGCCCGAAGGCAGTTGATATTGTATATGCAGGTTTGGGTTGATAAACCCTCGTTTAGTTTTCCCACGGCAAATGTGGGATAAAACAACGAGATTTAAAAAAAAAAAAAAAATTTCGCCCCGTGTTTAAAGCTGTCCCCGGCGCTGTTGAAACTCGTCCGAGGGACATAGCCCAGTGGACAAGGTGGTCCGCTAGCCAGTAGGCGGATGCAGGGTCAATTCCCACCGAGCGAAATTTTTTTTTTTGTTTTTTATTTTTTTTTTAAATCCGGCCGGCGGGATTTAAATATTGCGGCCATCCGCATTGTCTCAGCCGCACCGCTTGGCACAGCGGTAAAGCGCGGCTGCCGCCTGTGGGGAGGTCGCAGGGTCAAATCGCGGCAAAGGTAAATTTTTGGTTAAAAAACTTTTTTAAAGGTTTTTAATTTTTTATTTAAGTTTTTTTAAAAATTATTTAATAAATTTAAATTATATTTTATTTAAAATTATCTTTTTAATAATTAATTTAAAAGGTAATTTAAAAAAAAATATAAAAATTTATTAAATTTAAAAAAAAAAAAAAACTTTATAAAAATTTTAAAAGCCTTGTTTGAAGAGTTTTTTTTTGAAAAAAAAAGAGAAATAATGTGCCCGTGAAATGATAGATGTTCCGGTCTGAGGGGTGTTATAATGCACTTCTCTCGATTTTGAAGAGAGAGACACCAGAATCCTTTGATGCAAGGGTTCAACGATCAGGGCTTCATACTGTGTTTTGTCAGCTGGAGAATCAAGTGATTGCTCACCTGAGAAAGCCGGATTCAGGGTACGAGGGAGGTTCTGAAGACAATATCTTCGGAAAGAGGATTGAAGAGTCCGAGACTGAGCAATTTGTTTCGGATGTACGATCAAGTGCCAGTTACACACCAGGTGTACCGGTAGCTGAATCGAGTGAGAGCTATACTCCACGCTCTCCTGAACCTGAACCAGAAGAAGAAGAGGAAGCAGAAGAGGAAGAAGAAGAAGAAGAAGAAGAAGAAGCAGAAGAAGAAGAAGAAGATCCAGAGGAAGTGGAACCTGAGATCATCATCATCAGTCACAGTTTCGAAGCAGAACTTGAATGTACTAAAAAGGCGAGATTTGATTTGAATAATTAATCTCTTTGTACTGCTTTAAAGTACTTGTTTGCTTCGAATAAAGTTTGTTTTTTATTCTGCAATGGCATCCAATACTAGTCTTCCGATCCCTGAGTTCAATGGAGGAGACTATGAATATTGGTCTATTAAAATGAAAACCCTTTTGATAGGAAAAGGTTTATGGGATGTAGTCGAAGAGGGCTATACTGAACAACTGCTGCTGAATGGGCAGCTTTCTCTAATGCTGATAAAAATGCTAGAAAAGAAGCACAAAAGAACAATGCTTTCGCCCTTTATCACATACATGTTGCCTTAGATAAAAGTATCTTCCCTAGGGTTGCATCTTATGTAATTGCACAAGATGCCTGGAATGCCCTT
This sequence comes from Wollemia nobilis, assembly GCA_028583015.1. Classification (NCBI taxonomy): domain Eukaryota; kingdom Viridiplantae; phylum Streptophyta; class Pinopsida; order Araucariales; family Araucariaceae; genus Wollemia; species Wollemia nobilis. The sequence goes on along the minus strand of JAQPPZ010016869.1, from coordinate 12,364,287 downwards.
AAAGAAAGCTATAGAGGTAGTGACCAAGTGAAGCAGGTAGTGACAGTGTCACAATATTTTTTTACTATACCAAGCAATAGGTCAAGATCTAAGATAGAACACATATCTTGATGCAGATGTTTTGTCATTTATAGAACCTACATAATCAAAATATGAATATACTTGTAAATAGAATTTGCTATCATCCTTTTTATATATTAGTCCATATTATGTAGTTTTGCTAACATATTGTAGTATTATTTTTGTAGCTTTCCAATGGTTTTCCCTAGGTTCTTACATAAATCTTGAAAGATAATTTATAGCAAATACTATTGTTGGCAGTTTTGCACCATGCCACATTGGATTTTTGATAATAATTTTTGGTTGTAATACAAAAGATATAGTTGTATGATGATATGGTATTTTTATCAATTTAACATATTGTAGTCATGTTTTATATTTTCCTATTTTCATGCATCTTTTGGTTTGGAAATAACTGGCTTGGAAAAAAGATCGAGAAAATTGATCAATAGTTTTAGTTCGAATTGCCTATGAAATAGGTTTAAAACTGAGGATGGAAGTGCATTTGCACCAATTGGGAGGCAAAAGGTCCATGCACCCCTTGATGGAAGTGAAGGAAAAGAAAAAATGAGAAAAAATAATGAAGTTTCAAAAATTATAATGGCGCTCGAAGTTAAGTCTTCAAAGAACTATGTTTGCCCCAAGAGGGGGGTGAAATCTCTATTCGCACCACTTCAGGGTGAACGTCCTTAAACAATCAAGAACTGCGCTTGCCCATAGCACCAAAAATAACTTTGGTGAAAGTCTTGAAAGTTTTGTTCACCCCACTTTAGGGAGATAGGGTGCATTGAAAAGTCAATATAACTTTGGGGGCGAATGTTATAAAAAATGCACATTGAAAAGTCAAATTCATATTTACCCTCATTGAGGGGTGAAAGTTCCATTCACCCCTCCCATGGACGAATGCACCATGAAGATGCAAATTCAGGTGAAAGTGCACTATAAAAGTTACAATCAAGCGAAGGTGCTTTGAAAACAAAATCTAGGTGAACGATAGCTAAGTTCGGTGAATGCGTTATGGAAGCTAATTTCAGGCGAAAATAATATTAAAATTGCGTTCAACCGAAAGGAAAGGTGATGATCTCTTTTACCTCTTTTGGGATTGAATGTCGATCTAAAAAGGATGATGCAGTTTTTAGAACAATTTTTCTTGAAAGTGAAAACTGATTGCTACTATGATAAAATAGATACCAAAGGAGCACCCAAAGAGATTGAATAAAAAATTTCATATGTGTTTGGCAAAGGGTGGTATAGGTTGCACAATCAATTAATTGATCTTTAATGGACCTTGATTAAAAATATATGCTTTAAATGAATGATGTAATTTAATGTTCATGGCAAACCAGAAGATATTTTCTTCGATTTTCATCATTTTTGAAGGCACCCTCCTAAAAATTTTGCTCCCTCTCCAAGATAAATTAATACAGAGTAAATTGTTGGGGCAATGGTTAATTTTTAGAAGCACTAAGGTGATCAAAATTCAATGCATTTGTACTCAGGTTAATTAATCATCCGAAGTCGTTATCATTAAAACTGGATCATAATTGCCAAAGGAATATTTACAAAGGAGAATTAATTCATCATGTCCTTGATGTATGGATATTTTGTCTTTCCATGTATTTAATGAAAGAGGTGAAAACCTCTATAAATACTAAGAAAAATTTCATTGTAAAAGGAGGTTAGACATTCTACAAAAAAAATCCTCAAGTTCTCTACATCAATAGAAGATACAAGGCTTCTGAATTTGCAAGTGATCTTATGTGTGATTTCCTTCTATTTTATGCATTTCTATCATATGCTCATATTCATTATCTATTGTTAAATTTAAATTCTGCATCTAAATTTGAATATTGTTGGTGAGGGAGTGAGCACTGGAATGCAATTTTGGAGGTTGTTTCTACAAGCTTATGAGTAAATTCTACTTATTTTCTTTTATCACATGTTTTAATGCTTGGTGGGAATTCTTGCTGCTAGTTTACCCCAAATCCTACACTCTAGAATGTGGCCCTATTTCCCATATCTTGCCATCATTTCTAATTTCTTTCTCATAACCTTAGTATTAAAACCATTGTAGGAGTTAGTAAGGGATCCAACCCTCTTTGGATATTGGTACAAAGAACATTCCTTTCCTCTGGAATTTCAATGTTGGCCATGTCTAGGGTGCACAAACACATGTTTGTATAATTAGGTAGATATTTGACCAACAATTTTTGGCACACCCGGTGGGACTTCAAAAGTTCTACTTTTAATAGTATTGAGGTTTGATGTTCACTTCCATGATATATAGTTAGAACATCTGGTGACTCAACTACACCCATGAATCTCCAAACATGAAAATGACAAAAGCTATACTTCATGTTCACAAGGTCGTAGTCCAGGAACCCCAAAGATCCTATTGAGTTTTACAAACTTGATATCCAAATTCTAGGGGAGCATCCTCAATTAGTTTCTTTATGCCATACCTCATAATTACCTCATATATCCCATACATCACCTGTATCATCCTCGCGATTAGATGGTGTGTTTTCTATCCCTACAAGTCCATTTAATACTGCCACTAGCATTCCTCAAGCTCAATCGCATACACCAGTATACATGGCTTAGAACCCATCACCATAGTAGCTGTAACCACCAAGGTAGTTCCCAACATGGAACAACTCAAGAGCCTTGAATTTACAAGCTCAAAATCTAGTCCCTCAAGCAGCTTTGAAAGCTTTGCCCACATATGATGGTACCGATAAGACAAATTATGAGCATATTCAGGATATGGCTTCTTTGGCTATGATCCATGATATCACTGATGAAGATATTATGGTGAGATTGTTGGTCTTATCATTAAGAGGAAATTTATTATATTGGTATCGGTCATTGTAGCCTACCACCATATCCACATGGGATTAGTTTGCAGTATTTCTAATTAAGAATTTTCATGAGCAAGCTGATCCTTTCTCTTTACTGTATCATTTTATGACCATTCAAAGGTATATGTAGGAGGAAATAGTGTATTTCAATGTTAGATTTGCTTGAAGCTGACAAAGAGTTCCTGATGGTCTTCATCCCATGCATGAACAAGCTACATTCTACTACCTCAGAGCATTTAACTTAAACATTGGCATGGTAGTTCGACAAGCCAATGTAAATACATTTTCAAAGTTGTATACATAGGCATAGAAAGCCAAATTATATTTGATCTTTATAGGTAAGCTTCCCATGAAAGTTACCATACCCATTCTTCTCTATCTTTAACAATATTTGTATTCAAGTTCTTTCTTGTAGCCTATGCCCTCCATGTACCCAGTTCCATCATGGAGCTCATGGAGCTCGGGTTCACCTCATATTTCTCCACTTCTAGTTCCACAAATACCTATGTCTGATGTTCCATAGCTACCCCCACATGTGCCTTAGTTTCCAACACCTATTCCTTTCCCAGTGCTACCTGCGCCACATATTCCACTATCGTTGCCTGCTCCACTAGTGCCTCAACCATTACCAACACCTTTTTCATCCCTAAGCTTAGAGCATTACTTAAAATTGTTATAAGAGGTGCAATATACTAATTCAGCAATAAAAATTATATTGAATGAACTTACAATGGTGAGGAAGAAATAAGAAAAAGCTGATTTTTATTTAAGAATATTTCAAACACCACCAATCACTTGGGAGAAAGCATCCACTAGTAGGGTCTCTGAGAGGAATCCAACAATGCTAGAAAATGAAGAAACTAACACATCAAAAAAAACATAGTGGTGCTCGACCTATAATGATCCTCATGGAGAAGACACATGCATGGTTCACCTAAAATATGTACAGATGCTAGCAAAATTTCCACATATGAACAAGTCAATATGATAATGGAAATGGATCAAAATTACATGGTCCCATCATTGGAGCAAGTCTCAGTTCTCACAAGATCTAGAAATAAGCTAGTAACTGTAGATCCAATGAATTAGAACCTTTGAAGGTACCCACAGAACCAAATATGCAAAACGAAAATGGGAAACCTACAACAAAAACACCTGATACAATGGCTAAGAAGCAGGATTCTATATTTTTGAAATATATACCACCTAAGCAAGCTCAATAGAAGCTATAAACAAAGGCATCAACTTCACAACCTATAGCAACTATTCAAACACAAAATGAGGCAAAATAACAAGCCAAAGAGTGCCTTAAGTACCCATTATTGACTAAGCGAAAAAGGGTGGAATATACTCAATATTACCAAGAAAAGTATGAGCAGGTTGTAGAATAAAAATATTTGACTATTTCAAATTATAACATTGTGGAAGAAATGAAGAAAATACCCATAAAAGTGAGCTTGTATGATGCACTACAGTTGCTTAAACAAGTTTATCTATTGCAAGAGTCTCTTAAGATTGCAAAAGATAAAAAGAAAAGTCATTCCCAAAATATGTTAGCATAGACACTCCTTACTTTGACCACTGAAAATAATAGACCACCCCCATTCTATTTTTCACTCAGAATGGAAGGGTGGGTTGTGCACAATTGTATGATCAATTTCAGTGCTATGACTACTATCATGCCAACATTAGCATTTGAGAGACTGAATGACATCCTTTGATAGGATAACGTGCCCCACTTGGTAGTGAATACTATTTTAGGTTGGTCCTCATATTTCACCTATATTTGGTTGTATCCAGAGAAACCATCTAACAATGAGAATATTTGCACCCCAACAACCACATGGAGGAACTAATCAATCTGCAAAAAAGGATAATTATCCTTTAGTGATGCCTGATTTAGATTCCAAAAATCAACACACAATCGAATGTATCCATTCTTCTTCCTTACTGGCACTAGGTTTGCCACCCATTTTGAGTGTTTAATTGGGTAAATAATATTTGCTTCCAACATCTTCAACAACTCCACCTTCATGAACACTTCAATCTTGGGATTGATGGGCCACTATTTTTGCCAAAAAGGTTTCATGCCCTCTTGCAGTTTAGTGGTATGTTGGATTACATTTTTTTTGTACCCTTTCAAATCATGATAGATCCACATAACAATTTTGGGATACTCATAACATATGCTTTTGATATCATCCAATTCTGCTGAAGTACATTCAGTTCCAATTTTGATAATCTTCTCCGGTTCCAACTACAATTCCTTATATTCTTTCGCATCCACCTTAACCCTGTGCTTTTCAGACCTATAATTTTAGTTTAATATACTTTACAGTGTACTCAGTACCCTAAGAATGTGATTATTTTTCAATTGGATCATTCCTTCCTTTTCTTCTTCAACAAGCATTCTATTATCTACACTTGTGGCTTCTCCAAGCAGAAAATTAACTATTTGCTCGTCATTATCAAACACTTATCAATTAAGGTTTTTATTAGGGATTGGGGGTCTATATATTACCATGATAGTCTTAGATTTTCTGTCTACCTACTCCATAGGAGAATAATTTGCACCGAGAGAGGCTAAAATATCAACATGTTTATTTTGATCTCGGGAAATAATCCAAATGTTCAAGGCTATAAAGGACTCAAACAAATCATATACTTTGTTGTGATAGATTTTCAAGTAATGCTACTTAGACACACACTTTTTGGTGGTTTGATTCATAATGATCTCAGAGCCTCCAAAACTTTTTAGTTGTTTTATACCTAACTTCTCCACCTTCTTTAAACCAAGACACAATGCTTCATATTCAACAACATTGTTGGTGCAACTCCAATTTAACCTATATGAATAGGTCTTTTGCAACCTTGTAGGAGATATTAATACAATACCATTCCCTACACCATTCTTACACCTTGTACCATCAAAATATAGCTTCCACACTTGATATTCAATCTGCTCAGGTTTGGTTATTGTATAACAACCAAGGTCAATTTCGATCATTGCAATGAAATCCATGAGTGAGAACTCATATTCAAGATGCATCTCACCAAGTGTTTCCTCCATTAAATCAACCTCTTCAAATTCTTCCATCATCATGTTGGCTATGTCTGTATGTTTTCTTTCCTCTTCTTCCAATTTATCTATGTGAAAAGTAGAGGACTTCTCATTATAAATGCAGACTCTCCTTCCCTTGAATGGAATATCCAAATGGGAATAGTCTAAAGAAATGTAACCTCCTAGATTTACTATGAATTCCCTTGAGAGACACATGCTAAAGTATGATTCCAAGTCAACCACCACTACTTCTTGGATAACTGTGATTTGTGGCATGATGTGTAGAATAATAGGAATATCCTTTATACTCCCACTGTTTTAACTGGAGTCCCATACAACTGTAATACTCTTGGGCTACCTTTTAGAGAGCCATGGACATCACTTTTAGTAAGTTATTAAATATAATTATTGTAATCTATCTTGATGATATGACCATATTTTCACATTGTAGAGAAGACCATGTTTCCCATTTAAGGCAAGTGCTCAAAAAATGTCTTGAGTTTAGGATTTCTATCAATCTAAAGAAGTTGATATTTGCTATCAAAGAAGGGAAATTGTTGGGTCATGTAATCTCACAAGAATGATTGGCAATTGATCCCATGAGAGTTGAGGCACTCCTGAGGCTATCCCTACCAGCTAAGAAAAAGGACTTGCAATATTTCTTCAATCAGATAAATTTTATCTAAAATTTTATTGCTGACTTCCCTCAAGTGGTGAAGCCCATGACCGATCTTTTAAAAAATAATTCCAAATTAACATGGACATGGGCAAGAAGATAATATTTTTAGGAGATCAAGGAAATAATCATTCAAGCTTCAATTTTGGTTAATCCTAATTATTCAAAAGACTTCATTCTCTATGCAGTGGGTGGATAAGAGAGTTATGATGTAGTTTTGATGCAGAAGCAAGAAGATGAAGATGAGAAGTCAATTGCCTTTTTGAGCCAATTTATTGCACTGCATCAAGAGAAGTATAATTTTATTGAAAAATAGGTGTACACGGTGATGAAATATTTGAAGAAATTTAGGCACTTCATCTCACAAAGTAAAATGGTCATTCATGTCATACACCTTGATGTCCGAAATTTCATTCTCCAAGGAGAACTAGGCGACAAAAGGGCAAGTTGGGTCTCAAAAATTCAAGAATATGATGTGGAAATCCAACCAACCAAGCTAGTTCATGGATGAGCTCTCTGTCAGGAATTGGCTAAAAGTGCGGCATCTGAATCACTGGATATGGTGAAAAAAGAGGATTTTGGCAAAAGTATTTATGTAAATCATACTACGAGCAATCACGATTGGACAAAGGACCTTATTGACTTCTTCACCACCAATAAATTTTTGTTGCATGTTGATACTTCACAATGTCATAGGTTTAGGCTGCAAGAATTCAAGTATGTTATGTTACCTAATGGGCTATTACATAAGAATATTGATGAAATTCTCCTCATATGTGTTAAGGAGTCAGAGAAGGAGAAAATATTGGAGGAATTTTATTCTAGTCTATCTGGTGGCCACTATGCAAGAAGTTCCATGGCCTTGAAAATCATTTGAGTGGGTTACTTTTGGCCTACTTTGTTTGTTGATGCTCATAAAGTAATTCAATATTGTGATAACTATCAGCGGTATGTTGGAAAAATTAGGAAAGGAGCACTTCCCCTACACCCAATACAAGTATAAACACCATTTCAATAGTGGGGCCTTGACTTTGTAGGATTTATAGATCTTCATTCCTTAGTGGAGCATAAGTATATTTTTATGGTGACTGATTATTTCACCAGGTGGGCAGAAGCTATTCCCACCAAGAAGGTGGATCAAGTGACTATCATCTCTTTTCTAGAAGGATTCATCACCCATTTTGGTGTCCTAGAATCTATTGTGATAGATAATAGAACTCCATTCATTGGGGCCAATATTACTAAATTTTACAAGTACAAAATTTACCTCAAGACATCATCCAATTACTACCTGGAAGGGAATGGCTTGGCCGAATCTACTAATACAAATTTGTTGCGAATATTTAAAAGGAAACTTAGAAATAATAAAAGGAGTTGGAACTTGTTGTTGAACCAGGCTCTTTGGTAGACTACATATCCATAAAAAGGTCTATTAAATCCTCTTTGTATTATCTGGTGTATGGGAAAGAGGTTGTCTTGCCTACTCACATTGAGTTTTTGATGCTCCAGACTCTACAATTGTTTAAGGATAAAGATGATGAATATGATCCAATGAGTGCAAGGTTGGCATAACTATTGTAGTTGGAGGAGGACAAAGAAAAGGCTTATCAAGCATTTTTTGATCACACTAAATAAATGCAGAAGTGGTTAAAAAAGAAAACAAATAAGTGTAGGTTTTAGGTGGGAGATTTAGTTATTAAATGGAACAAAAATAAAGCTACACTAGGAAAACAAAAAAAGTTTGATGCCATTTGGGAAGGCCCACTCTAGGTTTTCATAGTAAATTTGGCTAATGTGTATCATATTTGAGATTTGGATGGTTAGGATATCCCAATTTCGGTTAATGGCCTTCATTTGAAAGCCTATTTTTAGTGACTGGATAAATTGGGTATGCTTTTGTAAATATGTATAGATTCTCTTTTCACATTTTAGTAAAAATAAAAGAAGTGACATGGATTTGAAGTTTTAAATTCATTCGCCCCAAAAATAGGGGAAAAAATCTTGTGCACCCCTCTTTGGGGTGAAAATTCCAAAATAAAGACATTCAAAGTCATGCTAAAAAAGAAGAGAAACTTAAGAGCTGCTTCACCCTCAGTTCTAAAATGAAACTCCATTTGCCCTTTTGAAGGCGAAAACATAGTTTTTTAACATGTGCTAAAAGGGGAAGACACTTTCATCTTAAAAAGTGGTGCTTGTTAAAAAGTGCATGATTAATGCAATTTGAAAGATTAAAAAAAGAGGAAAAAGCCCAAAATCAGTTATGTTTTTTTTAGAAAAAATATTTTTTTCTAAAAATGTGTGAAGAAGGGCAAATCCAAGCCATTAAAAATAGAGCATTCGCCATACAATTCAATATAGTAGATTGGAAGCATTTTTGGAGTTAAAATGAAAATAGACCGATTTGTCTCAAGAATCATTTTTCCCATTATTTTCATCCATTACGCTTCGGCTTTCTCTCTTAAACAAGTGGCAAGTTCGTGGCATGCAAGCTATGGTATAATTTTGAAGCATTTAATTCAGAACGTGGCCTAGGTTTCCATTGGAAGGTAAATTGATATTTCCAAGGACCAAAGAAGCATAGTAAGAATAAATATTTTATTGGTCCAATGGTGATCAGTTTATTTTTTTGAAGAATCCATGGCACATTTTTCAAAGGCATAATACAACAATGATGGCGCGCTTTTCTAAAGTAATTTTGTAGTGCATATTATTAATTTACCAGTAAGCCACGGTAACTATTCCAGGCAAGAGAATCAAATCATGTAACCATTTGAAAATCACCAGGAAAAATTCTACATTTATTATGGTGGTTGGAAAGGCACCTTATTTAAACAAACAGGTAAAAATCCTTACAGTTAAATATTATTTTTAGAATTTTTACTATTGTAGTGTTCTCGAAGGTTTCCATTGTAGAATTTAGAAAAATACAGGGTTGCCTTCAAAAAAATATTATGGGTAGAGAAAAAAAAGAAACGCAGGAAGCTACAGAGCCCAAGAAATCCAAAAGGAAAACTGAAGGCGAGATGAAATCCAAGAGAGCCGAAGGATCAAGAACGTAGATTTGGACCCATACTCTGATGCTTGGGTAGAAATCAAAGATTGTGAGATAACCCATAAAGGTGTGGAGAAATTGTGGTAAGATGTCGAATTTGTAGTAATACAGAGGTTGATAGTAGAAATTATGTTAACTGTGTCATACCATGCATAGTTTTTTTGGTACCTATGTACGCTTGTACAACCATGCCTGGAGCTGATAAAATTAATTACTCAGTTTGATGATCCACTTACCAGGACCGTTCAAAAGGTAAATAAATAGGCACTATTTACTATCACCACAGAGGAAGTGTGAGAAGTATTTTCTTATGGGTTGAAGGTGCCATCATATGTGATTAGCAAGCAGCTACATGTTAATGAATAGGAAGATAGATACGTATCCACAATAATAATGCATTGGTTCATGGAAATGCAATTGATAAAGGAGCCACAAATAGGGTAGCTATCTAACCTATTGAAGTCACTGATAGAATTTAAAAATTTGGACATCTATTCAATGTTTGCCTAGGTAGGTGGCTTACCCATAGATTCCACTATCCATAAATTGTAGGTAGCAGTAGCTTAGTGCATTAGTCAAGTTGAATTTTACTCTCCACACGCTATGAGGTAGGGCACAAATCCAATCTTCTTTTATTGGGTCAATTGGATATCACAAAAACTGCACTTTCAGTTGGAAAGATTGCAAATTAGGGAGGAGATGTCTTTCAGGTATGTGTCCTTTTTGGTATGGTATTTTCTCTTCCATCAGCATTTTCCATTTATTGTAGTAGGGAAAATGGATGAAAGGGATGACATTTTGCAAGTATATATGTGGACTTCTGTCTTGTCAAAGAAGGAGTCATTATACAGTTTTAACCACTTGTTCCTCAGGCATATGATAGAATTGCTTTGCGACACATTTGAGAGGGTACCATGGGAAATGGTAGAGGCAATAGTTCTGTAGCGACCTCGGGACACACACGCCAGATCTAACCCTAGATATTACTTGCAATATTATACCGAAATGAAATGAATAGACCATGAAGAGCATATAATGTGGAAATAACAAGAAGATAGATCCTTTTATTTATATTTAAATACCGGTTACATGTCGGTCCCTCTTAGGGATACCCATTTCAATACAATATGGTTACAAGTGGGTAGAATGTACCCCTTTGCAAAAGAGTGGTGCACTCTTAAAATGCTTCCAGGTTTCACATACAAAAATCTATGAGGGCTTACATATGCCTCCTTCCCTAGGAATGTCTCCTAGAGAGATCATCTTGTTCCAATATATTGTAGATTCTGTCTTATGAACTTGTGGCCCTGTAATCATGGAAATAATAGCATACACTTAGCTATCCAAGATAGCCTCCCTGGATGAGGTTTTTAGCAATGAATATATATATGTAAATGAAAGCAAGTACAAATGATCTAAGACTATGAATATGAATAACATAAATGATGCCTCTGTTCCTTCCTTTTACCTGCATCCTTTCATATCCTGTCCTAAGACCGTACTCCTTTCCCAATTTCCTTGGCATATTTCCCATCATTTTCAGAAGGAAGGTATTGCAGATGATCTCCTTTGGAGGGGGAGATTCTTGATCCACTGTTCTACCCCTTTCCTTGTCCTTGAGTGGGAAAATTTATCCCATTTTTGTTCCACTATTCCATCCTTTAATGCCTGGGTTATGGGTTGTGTTCAGGTTTTCCCTAGGACTTTTCTTGGGGTTTTTTCCTCAGGATTTTTTTGGAAGTATTTCTCTCAATTGTCCTTTGGGTTGCTTCAGTTGTGGTTTTGCTGGGTCTTTGGATTTATGGCTTCATGATCAGTTCTGCACAACATCCTTTTGGTTGAAGGGACCATGTGCTTTATACTATGGATCTACTCTTTGGGTTTGAAGTGGTGGTTCTTGGAGGTTTTTAGCTCCTTTCATGGATTTAGGGATGGGCCTATGTTCTTCCTACTATTGATTCCTTTCAAGACTTTCTCCTTGATTTCCTTGAAGTTGTATTTTGGGGGGTCTGAGGAATTTTGGCTTCATGAGCAATTTTGAACAACATCCTTTCGGTTTTGGAGGAGACCGTGTGCTTCCTACTATGACTCTGCTCTTTGGGTTCATGGTGTTGGTTCCTGTAGGTTTTCAATTCCTTTCATGGCTCTTGAGGGTGGGCCTCTGCTTTTCTTGTTGCTGACTCCTTGCAAGTTTTCCTTTTCTGCATCCTTGAAGCTTTGGTGTTGAAGGTTGTCTGGGTTTCCTGGCTACTTCCTTTCATTATGGGCTCCTTTGTTTGCAGCCATGCCTCTTCGTGACTCCTTCATCTTGGATTCCTGTGGCACTTTCCTGCCTCTCCTTCTGACGTGTTGTTCCACTACTGTTGTTTCCTATGTTGGGCATTGTTTCTCAAAGACTTCCTTTTTCCTACTTGAGGACTTCATAGCCTGGGAAGTTCCTCTTGTTCCTGTTCCACTGATACACCATCCTCCAGGTTGTTATTCCACTACATGAGGATTTCGTTGCTTGTGACTTTCCTTTTTATGTTTTTTCACTTTTTAAGGCATTCAAGTAATGGTCTTCTTAGTTTTCTTTATCTTACACTTTCCTTGTATGTTTCATTCTACTTCACTAATCCACCCTATTGTTCATGGTGGATTTTTTGATTTTTTTTGCTTTTTCCCTGTGCGGGAAGGTGGTTTCTCTCAAGCCTATTTCCCAATGGTGGTTTCTGGTTTTCCTGCCATTAGGTTGATTCAAAATTTAAAATCCTATTTTTGGTTCCTTTTCCCACCCTTGGAAAAGTTTCAAATTGATTTTTAGTGGATGGGGTGGTTTGGCACTTTCTCCCACCCTAGGTTTGCTTGAAAATTGTTATTTCATGCCCTTTGATTCAAATTTTATTTTTTGGTGAACTTTCCCTTCCTACCTATGTTTCCTTTATTTCTTAGGAAGTAGTCTTCCTCTATCACAATGGATTGCACATTCCTCTGGCATTTAGGATGGTGCATCCCTTTTATTTTCTATGTTTCTCTAGTGTTTCCTTTTGTTACAAGCCGATGTATTGTGTTGCATTCTGATCCTTTGTAATCAGGTTTTGGGATCCTTGATAAAAAACCACTTTTAATATACAACCTAACAAAAAAATAACAGAAATGATGTTATGCTAGTGATATAGAGAAAACAAAATAATGAAACTAATGTCTAAAAAAACCCTAAGCTAGGTCTGCGGGCCACTGTCCAAGATAACGACCGTAAAAGAAAATATTGTCTTCTTTGCCCCAAAGTTATGGACCAAATGTATCCAATGTTGAAATGGTGGTTACCTTGTTTAATATGTTGAATATCCCATATGTGGTGAAACCCCCAAAAGGCTAGCACTTCGTTGCTCTCCCACAATGCTCCAATATGCTCTTCAATTTGTTGGGGCTTCGTCATAAAATATGATCTTCAAGGGGAGCTCTCTAAGTCTTTAAAAGCTCTCCTCAATGACCTATTCTATTTGATTCATTATGCTTTGGTGCTCTTAGGTTTGCACCTTTTAAAGTGTGAAACCCTAGGTCTATGTTCAAAACCCTAGGATTGAATCCCTCATGCATAGTGAATGTTAGCATGAGAAGCTTTTTGTATTTTCTATGTTTACAGACCAGTTAACTGAAGTCTAAATTTAAACTCAAGTCTCCCATGTGGATTTGTCATGAAAGGGAATGCAAAGTTACTCTCGCTCATATTTATTGCATATAGACTACCACTTCCACCTTTTATTAGACATGTTTGTTGGAAAACTGCTTATTATGACTTAGTTGCTATCATCTGCAATGACTAAGTTTTGGTCACTGTCATCTATAGAGGCTAAGGTCTGGCCACTCTAAGCTTGATTGGATAAGATCTGGCCACTCTGGTCTTGAGCGACTAAGTTTGGATGAGCCTAAAATGCCTTAAATGAGTGGTAAGAACAACTTTTGATGCTTGGAAAGTCCAAGATTATGTCATATAATATTATGAATGTGCTTATATGAGTACCTCCCCTAAATATGATATGCTTTAGGTGTCTAGAAATTCCCCTTTTTGTGATGCACTGTGTGGAACACACAACACTGAGCGAAAACATAAACTGATATGTTTATGGAGTGTATGATGATCAATGGTCTGATCAATACTCGATGGCCCAATCATGCAAGGTGGTGCTCATCCTTAGAATCATTACCTCAATGTTTGGAGGACTTAAATTAGCCAAGTGGTTTATGCACATTCAATTTTACTCATTCCTCAAACTCAATCAAGTAGCTTCATCTGCTACGGTAGTTGATGAGGCCTAGAAATGCCTCATTATTACACTATGGTTGACATATAAAAACTGCCATAATATTAAATATGACAAAGTTAAAGTGCCAAATAGTGATTAGAATATGTTATTTGTTACATGTTTGCATGATTTTATGTTTGGAACATTATACCTCTGTTTTGACTATTTTTAGCATTTTATGCATTGTTTCAATTGATTAGGTAGTAAATAAAACATGTATTGCAATTACATTCTGATGGCATGAACAGATTCCTCTCATCAAGAACTACAACTTTGCTTTTTGAAGCAAGTCAATCCGAGCTGTAGATAAAAATTTATGAAGGTTACATCATTCCTGCGCTCATTGTTCATTCCTGCGCTCATTGTTCATGCCTTAGTCTTTTCTGGAGCTGTTAACAAGTGCAAATCTGCGTTAAAGGGAACATTGGCGGATCTACTGGGAATGATCCAGAGTGAGTTAAGGTACCAAATTCATACCAATGGTACTTCATAATATAGAGAAAACATGACCCAAATTTGAAGGCATATGGACAAGTAACCTGGAAGTTATGGGGCCTGCAAAATGGCAGTTTCACACTTTTTGACAGCTGGAAATGTTGGTAAAAATCTGTGTTAAAGGCCAACTTGACAGCGATGCAGAGAGTAATTTCTGAGGAATTAAGAGTTGAAAATTGAACCCAATGTTTTTCATATAACCAAGAACACGTGGACATAATTTGGTAAAAAATGGAGTTACGATGAACAAGTTATGAGCACTCCAAAAGGGCATCTGGGCATGTTTTGGCAGCTGGAAACAACAGGTCACAGTCCATACAAATTCCAGCCACCTGTCACTATGAAGGAAGGCATGGAATTTGTCAACTAAGAAGAGGTAAACGCTTGGAAACAGTTGAGGGAGGATAGGCATGACTCTTTCTCCACTTGACAACACTTCCACGTGATGCAAATGGGAGCAACAAGTCAAAAGGCTGAAATGCAAGAAATTTGGTAAATGCAGGACACAGTCATGCAAATTCCAGCCAGCTGTACATATACAACAGGGCTTGGAATCAGTCACTCCAGCACGTGCCACCAATGCAGAAGGGTGTACAAGATAAGGGAAAATAATCCAAACGGTCAACAACTTCCTCCCTATGCGTTTGGAGCGTAGATAAGCAATGAATTGTCACCTGCTTGTTATTCTAGAGCAGCACAGGAATAAGCGATGCAGGAATAGGGAATAGCGCAGGAACAACCAAAAATGGTCAAAATGCATCAAAACCATGGAAAGCATGATTGGAAATTGACCAAGCGGTTAGTCCACCCTATTTGGACTCCGTTCCTTCACCATAGGCGGACCAGTTGGGATAAAGGGATAAAGTTTGACAAATTATAACCCTGCATTCTAGGAAACTATTTTGTAAACAGTTGGAAATCCCTGAAACTCAGCAAACAGATATATCAACTTTGTCTTATAAATAAAGCTCCCAGCACGGTTGAGGATAATATATAGATATATAAATGGAGAAATAGGGATAGAGGAATAGGAGATAGTTATTAGCAGAAGATAAAGTCTTTGTAGCATTACAGTAAATTGCAGATTTTTCTTGCAGTATTGTAATGCAGTTTCGAGATGGAATAAAAGGTGCATTCTTCAGATTTTATTGGCATTTGATGGTTGATAGTGCACATTTAATTTACCTGGTATAATTCTTCACCCTCTTCCGGTTCTAGAAGCAAGGGCCACTTGCGGGATCAGAGGAAGGGCAACACAGTGACAGAAAATTCTTGCTGATTTCTTGTTGTAGCAGATCAACAAAATTCTGTCAACATTTATTTGTAGAATTAGTTTCATTTCAGAAGTGCACCATAGTATTTAGAACATGTTTGGAATAGTGTTCAGCATTTAATAGGATTTGACAGCATTTTCCATAATTCACTGCAATTTCCGTTTTGTCATTTTTAGCTTGGCAATTGATTTGCAATTTCAATTTGTGTTATTCTCCAGTTTTGCAATAGATGTTAATTTGATTTTCTAGATTTAGAACATGCTCAGATAATTGTGAACTTTGTAATTAGTTGACTTTTTTGCAACTGTGTGTGTGTTTTCAATTCTGCAATTTACTTTTCTGTCACTTTCAATTTAGCAACATTTCACTTCCTGTTATTTCAGATTCTGCAATTTTCATTTCCTGCAATTTTAATTCAGTTTCAGCTTCTGCAATTTGATTTCCAATTCTAGGAGTTAGAGGTCACACCAAACCCCCAAACACTAACTGATCCATCAATAAAGCCTATTTTTTGAATGAACTAATCTTTAACTTGTTGGAGCCTTCTTTCGTATATAGCCTTGGACACCACCTTGGATTGACACACATAATGATTAAATGATGAATGAACAATGACACTCATCATTTTTGGCGCCGTTGTCGGGGATAGGTGTTGTTAGAAGAGGAAAGCAGTCCAATAATTGTTAGTGTGCTAAGTTGTGAACTTCAGTGAAATTCTGAATGTAATAAGCTGGCATAATTAATAGTTGTTGGTAAATTCCATTTCAGTTCATTTAGAGAACAAGCAAGTATGAATAGGTTAAAGGATGTGAAAGCACGATGTCAAAGTATGAAAAATCCTTTGCCTACCACAGGAAGAAAAATTTCACAAGAGGTTGAAAGTATGTCAAAGTTGTCCAAATTTATGATTCCCAAAATTGTTGGAACTTTCAAAGAATTACAATCATCTATGTCCAGAACTGTAGGATCCTTTGAGAAATCATCACAAGGAGGAACAATCAATAGTTCAACACCTTTTTTTCTTGACAAATCCATACAATCAGGATAGTTTAACAGGATATATAATTGTGATTGGGAACCTATAAGGGTAGGCTCACAAGAGAATCTAGGGAGAGCCAATAATGTGCTCCAACCTAGTGCAACTAGTACACCTGCCAAAACTTTTCAAAATCCCATCCAATTAGATCCTAATCAAAATGCTCCCATGAAGGTCATTTCACCTTACGTATTTACCAAATTTTAAGGGAGTTACATCTGAAGACACTGATTTGTTTTTGTTTGAGTTTAAAATTGTGTGTCAAGCTCATGATTACACTAACGACAATCAAAAGCTCAAATTGTTTCCTTCCACTCTTAAAGAGTCAGCTCTACGATGGTTTATCACCTTAGCACCTGATTCAATTAGAACCTGGAATGAGATGGAAAATATATTTTTGGAGAGATACCAAGAATATTGTCAAGTCAAGAATCAAAACAATGAATTGCTTGAAATGAAACAAAAGGAAAATGAAATCTTAGAAGATTATGTAGACAGATTTTCTTTTGTTCATAAGAGATGTGGTAGTGTTGAACCTGAAATGTGCAAAATTATATTCTTAAGGGGACTACAAGATGAATTTCGGGATGCATTGGATATTTTAGGAAGAGGCGATGCAAATGCACTTGAAATCCAGGAAATCATTAAACTTTGCAAAAATTATTCTCATTCAAGGCATAGAAAACATAGAATTGGTAATGATAAACATGATTTGAAAGAATGCATGAAAGAGTTTGCTAAAGCTGATATTGTTGTACATCTTGATAAAATAGTAGATAAAAAGAGTAAATCTACTGAACCTTCAATTATCTATTGTTCAAGATGTGAGCAGCAACACTCTGTTCATGATTGTCCTTTGAACAAAACATTTATACCAGCTACATGTAGCATTTGTCAAAAAGGACATTCCACAAATCAATGTAGTTTATTGCCAGAACTCAAAAGTGTCTTTGAAAAATAGCCTCAACCTATGAAAAAACTCAATTTTGTAGGACAAGGACAAGGAGATAATTTTCTTAAGTTTCCATATGAGAATGCTTCTCAATTTCCTATACATTGGGGAAATAATCCTTGGTATATGCCATGGTATGCTTCAGGTCCACTTCAACAATGTTGGAGTCAACCACCATGGGCATATTCCCAAGAGTGGTCTCAACATGGATGGATGAAACAACAATGGAATCAACCACATCCACCATGGTTGCAGCCAAAACTGCAAGGATATCAATGGGGACAACAACAAAAATTGCACAAAGGGCAGCAACATTATCAAACACAAAAATCAAATTTATTGCCCACTCATACCCATAGTTTCTCTCATGGACAACAACAACAAAATGAAAAACAACCTCTATTTTCAGCTCAACTTTGTGGTCAGTCCAAACAATGTTAAACGAGGTAACCCCCTGTCTCTATGGCTAAATAAGAAAATACAGCCATAATAAATATTGGTGATTGTCATAAAAATCAGTTGTGTTTAGGAAAACCACTTCTTGAACATATTCCACTTACCAGTGTAGAAATAGGAGCTAAAATGAATGCACATAAAAACAAATCTGCATTGAAACAAGAAGAAGAAAAAGAAAATCTCCCACAAAAAGAATCATATCTTGAGCAGGTTTGAAATATCAAAACTAACATCTTTGAAATCAGATTTGATAAGGGAATTAAAACATTTAAATGTTATAGTCCCTTTACTTCAAGCTATTAAAGATGTGCCAATCATTAATACAATTGTTCAAGAAATATGTTTTAACAAACCAAGAAAAAAGAAGAAAATATATCCTAAAAACATACAAGTCGGTGGTAAAAGAGTAAACTTGCTTGCAGGAAACCTTAGTCCACCTAAGTATGATTGTCTAGGATGCCCATGGTTTCATGAAACATATAAGGAAAATGAAACGGACATTTCAATTTTGGCCTCCATCGTTGTAAAGGATAATGTAGAAGAGATGGATTCATCCAAACAATCTATTTTTGATGAAAATGTTCAGAATTCAGATTTTAAAGATGAACCAATCACTGTTCAACAATTATTATGGAATGATGAAAAACAAAATTCTAAAAATTTGTCATCCATTCCAATACAAAACAATTTTCTTCACTTGTCACATGGATGTCATCATTTTTTCTCATCTTTTCCTTTCCATTTATCAAAGTTAATTCTTTTAAGAATTGTTTTTGGTAAACATACACAGATTTTCCATTCTTTTCCACCATATCATTGTTCTCTTAATTCATTAATGCATCATTCTCCAAGAACCAATTCAAAACATCTTGGTACAAAACAAAGCTGAAATGCAGCCAAAACAACCTTTGAACAACAATAGTTGGTTGACTAAAAACCAGGAAGTAAATTTGTTTGATGTATTGATCCAACATCCTAATGCTCTACTAACACTTTATGCATCTTTAGCAGTTGGCATTGAGTTGTTGCAAGTACAAAAAAAATAGATTTCACAGTTGAATGCAGTTAATGAACTTTGGTTGGAAGCACTTCACCAAATAGAGTTCATTCAACAAAAATGGAAAATGTGGCATGATGATCACATTAAGAGCAACAAGGATGAACCAGAAGAGTTTGAGAATGGAGTTGTTCAACTTTCTTCAGTTGATGATTCAAGAAGGACATTAGTGGTGAATGGACATCTTTTACAGTTGTACCATAAACCACTCACAAAGAAGGAATTTGCTCAATCTTTCACACAGTCACATTTGCATATGATAGAAGAGGATTCCTCTTCTGACAAGGTTTCCAAATGATCATATTTTTTTTTAGCCTTGAAAAAAAAATACGAAAAAAAGAAGGAAATAATCTTGTTTGTGAAATTCCTTCACGGGCACAATTTCAAGAAAATTGTGAAATTCCTTCATGGGCACAAGCAAGACATAAAAAAAATAAAAAAAAAAAAAAAAAAGTTGAAAAAAAAAAAAATAGAAGTTGGTTGAAAACCAGAAATGGCAGCCTCTTCTGATAAAAAAAAATGAAAAAAATGAAAAAAAAAGAAGAAAAAAAATGAATAATTCAGTAGTGAAAACCTTCTCGGAGGCGTTGCTGAGTTGGCTTGCATGAAAACCGGTTTTTCGGCATGCATTGCCTTGTTGATCCACCCATCATTGTTCTACCATTGTACAAATCTCACCTACTGCACCTATGTTGTTCTTATTTCAGAAAAAAAATCATCATCAAAAGCAGCTTGTAAGGTGGATGATAAATTTTTAGGACGATAAGGTATGTGTTTCTTGCATTTAGTCATGGTAAGCATTTAGCATTTAGTATATGATAATCAATATTTGGCATAAACTGTTCATACAATATTGGCAAGTTAAAAAAAAATGGAACATGTTGTTCAAAATGTCAAGAAACACCCCCCTTCTGCCCTTAGTTGCATGGGAAATTCAAAATTGTGAAAAACCTGATTTTGGGACAGATATGACAACCATTTTATCTTTATTAGTAGGGCAGATTTCAGAATAAAATGTCCCACCAATACCTCATAAATCTGAGAAGGACGAAATGCACCTAAAAATTCTGTTTTACTACTACTACAATAAAACAACAACAGACAAAAAAAATAGCATGGAAAAAGAATTTTTGATGTTATGGAAGGCTTATACACTCTAAATATGGGCCCACACTAGAATCTGCAACTAAATTTTGCATAGGAGGCCATTTCAGCATGTTTTTGACACATCTTCAGAATGACAGTCTCATTCCAGAGCAACTTTGGAACAACAGTCTCATTCTAGAGCAAGCTTCAAAACGAGACAAATTATGCCAAAAATTCTTGAAAATGTTGCAGAACAGCAGGGCACATTAGATATTAAGTTTCTTAAAGTTCTACCACAAGTACAAAGGAAGAAAAGAAAAAAAAGAAAAAAAAAAAGAAAAAAATTGCAGGAACTACAATGCTTGGTGTAGTGCAGTAAGAAGAACTTTCTCGGGTAGTAGGTGGCAAAAGTATGTTGTTCATCTTACTAGGGCCTACTAGGATGCATGAGGGCATGCATCAGTTCAAGCTAGGGGGAATGATGAGGCCTAGAAATGCCTCATTATTACACTATGGTTGACATATAAAAACTGCCATAATATTAAATATGACAAAGTTAAAGTGCCAAATAGTGATTAGAATATGTTATTTGTTACATGTTTGCATGATTTTATGTTTGGAACATTATACCTCTTTTTTGACTATTTTCAGCATTTTATGCATTGTTTCAGTTGATTAGGTAGTAAATAAAACATGTATTGCAATTACATTCCGATGGCATGAACAGATTCCTCTCATCAAGAACTACAACTTTGCTTTTTGAAGCAAGTCAATCCGAGTTGTAGATAAAAATTTATGAAGGTTACATCATTCCTGCGCTCATTGTTCATTCTTGCGCTCATTGTTCATGCCTTAGTCTTTTTTGGAGTTGTTAACAGGTGCAAATCTGCGTTAAAGGGAACATTGGCGGATCTACTGGGAATGATCCAGAGTGAGTTAAGGTACCAAATTCATACCAATGGTACTTCATAATATAGAGAAAACATGACCCAAATTTGAAGGCATATGGACAAGTAACCTGGAAGTTATGGGGCTTGCAAAATGGCAGTTTCACACTTTTTGACAGCTGGAAATGCTGGTAAAAATCTGTGTTAAAGGCCAACTTGACAGCGATGCGAGAGAGTAATTTCTGAGGAATTAAGAGTTGAAAATTGAACCCAATGTTTTTCATATAACCAAGAACACGTGGACATAATTTGGTAAAAAATGGAGTTACGATGAACAAGTTATGAGCACTCCAAAAGGGCATCTGGGCATGTTTTGGCAGCTGGAAACAACAGGTCAGTCCATACAAATTCCAGCCACCTGTCACTATGAAGGAAGGCATGGAATTTGTCAACTAAGAAGAGGTAAACGCTTGGAAACAGTTGAGGGAGGATAGGCATGACTCTTTCTCCACCTGACAACACTTCCACGTGATGCAAATGGGAGCAACAAGTCAAAAGGCTGAAATGCAAGAAATTTGGTAAATGCAGGACACAGTCATGCAAATTCCAGCCAGTTGTACATATACAACAGGGCTTGGAATCAATCACTCCAGCACATGCCACCAATGCAGAAGGGTGTACAAGATAAGGGAAAATAATCCAAATGGTCAACAACTTCCTCCCTATGCGTTTGGAGCGCAGATAAGCAATGAATTGTCACCTGCCTGTTATTCCAGAGCAGCACAGGAATAAGCGACGCAGGAATAGGGAATAGCGCAGGAACAACCAAAAATGGTCAAAATGCGTCAAAACCATGGAAAGCATGATTGGAAATTGACCAAGCGGTTAGTCCACCCTATTTGGACTCCGTTCCTTCACCATAGGTGGACTAGTTGGGATAAAGGGATAAAGTTTGACAAATTATAACCTTGCATTCCAGGAAACTATTTTGTAAACGAGTTGGAAATCCCTGAAACTCAGCAAACAGATATATCAACTTTGTCTTATAAATAAAGCTCCCAGCATGGTTGAGGATAATATATAGATATATAAATGGAGAAATAGGGATAGAGGAATAGGAGATAGTTATTAGCAAAAGATAAAGTCTTTGTAGCATTACAGTAAATTGCAGATTTTTCTTGCAATACTGTAATGCAGTTTCAGATGGAATAAAAGGTGCATTCTTCAGATTTTATTGGCATTTGATGGTTGATAGTGCACATTTAATTTACCTGGTATAATTCTTCACCCTCTTCTGGTTCTGGAAGCAAGGGCCACTTGCAGGATCAGAGGAAGGGCAACACAGTGACAGAAAATTCTTGTTGATTTCTTGTTGCAGTAGATCAGCAGAATTCTGTCAACATTTATTTGCAGAATTAGTTTCATTTCAGAAGTGCACCATAGTATTTAGAACATGTTTGGAATAGTGTTCAACATTTAATAGGATTTGACAACATTTTCCATAATTCACTACAATTTCCAGATTTCTGTCATTTTCCAGCTTTGCAGCAATTTCCAGATTTCTATCATTTCATTGCAATTTCCAGATTTGTGTTATTCTCCAGTTTTGCAATAGATGTTAATTTGATTTTCTAGATTTAGAACATGCTCGGATAATTGTGAACTCTGTAATTAGTTGACTTTTTTGCAACTGTGTGTGTGTTTTCAATTCTGCAATTTACTTTTCTGTCACTTTCAATTTAGCAACATTTCACTTCCTGTTATTTCAGATTCTACAATTTTCATTTCCTGCAATTTTAATTCAGTTTCAGCTTCTGCAATTTGATTTCCAATTCTAGGAGTTAGAGGTCACACCAAACCCCCAAACACTAACTGATCCATCAATAAAGCCTGTTTTCTGAATGAACTAATCTTTAACCTGTTGGAGCCTTCTTTCGTATATAGCCTTGGACACCGCCCTGGATTGACACACATAATGATTAAATGATGAATGAACAATGACACTCATTAGTAGTTCTGATCAAAAGGAGAGCTATAATTAGAAATGTCATGTTTGCTTATTCTCCCAGCAAACAAGGTAGATGTTATGTAATTTTTTTATGCAAAGATTCATAGGATAAACACTATTTTTATATGATCGAGTGATCTATTGTTGACTTTGATTATGATTATTTTGAATATTTGAACTACCTCCTTACACAATGACTTGGTAAGGAAATGATAATGAATAAAGTGACAAGTTGCTTGAATAATATGACTAATTTGGTTCCTTTCTAGCATTTGATATTTTAATGGGCAAACCCACATCCAAGTGTGATTACAATTGTTTATGATAATCATTCATCCCTATGCCAGGGAGCGGTCTGACTATCAATAGCCTTCTTAGAGAATTATGATGAGTGATTCTATTTATGCTTATATTGTATCACTTAGCTCAATAATTTTGATGTCATAAGAGAATGAGTATGATCCTATCATACCCGTGGAGTAGTTTGACCATCTTGGTCTTCTTCGGGTTTTGAAGTGATACATCGCGATTCCAAAATGAATGTCTTTGCCCTAAGTAACCTTATGGTAGCTTAATCATCTCACTGAATTGCATGGAGTGTGAATTACTGCAACTTTCAACTCGATAGAGTAAGTAACTAGATACGAGGTTTGCTTGAGATTTGTGTTTTTATGATTTTTTTTGTTATTTTGATCATCATGATGACTGGAAGTTCTCAAAATGTGCTTTTTGAATGTTTTTGTGACTTCTCTTGCTAGGAATATGATTAATTTTTGCTTAAGTTCTTAACCGCTGTGAGGTCCACTGGTCGCCAAATTCCTTGTTGTGGCCTCTCTAGTCCTAAGCGGCCAAGATATGTGGGCCACTGATGTCAACAGCGGCCAAGGCAATATAAAAAGTAACCTAGGGTTTTTGTCTTCTCACTTTACCAGCTGTCAATTTTCTTTCTTGAGCTCTGATGTGAAAGTGACTTTTGCAACTTGGAGTGCTTCTGTGACTCAGGAGATCATGGTTGCATAGGGTGAATCATATGCGAGTGGAGGAACCAGAGCTTCTCGATTACTCTCTCAAACCATACCCTAATTTGTCTTCTTTTTGGGTAAAATTGAACCATATTAAATAATCGGTAAATTAACCTCATTAAGCTTACTGGTAATGAATTAAACTCATAGCTAGGCTTAGTTTAGGATTTAATGTGGTGGGCTTGTCCCCATTTTTTTTGTTTTTTCAAATTTTTTATGTTTTTTGTCCTAGGGCCTACGCATCTACTGCATTTCTTGTTGGTCATTGTCGATCAGAGCGGCCAATAGGGCTTGCAGTTTGGCCTCTATCGTTGGCAGCGACTAATTTGTATCCCAATGATCAAAAATCTTATCATTGGGGTTTTGCTGCTCTCAGCTTCAGCAGCCACTTTCTGGCCACTGCAGGTGACATCGACCAAGAGCCCTTAGTAAATTTATTGATTTTTAGTGCATTTTCTGAGTAATTTTGACTTGTTTAATTAGGTGCAATCTTGTTATTTTGTCTAGATGTAGAATAGATTATCATTGTTTGCACTGTTTTCATGTTTATCATGTTTATTATGTTTTATGCCTTAGATGCATTGTAGTTATGCTTTGTTTTCTTTTCTCTTTTCTTAGATTATTACAGCTCAGGCTCGAGACCCAAAGCTCATGACTACACTTATGCCCCTTTTTAATGACACAAACTAGGAGTGGCTCAAATCCTGTGGGCTACAGTATGTTACCAAATTGCCTACGGTTATGTCAGATAAGGCCTACCTTATAGCTTTGGTCCATCAGTGGGACCCTCAGACCAATACCTTCCACCTCCCAACCAACGAGATGACTATCACCCCGGAGGATGTGTATAGGATCTTTTGGATCTCTTTTGATGGAGTAGCCATTATCTCGTTGGCCACTAATGATCGAGAGACTATTTTCACTCGGGTGTTCAAAAGGCGCTATGCAGAGGCCTTCAAGGACACCAAGTCTGGGGGAGTATCTATCTCTCAGTGGTATGATGAGGAGGTCTTCTCTGCTAGGCATGCAGTGTTTTTGATGGTTATCAACAATATTTTGATTCTAGACTGCTCAGGCTTGAGGTTCCCATGAAACCTCCTTGCGATGGCTCAATATTTGTTGGATAGTATGGAGCCTATCATCTATGCATGGGGCAAATCTTTGTTGGCTCAGTGCTATGATGAGTTGTACCACATCCACTAGCAAGGTCACATTGGTATAGCTTGAAGCTTTCTTCTACGGGTTTGGGGATGGGAACACATCAAGGTAGATCATCATAGAGGTCTTCCCATCGATATCATAGTTGTGGATGTGTGTATGCAATGTTATGCTTCCATATGGGCTCGAGAGCGCGAGCAGTGCAAGAGCCATCCTCATGTAGGGGAGCTTCTCCACTACATTGCTACTTTCACTAGACTGCAGTTCAAGGATGTCATGTGGCGACCATATCATGTGTTTGGCTTGGGATGACCAGGCCAGTTTTATTGCTAGGATGCGATGTGAGTGGTGGCTCCTTGGTTTCAAGGTTGGCATCCAGGAGCATTTATTCTACACTCAGGTTCTCCGTTAGTATGGACTACAGCAGGACATACCCCTGGTTCCACTTTTGTATAGGTGCATCATAGCAAAGAAGGATCTTCCCCTATGGCATATTATAGAGCTCTTAGACAAGGAGGATGCCCTAGCAATTTCCCAAGGGTTGTAGGGGGCATCACAGAGGCATACACTCAATGGTGGGGGGATCATATGTGGCATGGCGATGGCAACCTAGGGTGTGAGGATGATGGTGGGGATGATGGTGCAGATCCATCAGAGTGTAGAGTCCTAGCCAAGATCGAGGTATGGGACCAGCCAACATAGTAGGTGGTAGCGGAGGAGCTGGATGTTCCTGAGGAGGAGGAGGAGGAGCTAGATCCTGAGGAGAGAGACTCTCCTCTAAGGGCACAGTTGCATGAGTTTGAGGTCAAACTTCAATCAAGTAAGATCTAGGTCTAGAAGTAGGATGCCACCATATAGCAGCTAATAGTGCAGATACAGACTCTACATGATATTATTGGAGGTGGCAGTGCTAGGATGCAGTTTGTTGTTGATCCTCCTATACTATAGGGTCTTCTAGGGGACAATCTAGAGGTAGAGGTTTTGCATATGTAGGTTTTGCTAGATGAGAGCGATGCACATATTATTGAGGATACAACCTACATTACCACCCTCTCTAGGTAGATTAGGAGGTTAGGAGCCATTCCTATAGAGAGAGGAGCCATAGGTGGATCACAGGTCAGTAGGCGCTCCACTTCAAGGCAGTCTTCCATTCATCCCAGCCATAGGACTCGAGCTTGGACAGAGAGACCAGCAGGTTCCCACCACTCAACTCATGATACCGCCATAGGGGGAGCTGGTACTGGGGACGCAAGCCTCGTATTTGACTGATGATGGACTTTGATTTATTTTTTAGGTCAGCCTGACCTATATGACTATAGCCCACGGGTATTTTTGTACCTTTATGGACCTGATACACACATTTATATGGTTATCTATTTATGACTCATTATGCATATCATTTATTGCTTATGTTTTTGTTATTTTATTTTATGATGTGATGTGATGATGATATTATGATGACTTGATGAATTGATGCATATGTTAGATCATAGATGGTATTTATGATGATGTTTTAGATGGATGCTTATATAGATGCTTTTATGATGTGATGTGATGATGATATTTATGAGCTATGTATTTATGAATGCAATGTTTATTGTTAAATGCATATTTAAGTTTTTAAATGTATGCATCTAGCTTATGTTATGATATGGCAAATGCAATGTGAGCTAATGCATTATCTACATGATTTTGATATGAGGTAAATGAACCTGCATGCTTTAATCACTTAAAACATAAGGAATGCATATGCTATGAGCTTAACAATCTAATGGGTGACACCACATAAATTAAAAAAATAACCATGAATTTAAATAATCATTCTTATGATAAAAATTGATTAAGTATTCATATGTGAGATGTGTGATGCATGTATTTTCTTGAAAAATTTCTATAAATTAAAAGATACATAAGTAGTCAGTGGTCGTCTATATATTATTTCTAATATATATGTGATATCTATCCTACTCTGTTGATACCCCCTAATTTATAGAATTTTATAAATAAAATGGATGATGTGATGGATAATATGATTATTGCTATATAAGAATTTTTTTTTGAGGTTTTCTTGAGATTCAACCACTCTAGTTACACTATCAACAACTGTGTATTGACCAATCAAGGCTTTGGAAAGTAAGGTTTTCATTATGGAACTATATTCTCACTATCCCTATGTGTGCAAATGAATATATTTAGATAGAACTCAAGTATTTCCTCCGATGTTAGGTGGGATTCTTTCAGCCCATTGCTAAGATCAAGGATCTTCAAGTGTTCATCTAATTCTTATGTTGGACTTAGTTGGACTATACCACTAGGCAGTTTTTGGTTACCTAAGCTAGCTCATCCACATTCAAACATTGGTATTCATAAATACATAGCTTTTGTGATAGACATATCGTCAAGCGTAATGATATCACCATTACCAGGTTGGTTGTGCATCAAACATGTAATGGGGATTACCTTCCAGTTTTGTGTAATGCTAAGAATTCCAGGGATTCAAGCTCCTTTCCCTTATTTTATTTATTTTGACTTGGTTTACTTTCTCGTATTTAGTGATGAAAATCACTATTTATTTTGACTGGTTTTTTTTTTCTTTTGAGCAAGGGATTCTTGTCGTGATGATAATCATTATTTAATTTGTTTTGTATTTTTGATACTTTGAACTATGACTTTGATATATTGTTCTATGAATTTTGATCTGTAATACTTTGAATTTTTGCTTTGACTCTAGGATTTTTTCTTGTTTTGATTTAAGCAATGGGTTTTGGGTAGGGCGGAGCTTGTCCTTTTATCAATTCTAGCACTTTTGAACCGGTTGCATAGGGGTATAAGCAAGGAAGACCCTTTTTGCTTTAGGTAACCTAACCACTTTACAGCTTTCATATTTCCTTTTTACTAACTAGAATTTAATGTTTATGATTAGTGATTGGGTCCTAAAATATGCTAGGATTTGTCACCACTAGACCTTACTCTCTACTAACCAATATGGATTTCTACAAAAGTTGATAAGATCCCTAGTTGTGGTTGAATAACCAGAAAACTCTAGTATATTATTTATAGCAACAGGTAATGGTTGTGTTGAAAAAAACAATTACACACACGTATGAATGGATGTAGATGGATTTTGATTTTTGGTTATGATACAAACTGTGGCATCACTTGTAATATTGTAATTATGATATATGCAAGTGTAATGGATATGAATATGTAATGCAATGCAAGTGTGGGATGCAGATGTAAGATGCAAATGTTTTTGTAATTTTGAATTTTGTATTGTTTTTGTGTTTTTTCTTATTGTTGACCAAAGGTCTTATGTGCCTTCGGGGCTTTTAAATTTTTGGCCAAGTAGTATAAAAATATACTTGGAGCATTTTTTATTGAAGTTGACCAAGTGGTTTGATTTCCCTTGGAGCATTTTTAATTAAACTTGACCAAGCAGTTTGAATACCCTTGGACCATTTTTCGATTGAATTTGACCAAGTGGTTTGAATACCCTTGGAGGATTTTTGATTGAATTTGACCAAGCGGTTTGAATAACCTTGGAGAATTTTTAATTGAATTTGTATTTTTGATGTTTTTATGATTTTTTTGGTTTTATTGATATATTTGAATGTTTTTGTAATTTTATGACATATTTGAATGTTTTTTTTAATTTTATGACATATTTGAATGTTTTTGTAATTTTATGACATATTTGAATGTTTTTTTAAATTTTATGACATATTTGAATGTTTTTGTAATTTTATGACATATTTGAATGTTTTTGTAATTTTATGTGTAGAATGCCTTCAAGTGAATGATATTGAGAGGTTCAGGCTCTTCAACACCATCCAATGATATAAGGCGATATGCTCCAGGCCCAAATATTTTTGAAACCATGTAAGGGCCTATCCAATTTATCGTGAAGTTGTCTCATAGGTGTAGTGGTAATTGGAATTTTTTTGGTTTTCTTTGAGCACAAG
This sequence comes from Wollemia nobilis, assembly GCA_028583015.1. Classification (NCBI taxonomy): domain Eukaryota; kingdom Viridiplantae; phylum Streptophyta; class Pinopsida; order Araucariales; family Araucariaceae; genus Wollemia; species Wollemia nobilis. The sequence goes on along the minus strand of JAQPPZ010016869.1, from coordinate 12,334,898 downwards.
ATCCCCAATTTTGAAATCTCTTAAGTGGACTCTACTATTGTAAGCTTACGCAAGGCAATTTTGGTAAACATGGAGATGCTCTAAAGCATTGACTCAAAATTCATAAAGAAGTGTTAACTGATCAAGGTGACCTTGTTGTGCGATGTCATCATCTATGAAGTCCTTCATTGCTATGTGTAGAGTTGGAATCTCCAACTCTAGTGGCATGATGACCTTAGTGCCATATACAAGTGAAAATGGTGTGGCCCCAGTGGGTGTTTGTACACTAGTCCTATATGCCCATAGTGCCAGAGGCAATTGCATATGCCAATCCTTGTGATTATCTCTCACCATTTTTTCAATATGGAGACTATTATTTTGTTCGAGTCTTCTACTTCCATTTGCTTGTAGATAATATGGCATTAAAAAACTATGTTGTATATGATATTTTTTATTAAAGCACACACATTCTTGTTCTTGAAATATGGTCCATTATCTGATATTATCTTTGAAGGGACTCCAAAATGACTTATGATATTGTGAAGTATAAACTTCGCAATCATTGGTTCAATTGTCGATTTTTAAGGGGATCACTTCAACCAATTTAGTGAAGTACTCAGTGGCCGTTATGATGAACATGTGTCAGCATAAGGATGGGGTGAGATATTTCCAATCAAGTCTAATCCCCATTGTGTGAATGGCCATGTTTCCTGGATGGGTTGCAAGGCTTGCGATGGCAAGTGTGTGAGGTTTACATAATGTTGGCACTTAATGCACTTCTTGACATACTCGCAACACTATTTTTCCATGGTGGACGAATATTAACCCATCCTAAGATGCACTTGATGATGGCCATGCCACTAAAATGTCCTTCACATGTACGGTCATGAGCTTGCAAAATTTCCCAAGATGCTTCCTAGGGCTCAAGACAACGGAGTAGCATTCCATCATATCCTCATCTGTAGAGTATTTCTCCTAGAAAAATGCATCTTGTTGCCTTCTATTTAAATGTCTATCTTTTGGTATACAACAGACCTTGAGGTACCATTCCAAGATTTATGAAATCTTGTAGTCGATAAATTCAATCCTGATAGACTACAACCTTTATAGAAAATATGGCCTGCTCCCCCCGTATTCCCAAACTGGTGAACACATATTGAGGAACAACTCGGTGGTGTATGGTTGTGCCACACTCCATAGGGCCTTGGAAGATCAAAGATCCCCAAGGTACCATTTGCAAGAAGTCTCTAGCAGCAAAGGACCAATCCTAATTTGGTTCAATGTTGATCATGTTGACTGATTCTTGATTGTCTAAAGCCTCTCACTATATTGTTGAGTGTGAAATCACTTTCACATGAATGGTCATAAAATCAATAGATGGATTCTAAGGGATTAAGAATCCCAAAGAGGCCATAGTTTCCGTAAATCTATTCGATGTACGAGGGATTGCCCCGATGTCGTACCATTCTAGTCGGGCTAGGTAAGTGTCAACTAGTTCTTTATAAGCTTTCAAGAATGGGAACCTACATTGGAATAGCCCTTTGACTTGGTTTACTATGAGCAAGGAGTCACCAAATATGTTCAATATTTTAATGCCCATTGCTACGGCTATTTTAAGTCCTAAGATCAAAGCCTCATACTCTGTATTATTGTTTGTACAAGAGAAGTCTAGTTTGAATGATAAGGGCAATGGAGTGCCCTATGTTGTGATGAAGACAATCCCTACTCTGCTCCCTTGTTCACACTTCGAATCATTGAAGAAAAATTACATGTCTCTTTCTTCCTTAGGTTCTTTGAGTTTTGGTGGATCTAAAAATGCAAATACTACATCGTCAAGTAATTATATGGTGAGAGGTTTGCTATCCTGAAGATGCACCTCTACTAATTGATCAGCTATGACTTGTTCCTTGATGGACTTTTGGATTATGAACTCTAGATCAAATTCTATCAATAGCATGATCCACTTTGCGGTACGTGTATTGTGATGTCTTGTTCATCATGTACTGTAAAGGATTTTGTTTTGATATAACGTAGGTCGTATGGCTCAACATGTAGTGTATCAACTTACGAGTTGTAAAGGCCACTGCTAAACACAATTTTTTGACATACACATATTCTATCTCATAACTTACCAAGGTGCGACTAATGTAATATATGGCTTACTCTTTTTCTTGTGCATTATTTTTTGCTAACATGGTACCCAATTCAAAATCAGGAGCTGATATATAGTAAAAATGGTATGTCTGGCCTTGGTGGAGACAATACTGGTGGTGTTGCTAGGTAAGTTTTGATCTCTGTAAATTCTTGATGGCATTATTCATCCCAATGAAAGGGGACCTCTTTGTGTAGAAATTGATTCATGGGTCAATATTTATCTAATAATTGTACAATGAATCTCTTGATGTATACTATCTTGCCTTATAGGCTTCTTAACTCCCTAATGCTGGTAGGGGCGACCATTTCTAGTATAGCCTTTACCTTTACAGGATTGACTTCAATGCCTCTCTTGTAAACTATGAATCCCAAAATATTACTAGAAGTTACACCAAACACGCACTTCTTAGGATTCAATCTAACGTTGTTCTTAATGAGGTGATTAAATACTTTTCTAAGGACTTCAGCGTGCTCTTGCCACAACAAAGACTTAGCAAGTAAGTCATCCATGTAGTCCTCTAAGATCTTATGCATGTAGTCATGGAATATGTATATCATGGCCCGTTGGTATGTGGCACCAACATTCTTGAGACCAAATGGCATTACTTTGTAACAAAATTTTCCCCATGGAGTAATGAAAGCAGTCTTGTGTTGGTCTTTGGGTTTAATATGAATTTGATTGTATCCAAAAAAACCATCCATTAGGGAGAGCATCTCATGACCTACGGTGGCATCTACAAGAGCATCTATGTTTGGCAATGGGAATGAATCCTTTGGATTTGCCCTATTCAAGTCTCTAAATTTTGTGCAAATATGGACTCTTCTATCAGGTTTCTCTACGGGCACCATGTTCGATACCCACTCAGGGTAGTCGATTGGAACTATGAAAACTGTATCCAATATTTTTTGCAATTCATTCTTCACCATCAAAGTGATGGTTGGATGCATTTTCCTCAGCTTTTGCTTGATTGGTTTCTTCATGGGATCCAATGAGAGGTTGTGAACAACTAACTTTAGATCTATCCCAAGCATGTATTTGTAAGTCCAAGCAAAAATATATGGCCTCTCTTTGAGGAGAAGGATTATGATGGCTTGTTCCTCTAGAGATAGACTTTCTTTGAACTTGACTTTCTTTGGTTGAGTAGGATCATCGTTGATGTCCACCTTGAAAGTGGATTCTATAGCCATATGTGATCCATCCTCTAGCTTATGAGGTGTGGGTATCAAGTGAATATCATCAGCAGGATTTACAGGTCCTACTGACTAATGGCCCAAATCGGGATGAAACACGTCATGCAGAGGTTTCCCTTCCATACTCATGATGAGGCTCTAGAGGTATGGTAATCTCCAGATTTGGCCCATGAGTAGGGCAGATAATAGGATCATTTGGCTCCAAGAGCTCTCTAAATGCAAGTAGAGGGGTATTGACCATGCAGTGAATGGCACGTAAGTCAATAGGTCTTCCCAAAAACCACAATCCAAGATCTATGGCATGAAGTGCCACTTCTTTATCTACTAGCATGTTGACTTGCCATAAGTGGCGAGGCCCAAGATAAGCCATTTTAGTTTTGTCCTGAAAATCATCATCACTTATCCAGAAACTGTTAGCATTGGTATGTGGCCCTAAGACAAAAGGCTCATCCCTTGGCCCTAAGTAGGCCATATTTTTTTCATCTTCATATTCTACGTTACTTATGAAGAATCCATTGGAATTAGTGTGTGGCCCCAAAATATGGGGCATGTATCTTGGCCTCAAATAAGCCATCTCAATTTCATCTTCATATTCTTCGTCACTTATGAAGAATACTTTTACATTAGTTTCTTATCCCAAAGTATGGGGTCGATTCCTTGGGCCTAAGTAGGCTATTTCTGTTGAGTCTTATGATTCATAGTCACTTTCATTCGATATGTGTCCACTCTCATTGTGGCTAGACCAGGTAAAGTTGTGTAAATAGCAAGGCCTATGGTAGGCCATGCTTGCTTGTGCTTCATCATCACTGACCTCATATCCATTTTCTTCTTGCTCCTCATCCCACAAGTTGTAACCTTTTAGGGTGGCTTCGATTGAGGATTTTGGATGATAATTTTTTGGTGGCGGTATGTTCACCATGGCCACTTGAATTTTGGGTAGATATATGGTTCTTGGGGGGTGGTAAGGGATGAAATCAATGTCTTCTCCTAACCCCAAGCTTAATTTGTCCAAGCTTGCTTCTAGAGAGTCATCTTGACCTTCGATGTAATAGCCTAACCCAACCCTATCAGTAGGAAGTTGGTACTGTAGCTCCAACCACCACCCACACCCCTAATCATATATACCAAGACCATATCCATGCCAATGATAGTGTTTAAAGTAGCTTAGAGCAAACTCAGGTTTAGATAGGTAATGAACATTGACAGTGAATAATTTGCTATGATCATATTCTATGTCTGATGATTTATGGGCACAGTCTAATCCAGCATAGACAAAGTGGTTTGGTTGGGATGGATTCCAAGTGGAACCACTGTTCCCACTAGCGATCTCAAGTCATTTGGTTTTCTCATGTCTTGTGCAAATTCAATTATGGGAGTGAATGTAATGTTCTGCATAAGGTATTCTCTTATCCTTTTACTTGTCAAGTGTATCGATGAATGCAAGTGGATGATCCCACATATGATATTGGAGAAGTAGGGTGATAGTCATAGTCTTAATATTGATCTTGGAGAACTTATTCCTAAATTGGATTTTTCATCTCAGCAATGGCTATGGTTGGCACTTCCCTACACCTATTTTTCTCGACTAAGGGTGCCTTCAAATTCTGATTGTCTTTTAGTTTAGATGTTGATGGTTCTTTAGAAGCGTTGATTGTTTTAAGTGCACCATGAGGTGTTGATGTGCATGGGTATTTTCTTACCCCTTTGTTTTTGTCATCCAATTGTATGGTTTGAGATGAAGGTCCTACGTATAGGTGTATAGAAGGAATTACAAAATCCTCCAGAAGATCCACCTGATGGACGTATTTGAATGGATCTTAATTTGCCAAAACCACATAGACTTTGTCATCGTGCACATACTTGACACATTGGTGCAAGATCGAAGGAACACACTTCATGTCCCTTATCTAAGAATGCCCTAGGAGTATGTTGTACTACATGGCTCCTTCCAATACATGACACATCATGAGGATGGTCTTGTATCCCACCTTAATGGGTAGGACTATCATTCCCATAGTAGTACATAAAGCATCATTGAAGGCTCTTAGCATGTAAGATCCTGGAATAATATTGGACTTGGGGATCTTGAGGTTTCCCATGTTAGTAATTATGATGATTTTTATAGATGAACCTGTATCGATCAAGACCCATTTGAAAGGTAAATCATTAACTAATGCTATAATGTGCAGCGAAGGGTCGGGTAAGGCAGTATGCACCGTCTTAATCTCATGATCATAGAATTGAATCAGAGGTTCCTAGCACTACTGTACTTGTCCCATAAAATGGTTGAATGCATTCACATCTTGTGGTTGGAGCTCAATTGATCTTAGAATGTCCATTAAAGTCTCCCTATTCTTTGGGGACTATTGTATGAGCTCATAAATAGACAACTTGGTTGGATTTTTTTGTAAGTTTTTCTCTAATCTACTCTGAAAAGTTACCATAGATTGATTTGGTGGACCTGGAAGGTTGTCTTACCCCTGTCTCTGCCTAGGTGCCACTGGGACATTCATGGGAGCTGATGGAGATTGCGGTTGACCATATCATCTAGTCCTAGTAGCTATATTGATAATTTCAACCATCCCAATGCATCCATGGGTAGATGCATTGACTTTAACTTGATTGACTTGGGTGTCTTGCCCCTTGGGTGCCTCATGATTGGGAAGTGGGTTTTTGTATATGCCAATGTCTCTATTATCAAGAGCCAATGGGTTGTCAAATTTGAGTTCTCTCGCATCAATCATATTTTTTACTTGGTGCTTGAAACCATAACACCCTTCAATATCATGCCCTTGTATCCTATGATAGGGGTAAAATTGGTCTTCCCTATATCCTTTTGGCTTAGGATGGTTGGGATCTATGAGAGGTACATCAGGAAACCTGATATTCCTAGCCTCGCTCAATTGATTAAAAATTGATTGCATTGATTCATTCAGGGGTGTGAAGTAGCGAGGTGGCTTGCATTCTTTGTTTCACCCCTAGTTGTTCTTTTTATCATAATTGGCTTGCTGGGGTTGTGCTTGATAATTTTGTGATTGATGTGCACCCCCATCCTTAGGTGCATCCAATACTACTTGATTAACTGGAGCAAGTTTTGCCTGCTTCTATTTGTTCTTGTCATTTTTACCATTCTTATTCCACTCCTTCTTGGTTTAGAGCTTAATGGTTCCCTCATCTAATTTTATATCCTTGATTATTTTGGCTTGTGCCAAGGCTTCCTCAAATGAAGGATACTATTTAAGTTGTAGCAAGAGGGAGATGTGTTTATAACAACTCTTAGTGAACATGCAAACGATTTCTTTTTTAGGAACAGAGAATGATAACTTTGCCATGATTTTTCTCCATCTATTCCCATTATCCATTACTGGTTCATCATCATATTGTTTCAAGTTTTCCAGGTCTGCAAGATTCACCATATTCTTAGCACCAAAGGAGAAACACTTTAGGAAAGCATTTACTAGTTCAAAGTTGGTTATGTTATGCTTGGTCAGTTGGTTGAACCATTAAGTGGCAACACCTAAAAATATCATTATAAATGTTCTTAGCATGAGAGCATCATTGTCTTCAAGGTGAAAATATACATTGATAAAATTTGTAACATGCTCTTGTACATCTTCTTCACCTTTAAACTTTTCTAACCTAGGAATCTCAAAGTGCGTAGGATAGGCAGGGCTAGGAATTGATGGGCACAATGGTTGGTTGTGTATTTTTCTCAATGTTGGTTGATTTCCAACAGTCTCTTTCTTTTCAAAGGACTTCATATTTTCAATGAGTACTTGAAATGCCTTTGAAGCAAGGATTTCCTCCTCTTGTCAGCCTTCTCATGGTGGTGATGGAGGTAGCCCTTTGTTTAATTGATTTGTTTTGTTTTCTTCCCTCCCATGAGGGAACTCAGAATTGTGATCCTGGTTTGTTATATTTGCCCTTTCCCCAGTGGTTGGATTTCATTCATGGTTTAGTGGGTGGTTCCATTGTAGGCTCTCTTTTCTAGTGCACCTCTCCTTTGGTGTGTCAATGCATCTACCTCTTTGGTGATCATCACCATGGGTCTGTAAATTTCTACGAGCTATAGGTTTAGCTTGCTCTCTTAACTGATGCTCATGTTGGTACAAGAGTGTTTATCTTTGTTTATCTTGTTTGAGAGCTTCTACTAGCTCTTGTTCTTTACGTAATGCACTTTCTAACTATATTATGTGGTCAAATTTTGTTGTCATAGAAGACTCATGCTTATGTAACTCTATTCTTGTGGTTTTGACACACATATTCCTCGAGGAGGTTTCCATAGTATTGTTGCTATTGCTAGCTAATGTAACTTTTTTAGTGTACTATTGAGTGTCTGTATGATCAGACTCTGTATGTTTACTACGGTGTTGCCCTGAGGTACCCCCAGTCTAAGAGGTATGCTTAGAAGTCATAGTTCATGAGCTTCCAGATGCATAGTTCTTTGAGTTGGTCATTTAAGAAACTAATCCAACTTGTCTAGCTATCTTGTTTTCCATGGCTAATCTTGTGGGGTGCCATTCACTCCAATGAGGTCATAGTCTATGGGAATCATTCCTCTTGTATGAAGGATATCTTCTATTTGATCCCTATGACTTGATGTAGCTCTAGTATCTTTCCCTTCAGTGGTCAGACCTATTATATGTGTCTCTTGTGAAGCTTGAGGTGTTGTAACTCTAGTGTGCCTTCTTGATGATGAAGGATTTGTGGTCACATGTTTTCTCCATGAGGATGGATATGTAGCAACCTCATCATCCTTATATGAATAGTTATGTTTAGAACCTTCTTCATGTCTATGTGAGGAGGAATCCCTTGATGCCTCCTCACATATTTGAGAAGTTTCTGTTTGTTTAGAGGATGCCCTTGAGGTCCCCTCATGTCTCCTTGATGAGGATGGCTATGAAGCCTCTATTTTTTTATGTGACTTTGTTCCATGATGTGGTTCCCCAGTTGGGGTTTCTTGAGGAGAATCCCCAAGGGTTGATTTATCATCCCTTAGACTTGCATATCTACATCTCATGATCTTACAAGTAATTTGTTCAATGTTACTACGACTTCACCTATGGGTATGTGTTGCTTCAGACTCTCACTCTGTATTAGACTGGGGATGTTTACTTCTTGTTTTGACCATTTTTTTTGTTGATTTAATCTTTTGATTTACACTTAGAAACATCCACGTAATGCCAAGCAAATTTTGATCTTGATTACCAATTTAAGTGTGCCCTAAAATATTTGATGTGTTTTTCTTTTCCTTCTTGCTTTTGTTTTGGATTTAAAGTGAGGAAACACATTCATAGTAGTAATCAAGAACACCTATTCCAAACATGATTTCCCAAAAGAGACTAGGGTACACCACTTAAGTCCCAGTGGGGGGTTCGCCTAGCTCTTCCACTCTGAACCAATGATTGTTCCAATAGTGAGAGATAGTTTGAAAATAAGTAACTTAGTACCACTATGAAAAGTTTCTCAATCCGTTTCTATGAGAATCTAGGTGGCAAGCCGATGGAAGGAGATGAATTCCAACATCACTGGACTGAATCAAGGATTTGTGATGAAATCCAACTCCTGGTGTTCATTTTAAGATTGCATAAAGTAAAATGCATCATGTAGCAACAATGAATCTTTCCTATATGCCTAAATGCAAAAGACATTTTAATTTTTAGAAAGATGCATGAACTACTATGATTTTTATGGATGCACTTTATTTCATACAAATATGGCCTTTTGCAAGGCCTTAAAAAAAGAAAACAACATACAATGTCTAGCATGTTGGATTCTAGGGCAAACTTTTCAAGCATAACCCGCTGTTCCTAGCAACGCCTAGTGGAAATCTAAAAGAATATCTAAGATATAAAGCAAGCTAGTTCTTTCTTATTTTATTCTTTAAATTCCCAAATAAAAATGTGCTTTAATTTCACTATTTTAGATAAACAGAAGCAAACAAAAAGCTATAAATTTCAATAAAGTTGTACCAACCTCTAATCCAGCTCATAGAACCAAGGTTTTGTCCTTTGTTGCACCCTAGTGTTGGTTGTTGTTGACCAGAGCAGTTGATTTTTGGCTATTGTAGCTCAAAGCGGCTAAGGTTGTTGGCCATTGTAGATCAGAGCAGCTGATTCTTGGTCATTGTAGCTTAGAGTGGCTAAACCTACACACAAAACTAAGTCAGATTCTAGGTAGAATAATAAAAAATTAGTGGAGGTCCCACTATGATCGCCATCTATAGAGACCTCGAGACATGTGCACCGGATCTTAATCCTAGCTCTTATTTGTAATATTATACCAAAATGAAATGAACAAACCATGAAAAGCATATAATGCAAAAATAACAAGAAGATAGATCCTTTTATTTGTATTTAAACCCCAGTTACATGTCAGTACCTCTTAGGGGTACCCATTTCAATACAATATGGTTAACAGTGGGTAGAATGTTCCCCTTTGCAAAAGGGTGGTGTGCTCTTAAAAGGCTTCTTGGTTCTACACATAGAAATGTATGAGGGCTTACAGATGCCTCCTTCCCAAGGTATGTCTCCTAGAGGGATCCTCTTGCTCCAATATGTTACAGATTCCGTCTGATGAACCTATGACCCTATAATCATGGAAATAACAACACATGCTTAGCTATCCAAGATAGCCTCCTCGGATGAGGTCGTTAGCAATTAATATATATATATGTAAATAAAATCAATTACACATTATCTAAGACTATGAATACGAATATCAGAAATGATGTTATGTTAGTGATATAGAGAAAACAAAATAATGAAACTAATGTCTAAAAAAAACCCTAAGCTAGGCCTATAGGCCACTTTCCAAGACAACGATCATGAAAGCAAATCTTGTCTTCTTTACCCCAAAGTTATGGATCAAATGTATCCAATGTTGAAATGGTGGTTACCTTGTTTAATATGTTGAATATCCCATATGTGGTGAAACCCCCAAAATGCTAGCACTTCATTGCTCTCCCACAATGCTCCAATATGCTCTCCAATTTGTCGGGGCTTCATCGCAAAAGATGATATTCAAGGGAAGCTCTATAAGTATCAAAAATATCTCCACAATGACCTATTATCTTCGATTCATGATGCTTTTGTGCTCTTAGGTTTGCACCTTAAAAATTGTGAAACCCTTAGTATCTGTTCAAAACCTTAGGATTGAATCCCTCATGCATAGTGAATGTTAGCATGAGAATATTTTTGTCTTTTCTATGTTTACAGACCAGTTAACTAAAGTCTAAATTTAGACTCAAGTCTCCCATGTAGATTGGTCGTGAAAGGGAATGCAAAGTTACTCATGCTCACCTTTATTGCATGAAGACTGCCACTTTCACCTCTGATTAGGCCTATTTATCGGCAAACTGCTTATTATGGCTTAGCCGCTGTCATCTACAATGACTAAGTTTTGGCCACTATCATCTATAGTGACTAAAATCTAGCTGCTCTAATCTTGAGCGACTAAGATCTGGCCGCTTTGGTCTTGAGTGACTAAGCTTGGATGAGCTTAAAATACCTTAAATGAGTGGTAAGAACCACTTTTGATGCTTGGAAATTCCAATATTATGTCATATAATCTTATGGATGTGCCTATGTGAGTAGCTCCCCTAAACATGACACATTTTAGGTGTCTACAAGTTCCAGTAGAGAAGGGAGATATTTTTCTACTTACTCAAGGTGTAGTGGTGAAAATTTTTGGTTTCATAGGTAAGCAATTTTTGCTACCTATTTTGCTACCACACACGTCTTCGTCATGGAGGTGGTGCACCAAATAGATTATGCTAATTATGTATAAGTAATAGGATGTGGTAAAATATGACCTGTAATATGCCAATCAAGTTCAACAGTATTGAAGTAAGCCAAATTGAGTAGAATAGATTGCTCACGGTGACACTGCAAGACCTAGGGTTGATAGAACTACCATAGAAATGGAGTTATGATCCATTAGGAATTTTTTTGGAAATTGTTAATGCAAAGACCTTTCATTTTTGCCCATATCCTAACATCAAGAAGAAACACAATAATATTGATGGACCTAATTTAGAGTGGCACATCAAAAACATGATGTCGCTTCCATCCTGGAATGATTGTTATGAGCAGGAGGTATAATATAATCCAACAAGATATAAAAATCATATCCCGCCTTATGGTTTGTTTATCCAAGTGAAAAAAAGTGATCCCAAGTGGATAGACGAGAAAATAATGAACTAGTGGGAAATGTGGGTCCATAGAGGAAATATTACTTCTTCCTATGGGTTGAAGATGGTTGAAGCTTTTTCAAAAATTTATGATGAGTTTTTTAGAACTTATCAGCCCATCACCTTTTGTTGAGCAAGGTGCAGCAACAGTATTGTCATTGTTTTCAACACAGTCAGATAGATCTATTGATGCAATGGATAGGAAGTTCAAAAGCTATTCAGATGCAGAGGACAGGAGTTCAAATGTTATGCGAGTATGTACAATGATTTTCCAAGAAGACCGAAGTGGCCCATATGCAAAAGATCAAAGAAAAAGACAAGTAAGAAAAGTGTCACGATATCACGACATATACAGTAGGCAAGAAAAACTGTCACGATTTTGCAACATGTTGAAATAGAGAAAAATCAGGAAAGACTGTCGCGATTTCATGACATGTTGGAAGAGAAAAATGCACATGGAAAAATTTTCACGATTTTGCGACATGTTGGAAGAGAAAAAGGCAAGTGGAAAAACTGTCACGATTTCATGACATGTTGGAAGAGAAAGAGAAAGCAAGAAAAAGAACAATTAAGAAAAGTGTCACGATTTCATGACAAGTTTGAAGAAAGAGAACAAGTAAGAAAAGTGTCACGATTTTGCGACATGTCGCATTTTCACGACTAAAATAGGAGAGAGAAAGTAAGTTTGAAAAGTGTCGCGATATCACGACATGTCACATTTTCACGACAAAAGAAAGAGAGGAAGCGTACAGAAGCAGAACTATCATGATTTCATGACAAAAGCAGAAAGCAAGACTTCGGAAGTAGAAGTTTCATGATTTTGTGACAAAAGCAAAGAAGTAAAGTACGAAAGCAGAAGTGTCATGATTTCACGACAAAAATATAAAGCAAGACTTCGAAAGCAAAAGTGTCACGATTTCATGACAAAAGCAAAGAAGTAAAGTATGGAAGTAGAAGTGTCACGATTTTGCGACAAAAGCAGAGAAGAAGACTTCGAAGGTAGAAGTGTCATGATTTCACAACAAAAGCAAAGAAGCTAAGTATGAAAGCAGAAGTGTCACGATTTCACAACAAAAGCTAAGTTGAAGACTACGAAGGCAGAAGTGTCATGATATCATGACAAAAACAAAGTCAAAGTCTTTAGAAATAGAAGTGTCGTGATATCATGACAAAATAATAGAGAAAGCGTATGGAGGCGAAAGTGTCACGATATCATGACATGTATTTTCGTGGGCCAAAGCTAAGAGAAAGAGCAAGGAGAAAAAGTGTCACGATATCGTGACATGTAGCATTTTTGCGATCCGATGCAAGGAGAAAGAGAGAGAAAGAAGAAGTGTCACGATATCGCGACATGCTGTATTTTCATGGTTAAGTTGAAGCCAACGAAGATCGATGATAGTCGACTAAGATTAGGGTTTATAATCGACTAAGATTAGGGTTTATAGTCGACTAAGTTTTTATAAAAGGAGGGTTTTTTGGAGAGTTTCAGGTAGGTTGAAGAGTGCCAAGTTTGGTCGTAGTGCACAAAGAGCAAGTCATGTCAAATCGTGCTAACTATGAAATTTGCAAAGAAAGTAGAGTGCACAAAATGGAGAAGACGATCGTGAAGTTCAACTATAACAAAGCAAAGTGTGCGAAGTGATTACACAGAGAGTAGAGTGCACAAAGAATGCAAATGTGAAGTAGACCATTCAGGGTCTTGTAAAAGCGAAGGTATTTTTTTGTTAAACTTCTAGATTCAAAATTGAAGTCCAGGTTGCAGCTTGGCATCAGGGGTTGGTGCTCCTTCCAGGAGGTGCTGGTAAATCAGGGGTGGGTGCTCCTTTCCATTGGTGCAAATATATAAGGGGTTGGTGCTCCTTCCAGTGGGTGCTGGTAAATTGATTGTAAAGTTGGTGCTTTGCAAAGGCTAGATTTGGATGATAGTCCAAGCAGTCATTCTTGAGGAGTAGCCAAACTGGTGAACCTCGTTAAATCTTGTGTTGTGTGTTGTTCTCTTATGATACTTGCTTTATCTGGTTTTAAGGTTTCATTATTTTAGTTTTAAGAGCTGTGGATTTAAGTTTAAGGAACTACACTGATTCACCCCCCCTATTAGTGCCATTGTAAGACTAACAATTGGTATCAGAGCTAAGTTCTTTTACAAGCTTAATCGGCTAGGGTGATCTTGGAAGTAACACAATGGCAGGTGGTGAAGGTTTCTCATCAAACAAAGCACCATTGTTTGACGGAACTAATTATGCATTCTAGAGAATTAGGATGCAGACATATATATGTGCTTTGGGATACAACATCTGGGATTCAGTAGTTAGTGGATACACAATACCCATCACTCCTCCAAAAGAGGCTGACGAAAAGAAATTATTTGAAAATAACTCAAAAGCAAAGAATGCTCTCATGTGTGGATTAGTAGATAGTGAACTATTAAATATCATGACCTATAAAATGGTAAAAGAGATATGGGAAAAACTGAGGAGTATTCATGAAGGAGACGATAAGATCAAGGAGGCCAGGTTACAGACACATCGAGCTCATTTCGAAGCATTAAATATGAATTACGATGAAAACATTTAGGCATATATGCTGAGAGTTAATGGAATCATTAATGCAATCAGAGGACTTGGTGAGGACATCAAAGACTCTATCATCATGAAAAATGTATTAAGATCTCTTCCTCAAAGGTTTGATTCTAAAGTCTCATCGATAGAAGAAGCTAAAAATCTAAACTATTTTAGTATAGATGAGATGTATGGTTCTTTGACTGCATATGAGATGAGGATAGGAGTATCTAAACCCATAAACAGAGAAGCAGATTTTAAAGCCATTAAAAACAAAAAAGTAAAACAAGAGTCCGAGGAAGAAGATACATCAGATGAAATGGAAGCAAACTTTGTTAGAAAACTAAAAAGTGGAAAAGTAAAATACAGAGGAAAGCTACCACTTAAATGTTTCAACTATGGAGGCATTGGGCATTTTGCGACTAAATGTCCACTTAAAGAGAAGAACAAAAATGATGAAGGATCACACCAAGAAAGAAGTGACTGGAAGAAGAAAACAAATTTCAAAAAATGCAACTTCAAGAAGAAAAGTTTCATCTCCAGGAGTGCTAGTTCATCAGAAGACAGCTCCGGTGAGGATTCTGAAGAGGAAACAAGTGAAGCTCTTTTCATGGCATTTGAAGAAGTAAAATAAAAAAAGTAAGGAGTGAACTCTGAAGTATGTGGTGAAAACCCTGAGGCTGAAGTAGATCTGGAAGGTGAGTTGATCTCTGCACTTGAAGAGTAGAGGATAGAAAGGAAAAAGAATAAGAAAATTTCAAGAAATCTTGAGGATGCAAATGAAATCATAACCAGTTTGAAAGTACAGATAGAAGAATCCAAGAAAATATCCAAAGATCTCGAAGTGCAAATAACCATGAAAATAGATTATTACAGCAAGCTAGAAGAAGATATTGTTGGTTTAAGAATGTATCTAGAAGAGATGCATAAGAAAATTAGTTGCTATCACAAAGGTGAAGAAAGTTCTATAAATCTGGATAAGATCATAAATGACCAAAGGCTCCGAGGCATCAAATTTGAGTGCAGGTTTCGTCGAAGGAGAATCATCAAATGGATCAAAGTCCAAAAATGTAGAATCCATAAAGAATGAAGATAAGAAACAGGTTGATCAAGGAAAAATGTCTCATGCAAAAGAAAGCAATAATGCCAGGCATGAAAGGATAATTGACAATGATGGATTCACCAACGTCACACATCAAAGAAGAATAAGACCTATGGCTCCTACGGCAACATGGCAAAGACCATCACCCAGGTTCAATTATCCCTTTTCTGGTTTCTATTTTAAATGCAATGGCTATGGACAAAAAATCTCGGATCGCAAATATAATGTAAGACCAAGGAAATTCACCAGTAGAAATGCTTTTTCTCCTCTGATGAATTATATAGTAGAATGTTATAACTGTCATAATTTTGGGCACATTGCAAGAAATTGTAGAAGTACATTTGCATCAAATCAGTTTCAGGGAAGAAAATTTCAACCAAATAGGATGAGACAAAATAGAAAACTTTTCAAAAAACATGCACAAGCTATGGATAAGGGAAAGGCAAAACATGAACCCAAAACTACTATCAAAATAGAGTGGAAAGGAAAAGAGTGACTTAAGGAAGAAAAGGAATCCTTAATCATCCAAACAGCGTTTAAAGCACAGAATAAATATGTACCATGGATACTTGATAGTGGATGCTCCAGTCATATGACAGGTGACAAACAAAAATTTGAGAAGTTAGAGAAATATGAAGGTGGTTCAGTAAAGTTTGGAAATAATGATGGAGCTAATATAGTTAGCAAAGGTTCAGTTAAAATTAGTAACAAAAAAATTAAGTCAAAATAAGTCTTGTTTGTGGATGGTTTGAAACATAACTTGTTGAGCATAAGTCAGATTTGTGATAAAGGTCATGAAGTAGTTTTTATGAAACAGGGTTGTGAAGTCAGAAAAACAAACAGTGGAAAATTGATAGCAACTGGATCAAGGACATATGGCAACCTATACATGCTCTTAGAGACTTCAAAAGGAGCTTGTTTTATTGGACAGGAAGAAGAAAATTTGTTGTGGCACAAAAGACTCGGTCATATCAGTTTTGATAATCTAGTAAAAATCACCTCAAAAAGAGTAGTGAGAGATATTCCCACCATCAGCAAACCTACAAATAACATTTGTGCTTCATGCCAAAATGGGAAGCAAACTAGAGCCACATTCAAAACAAAATAGTACTACACAAGCAAACCTTTGGAACTAATACACACTAATTTATGTGGACCCATGAGAACACAAAGCATAAATGGTAACAAATATTTGATGTTGTGCATTGATGACTATTCCAGAATGACATGGATATTTTTCTTGAAGCATAAATTAGAAGCTCTTGATATGTTCAAGATTTTCAAAAACCATGTTGAGAATGAAACATGAAAGAGGATCACATGTTTAAGATCAGATAGAGGAGGAGAATTCATTTCAGAGGATTTTATAGAGTACTGTGAAAAATACGATATTAGGAGACAGTTTTCAGCAGTTAGGACACCTCAAAAAAATGGAGTGGTAGAAAGAAAGAACAGGACAGTATAGGAAATGGCACAGACTATGTTGGCCGAAAGTAGAGTAACAGACAGATTTTGGAAAGAAGCAATCCATACTATGGTGTATATCCAAAATAGGTACATGCTGAGAACACATGAAAGCAAAAATCCTTATGATTTGTGGTTCAGTAAAAGAGCAACAGTAAAATACCTCAAAGTTTTTGGCAGCAAGTGCTACATCAAAAGAACTGAAGATAATATTGGTAAGTTTGAAGATAGAGCGGATGAAGGTATTTTTGTTGGTTATTCGTCAAAAAGTAAAGCTTACAAATGCTACAACAAGAGGCTAAAGAAAATTATGGATAGTGTCGATGTTAAATTTGATGAAGGCAGAGAACGAGTAATTAGCTATGAAACAAACTACCCAATTTATGAAGAGGTTATTGAAGGAGATGAGGAAAAAGAAACGAAAAAGATACAAAAAATTGACTCAGATGATTTAAATTGCGATTCAGAAGTGGAAGAAAATAAGAAATTCAAAATAGGCAGCTGGCAAAAAAATCATCCTAGAGAGAAAATAATTGGAGACCCCAAAGTTAGTGTTCAGACAAGAAGAAGAGTAGTAAGTAACTACTCTCTATTATCTAGCATTGAGCCCAAAAATGTTGCTGACGCAAGCAAAGATGAAAGTTGGATGAAGACAATAAATGAAGAATTAGATCAGATCGAGAAAAACAAAACTTGGGAGTTAGTACCTAGACCTACAAATAAAAATATAATCGGGACTAAATGGATTTTTCGAAACAAATTGAATGAAGACGGACAGGTAGTCAGAAATAAAGCAAGATTGGTATGTAAGGGTTATGCACAAGTTGAAGGCATTGACTTTGAGGAAACTTTTGCACTAGTAGCTAAACTAGAGGTAATTAGAATGTTTCTGGATTTAGCAGTCTACAAGAATTTTAAAGTTTATCAAATGGATATGAAATCAGCGTTTTTGAATGGAAAACTTGAAGAAGAGGTTTATATTGAGCAACCAGATGGTTTCCAACTTGGTGATGATCCCAACTTTTTTTGCAAGTTGAAGAAAGCATTATATGGTTTAAAACAGGCACCCCGAGCATGGTATGCAAGGCTAGACAACTATCTCACCCAACAAAGGTTTAAGAAAGGTATGGTGGATAGTAATTTGTATGTCAAAGAAAAAAATGGGCATCTTATTGTTCTTGTTTTATACGTAGATGATATCATATTTGGCAGCAGCAAAGATGAGTCATGTAAAGATTTAGCAAATAAGATGCAGAAAGAATTTGAAATGTCAATGATTGGTGAACTTTCATATTTCCTCGGGTTGCTAGTTAATCAAAATAAGAAGGGCATATTTATCTCTCAAGTTAAATATGTGAAAGAAATGTTAAAAAAGTTCACAATGGAGGATTGTAAGCCAGTTAGCACTCTCATGACGACAGGTTGCAAGTTGAGCAAGGATGAAAAATCTCCACCTATTGATCAAACCATGTACAGATATATGATTGGGAGCTTATCGTACCTAACAGCTACCAGACTAGATATTTTGTAGGCAGTATGCATGGTAGCACAATTTCGAGGCTAATCCCAAGGAGACTCATGTGACAGTAGTGAAGAGGATTCTTCGGTACCTCAAGGGTACTATGGAGTATGGATTATGGTATCCAAAAGGTAAAGACTTCACCCTTATTTTGTATTCAGATGCAGATTGGGCAGGGATGTGTAGATGACGAGAAGAGTACCAGTGGAGGTACATTCTATCTTGGAGACAGATTTGTCATGTGGCACAGTAAGAAACAAGGGTCAGTTTCTTTATCGACAGTAGAGGCAGAATATATTGCAGCGACAACATGTTGTACGCAGGTATGATGGATGAAAAAAACCCTGAAAGATCTTGGTATTAGCTTCGGTGAGCCAATATCGGTTAAGTGTGATAACACCAGTCCCATTAACATCTCCAAGAATCTGGTTATGCATTCACGCACAAAAAACATTGCTATCAGGTATCACTTTTTGAATGAGAAAGTTGCGAAAGATGAGGTTAAGTTGGATTTTGTTCCAACTACAGAGCAAGTAGCAAATATCTTCATAAAACCATTGCCCAAGGAAGTTTTTGAGTACCTTCGCAATAAATTGGGAGTGGTCACACTTCCCAATAATTGACTAGCTATAGGGATCACATTCTCAGGGGGAGCATTTAAGTATTTGATTATCTTTTTGCTCATGTTCATGATTTTTGCTAAGTGTAATAAATTGTGCCTAAGAATGTTGTGCATGGACTCAGGGGGAGTCTGTAGTAGCCCTTTGGTATTATTGTCAAAGGGGGAGAAGAGTTATAGGAAATTGCACGTGTTGCCAACAATTCCAAAGGGGGAGATTGTTGAGCAAGGTGCAGCAACAGTATTGTCATTGTTGTCAACATAGTCAGATAGATCTGTTGATGCAGTGGATAGGAAGTTCAAAAGCTATTCAGATGCAGAAGACAGGAGTTCAAAGGTTATGCAGAGTATGTACAGTGATTTTCCAAGAAGACCGAAGTGGCCCATATGCAAAAGATCAAAGAAAAAGACAAGAAAAGTGTCGCGATATCGCGACATATACAGCAAGCAAGAAAAATTGTCGTGATTTCGTGACATGTTGGAAGAGAGAGAAAAAGCAGGAAAAACTGTCGTGATTTCGTGACATGTTGGAAGAGAAAAAGGCACATGGAAAAATTGTCATGATTTCGTGACATGTTGGAAGAGAAAAAGGCAAGTGGAAAAACTATCATGATTTCGTGACATGTTGGAAGAGAAAGAGAAAGCAAGAAAGAGAACAAGTAAGAAAAGTGTCACGATTTCACGACAATTTTGAAGAAAGATAACAAGTAAGAAAAGTGTCATGATTTTGTGACATGTCGCATTTTTGCAACTAAAATAGGAGAGAGAAAGTAAGTTTGAAAAAGTGTCACGATATCGTGACATGTCGCATTTTCACGACAAAAGAAAGAGAGGAAGCGTACGAAGCAGAATTGTCATGATTTCGTGACAAAAGAAGAAAGCAAGACTTCGAAAGCAGAAGTGTCACAATTTCACAACAAAAGTAAATAAGTAAAGTACGGAAGCAGAAGTGTCACGATTTCACGACAAAAGTAGAAAGCAAGACTTCAGAAGCATAAGTGTCACGATTTTGCGACAAAAGTAAATAAGTAAAGTATGGAAGCAGAAGTGTCGTGATTTCATGACAAAGGCAGAGAAGAAGACTTTGAAGGTAGAAGTGTCATGATTTCACAACAAAAGCAAAGAAGATGATTATGAAAGCAGAAGTGTCACGATTTCATGAAAAAAGCTAAGTTGAAGACTACGGAGGCAGAAGTGTCACGATATCGCGATAAAAGCAAAGTCAAAGTCTTTGGAAACAGAAGTGTCACGATATCGTGACAAAAGAATAGAGAAAGCGTATAGAGGCAAAAGTATCGCGATATCACGACATGTATTTTCGTGGGCCAAAGCTAAAAGAAAGAGCAAGGAGAAAAAGTGTCATGATATCATGACATGTAGCATTTTTGTGGTCCGATGCAAGGAGAAAGAGAGAGAAAGAAAAAGTGTCCCGATATCGCGACATGCTGTATTTTCGTGATTAAGTTGAAGCCGACGAAGACCGATGATAGCCGACTAAGATTAGGTTTTACAACCGACTAAGATTAGGGTTTACAGCCGACTAAGATTAGGGTTTACAACCGACTAAGATTAGGGTTTTCATCATGAAAATGTTGTTATAAAAGGAGGGTTGTTTGGAGAATTTTAGGTAGGTTGAAGAGTGCCAAGTTCAGTTGTAGTGCGCAGAGAGCAAGTCGTGTCGAATCGTGCTAAGTGCAAAATTTGCAAATAAAGAAGAGTGCACGAAAGGGAGAAGACGATCGTGAAGTTCAACTGTAATGAAGCAGAGTGTGTGAAGTGATTACACAGAGAGAGCAGAGTACATAGAGAATGCAAAGGTGAAGTAGACCAGTCAGGGTCTTGTAAAAGCGAAGGTATTTTTTTGTTAAACTTCTAGATTCAAAATTGAATTCCAAGTTGCATCTTGGCATTAGGGATTGGTGCTCCTTTTGGTAGGTGCTGGTAAATCATGGGTTGGTGCTCCTTTCTGTTGGTGCAGATAAATAAGGGGTTGGTGCTCCTTCTATTGGGTGCTGGTAAATTGATTATAAAGTTGGTGCTTTGTAAAGGCTATATTTGGATGGTAGTCCAAGTAGTCATTCTTGAGGAGTATCCAAATTGGTGAACCTCGTTAAATCTTGTGTTGTGTGTTGTTCTCTTGTGATACTTGCTTTATCTAGTTTTAAGGTTTCATTATTTCAGTTTTAAGAGCTGTGGATTTAAGTTTAAGGAACTACACTGATTCACCCCCCCTCTCAGTGCCATTGTAATACTAACACCTTCACCAATATTTTTCCCAAGAGCTTCCAACATTATTATAGTGGTGAAAGTGAGACAAAGTACGAACTCTTGATAGTTGAAAAAGAGATACCTGAAGAGGAATAACATCAGTATGTGTTCCAACGAAGGTCCAAGTGTGCAAAGTGCAAAGAAGAGAAGGCATATTTGTTATAACAATAGATTACAACAGGCGTAACCCCATTCTTGGAAGTTATAAAATGAACAAGGACCAAAGCTACTTCTTCATCCACTATTATAGTTTTGGTTGTAGTAGTTCCAACGGTTACAATAGTTTCAATGACTATTATTTCTTCTCCACTGGTGGCGGAAGCTCTAATGACAGTTTCTTAGATGTTTTTGATGATCTAAGAGTAATCAAAAGATCAGTAAACAAATAGCCCATAGGTGAAAATAATGAACCTTGAGGAGATAGTGGAGGAGCAACACAAAGAAATTATTTCACAACCACTCCTGCCATCAGAACACACGATGTCTATGCTCGAAGGTACATTGTATTTTCCTTTTTCTTCTTATTTGGAGCATGTAGTTGTTGTTAGTTCACTTCCATTAATTTCTATATCTATATTTCCCCCATTTGGTGAACCATTCGTATCAGTATCACTCATATCTTTCCCCTTATAATGAGTCACTCATGTCACTGCTACTCCTATTTCTCTTCCCCTTTATTTGACCTACCTTTCTTTTAGTTCATTTGGGATGGTGTCAAATCTATTTTTGCACCCTTACCCTTTCATCGTCGTCACTACCTTTTTAAAAGTTGTAAATACGAAAAATCCTCCTTGAGTGAGTGTAAATACAACAGAACCTGGGTCATCCACCCATTCTATTGTGTGATTCCACCACTTCTAGCTATTTCTTCCTCTTTCTTAGAGCCTTACCACTCACAATTATTGATACCCTTCACACTATTTTTGGAGATGTAAGTGTTACCTAGAGATGATATAGTACTGAAACATCCTGACGTGGGGAAAATCAATAGAGCATATCTTAGTTCATCGTAGTGGTTGAAAATGTGTAGATATAAAGAAGCATTGGCTCCAACTTGACTGCTAAAAAATATTTATTTTGATCTAGTTTCCATGGAGGCTCATACCACTAGGATCACTCCTATAGTCCAAAAATTGTGAGAAGAAATGTTGCCTATTGACTATGCCTATGATACTGTGATCGAAGATCTGATAAATATTGATATAACTGAGAAAATAGGTAACATGCAAGTTGATATGAGCTCATTCTATTTGCATGGCAAGTATTACAAATACAAATTTTTTGATGTTGAATATAAGATCATTGAATTGGAGGCCTCTTTGGTAGCAAGTAGAGCAAAATAGGAGAAAGCAGTCACGTAAAATGAATACTTGCAAAAACAGGTGGGAGTGCACTTGAAATTAAGAGATGCAACTAGAATAAAAATGCAATCACTTCAGATGTATTTAGATGCCATACAGAATCAAATGGTAGAGAAATCCACATAAGCTATGAGCTTTTCTACGAATAGTATAAAGGAAGCACACCTTCACTCCGCCCAAAACTATAAAAAGTTGGTTGTATAAATAGTACAAGTGTTACATTACCTTTGGGAAGCTAGAATATAGATCCAAATGGGGTAGTAGTTGATATACAACACCAAGGATATGCTAGAGCATTATATGGAGATGGCTATAAAAATATAAGCTTTGGCTAACTCTAGCATGTATATTCACCCCCTGAGTGAAATGGACCACTCTTGGTCAGCTACCAAAGTCACACTGTGTAGCTACTTTTAGTTGATGGACCTGGTGAGAGAAGGTCAAAATATTATCAATGTTATCAAGTGATAGCACATTGTCTCCATGATTCATGTCAATGCCCTTGACGATATGGGTTTTCAAAGTTTTAGTGATGAGTGGGGTGAACCCCTACCATAGGACCAATTGGAAGTAGCTTGGAAGACGTTCATGGATGATACTTCATAAATTGATGCATGGGAGGAACCCATCATGGAAACACAGGTGTTGCCACTGATGTAAAAGTATACTCGCATGGAGATTTTATTGTTTGAACTAGCCCAAAGAGCAAAGCACCCCAGCCTAGAAGACATTCAAATTCTATGTTTTGTTTATGATTCATTCAGTGTTCCTTGCTTGTTCAAAACCCATGCCTAGAAGGTAGTACTTTTGGTCTATGAGGTCACTTTCGAGACCCTAAAGGAGTAGGAGGAGAAAGTTGCAATAGAAAAGGTCACAGCAAAAAAAGTAATAGAAGAAGTAGAACACGCCAAAGTATTACGAGTAGCTACAAAAGCAAAAGAAACTAAAAAAGTAGTATAATATAAAGCACAAAATAAGTCTACCACATCTAGAGTGCTAGCTATAGCTACCAATAAGAAGAATCTATGAATATCCCAATGGATAAAGACCTAGGATCACTTGCATCCATGCGAGTTGGATACCCCATGAGCCACCATAAATGTTGGCAATTTTGCACCATGCCACATTGGAGTTTTGATAATTATTTTTGGTTGTAATACAAAATATATAGTGTTATTATGATACAGTATTTTGATAAATTTAATATGTTTCAATCATGTTTTATATTTTCCTATTTTCATGCATCTTTTGGTTTGGAAATAACGAGCACTCTTAGGAAAAAGGGCCAGGAAAATTGATCAATAGTTTTAGTTTGAATTTCCTATGAAATAGTTTTAAAATCAAGGATGGAAGTGTGTTCACCCCAATTGGGAGGCAAAAGGTCCATGCACCTTTTGTTGGAAGTGAATAAAAATAAAAAAGAAGAAAAAATAACAAAGTTTCAAAAATTATAACGACACCCAAATTTAAGTCTTTAGAGAATCGCGTTCACCCCAAGGTGGGGTGAAAGCTCCATTCACTCCACTTTAGTGTGAATTTCGGTAAAAATCAAGAATTGTGCTCACCCATAGCATCAAAAATAACTTTGGTGAAAGTATTGAAAGTTTCGTTCACCCCACTTCAAGGAGAGAGGGTGCATTGAAAATTCAATATTACTTTGTGGGCAAACGTTCTAAAAAAGGTGCATTGAAAATTCAAATTTGTCTTTGCCCTAGTTGAGGGATGAAATATCCATTTGTCCCTCCCATGGTTGAATACACCATGAAGATGCAAAGTTAGGTGAAAGTGCACTATAAAAGTCGTAATCAGGTGAAGGTGCTTCAAAAACAAAATCCAGGCGAATGGCAGCTGAGTTTGGTGAATGTGTTATGGAAGTTGAGTTTGGGCAAAAATAATATTAAAATCATGTTCACCCAAAAGGAAATGCGACGCTCTCTTTCTCCTATTTTTGGGGTGAATTTCGATCTAAAAAGGGATGATGCAGTTTTTAGAACGTTTTTTCCCAAAAGTGAAAAGTGATTGCTTCTATGATAAAATGAATACCAAAGGAGCACTTGAAGAGAGCGAATGAAAAATTTCAGATGTGTTTGGCAAAGGGTGGTATAGGTTACACAATAAATTAATTGATCTCGAATGGGCCTTGATTAAAAAGGTATGCTTTAAATGAATGACAAAATTTAATGACCATGGCAAATCAGAAGATATTTTTTTTTATTTTCATCATTTTTGAAGGTGCCCTCCTAAAAATTTTGCTCCCTTTCCAAGATAAATTAATGCGGAGTAAATTGTTGGAGCAATGGTCAAATTTTAAAAGCACTAAGATGATCAGAATTCAATTAATTTGTACTCGGTTTAATTAATCATACGGAGCCATTCTCATTAAAATCGAATCATGGTTGCCAAAGGAATATTTCCAAAGGAGAATTAATTTTATGGATATTTTGTCTTTCCATGTTTTTAATGAAAGAGATGAAAACCTTTATAAATACTAAGCAAATTTTCATTGTAAAGGGAGGTTGGACATTCTGCAAAAAAACTCCTCAAGTTCTTTGCATCAATAGAAGATATAGGGCTTTTGAATTTGCAAGTGATCTTATGTGTGATTTTATTTTTTCTTTATGCATTTCTATCTTACGCTCATATTCATTATCTGTTGAATTTTGCATCTGAATTTAAATATTGTTGGTGAGGGAGTGACCACTAGAATTTGATCCTGGAGGTTGTTTCTGTAGGCTTATGAGTAAATTCTACTACTTTTCTTTTATCGCATGTTTTTTTAATGCTTGGTGCGAATTCTTGCTGCTAGTTTACCCCAAATTTTACACTCCAACCTGTGGCCCTATTTCCCATCTATTTTTGTCATTTCTAATTTCTTTCTTATCACCTTAGTCTTAAAACCAGCGTAAGAGTTAGTAATGGAGCCAACCCTCTCTGGAGATTGGTATGGAGGACATTCCTTTCCTCTGGAATTTAAATGTTGGCCATGTCTAGGGCACACACATGCATGTTTGTATAATTAGGCAGATATTTGACCAATAACTATATTCGGTCTAGTATATGTTAGATATAGTAAACTTCCAATTAATTTATGGTAGATAGTATCTAATACCAAAGGTGTCTCATCATACCTAGATAATTGCAATCCTTATTCTATAGGAGTATCTTTGGATTTTTAAGTTGACATCCTATATTTTTCAACATTTTTACATATTTTATTTATGTTATTGTAATATTATTATCATTTTGATGTACTTTTAAACTGAGATAATAGTGAAGAAGTTCCAAATCTATCATCTCAAATCCTTCTCTAGATAATTTTTAACTTCATTTTTCATTTTTTGATATTTATGTCATAACTATATCATCGACATATACCATTAGTATTATTATTTCACACCCAAATATTTTTGTATAAATATTTTGATCTGATAAACTTCATTTAAAATTATCTTATAATAGATTATTATTGATCTTTATATTGAATAACACAAGCTTATATTGAGAGGGGGGTGAACAGTAGAAGGCCAATTTTTACTTTTCTTTCCAAATCAATATTATGCAATATATAGATAGCAATATCAACAACAGTAATCAAAGCAATGCACAAATCACCACACACAATAGAGACACCAATTTAACATGGTTCACCCAAAGATGGCTACCTCCATAGAGAAAATATTTCTTATAATTTTTTCTCAAATAATCTCCTAGGAATCCTTTCTCTACAATGTTTATGGACCTTTATCCAAAGGATGTGTTGATCCTCTTAATCAATATCGGGGATCTCTATCCATAGAATAACTCCTCCTCTACTCTGGCTGGTGATCCTCTAGAAGACTACTACCTCCATTACACTGGTTTGTGTATCTCTCTCCACTGAAGACTCTTGTCCCCACTCAAAATACCTATCCTCACTGCCATGTCTTATGGATCTCTATCCACTAGAGACCACTGTCCTCTTTGCTCTATCACATCCAAAGCTCTATCTCAAATATGCACTAAACATAGTCATTCGGTCTAGCACAAATCTGTTCAATCTCTATCTATGATTTGGTATAAACCTATCCTCAAATATGCACTAAAATATGCTCCATAATTCCACATATAACTTGCTTAAATTTTCTCAACAATTCCACTCAAAATTTGCTCATATATGCTCAACAAGTCCACTCAGAACTTGCTAAAATTTGATCAACAAGTCCACACAAAAATTGCTCAAATCTTCTCAACAAGTCCACATAGAACCTGCTCAAATCTGTTGAACAAATCCACACAAAACCTGCTCAAATCTATTCAAAAATTCCACACAAAACTTGCTCAAATCTTCTCAACAAGTCCACATAGAACTTGTTCAAATCTGCTCAACAAGTCCACACAGAACTTGTCTAAATCTACTCAATAAGTCCACATGGAATTTATCCAAATTTTCTCAATAATTCCACATAGAACTTAATCAAATCTATATTGTAAGCTTCTACAAAAAGCTCACACAAAATCATTCCACAAGTCTCCTCAAAGACTTACCTCAAATTTGTTTAACAAGTCCACACAGATCTTGTCCAATCTCATAGAAACATAAAGAGAATTTTTAGAGACTCAATATTTTCTACACTCAATGCTCAATCACTTTCTCACTCAAATCAGAATATAGAATATTTTGTTTTATGGAACTTGAAAAATCATTTCACACATCCACTTGATTAGGCTCAACCAAATCTACTCAACCAATAACTTAATGAAACACCCTTTCTCACAAACCCTAGTCCAAGCATATAACCACCAACTCAAAATATTTCCAACAATGCTCAAAAACAAATCTCATATAACAATGATACTCATGTTCTTTTCAAACCCTAGTTCAAGTTCTTTGCACAACAACTCACTTCAATAACAATGCTTATAAAACAATCTTCACATAACAATGATACTCGTGATCTTTGCAAAACCCTTACTCAAGTTATTTACACAACCAATGGATTCAACAACAAAGCTTATCAAATAAAGTTTTAACAACTCTTTATTCCAGAAAACCTTGAAGCATTAACTCAACACACTCAATAGGAAACCTAATCAAGTCCTTTTCACTCCAAACTTATTTTCTAGAAAATCAATCAATCAATTCAACTATGTAAGAATGTGCTCATACCTTTTTATTGAAGATGAAGGGATCTCATAAATTTGTCACAACTACAAACACTTTTATGCCAAGCTCAAAGAGGTTAGAAGATAAATCTTTCTCACATATAATGTAAATATTCAATTACACCTTATCACTCCACCTTTCAAAAACAACCATCAACATACATAAAATATTTATCCAATAACACCTTATAAATTCCCAACTAAAATAAACTTAACATCCATCAAAATTAACTCAAACCTATTTAATTTAATTTAATGGCAAACAAAACTTTGATAAAAATCAAATCTACTTTCTTTATAATTCCAATGATATAAATCATTCATCAATAAAAACAACCTCTCATTAACCCTTATTACTCCACAATAATAGAAATAAATTGTCAAATAAACAACCTTTCACAAACCCTTATAACTGGGTCCGAGGGCCTGACTCAATGGCTAAAATGTCTCTTTCGGGGTGGGGAGGCCCGCGATCAAACCCCTCGGGCCCCGCCGTACTGTTACACTGTTCTCTCGTCTGGGTTCGTGCAACGGCGTTAAAGGTTGAAATCGGCGGGGGCTTGGTGGTTATAGGGGAAGGTTTACAGGGATTGCATATAATCGAGTTGTTGTAATCTGGATGATTCCACCAAGTTAATCAAAAAAAAAAAAAACAAACCCTTATAAATCCAAAATAATATAAATCAATTATCAAATAAACAACCTTTCACAAACCCTTATAAATCCAAAATAATATAAATCAAAATAAACAAATTTTCACAAACCCTTATAACTCCACATCACCCTTTATAAAACCCTAAGAAAATAAATATTTAATTATCAAAAATTTCCCTTTGCCACTAGTGGGTTTTGAACCCACAATCTCTACCTTCATGAGTGCTCTATCCATGGCTTTGACCGTCGCATGTGCTAGATGCACGTTTGAGAGCTTGGATGCTCTTCGTCCCCTTTGTCCTAGGTTGGCACTCAAAACGAGCACGTGCAAAAGACTTCCCTTGGTTCTCAAGACACACACCACTCCACATAAATCGATCATGGGCTCCTCAACTCCCAATGCCTTTGCAAAACATGCACTGCCAATGGACCACCGTGTCCTTTGTGATTCAACCAATATGCTCTTCCTTTTATGTCTTCCACTTGGTGCTAAAGATAAGCGAATCTCTTGTCTTCTTCCTCAACGATCAACGATTGCATGAAAATGTTTTCAACTTTGTCACATGTATTAAAATGTCGAGGGGTAAGTTTTGAATGCCTCTTTGACATTTATTTATACACGAATTCTCTTTGTTGTTTAGACGTCGGTGCTCCCATATTTTTGATGATGTCGGCGCTTTCCAACCTTTATAATTTATAAATTATTTAAATTTTAAGGAATTTAAATTTAATCATTTATATTTATAAACTTTAACTTTAAGGAGATTAAAGCCTTCCTTGGGTTTAAACTTAAACCTTTAATTTGTAAATTATTCTGCCACCGTGGGTATTTTAAAATCTTAACTGCCATCTCAATGTGTGAGGAGACTTTTATATCCTCATAATGATTTTAATAAAACCATTTAATCTTTCACCATGATTTTACCATAAACCCTCATAAAACATTAATTTGCCAACTTTTTCTTCAACTCTTCGCATTATTCCTAGTGTTATTGATGGTGTGTGCTCCATGATATTAATGATGGCTTCATGTGTTTACTTTGGCATCAATGTCAAATTCTCACCTTGACATCAATGACAACTGAATGAGCTCAAAATGTCCAATATATATACCATGCTCTTGGTGCTTGCTTTAGACCATACATAGATTTATTCAATTTATAAACTTTATGCTCCTATATTTTAATTTCAAGCCCTTCTAGTTGTGACATATATACTTCTTCATTAATATCACCATTAATAAATGTACTTTTTACATCCATTTGATGCAGTGTTTTCAAGGTACAAATTGTTTGAATAGTAGTCATTATTGTTGTTGGTGCAAAATTTTCTTCATAATCAATTCCTTTTGCTTGAGTATATCCCTTTGCAACTAGTCTAGCTCTATATTTGTCAAGTGATCCATATGCTTTATATTTTATTTTGTAAATCCACTTACATCCAACCATTTTTTTCTTGGAGGTAAATCAACTAGATTCCATGTTTTATTTTTCATCAAAGTGTCATATTCTAAATCCATAGCGGCATTCCATTTTGGATGACATAAAGCATTTAATGTTGTAGGTTCTATTATATAACTTATCAATCCCCTATTCATTCTCATTAAGCCATAATTTTGAGGTCTTATAGTAGTAATATATGGATTTGCTTTAGTTTAGAATCCTAAGTGTATCTTTAAGCCATATTGATTCGTTTTTGTAGAACTATAGTAGACTTTGTATTGTCATTATGTTCATATTATATATTTGACTCTAAATATTTGCTTGATGAGTCTTCTTCTAAAAAACTTATAATTACTTCTTAATCAGATTTGTTCTTTAATAACATTTTTGTATTCCTTCATAAAATATTACATCTTTTCTAATATTGATTTTCTTTGTTATTGGAACAAATTTTTATATAACCCGTTGAATCATCATCATAACAAGGAAATATTCCACACATGTTTTTTAATCTAGTTTAGTTCGTATTTGCTTTGGAATATGCATATATGCTTACAAACCAAATATTCTTAAATGTTTTAATCTAGGTTTTTGTCCAGTCCATACTTCTTTAGGAGTAACATTTTCAATATTCTTGTAGGTTATCTATTTTGTAAATATATAGTTGTTTTAATTGCTTCTGCCCAATATTGATGATCAAGATGGGCTTATTTTAACACACTATGAACCATTTCAATAATTGATCTATTTATTCTTTCTATAATGCCATTTTGTTGTGGTGAATATGCTATAGTAAGTTATCTTTTATACCATTGGTTTCTAGGAATAGATTAAATTCCTTTGATAAGAATTCACCCCCTCTATTTGATCAAAGATTCTTGATCGTTTTTCCAGTTTTCTTTTCTATTAGAAATTTAAATTGCAATAAGCAACTGAATGCTTCAAATTTAATTTTTTTAAAATACACCCACTTTTTTCTAGAGTAATCATCAACATAGTTGAAAATATCTATGTCCTCCAATATTGGTGACATTCATTAGACCACATAAATCAGTATATACTAATTCTAATGGTTCTCGAGTTTTATGCTAACTGAGTTTAAAAGGAATTGTGTGGTGTTTCCTTGCTAGAAATTCTAGACATATAGTAGATTTCCAAGAAAATTTAGGCAATCCTTTAACCATTTGATATTTATTCATTTTATTTAATGAATATGCACTTATATGTCCTACTATTTTTTGTCAAAGTTTTTTATGTCTGAAATCCTTATTGATGGAGCCTTGTTAAACACTATGTCTATAGTGAATAATCTATCCTTCTATGAATCTATAGCTATAACTTTTCCTTGTTTGACTATATTTTTGCCTTTGATAGTTTTGAATTCAACTGTAATTTTTTGATCAATAAGTTGAGATAATGAAAGAAGATTGGTAGTCAGAACAAGCACATATATTACATCTCTAGTTATTCTTGTTCCATTTGCTAGATCTGTTAAGACAATTTCAATCCCTTTAACCTCATGAGTTACACTATCTACAATGACAACTGTATTTTCATATCTCTCTTGAAGAGTATTAAACCAATGTTTATTTCTTGGCATATGTCTACTTGCTCCAAAATCAATGTACCAATAATCCATAAGATTTTCCTTATATATCCTAGGTTCAAATAATTCAAATATAAATTTTGCAATTTTTTATGTTCTATCCTTTGATGTTGAAAACCTTTTAACTCCAAAAATTAAATTTACAAAATTTCAAAAACTTTTAATAAAATTTTCAATTTTAATCTTTCTCAAAAACTTGAAATAAAATATTTTAGCTCACAAGTTTAATTTGCTAATTTTTAAATACTGTAAATACATTAAATTTTAAAAATTAAAGTTTTAAGTTTTAATTTTCTTTAAAAAAATTAATTAACCTTTAATCTATTTTATCACTCCTAAAAATTTTAAAATACCTTATCACTCTTATTTATCAAATAACCTTAATTAAAATTTAATTTCCCTTATCACTTCTACAAACTAAAACTTAAAGAAAACTTTAAATATTATCTTATTTACTCCTTTAAAAACTTTGGGCGTTATTACAAATTCAACATTGACGAAATCAATGCTTACCTCTGTTAGAGTAATATTCCATCATTTGGGATATTTACCTATTTCTCACTTAGGTAGAATTTATTTACAGTATGGTAAAAATTAGCTTGTTACTTTTTACCACTAGGTTGTTTTTACTATTTACCTAAGTAAGTTAGTTATTGTAGTCAACTTGACTACATAACTAGGTTAGTAGTTAACTATTATTTGGTGGCATCTTTGCCGACATTTATGTTAGTTAGCTTCATTTAGGGATATTATTTTATTTTAATATCCTAAGGCTAATATTAGCCTACCATTGTATTATTTAAGTTCATCATATTTCTAATATATGGTCAATGCTTCATTTTATTAACATTGGTATCAGAGCTTATCCTGACTTGCGAAACGTGACCTCGGCAAGACACATTTGACCTTAGATAGGATAAGGTGATAGGAACTGTCGTTCCTAGACTAAGTCAGGGAGCACAAATCTTGAAACGGGACCCTCCTGGTTGGGAGACACGTTTCCCAAGGTACATAATTTCTCGACCATGGCACGTTTCTTGAGGCTTAAAATTTCTCTGGACTATGACATGAATTTTGAGGCTCGAGGACCGTAGGGAATCTTGATCTCATGGAAGTTTAGGGAATTTTATTCACCCGTAGATTTATGACCTGTCATATTTGATAGGCTCATGTCGGGAAGGAGGCCCACGTGCTCCTTTTGCCTCCCTCGATGGGTCAAAAAAATACCACAAACCACCACCTATCTGGAAATCGAGATCTGAGAGGGCAAGAGTGCCCTCTGATCTTCAACAACTGGTCGATGATGTCCGAACCACTCTGAGATGGTATGAGAGCCCTCCCGCAGGATCGGCCACCAGGAGCTAGAAGGGAAGGCGTGCACCCCTCCCCCCACCGCCAATCCAACGATCGAAGAGTTCTTCGGTGATCGATAGGTGACTGGAGAGGAGTCTTCGACACCCTTAGCAAAGGTGACACCTACGCTCACAGACCTAAAACCTAGGCCACAGACCAAGACAAACTAATGCAACTTTGGGCATAGATCTTGAGGTGCTGACATGGTGGACCTAT
Organism: Wollemia nobilis; assembly: GCA_028583015.1. Taxonomy (NCBI): domain Eukaryota; kingdom Viridiplantae; phylum Streptophyta; class Pinopsida; order Araucariales; family Araucariaceae; genus Wollemia; species Wollemia nobilis. The sequence goes on along the minus strand of JAQPPZ010016869.1, from coordinate 12,302,079 downwards.
AAGACCTACGGGTATGGTAGACACGCAGATTGAACAACTAACTGTATTGTGTAGGCGAGGGTGACATGGCAACTCCATTAAGTGACACTAGGCATTAACTTCCTCCTCCATGTGGCGGACACGGGAGAACTCTCCGGTGTGCATGGTAAAAAGATATCCATTTTTTACTACCCGAAGGCAGTCGAGAAAAAATGGGAGGATTATCAATTTTAAACTGATATTAAGTGCATTGCTTGGTGCATGTAGGACTATTATGTCTTAGAGCCTAAAAGGTTCATATAGCACCTTCAACATGAAGGCGCTTCCCTCCATAACCTGTCAAGCTCGCTAGCCCAACTGGTGAGGTGGGCAAGCTCTAAAGACTCCTGACTAAGAGGTCGAGAGTTTGACCCCCACTGGGAGCAGTATCTTTTGCTCCATGGAGCAATACTAAGGGCGTAAGCAAATTTTTTTTAATAATTTTTTTTTTTATAAAAATTGAACGCGCCCAGTCTTCAAATACATGCACGCGAGGCTAGCTTCCAAAGCCACCCCAGTAGTGCAGCGGTCAAGGTGAACCTTGAAAAACACATGGTCGCAATTTTGACCCTCGCACACTCCTTTTTTGGCAAACAAAGGTAAATTTGGTAAAAAAAAAATTATTTCTTAAATTTTATGCTCTAAATTAATTTTTGTATTTATTTTTTATAATTTTCTATAGTTTTGTCTTATATAAATTTTTTTTTAATAATTTGATTAATATGGCCAAACTATCTTTAATTATTTAAAATTAAATCTTTAAAATTATTTTCTTAGCATTTTCATTGAAAATCTTTTGAGACACCAAATTCTATTTGCAATAACACCATTCTATTTCTTATGTTTCCTCCAAATTTGGGGATAAAAAGACAAAGAAACCAAAATTTTATTACAAAATTATAGAGCCTTTCAACCACTTCTCAAACCTTGTTAATTTTACACACAATAGAGGATCAAAATTGAATTATTTCTTGCCAAATTGTAACACAAGGAGACATAATTTTTTTGTAAAATTCGAAAGCAAAGTGTGCATTTGTTTTCTCAAAAGCGGAATATAAGACATAAAATTACACATTCTTTTTTCAAAATTGAGAAGAAATTAAAGACATTAGATCCACTAAAACCAAGTTGTTTGTCGACTGGTTCTGGAAGCCTTTCAAATGCGGGTCGTGTGTCGACTTGTCTTGGAAGGAGTTCTCATTTGTTAATTTTACAAATCAAGGGGGGAAGACAATAAATTAATTTTCTTTGCAAAATTGTAACACAAAAGTGAGAAGCACTTTAAAACAACAACAAACTTGTTTATTTTGCAAAATTAAAAAGGATTGGCAATTGTTTTATGCCACATTATTTGCAAAATTGTAATACAAGGAGGAGACAAAAACATATCAAATGTTTTGCACAAACACATATCCACATTTTGATGCAAAAATAATAATTTTAAATTTGCATTTTTTATTTTACTCGACACCTTAATTGGTAAATTAGCTGCATTTTCGGTTGCATCTGACACCTAGGTGATAAGAATTTTAAGGGTATTCTTGTTTGATTATTGCATTATTACTTTTTGCAATTATAATTCATAGAATCAAGAACACTCCATACCCCAAAATTTCACAAATTTGTGTAAATTCATGCACAGATTTAAAGCCACTTTCACTTGATATTATCTCCTAAAACCAAAACCCCTAATTCACTCTTATTTGTTTGGCTTAATCTCCTCAAACTGATTATTCCTCCTCAAGAGGATTTTCAAGCAAGTACCATTAAATATCTTTTTCAGTGAATTATATTTCATCTCTTATTTGTTTGGCTTAATTTCCTCCAACTAATTATCTCTCTTCAAGAGAATTTTTAGGCAGGTGCCATTAAATACCACTTGAGAGTGAAATAAAGATCATCTTAGTACAAATTATAGGACCTTCATCATGGAAACTATCAATAAATACTTAAGTGATACACAATTGCTAAAGGGTCCTAACTATTCAACATGGAAAACTAAGATGAAAGCCATATTGACTATAGAGGACATGTGGGATTTAGTTGATGGCACTAAAACAAGACCCGCATCACCAGGAGTAGATCAAAAAGCATGGGACAAAAATAACAATCATCTTTTCATGTTGATACTCCTTGCAACTACTGATGAGATCCAACCTCACATAAGTGAAGGTAAAACTGGTAAAGTTGCATGGGATGCACTTAGTACCATTTTTGAAGGTAACAATCAATCAACTGTTCTAAACATTCAAACACAACTTCATACACTCCATATGAAGTCAGGTGAATCAGTAGAACTATTCCTCTACAGAGTGGTAGATCTGAATTCTAAGCTTAATGCTTTAGAGGCCAAAGTTGAAGACACAATTTTGACTTCAGTAATATTTAGAGCTCTTCCTGAATCCTACAAAATTTTGATTACATCCCTTAATGTTTAACAAAGATCAGTCACCTTTGTGGAGTTAGTCAATTTGCTTCAAACTAAGGAAGCAAATCAACTCCAAAGAGATGAAGTGTCGAACAATACACTTTATTCAAACTATAAGGGTGATAAGAAGAAAAGAAACTTTCAAAAGGGAGGATCATCCTCAAAAGGTAAGGGAAAGCAATCTCAAAATAGGTTTTTCTCGCATTGTAAAAAGGACAACCATGACACCAATCGATTTTGGTTCAAAAACAAACAAAATAAGAAAGATAAAGGTACAACACATAATCAAAACAAAGGCAATATTGCTAGTGAAGTTTCTAGTTTCGATTCTGATTTCGGTTCAAAAAAAGCACACAGAGTGCTCATTGCTAAGACAGTATTATAGAGGGAAAACACATTTGTCACCTTGAGAAAACACCATTTCCTCTCTCTCTTTTTTAGGCTTCATAAATAGCATAAGTTTTTGTTTGAAGTACTTGTAATAAAGGGGTGTTTGCACCTCTTTTAGGCTTCATAAATAGCAAACTCTCATTGTTTGAAGTTCTTGTAACAAAAGGAGGGAATTTTCTGGTGTAAAATTTCCTAGGAGGCACTATTTGTAAAATCCTTCACAAATCTTCTTAAGTTGCACATATTTTGCAATTAATGAGGGATATACTTTCTTTTCTTCACAATTTTTTGTAAAAAGGGAAGAAGACTTATAAGGGTGCATTTTCGGCAGCGATCAACACCTTAGTCATACTTATTTCAAAGATTAATTACAACATGTTTTGCAACGAGAATGGGAGAACTTCTAAGGGTACATTTTCTACAATGATCGACACCTTAGATACCTTATATTTTGCAAACTCACATTGTAAAATGAATGAACCTCGTATGAAATGATCTATTCTACTACACCTAGCGATTGTAGTAGTTAATTACCCATGCAATTTGGTTGGATGACAAGATTACTATAAGGACATTCGTTGGTGTGAAGACAAAGTGAGGAATGACCCATTTTTTGCTTAAGAGCAGCCATAGCACTATGACAGAGCAAGAACCAGCAAATCAACATCTTTCAGTATATTGGGATAGTTATATACATTACCTAAATAATGTAATAAGGGGGGATGTTAGAGTAATATTCCATCATTTGGGATATTTACCTATTTCTCAATTAGGTAGAATTTATTTACGGTATGGTAAAAAGTAGCTTGTTACTTTTTACCACTAGGTTGTTTTTACTATTTACCTAAGTAAGTTATTTATTGTTGTCAACTTGACTACGTAACTAGGTTAGTAGTTAGATATTATTTGGTGGCATATTTGCCAACATTTATGTTAGTTAGCTTCATTTAGGGATATTATTTTATTTTAATATCCTAAGGCTAATATTAGCCTACCATTGTATTATTTAAGTTCATCATATTTCTAATATATGGTGAATGCTTCATTTTATTAACAACCTCTAAAAAATCCACACGAATTTAGTTGGTTAAGTGTTACCCTAATGCTTCTCTAGAACTTGAAGCATCCTCTTCTCTTGTTTGTTACAAATTCCTCTGCATTCAACATTTGCCCAAGTGCAAACAAAATTCACCACTGCATTTTGCAATGGTTTTTAATTTTTTATGCTCGAACCTCTCAAGTCACTTCTATGTTTGTTGTTTCACTCTTATTCTTTGAGTGAATATGGTTAAAGGTGTGTGAATAAAAGTTACTATCTCAACTCACTATGGTTGGTCTAAAGGTGATTGGTTCACCTTGACTTGTTGTTGATGGATGACTAGTTCACCTTGTTGATAGGTAGTTGGTTCACATCGGCATACTACAAGCTTAAATTCCTTTTACTTTAGTGTTGTGAATAAATACTTGTAAGCACTCTAATTGTATTTTATGTTCATATTTATTCTCTCTTGCTTACAGGTAACATTCAACTTGTTACACTTGGATAAGAACAATATGGACCAAATGATTCAACACTTCTTCAGTGTGAGTTGAAAACTTATGTTACTCTTCTAGTGTGTGTCAAAAGGCTCATTCTATTTTCTTATGTTGTAAGCCAAAAGGCTCACTCTTTTCCTCTTCTAATGTGAGTTGAGAGGCTCACTTTTTTCTTTTCTGGTGTGGGCCATAAAACTCACTCTTTTTCTCTTCTGATGTGGACCAAGAATCTCATTCTTTTCTCTTTTGGTGTGAATCCAAAAGACTCACACATCTCTTTGTTGTTTTGGTGTGGAGCCAAAAGACTCACGTCTCTATGCTACTATGGTGTGAATCCAAGAGGCTTACACTTCTCTATGTTACCTTGGTGTGAAGCTAAAAATCTCATGCGTCTCTTTATTGTACTGTATCTTCTTCCATAGTTGGAAAAATGGGCTTTTCTTAAGTATATATACATTTTCTTATAAAACCTTAAATATTGTTATTAGGTATTTTTCTCTCTTCTTCTTTACTTGTAGATCCTTTTTACTTCTATTTTATACTAGACTGCTTCAATCCAATCTCAGAAGATGCTTCCCTGTCTTTGTTTAGCATTATCTTTTCAGCTGAATTCTTGAAGCTATATAAAGTAATCTATGTGCTTCTTTAGATTTCTTCAATACTGATATATCAAATATTGATATATCTATCTTATTTCTATTGTAATTATTTCTTTCCTTTTAATCAACAATATTTAATGTCAAGGTGGCTTCAACCATGAATGACCAATATTTTTTAGCTGATTCTACCTAATTCTTCAATATCAAGGATTGGTTGTATCCCTTAATGATCAAATTTATTAGATTTGATTTACATTTCAATATTATATCTATAAAAAACTTCAAATCAATGTCAAGGGTTTGGCTTTATCCCTAAATGATCAACTTTCTCAGAGTTGATTCGCCTTTCAATGTAGTTGTCCTAATCTTAACTGGCTATTAACCTAGTGGGTAGACCCTAGCATTTCAAATTGAACCTAGAAAACAATATATTAGTTGTAATTCAATCATATTAATTCCAAATTGAGTGATTCTTTCAGAGAAATCCAAGGGTTATATTTGGTATAAATTTTATTCCAAAATACATGCATGTGATTATCCAAAATGAAAAATTTATCTATTATATATTTCTATTATCTCTCTTCTCAAAAGTCCAAATGAGACAAAATTTATGAAACTACCCTTCAGTATTTTCCATGTGACCACCAAATTTTAATTGAAAATTAATCATTTTCTAGCTTCAAAATGCCAAAAACTAGTCCAACCAAGAAGTTACCTAGGAATGGGTTGATATGGAATGTGCAAGGTGGCCAAAAGTGAACTGGGCAAGTATCAATGGGAATATGTATAGGGGAGAAGAGTGAAACATCACTTTTATGTATATCCATGCTTAAAATAATATAGATATCAATAAGCATTGGTTGCACCTCTCCAATTTAGAAGTGGAAGAGATTAGATGATGAGGCTTCTTTGGGCTTAGAAAAGGAATGAGAGGAGAGTTTTGAGGGGTCAAGAGTAGGGGTAAAAAAGTTCCAATAAAAAGATATCAAGAATACACTGATAAGCATTATGCAAGGCTAAAAACAAGTGAATAGTAGTTGTATATATTATTTAAGACCAAATTTATGATCAATTTCTCTTGTATTTTCTCTACTTTTGCAAGAATATGAAGCTTGACTATATAAACAATGGATTTTTCTTTATTTTCCTCAATTTAAATTATTATATATTTTTTAATTTGGTTACATGGGATTGAGATAGGCCCCAGTCGTATTACATCATGACCACATAGTGGTATTATAACTTGGTTGTTATGCATGTATTGCTTGGCAAAAATTTGATCACTCTATAAGTACTTATGAGTGTGTGTTTTTTATTTCTCCATGAGTTTTTTTGTATTTTGTTTCATGTTATAGGGTTTACATGGTTTTCATGCTTATAAATTAGTAAGTTTGAGCTAGAACTAACCAACATTTAGCAACAATAGTAAATAGCTATATTTACAGTAGATTTCAAGCTAACATTACATCAAGCTCTCCATGGAATCCTCTATTCTTAATATGTATGATTATTTTTAGGTATAAATAAATAGTTTTTATGCAAAATATAGGAGTTTTACAAGTGGTTAGTGACTGGTCTTGTCATGGTCCACGTGGAACCAAGTCAAGGGACACTTTAGGTGTTCACAAGAGTTTTTTTTATCTTTCATTTGAGGAAAATATATATCAAATACTCCATATTACAATAGAAGGATTTGAAGTAATCCAAATTTCATGCTCTCAAAAATTTCCTTTGTATGTGTGATCACTTGAGGCCATCACAAAGGCCTTAACATACCTTTGCTTAAGAGTCTAAAGAAAAATTTACACATATGATAATTTGGTAAAAAGGGACAACTTTGTATGAGAAGGAGCTAGAAGCATAAAATCATCTTGTACATTGTCCCTTTCCCTCCATGATTTAGGGCTAGTTTTAAAAAGAAATGAAAATCTATTGGATTGCTCCATCAAAATTAGAAGAGTTCATAAAATGTTGAATGCATTTTTTCAAAGCTAAAGTATTAAGAAGTTAATGGAGGATTGGTCCTATCATTGATTGTTAAATTTTATGGCAAAATAATAAAAAATTTAAAAATAAATATCAAAATCATGTCCAAATTTGGATTTGTATTACTACTTCTTGCAAAATGTTTAGGTATAATCATGAGAAGTTTCCAATATAGAAGAAGATATGCTAGATTCTTGGTTATAGGATCTAAATATACCTATACGGGTAATATATAACAATGGAGATGATGCAAAGGATGTACATCAATCCATGGTAAAATAGCAATGTCTAAAACATGGGTTCATCAAACTTACTTTTCATGTTGCTTCCAAAAGAAGCCTTGGGAAAGCTAGTAGATTTGTGGTGTTTTTTAAAATAAAGAGGAAAATTTTCACTTTACCTACTCAAAATCATATGAGATTTCATTAAACAACCACATAGAGGTAAGCCACTTACTATAGGGATAAAAATTACTAATGAAATAGAATAAAGGTATTTTTATTGAAGAGGATCTACAAATTATTGATAAGGTTCTCAAGAAAATGAATTGGCCATTGGATCAACAATGGTATGTTTATTATATCTATCAATTATTTATGAATATATTATCTTGAAAATACTAGTAAATCTATCAAAGAAGAAAATAGGGTAGCAAATAATTTAGACAGTTGCAAGATATTTATCCTAGTGAAATTCAAATTTTAAAAGGTGTCTAGCCCCCAAAAATTATTTCTTAATAAAAATTATATTAAATATTTTATGAAAAAATAATAGTTTGAAAAGCATAAAAAATATTTTTGATAAAAATACAAGTTAAACATAATTTAATTGACCTTAATATAAAAAAGAATGTCTATATTGTTTTTCTTTTTATTCTCTTTAAAATATGAAAATGACCTCAACAAAAGTCACATATCAATTATTTTAAAAAATAAAATAATATGTAACAAATTTTAACTATTACTTCATACAACAAAAATACCACTAGATTAGATAAAACAACAACAAATTAAATGAAAATATATAAAAATGAGAACATTTTTCAAAAGAAAAAACATATCAAATTCCATAATATGACATGAAAATTAAATCCAAGATTATGTTACACTCTTTTCTTCATTTTTTTGAAAAAATGAAAAATATGTTATATTTATAGAAGTTGTATTACAAGGTAAAATAAGTTGGATAGGCATCAAGGGAGAAATAAAATCCTCCTCCAGTCCCTCCTGGCTCAAAAATTACCCATAAAACATTATCACACATAATCCAAATATCCATATACCATAGTTGAATTCCAAAATATCCAAATTATCCAATTTATCTAAATTTTGTAAACCATCCATTTATCTTCATGTTGTGTTGCTCTATGGTCTAACTATGATAGATTCATTAGACTCACTATTTGCTCTTCTTGTTCTGCTATCTTCTTGTATCACCTCTCGCATCCCTTAGATTCTTTGGCATCTACTTATTTTATTTTCCATTTGATAGTCCACATATTGCCCTTCCTCTAGATAATTTCCTCATTTTTCTAAATATTCTGCCACCCTATTTCCCTCTCACTTGATATGTATAATAAAAACATCTTGAAAAACCTACCAAATATTCTAAAATAGTTTCGCCTTATATCTCCAATTTCTAGCACCTTAAAGGGTCTTATTGGATCCAAGATTCCAACCCATACCTGAGATTCTGTCTCTATCCACAGATTATGTAATCATAGATTTGTAGCTATGATTAATGTTGACAATATTTCCTTTCCTATCCTTCTACTTTATTTGTTGCCTCCCCCGTGCCTTCTACTCTCCAGTACACCTGTTCTCCCTTACAATTTCACATTATAATACCAAAATCATCTTTCCTAGGGTTTTTAGTATAAGCCTCATCTGTGTTTGCTTTCACCCACTCTTTGGGAGGCGGCCTCCACTCTATGTTATTTGAGGAAATCTCACCTGTGTATCCATCCCTAAGTTATTTCTCTGTTACAATTATTCCAAGGCTCCATAGAATAATCACTTCCTCCATTTTTATATATGTTTCCTCCTGCAATCTAATAGATAGTATTTTTTTTACCTTGCTCATAATCCTCTCCTATACTTGCTCCCTTGTTTTGTGCTCTAATATAAATATGCATGCATTTTTTTCTAGCCATAACTGCCACCATATGAAGCCAGGTCCTGATTTCCATTCCATTTTCATTGTTTTAGTCTTAAAGCTACACTATTTCCATTTCTCATAAAAGCTTTCCTGGCTCTCAAAAACTTCCCAATGTTGTCTCATCTACCTCCACCAATTGCCCATATGTCTTTAATGAAATAACACCCAAAAAAGAGGTGATTCAAGGTCTCCTCTACCTTTCCACACAAAACACATTTGGAAGGCCCAAAGAAACCTCTTTTTCTCAAATTATCAAAAGTCAAGCACTTTCTATGGTTAATCATCCATGAGAAAATGTTAATTTTTGGCCATCCTTCCTTTTTCCAAACAAATGTCCATGGAAGCGGTGTTGGGGTAATCTCATATCCACAAACTACCTTGTATCCCTTCTTTACCTTATAAATTTCCAACTTACTTCCTCCCCATCCAAGTATATCCCTCTTAGAACCATCCTAAATTGGGTGTCTTTGGAGATGTCTCCATAATTTTTCTGTTAGTTTCTCTATCCCCCTCACTGGCCATTCTCAAGGATGTTTCCACTATAGTAAGTCTAGCACATGTTGATTCCATGATTTCATATAGTAAGAGGCTTTCCACCACCCTGATTTTTGGAGCTCTACTTTCCAACTCTCCATCTCTGGGAATGTTTGAATAATTGGTTGAGATTGATTTCATGAATCCTCCCAAAATAGAGCATCCTTTCCATCCCCTAACTACCAATATAGGTATCGCTTTATTAACTCTTGGTCTGCTAAAATTATCCTCCATACTGTATATCCCTCTCCTTCCACTCTATCTTGGAATGTTTTTCTCTATTGGAAATATTGAGTTATCATTGATGTCAAAGGGTGTATGGCACTCAATGCAATGTCAAAATATGCATGGTACTCAAGGCAAAAATATTCTTCAAGTATGATGAGTTTATAAAGATGGAAATTTTATTCAACGTAATTTTTATTGCAAAGCAAGGCAAATGTTTTTATGGAAAGGATTATAATATTTAATATCCAATTTAAATATTATAAAGAGAAGTTTGAAATCAAAAGACATAAAGGTTTAAAAGTTCTTGGGACAAAGGTTTAAAATAATTAAATATTATAAGAAAAGGACAATGGTTTAAAAGTTCTTGGGACAAAGGTTTAAAAGAATTAAATATTACAAGCAAAGGACAAGGGTTTAAAAGTTCCTGGGACAAAGGTTTAAATATTACAAAGGTCTGTCCTAGAACCATGATCACATGGACCCCACCCCCCTAGGGTGGATTAAGTTAAATTTTGATGGGGCATCTAGGGGCAACCCAGGTGAAGCTGGGGCTGGTGGCTTACTTAGAGACCACAAGGGTGAGGTGCTTGTAGCTTTTGCAGAACATCTTGGAGCTCAAACTAACAATGTGGCTGAAGCAAGGGCAGTTTGGAGGAGCCTCAAGGTGGCAGAGAATTATCCAGGGAAACTGTTGGTGGAAGGTGATTCTCTTATTATTATAAATCTTCTAAAAAACACTAAGAGAGCTCCTTGGAGATTTGATGACTACATCCATGAAGCAAGGGCTCTAATTCATGACCGACCTGAGGCCATAATTTTGCATACCTTTCGGGAAGCAAACATGGCAGGTGATAGGCTGGCAAATGAAGGCATTGTAGCAGCAAATTTGATCACGTGGACTGAAAATCTTCCTCATGCAGTCTCAATGGTGATAGATAATGAAAAAATTTAGATTGGAAGGCTCAAAGTGGATCAATGACAGAAAATGGGGGCATTTTTTTAAAAAAAAATTTGAACCTTATAATGGATTTTGTCATATTTGTTTTTTTTGTTCATGTGACTAGTGTTTTTTGCAGCTGGTGGGGCACTGATATAGGTTTTTTATCTACAAATTCATGCATGGGAAAAATCTGCTTTGGCCTCAAGTATTTCCCAAGGTGTGTTTGGATTCGATGTCGCAAAAAGGCCCTAGCAAGAAATAACAAAGTGTTGGAGATCCTCGACAATGAGGCACCGAGACCCCACCATAATAGTCTTGGAGAAGATGACAATTTCATCGACCTCCAACGAGTATCAACCAGGTGAAGAGTCCTGTACGGCCTCATCGGTCAGTTGTTGATTTGTGTGATTCCCTAAATCTTCCGTTTTATAGCCGGCGGTTCCGAGGGCACAAGGAGTCAAAGGCAAAATCTAAATATGATGGCAAGAACGATGATAAGAAGTTAGATGAGGACTACAAGGAAGACTGCTTGGCCTCTTGGCTGTCCATTCTATGGGATGTTTTTTTTTTTTTTTTTTTTTTTTGACCATATTCTATTATTTTTATATGGGCACAAGCTACTCTGCATGGTGCTTGCATGATTAGTTTTTGTCTTTGTTAGTTATTTTTTGCGTCTTTCTTTTCTGATGGCCATAATATTAGGCTTCCATAGTTTAGTTTGGCTGTATTATAATGGAAGAGTAGGTCTTGGCCATTTTTGTTGTCAGTTTAAACTTTTAGGGCTTGGCCTTTGTCCAGTTGGTCAGTGGACCCTATTTTGTAAAATGGTTTTGGGTCAACCAGTTAAAACCCGGTGTTAATTATAATATTCTCTTACTTACCAAAAAAAAAAATATTACAAAGGCCAAAGGTTTTAAAAATATTAATATTATAATATATTTTTTAAATATTATAATGGGTTTATAAGTTTTGGCACCAATGTTATTGAAGAGCAAAATTAAATCACTCATAATTCTATGATCTGACCTCCAAAAGTAAATGATAAAGCATATTTATATGGAAGAAAAATATTACATTTGTTCAACTAATGCGAATGCTAAATTGAAAATTGAGCGACAGTTGGCAAAGAATGATGAAGAGCATGTTGTGGTTGGTAATGAGCGAAAAATAAAATATATTATTTAAGCTCCGACATAAATCTCATCTATGCGGTTAGCCTAGCTGGTTGTCAAGCTAGCGCTAAGGCATTGTGGAACAAGAGGTGGTAGGATCGAATCCCTGCGGTAGCATTTTTTTGTTTGGTTGATAGAATAATGGAAAGGTAAAATAATATGGGCTGCGACTTATTATTCACACCATCGAGGTAACTTGGTGGGTTACCCAGCGTTTTCTAAGGTACTGTGTAGGCGGAAGTTGGAAGATAAAATCTCCTCCGTGCACGTTGGGTGTTTTTGCTATGCAAAGGTAAGGGCAAACATTTTAATTTGATTTAATTAAGTGGGAGACATAAGGTATGTTAAGATTATATTTTTGCATGCCTAAGTGGGAGACATAAGGTATGTTAAAATTATATGTTTACATATTTTAAGTGGGAAATATAAGGTATAAAGTTAATATCTTTAAAATTAAATTTTACATGTCATAAAAGGAGAGATTAAGGGTTTTTGTTGCACTCCTTTATTGTGAGTCTCAAAAGGAGAAATAAGGAGTGTTTTTGAGCTTTATAGTATATATGTTTTGATAAGAGTGTTAAAAGTGGTTGATTTAATATTTGATCAAAAAGGGAAAAATGAATATACTAACCTGTCTTGAAGTGGCAAAAGAAAGGAAAATTATTTTTGTTAAGACAGGTTTTGAGAAACCCATACAAATAGAAGATTATCATCATTAAGGTATATTTAGAGGTATGGTGATTTAATTCCTTTCTCAAGGGTGGTTTTTGTTTGAAGAAAATATTTTAATATCATATGGTTGGAGGTATAAGGAATTATTAGATATGCATCGGTTTTGATTGAAGAGAGTGAATGTGGAAAGGTTATAGATCAACTTGTGCATTTGATTTGATTGAAATTGAAGCAAAAGTTATAGGTTAGTTTTGAGAGAATAGTTGTGCATTGTTTTGATTAAAATTTGAAATAAAAGTGTAAGGGCTTGAGAACATAGTTGAGCATTACTTTGAATAAAATTGGGAATATATGTGCAAGTTTTTGAGAATAAAGTTGTGCTTTAGTGTTGATTGATATTGGGAATAAATTTGCAAGGATTATAGACTAGATTTGTGAAGCAAATTTATTCATTGATTTTTGATTGATTTTGGGAGTACATAAGAAGTTCAATTATCAAGTGCTAGACTAGAGCTATCTTTTGGAATGTAATAAATGTGAGATATGTGAAAGCGATAGACTTAATGAATGTGAAATAACATATTAAGTATTTATAATGCATATCATTATTTATATGTTCATGAATAAAAGGAATACTGAGTGGAATATGTCTAAATTATTTTATTCAAAGAAAGTACTTTTGGGAAAGATATGAGCAAGTTTGGTGAGAAGGTTGAGCTATATTTGAGAGTAGGATAGAGCAGGTTTTGTGAGCAGGTTGAGCTATTTTTGAGAATGGGATTGAGCAAGCTTTGTGAGTAGGTTGAGTTGTGTTTGTGACTAGGATTGAGCAGGTTTTGTGAGTAGGTTAAGCTATGTTTATGAGTAGGATTGAGTAGGTTTTGTAAGCAAGTTGAGCTATGTTTGTGAGTAGGATTGAGCAAGTTTTATGAGCAAGTTTGAGTAGTGATAGTGAGTATCCTTGAGCAATTTTTATGAGCAGGTTTGAGCAATGATAGTGAGCAAATTTGAGTAGTGTCAGTGAGAATATTTGATCAAGCCTTTGAGTAGGCTTGTGGGCATATTTGAGTAAGCTTTGTGAGTAGGCTTTTAAGTAGACCAAAGAAGAGGATATTGGTGTCTTTTGTGGATAGAGATACACAAACCAAAGTAAGAGGATATTAGTGTCTCCTATGGATATATATCCATGAACTAAATCAGAGGGGATTGAGATATCCTATGGATAGAGGTCCACAAACCAAAGCAAAGGATATTGAGGTCTCCTATAGATAGAGGTCCACAAAATAGAGTAGAGGGAATTGATATCTCATGTGGATAGAGTTCCATAGAACCAAATCATAGTGGAGTGGTGTCCATAGAACCAAAATAGAGTGAAGTGGTATCCATATAATCATAATAGAGTGGAGTGGTGTCCACAAAATTGGAACAAAGTGGAGTGGTATCCATAGAACCAAAAAAAAGTCGAGTGGCATCCACAAAACCATAACAGAGTGGAGTAGTGTCCACAAACCAAAAAATATTGGAGTGGTATCCATAGAACCAGAATAGAATGGAGTGGTATCCATAGAACTAGAAAAGAGTGGAGTGGTATTCACAAAACCAAAATAGAGTGGAGTGGTGTCCATAGAACTAAAATAGAGTGGAGTGGTATCCACAGAATCAGAACAAAGTGGAGTGGTATCCACAAAAATAGAACAGAGTAGAGTGGTATCCACAAAACCAAAATAGAGTGGAGTGGTGTCCATAGAACTTGAGAGGGGATTGGTGTCGCTTGTAGATTAGTGTCCACGAACATTGTAATAGGGGATTGGTGTCTTTTGTGGGTTGGAGCCCATGTAATATTTTAAGAAATTTATAAGTAATATTTCTCCATGGATGTAGCCCACATTGGGTGAACCATGTTAAATTTATGTCTCTTATGTGTATGATTATTTGTGCATTGTTTCATTAATGCATTGATATTATTACTATTATCATTTGGATTGAAAAGTAAAAAGTTTTATCTTATATTGTTCACCCTCCTCTTAGTATAAGCTTGTGTTTTTAAATTTTGTATTAGAGTGGGTTCCTTCATGAAAGCCTAACATCTTTAAGGAAGATCTTATAGGAACACACATGGCTCATAAGGAAGGGTTTTCATAAAATAAGACCCCATTGTTTTATGGTATTAACTATGCTTTCTGGAGTGTGAGTATGAAGACTTATGATACGTGGAAATCTATTGAAAATGGATTCACACCATCTACAAATCCTCCTACAGATGCAAGTGGTAAGACACCATATGAAGATAATGCCAAGGTAATTAATATAATTTTAAGTGGGTTATGTGAATCAGATTTTGTGAAAGTCATGCAATGTACTTCAACAAAAGAAATGTGGGATAAGTTATAGAGAATATATGAAGGAGATGATAAGGTCAAAATGGTAAAATTTCAAACACACAAAAGGAATTTTGAAAACTTGAAGATGAAATATGATGAATATATTACTATGTATCTACTTCCTGTTGGTGAGGTTGTCAAAACTATTTGTGGACTTGGAGAAAATATTGTGAAATCTACTATTGTTCATAAAATATTGAGGTCACACCCTATGAGGTATGATGCAAAGGTTTCAACAATATAAGAGATGAAGGATCTTAAAACTTTAAGCATGGATGATATACATGGAATTCTCACAGCGTATGAGATGAGGACAGAAAAATAATAAACATCAAAAAGATAGGTAGCATTCAAAGCTTCAAATAAGGAAAAGAATAAATAACAAGAATCAAGTGATAAATCAAGGAGTAAATAAGAGGCTAACTTTGTGAAAAGAAATAAGAATGGTTCAATAAAACACAAAAGGATGTAGTCTATAAAATATTTTAACTATGGTAACTTTGGTCACTATGTATCTAATTGTCTACAAGCTGGAAGTAGTAGCAGTGAAGTGGAAAAGGAATATAAGAAAAAGAAATAAAATTTCATCATGAAAAGAAAAACAAGCATAGTCAAGACAAGCATGAGAATAATATCTTTCAAAGACACAAGAAGAGCTTCTATGTTGAAGAATTAAGTAGTGCTTTCAGCAGTAGTGATGAAAGCCTCTCAGATAGTGAAAAAGAAGAAATTATATTTTTAGCCATAGAAGAGAATAAATATGATCTTGTTGTTGAAGATCAATAAGAAGAGGAATAAGATGATCTTGTAGTTGAAGACCAAGAATAAGAGGAATATTTTGAAAGTGAAGAGGAATCCACAGTTGACATAGAAGAGGAACTTATTGTTGCTCTTAAATAATTGAAAAGGGTTAAAAATAAGAACTCAATATTGAAGTCTCAAGTACAAGAGGATGAAGAAACAAAGGCAAAAATTTTACAAGATCTCATCGATTTAAAAGTTAAGGTTGAAGAGGCAAAGAAAGTTGAAAAAAGTATGGCTAAGTAGTTAAAGGTAAAAGAGTTAGAATGTGAAAGACTAGAAGATGAAGTTATCTCTCTAAAGAAGAGACTTGGAAAATATCTTGATAAGTTATCACGGTTTAAGGAAAGCTCAAAAACCTTGGATGATATTCTCAAGATACATAGATCTCCATTTATTAAGACTGGACTTGGTTTTGAAGAAGATCAAGAGAAACAAAAAGGGGAGTCAAGCTCAAAATAAGTAGAAGCATCAAAGAAGGTATTTAAAGAAGAGCCTAAGACCTATACTGATAATTTGAGAAGTGGAAGCATCAATGAGGAAGACAAAAATGCACTATCAAGGAATAGGAACCATCACATAAAAAGCAAATAAAGAACCATGAGACCATATTCTTCAAGGCAAGATGAATATTTCTTCCAAGGTTATTAATACTCATGTAATTTTTTTGGTCATAAATCTATACATTACAGGGTTCATGGTAAGAATGATTATGGCTTCACCAAAAGAAATTTCAATTTATTTGCACTTTCTAATGACTACAATATCATGTGTTTCAATTACAATAATTTTGGGTATAAATCAAAATAGTGTAGAACAATGTTTCCTGAATTTTCAAAGATAAGCAAGAAGGAAATTCAAAATGCTCAAAGAGGTATGACTTCAAAATTTTAGAGAAAGAAAATGAAACAAGAAGAGGAGCATAGTACTTTGGGATTTTCACTCCCATCACATAATTGATCACGTCAAAAAAAGGAGGTGGTGAGGGGGCTATGCTGAGGGTCTTATTTTTAGCTCCAAGGAGCCATTTGCCTTTGATGTCAAAGGGGGATAATTCAGTGAGGGGGAGCACCTTGTCAAGGGGAGCAGATTTGGAATCCAATTGCAGTAAAAAAAATTTATAGGATTACCATCAATGACAAAGGGGGAGATTGTTGGAAATATTGAGTTGTCATTGATGTCAAAGGGTGTATGGCACTCAAGGCAATGTCAAAAGGTGCATGGTACTCAAGGCAAAAATATTCTTCAAGGATGATGAGTTTATAAGGATGGACAAATTATTCAAGTCAAGGTTTATTGCAAAGCAAGGCAAATATTTTTATAGAAAGGATTATAATATTTAATATCTAATTTAAATATTATAAAGAGAAGTTTGAAAGCAAAGGACAGAAAGGTTTAAAAGTGCTTGGGACAAAGGTTTAAAAGAATTAAATATTATAAGCAAAGGACAAGGGTTTAAAAGTGCTTGGGACAAAGGTTTAAAATAATTAAATATTACAAGCAAAGGACAAGGGTTTAAAAGTGCTTGGGACAAAGGTTTAAATATTACAAAGGCCAAAGGTTTTAAAAATATTAATATTATAATATTTTTTTAAATATTATAATGGGTTTATAAGTTTTGGTGCCAAAATTATTGAAGAGAAAAATTAAATCACTCATAAGTCTATGAGTCGACCTCCCAAAGTAAATGATAAAGCATATTTATATGGAAGCAAAATATTGCATTTGTTCAACTAACACGAATGCTAAATTGAAAATCGAGTGGCAGTTGGCAGAGAAGGAAGAAGAGCACATTGTGGGTGGCAATGAGTGAAAAAGGAAATATATCATTTAAGCTTCAACGTCAATCTCATCCATGTGGCTAGCCCAGCTGGCTGTCGAGCTAGCGCTAAGGCATTGTGGGACAAGAGGTGGCAGGATCAAATCCCTATGATAACATTTTTTTTGTTTGGTCGATAGAATGATGGAAAGGTCAAATAATACATGCTGCAACTTATTATTCACACCATCGAGGTAGCTTGGTTGGTTGCCTAGCCTTTGCTAAGGTGTTGTGTTGGTGAAAGTTGGGAGATCGAATCTCCTTCACGCGTATTGGGTGTTTTTGCTATGCCAAGGTAAGGGCAAACATTTTAATTTGATTTAATAAAGTGAGAGACATAAGGTATGTTAAGATTATATTTTTGCATGCCTAAGTGGGAGACATAAGGTATGTTAAAATTATATGTTTGCATATTTTAAGTGGGAGTTATAAGGTATAAAGTTGATATCTTTAAAATTAATTTTTGCATGTCATAAAAGGAGAGATGAAGGGTTTTTGTTGCTAATTATTGTGAGTCTCAAAAGGAGAAATAAGGAGTGTTTTTTAGCTTTATAGTATATATGTTTTGATAAGAGTGTTAAAAGTGGTTGATTTATTGATCGAAAAGGGAAAAAGAAATATACTAACATGTTTTGAAGTGTTAAAAGAAAGGAAAGTTATTTTTGTTAAGATAGGTTTTGAGAAGCCTATACAAATAGAATATTGTCATCATTAAGGTATATTTAGAGGTATGGTGATTTAGTTCCTTTCTCAATGGTGGTTTTTGTTTGAAGGAAATATTTTAATGTCATATGGTTGGATTTATAAGGAATGACTAAATATGCATTGGTTTTGATTGAAGAGAGTGAATGTGGAAAGGTTATAGATCAACTTGTGCATTTGATTTGATTGAAATTGAAGCAAAAGTTATAGATCAGTTTTGAGAGCATAGTTGTGCATTGTTTTGATTAAAATTGGAAATAAAAGTGCAAGGGCTTGAGAACATAGTTGAGCATTGCTTTGAATGTAATTGGGAATATATGTGCAAGGTTTTGAGAACAAAGTTGTGCATTAGTGTTGATTGATATTGGGAATAAATTTGCAAGGGTTATAGACCAGATTTGTGAAGCAAATTTGTGCATTGGTTTTTTGTTGATTTTGGGAGTACATAAGAAGTTCAATTATCAAGTGCTAGACTAGAGCTATTTTTTGGAATGCAATAAATGTGAGACATGTGAAAGTGATAAAATTAATGAATGTGAAAGAACATATTGAGTATTTGTAATGCATATCATTATTTATATGTTCATGAAGAAAAGGAATACTGAGTAGAATATGTCTAAATTATTTTAGTCAAAAAAAGCACTTTTGGGAAAGATATGAGCAGGTTTGGTGAGAAAAATTTATGAGCAGGTTGAGTTGTGTTTGAGAGCAGGATTGAGCAGGTTGAGTTGTGTTTGAGAGCATGATTGAGCAGGTTGAGCTGTGTTTGAGAATAGGATTGAGCAGGTTTTGTGAGTAAGTTGAGTTTTGTTTATGAGTAGGATTGAGCAGGTTTTATGAGTAGGTTGAGTTATGTTTGTGAGTAGGTTAAGCTATGTTTTTGAGTAGTATTGAGCAGGTTTTATGAATAGTTTGACCTTTTTTTGTGATTAGGATTGAGCAGGTTTTGTGAGCAGGTTTGAGCAGTGATAGTGAGTAACCTTGAGCAATTTTGATGAGTAGGTTTGAGCAATGATATTGAGCAGATTTAGGTAGTGTTAGTGAGAATATTTGAGCAAGCCTTTGAGTAGGCTTGTGGGAAATTTTGAGTAAGATTTATGAGTAGGATTTGGAGTAGAAAAAATTATAGGAGATTGGTGTCTCTTGTGGATAGAGATCCATGAACTAGAGTAAGAGGATATTGGTGTCTCCTATGGATAGAGGTCCATGAACTAGAGCAGAGGGGATTGAGGTCTCCTATGGATAGAGGTCCATGAACCAGAGTAGAGGGGATTGAGGTCTCCTATGGATAGAGGTCCATGAACTAGAGCAAATGGGATTGAGGTCTCCTATGGATAGAATTCCATAGAATCAGAACAAAGTGGAGTGGTGTCCATAGAACTAGAACAAAGTGGAGTGGTATCCATAGAATCAGAACAAAGTGGAGTGGTATCCATAGAACCAAAATAGAGTGGAGTGGTGTCCATAAAATCAAAACAGAGTGGAGTGGTTTCCACAAAACCAAAATAGAGTGGAGTAGTGTCCACAAAACCAGAACAAAGTGGAGTGGTGTCCATAGAACCAGAACAGAGTGGAGTGGTATCCACAAAACCAAAATAGAGTGAACTGGTATCCACAGAACTAAAACAAAGTTGAGTGATGTCCATAAAACTATAACAAAGTAGAGTGGTTTCCATAAAACTAGAATAGAGTGGAGTGGTGTCCATAGAATCAAAATAGAGTGGAGCAATATCCATAGAACCAAAACAGAGTGGAGTGGTGTCCATAGAACCAAAACAAAGTGGAGTGGTATCCATAAAACTAAAAAAAGTGGAGTGGTGTCCACATAACCAAAATAGAGTGGAGTGATGTCCATAAAAATAGAATAGAGTAGAGTGGTGTCCATAGAACTTGAGAGGGGTTTGGTGTCTCCTATGAATTGGTGCCCACGAACATTGTAATAGGGGATTGGTGTCTCCTATGGGTTGGAACCCAAGAAAATTTTTGAGAAATTTATAAGTAATATTTCTTAGTGGATGTATCCCACATTGGGTGAACCATGTTAAATATGTGTCTCTTATATGTGTGGTGATTTGTGCATTATTTCATTACTACATTAATATTATTACTATTATCATTTGGATTGAAAAGTAAAAAGTTTTATCTTATAATATTCACCCTCCCCTCTCAATATAAGCTTATGTTCTTCATTCTCAACCACTCCTAGGTAATATTTGGCATGTAAGATTCTACTTCATAAACCCCCAGTAGTTGTAATCCATGTCCAATATAGCTTTACATGTAGTACCTTTTTGTTGTGGGATGTTGATCTTATCCCAATCCTCCTTGTATTTTTTGTTGGCATATCTTCTCCAAACCCACTAGTGTTATTTTTTGTTCTTCCCTTGTGCCTGACCACAAAAAAATTCTTGTGTTTGTCAATATCTTTTAGAATTCTCTTTGGATCCTGAAGTATAGAAAAATTATAGAATGGGAGAGCTTGTAGCATAATTTTAATCATTGTAATCCTTCCTCCCAAGCTTAGCCATTTGTGATTCCATTTGCTTAGCTTAGCTTTAATTCTATCCATCAACCCTTTCCATTCCTTGCTTTTGGTTTTGTTTGCAGATAAAGGTACTCCTAAATATTGTATGGGTAAAGGAGTTTCCATGAATTTCAACAATTGTATAATTTTATCTCTCACCCTCTTCATTGTATTGAAAAAAATAATTTGAGATTTTTTTTATTAAAAGTTTTCCCAGTAGCTTGAGTATACCCATATAAAAATTATTTTATGTTTCTTGCTACTATGAGATTGGCTTGACTAATAAGAGAAGTATCATCCACAAACTGGAGGTGATTTATCTCAATTTGAGAACTTATTTTTAGGCCCCTTAGCCTCCCCTCTTGTCTCCCTTTTTTAATAGTCTCCCAAGACCCTATGTGTAAAGGATAAAAAGGTAAGGGGAGAGAGGTTCCTCTTGCCTCAACCCCTTTTCTACTATGAACATGGGAGAGGGATTGCCATTTACCATAACTAAGAATGATGTAGTTTGTGTATAGGCTTTTACCCAATCTCTCCACCCCTCTACAAAACCCAATTTTTTCTAAAATTATTTGCATAAAGTACCATCCTACTCTATCATAGGCTTTAGAAAGATCTAATTTAATAAATATACCTGGGTATTTTTATTTTCATATTGTGTATATCACCTTCTAGGCCACTACTATTCCATATAGAATTTGTATGCCTTCAACAAAACCACCTTGCTCACTTGAAATCAGATTTGGTAAGAAATGTTTTAACCTTTTTGCCATAATATTTGTTAATATCTTGTATACTACATTACATAGTGAAATAGGCCTATAATTATCAATTATCTCACTAGGTGGTCCCTTAGGAATCAAAGTGATAAAAGTATGATTCAAGGCTTTTAAAATTTGCTTACTTTGTCTAATTTCCTCCAGTGCCTCCACCACTGCTTGGCCCACAATTTCCCATAAATTTTGATAAAATTCAATGGGAAATCCGTCTGGTCTGGGTGTCTTTTCCATTTGTATTTTTTTTATGATTTGTGAGGTTTCTTCCAAAGAAATTTCATCCATTAATAATTTTTTGTGTTCAGGTTTGACTAATTATAAAATTACCTCTAGTATCTTCTCATACCATATTGCATTCAAATTTTCATTGTTGCTAAAAAGAGTATGGAAGTACTGATTTGTTATAATTTTAATTTCACTTCTACTATTTTTTACCTGAACCATCATATTTCTAAGACCTGTAATTCTATTTTGTTATCTCCTAGATGTTGTTGTCTTATGAAAGAATGTTGTGTCTTGGTCCCCTCCTTTAACCATGTGATTCTAGATCTTTGTCTCTAATAGATTTCTTCTTGTTCCTTCAAAGCTTCATCTCTCCTAATAATTTTTTCCTCACATTGCAACAGTTCTTTTGTAATAGTTCCTTGTATTTTATCTTGAGCAATCTTCTCCTTTTGATCCTTGATTTCATTCTTTTGGGTTCTAGTTATTTCCTTCTTTTGTTCACTCCACTCCTTTAGTTGGGTCCTTACATATTTTATTTGTTTGTGGATTTTGAAATGGTATGTCCCAAATATTGGTTTCTCTAATTTCCACCATTCCTTTATATGATCTCCCAAATCCTCATATTTCAGCCACCATAGCTCAAATTTAAAAGTTCCTGTAACTGTATGATTATCTTCTTTTATGGTTAGGATTATTGGAAAATTATTTGAAGAAAGCCTATCCATGACCCTCACTTGATGCTTGGTATTTTTGGCAATCGAATTGGTCTAGATGCAGATTTTCTAAGTCTACAATGCCCTAGACCCACTGTCAAGCACTGAATGTCCAAAGAAAAGAAATGTCCTCCATGCCAATCTCCAGTAGAGCTAGTTCCAAAAATAAAAATGGGTTTTTTGAGATAAGGTTTAGGAAGATCCTAAAAGAGAGGGAAATTGCTAAAAGGAATGTGAAAGAGACTAAAATCCTAAAAAATAGGGTGATGGATAGAAAGCACGATACATAACTTAACACTTGAACCAACAACAATCAAAACAATAGACCTTTAACAAAAACCAACATTAAATATTCTCAACCGCATAAACTCTAGGGGTACTCTAGGATTAACCCTCTGATGAAAGCTAAATCCAGAAAACATAATTCAAGATGTATGATAAAGAGACTAATTTAACAGAAATAACATGATAGAAGTCATACACAGAGATAGAAGATTCAAGACCAGAGCCAAAATTCTATATTTTGAAAGTAGATTTCAAAGTATACAGCTACTTTTCTAGAAAATATTATCCATCCTTAATTACAAAGAAAAGACCAAATTTTATAGAGGATTTTACTTCCTAAAACTTTAATGCCCAACTACTTCCCTAATGGTGATAGGAAGATTTGATTTGAAATTGACTTAACAACACTTAATTCGACCTTACAGATAACTCAACATTGAAGGTAGAAGGTTTTGATGATCCACCATGATTAGATGGCTTAGAGCAAATATTTGGATTGGTTTAATCAGTCAATGGCAATTTTGGACAGTCCCTGATGGTTTTGGGCAGTCCATGGTGGTTCTAGGTGGTTTGCACTATGTTTGGGACTCACTAGGAGTTTTGTTCCATAACTGGAGTGACAACACTTTCACTCTAGAAGTGAAGCAAAAGTGTCCCTTGTCATGCCTTAGAAACTTTGTGTCCCTTTATTTTGGGTGTCACTCCTTGGATGGAGCAACAGAGGCTTTAAATCCACTTATGGAGTGACTGGAAGATTCGCTTAACTAGTGGAGTGATAGGAAATATGACTATGTTGACTTTATTTTAAGCTTCTCGCTCCTTGGGTGGAGTGACAGAGGCTTTCGCTTCACTAGTGGAGTGCCTCGAAATTTTTCTCCACAAGTGGAGCGATAGCCCTTTTGACCAAGATTTTGACCTATTTTGTACACTTAGCCTCATATTTGCCTTAGATTGGTTTTTTCTCCACTGATGGGGTGATTGAGATATTTGCTCCACTGGTGGAGCACTTGCAGTTTTGATTGGATTTGACTTTTCTTGCATCTTTAGTGATATTTTCTTATCTTTGTGCCTCTCCAAACTTTCGCTCCACTGGTGGAGTGATAGGGCATTTGAATTTTTTGGACTTTGACCTCTCTTTGCGCTTTAACTTTCATGGTTCCCAAGGAGGAGCTTTCACTCCACAAGTGGAGTGAAATTCTGGCTAGCGCACACTTAGTCTTTTTGGGAGGCTTTCGCTCCACATGGAGCGAAAGTCTGGCTTCGTGTCTTGACCAAGACTTAGTCGTTTGCTTTCCTTCCATTTGATAGGGACTTTTTCTCCACAACTGGGAGCAAAAGTGTCCTTGCATTGCACTTTAAGAAAACATGATTTGAAGATTATCTAAGTTGCTAGAAACTATCACCATGCCTAAAGAATAAAATAAACCTATAGAAATTAGTTTTTAAGCAAAAATTTGCCCACAACATCGCCCATGCTAAAATGTTTGTAATTTTACATGCAACGACAAGAAACATGTAAAAAAATAGAGAAACCACAGAATTTGAATGAAGATAGTTTTGAGTAAAAGAGATAGTTGGTGAAAACACAGCAACATAACAACATCTTAACCATTTTTTATGGAAAAAGAGAAGTTTTACAATGATTAACTCTAAAAAACTGCATATAAAATAAATTTATAAAATATGGTAAGAATGGCAACATCTATGGTGGCTCATGGGGTATTGCATCTACCTCAATTAAAATATCCTAGATCTTATACTTGGATTGCGGAGTCATCTTCACTTGGAGAATATTTGGAATGTTCCTCGCTACTACCTGGTAACTCTTCAAGATGGTCCTTCTCTTCTTCCTTTTCTTGTTCTTCTTCCTTTTCTTACTTGCTCTCTATATCCTCCTCAAGATTAAGCTCATGTGGATGGGGAAGAAACCTCTAAAAATAGCTCATAAAAATATGTTCATATACTGTGGAAGCCTCGATTCAGTGTTCGAAGATAAATTTTGGATACTTTTGGAGCTCCTAGATCAGGTAACGAAAGGTTTCAATACACTCAATGTTAGAAAGATTCAGCCTTCGATCAAACTCCTACAAGGTAGACTCAATAGTGGTATATTTAGCCATGAAAGGGATCACTTGTGCTTATGAAATTGGGTCCTCCCAAGTTTCAACATCCGAAGTGCTATCAACAAATACTGCCCATATCGGCTTCAACTCCTTGAAATGGGAATGGGTTGTTCATTGTCTGTGAAACCAGGGATGCTACTTTGTGCTAGGGTATTATAGTACTGTAGTGAAACTTCCCTCTCCTGCTCAAGGGTGTTTAAAAGCTTACGAGACTTTTTTATTAGCTCAAGCTTCATGGATAAATAGCACAGGGTCATATTTTCTATTACCCAGGATCACACCAAGGAGCTCATGGGAGTAAAGTGCACATGCATATCTTCAATTTTTTGGAGCTGCATGACTAGGTCTAGCAAAAGACCAACGTCTATCTGAGTAGCTTCCAAAATGGAGTGGCCTTTGATAATTGCCTCTTGCACCTCCATAAAGAATGATAAAACTATGAATCCCCATGTAGCTCTCTTCAGAAAAATCTACTAGGAACTACAGGCGCATATCCTTGAGACACTCCCTAGAGAACACAATAGTTTGTAATATCTTCTCTACTAACTCGACCTACAACTGTTGGAGTTGAACGGTGAGCACCTGCACTTGCTGATTTTCTTGGGTGCACACCTTAATTTTCTAATTATGTTTCTTGGAATGTTCATCGTTCTTGCCTCTAGCAAAATAACACGTCTCAGATGCATGGCTTCAAACTCTAGTACTTCAATCTGCCTCTTTGCCCCTACCAAGGCCTCTTCAAGATCAAAATTATTGGTTTGCTCTTGAAATAAGCACTCCTTGTAGTACTCACCATGAAAATTTATGGAGCCCATATCAACTTGAATTTTGTCCATCTTCCACACTATATTCATTTTGGTCACATCCTCCACGATATGGTAGTAAGCATAATCAACTAGGGTCATCTCCCCTAAGGGCTTCTGGACAACTAGTATCTTCTCCACCATTTGGAGATCCATCTTCTCTCAATCGATGATGGATGATTTTTGAGTTTGCACCAGAGCCTATACCTCCTTATTTCGATGATCCCTTAGCTAGCGTTATGAACTATAGCATGCCTTTTAGATACTCTCAGTAGTAGCAAGTTGGTGTGTCATTTCCAATTTAGACTCAAGTAGCTTTTGAACTTCAACTTTGAGGATCAGTGTGAAAGGAAGGAGGGGAAGCTATGGCTCAAGTTTGTACAACCCATGGGAAATAGGAAGTAAAGTGATTGTGCTAACCCTCAAAGGCACTTGGGTTTGGATAGCAACTATAGATATGGTGGATTTGGGCATTGAAACATCAGATGCAGTTGATTTCATGATAGTGGAGGGCAGTGAAAGGGAAAAGGGTATTTTTGTAGTAGTGGAAATATCTACAATAAGGTCTTCTAAAACAAAAAAAATGGAGTTTTATAGACACAGATATCTCGAAAGCATTAGGGTTAGTGTTAAAATATGTGAATGCAATTAAGGGTGACAAAAAGGTTTGGGAGACTAAAATATCAAAAACAGTGGTGAGAGGTAAAGGAAAAGAAACAAGATAATCAACTAGGGTTTCAACTATTAATGAAATGGATATTGTAGAGAGGGAAGAAGAAAGAGATGAAATTAAATGCATACCTTTAGGCTCCATGATCAAGGGAGCCAGGGAATATGGGCATTACATGTGTGGGTCTTCTTTCTCCTTGTGCTCATCAGATGGTGAATCTTCCAAATTAATAACCATTGTTTCTCCTTTATGCTTATCCAAATTCTCTATGATAGGGACTTTGGGAGTGCTTTATGGAGGGGTTTTAGGTGCTGCTTGAAAGCTCACTCTAAAGGGTTTTGAAGTCCTAGAGTGTGGCTTCTTTTCTACAAACTATGAGAGGGGCATCTCTTCAAATTTTCTCTTTGGGAGAGCAGCCTTCTTCTGAGGTAGTGGCCCACTCTCTCCAACCAATGGTGAATCATCTAGGACTACCTTATCCTTGTCTTGCACCACATGCTTCTTCACTTCTAGATCTTCCACTTCATCTAGACCTCATGTACTTTGAGGTATAATATTAGAATACGAGAGGGCCTAATAGGTGTTCATATTTTCATCATATGTCATTGAAAACTTGTCATCCATCACCATTGGGTATTCAGAGGCCATTTTATCATTTTGGAGCCTCATGATAAACCACTCTTTGATTTTTTGGTCTAACCAATACTTCAGCTTTACTTTCATCACCACAAAAACACTCATGGGCAGCTTCTATTCTAGATTGACAATTGGGTTATACTCACTCTCCATGGTGTAAAATTCATGCCAATGGGGATAAGAGAACCATATCATCAATGTGCCACTCTAAATTACATCCCTTAGGATTATTCCACTAAGAAACCATGTCCGAGTGAGGGCAGTAGTGAAATAACTTCACTCCAATGTGGTCTTGAAAGATATTATGCAGATCATACTTCTAGCACTAGGGGAGCTCAATCAATCCAAAGTTGAACAGTGTTACTATATGCACAATGTTTTGACCATAATGCATTAGCTTAATATCTCTAAACTCAAAAGGTATAGGGCACGTGTGCTTCTTTCCCTATCTTTCCTATATAATTCATTGGTATATTCGCACTGTCAGGTGACCTCCAGGATAAACAGGTAAGGCATGGCATAAAAGGGCAATAGAAAGGATTTCTCTATGAACCTGTAAATTCTAATAATCGAGCCCTAGGTGAGTAGAAAAAAAATATCCCATTTTCTCATCCACCAATTTGTCTCTCAGCTCCATGGGAACTCACTCGTAGTGGTTGTAGATCAACTCTAGTGTTGGCCCCAAGAAAACCTAGTTAAAAATATAGTACAATTTATCTCTGGATAAGCTCTACATCTAGAGATAAACTGACAATGCCTTACCTTCCTCATCCATCTGGTTCTTGGATATGTAGGGTAACTTATCATGCAGGTGGTAAAATAAATACCATGCTAGGGGGGATCAAAGCCTGAACTGATCATCTTTGTGGATTTGCAGGTAGGATAAAGATGTGTGCAACTATCGCACCACCCACTCTGCCCAATTGAAGCAAATTTGTATAGCACCCAGATTCATCTTGGATGGGAAATAAATTTCATTTTCAAAAATGGAGTTCACCATGGACACCTGCTAGCTATAAAATGTGGCATCGGTAGAGAGTCCCATTACCCATGCTAGAATCGAATAGATGTCATGATGTAATAATTCTTTTAGGTGTATGGATAATTGGGGAAACCCTTCATACGATGACACTCCTTTCAATTGCTCACTCATAAACTAGCACATATCAGGTATAGGCTTATACCTATCACCCTGCTCGGAGTTATTGATCTTTTTGGGGGTGAAATGACCCAAGGGTTTCTTCTCATAGACGAAGGCCTCTTGAATAGTATCAGCTATTATGGAAAACAACATTCTTCCCCTCTACACTATCCTTTTCTTGGTATTGTAAAATTAGGAGACTGCCTACACAAATTTTGGGTAATGGTGTATAGGCATACACATGTAGAAGAACAAGTGGGAATAATAAACTGCATCTAATGGGTTCCCAATTGGAATTTCATTATACACCTTCTTGACATATTGGAACAGCTGCTCTAGGTCCTTATATGTCATCATGCAATCCTAAAGCCTAAAGATATTATATTCATGTGGCATTAGCTTTTGAGACTTCTTCATGTGCTTTCATGGCTTCTTCGAGCCACTCTTCTTTGTGGGAATCACCTTTTCCTTGGATGCCTCCTTTTACTCCCCACTCTTATTTCCCATGTCTTCTAGCTTTGAATTCTTACATAGATGAATACTTCAAAAATAGCAGGGCACAAGGGTTGTATTGACGTAATCTACAATGAAGGGTACAAAACTACTCTAACAAACCCTCTCCTTATAGCACTCCTTTCAAACCTATCGCATTAAATACCAACATTGAAAGTTAATGTAGGTAGAGATTGTGTTGTTGATATTTTACCCTCTTCAAATATGGATGACATCAATGGACGAAGA
The DNA here is from genome assembly GCA_028583015.1 of Wollemia nobilis. Lineage (NCBI taxonomy): Eukaryota > Viridiplantae > Streptophyta > Pinopsida > Araucariales > Araucariaceae > Wollemia > Wollemia nobilis. The sequence continues at coordinate 12,273,079 of JAQPPZ010016869.1, read as the reverse complement.
TATTCCTTGGGGCATGTGATTCTCAACCTAAGTGCTCACTTGGACCTATTGTGGGGGGGTGCTTCAGATGTTATAAAGTAGAAATTATTTGATTGGATAGGTATGAACGACCCCACTTTATAACACTCTGTTAGGGTTTGAAAACACTTTTTGAATTTAATTTATCCCCTTTGCAACACTTGGTGCTTTCTGGGTGGATGGCCTTAAAATAAGGTAAGACAAAAAATAGAAAAGAAGGGGGAGACTTTCGCTCCACTAGTGGAGCGAAAGCACACTTATTCAATTTTTTTTTTACTTCTCTTTTTTTTGAACTGAGGTAGAGGAGCATTCGCTCCAAAAGTGGAGTGAAATAGAACCCTCCCCTCTTTTTTTTAAAAACATAATATTTTGCTCCAAAACTTGAGAAAAATAAAAATAAACACATTTTTTTAAAACGTATATACATAATATTGTACCTGATAGATTACTAATTTTCTTAGAACTTGGTTGGTGATAAGCTTTTAGAAGAAAACCATTCACCAAAATTGAGAGAGTGAAACCCTCCATGTCCTACTGAACAAATAAGTTGATCTGATTGATGTTGAAGACTCTAAATGGGCCTTCCAAGAAGGCATTGAACTTCTTGTGGTTCCCCATATTAGACTTGTTCTCATTCCATTTTAAGACCAAGTCCTCGATGTTGAAGGCTCTATCAAATTTTTTTTGCTAAACCAGCCCTTGGTGGATCGGTATGCTTTAAAAAAGCTTCATAAACCTTCTCTCTTTCCTCCTCCAACCACAACAATTGGGCTAACCTTGTATCAATAGGGTCAAATTCACCTTCTTCATTATTGAGCCACTTGAGTAACTCCAACACGGGTAGCTCTATATGCGTGGGTAAGACTACCTCTTTCCTGTAAACCAGTGAATAGGTGATGTCTTGATAGAGCATTTTATGGAAATGCGATCAACCCAAAGTGACTAGTCTAAGAGTAGATGTCAGCTTCACTTGTTCTTTTTCAAGGACCTCTTCAAGATCCATAGCAGGTTCTTGTTGGTAGACTCTACCAACCCATTACCCTGTGGGTAATAGTTATACAAGATCTTCAAGTAAATTCTATACCTGACTATGAACTTACAGATCCTCACACTAATGAAAGGAGAGCCATTATCAAACATGATCACTTTAGGTACATCGAAGTGAGTGATCAACTCTTGAAGAAAGGAGATAATCATGTCTTGGTTGGCCTGCTTTGTTAGCACTACCTTCGACCACCAAATAAAATAGTTTATGGTGATCAAAATGCATTTATGGTCAATGGAGGAGTTGGTATTTATGATCCCAATGAAGTCTAGGCCTTGATACTATAATGGGCCTTCTGCTTGAATGGGGTGAAGAGGAAGCGAGGCATTCTAGGTTCTACCCGAGTAGCGTTGGCAATGGTCGTAGCACTGACTAACCTTAAAAGCATCGATGAAAAGGGTGGTCTAGTAATAGCTTACCTTTATAATCTTTAGGGTCATCGACTTACCCATGAAATGACCTCCAAAAATCCTAGAGTGAAACTCCTCAAGGATTTTTAGTTTCTTCAACTCTTTGATACACCTCAAGAGAACTCCGTCGATGTTCTGATAAAATAGTCCATTGGGTGTCGATACATACTTGCCTACCTGCAACCAATATCTCCTTTTTGTGAAGAATTGAAGTGAGAATGACATATCCCCATGTGAAATTACTTGACAAGGTCATCTATCCAATCTATACTATCAACCGATAGGTTGGCAAGGTTGCTTTCGAGAATAGGGTAGTCTAAGTTAGGGATTGTTGTTTCAGCTACAGCACTTTTAGCTAATTCTTGGCAGAGTGCTCTACCTCAAACCAACTTGGTAGGGCACACTTAAATTTCAAATTCTTGGATCTTAGTGACCCATCCAGTCCTCCTATTACCAAGATCCCCTTGAATGATAAAATTCCTAACATTGGGTTATACCACATACACTATCATTTTACTCTAGAAGATGAAATGTCAAAATTTTGGAGTGACTTCATCATTGCATGCACTTGTCTTTAGATGAAATTCTACCCTTCTTTGTGTTATTGTATGATCTAGATATGGAACTCTATCAGACACTCATCTCCATCTTCCCCCTTCTGGGTCAAAACAACTACGTAGCTTTTTGTCTCCCTGACGACATATAGAATAAAATCCTTTACATTGTTGGGATTGATGAGGACTGGATCTTGAATGATAAACTCCTTGATCTCTTGGAACACCTACTTCCTTTCATCAATCCACTTGAATTTGACATCCTTCTTCAAAATCTCGGTCATCGGCTTCACCACCTGGAAAAGTTAGCTATGAACTTTCTGATGAAGTTTATTTATCCAAAAAAGGACTATAGGGCTTTTTTATTTGATGGTAGTGGAATTTATAGAAACACTTCATCTCGGGTAGGATCAACAGTTAATCTCTTTTTAGATATCAAGTGCCCAATAAATTTACCTTCCTTCACTACAAAGATTGATTTTTTGGGGTTGATGGAGATCCCAAAATCTTGATATTTCTCAAATACTTATTGCAAATGTAGGTTGTGTTCTTCCCTCTTATGGGAGAATAATTTCATGTCATCTAGGTATATTATGATGACATGATTTAATAGTTTTCCAAATACGAGGTCCATCATCCTTTGAAAATTTGTTGTGGTGTTTGAGAGGTCAAAGGGCATACATTGACAGGTGAAGGTTCCCCACTTGGTGGTGAACACAGTCGTGTGAGATCTTTGTCCTTAAACCATATTTGTTTGTTGCTGGATAAGACATCTAGCAAGGAGAACCTCTGTGTTCCTGCCACTATGTGAATAATTTGGTCAATCTAGGGTAGCGGGCAGTGGTCCTTGAGCGATGCTTGGTTAAGATTTCAAAAATAAATTCACAAATGGATGTCACCATTCTTCTTTCACACTGGGATGAGGTTTGCCACCCAGGAGGAATGCTTGATCAAGTAGATGATCTTTACTTCAAGCATATTTGGAAGCTCAGCCCTCATTAGTATCTTGATTTTAGGTTTATGGGCCTCTGCTTCTGCCTAAAGGATTTTATCCCTTCTTCCAGCTCAATGGTGTGATGTATGACATTTTTGTCATACCCTTTGAGATCTTAGTAGCACCAAGTAATGATATCTAGGTATTCCTTACACAGGATATGAATCTATTGGATATTTTTGACTTTGTAGTTGGCCCCTACCTTGATAACATTCCTCAACTCTAACTCTAGGTCTACGAACTCTTTTGGTCCACTTTGATCTTGTGTCTGATAGACCTATAATTTCAATAAAAATGACTCTCTAAGGTGATAAAACCCTTGTGGATATGGTTATTTTTCAATTAAATCAATCCCTCATGGTCTTCATCATTCAAAGTCTGATCTTGAATCGAATATGCTTCATTAACCAAAAAATTGACAATTTATTCGTCATTGTTGAACACTTGCAAATGGAGATTTTTACTAGGCACAAAAGGCCTATATATCAGCCTCACCATCTTCAACTTATGCATCATATTATCTATAGGTGATAATCAAGCATCGATAGAGGCTAAGACATCCACAAGCTTATTTTACTCTCACAAAATTGACTTGATGTTCAATGCAGTGAAGGATTCAAGCAAATTCCACATCTTATTATGGTACACCTTCAAATAGTGTTGCTTGGAGATGCACTTATTGGTAACTTGGTTGTAGAATAATTCAAAATCCCCAAATATCTACAACTACTTAATTTTGAGTATCTTGGCTTTCTTAAGTCCAAGGTGCAAGGCCTCATACTCAACTACATTATTTGTATAGCTCCATGCAAGCATGTACGAGTATATTGTCTATCCATCGGATGGAGAGATAAGAGAAATGATAGCTCTTGCATCATTCTTACATCACATGCCATCAAAGTATAGCTTCCATAGCTAATCAGGTACTGGGAACTCTTATTTAGGTGCTTTTGTTTTAGCCTTTTTAGGCTTGGTGAGTGAGTAGCACCCCAAATATATCTTGATAATGGCATTAAAATCGATCATGGAGAACTCATCTTCAATTCAGAGCTCACCGAGAGATTCTTCCATCAGGTCCACTTGTATTTCTTCTATCATCAGGTTGACAGAGACCGAGCCCTTCTCCTCATCTTCAAGTTTCTCAACATGAAAACCGGTAGGCTTCTCATTGAAGAGTTTAAATTTATTCCCCTTGAAGGGTATATCCAAATGTGAGTAGTCGAGGGAGAGATAGCCTCCCAAATTAGCTATGAATTCTCTTGAGAGGAACATACTAAAGTATGGCTCAAGTTCTACTAACATGATCGCTTGGATGATCGTGACCTGTGGCTTCTTGTGGAGTTGGATCGAAACATCTTTGATCACTCCCACCATCTTTACGGGAGTCTCATCTAGATGCAACACTCCAAGGCTACTCTGGGTATACTCCAAGCCCATGATTTCACACACTACTTTGAGCATGATGATTATTGTGGTGCTAGAGTTGATCATCCAGTTATGCACGATCTATTCTTCTATTTTAAGGGAAATGTATAATGGAAGGATTTGATTCTTATCTTTGGCCAAATTCATTAGTGTTTGTGCAAATACTGTCTACATCGACCTACTCTCCTTGTCCTTAGCAGACTTGAGGGATTCCTACAAAAGGTATACTTAACCCAAAATTTGGAGGGCATCATAAAGGCTTACCTTTATGGGTGCCTTCATCTCTTCGAAAATGTTGTATGTCGAAGTGCCAGATTCTTCAACTCCCTTTGAAGGTTTGTACTTATTTTGATACTATTGCATGACATCCACCCTTTTATGCTTGGTCAGTGAGGGGTATCAAAGACTCTCCCTAGCCTGGTCTCATGTCTTGGCTTGCGACTAAGAAGTTGAAGCTTTGGGTTGGAAAACCCTTTCTCTAGATCAAGGTGGCAGGTGGTCCTTTAGTAACTCATTCTACTCTAAGGTCACCATTGGATCGATAGCTTTCGCTAGTGGCTAGGTTCTTTCACTCCACTATTTGGGTGTATTTTGCACCTTCAGTTGATCAATTTGGGTTGGATCTACCTCAATAGGCTTCTTTCCAACCTTGGTGAGGATTGAGACTTGCTCAGTGGAAGACATCATAAAATTATAACCAGCTTCTCTGATCATATTGATTTACTCGTAAGCATTGCTAGTCAGTGTCTGAACATAGTTGAGGTGAACCATGTAGGTTTCTTTTTTGTATAGTTTGTTTCATGTGGTACAACAATATGCTAGATCTAAAGTGTTGGCATTTTCGCTAATCATTACCATTGAGTTTATTTTAGAAGGTCAGTGAGTATACTATGCTTGCTCTCTTATGATCGGGGGAGGAGGAAATCTCCTTGACTATTAGCTTTGATCATTATGCCTCCTCCTCATGATAGTCATCTTGTTTACAATTATTTTCACATATACACGTAAATCCTACAACTCTTTGACATGGTTTGAATTTAAGACCACCTGAGGTACGATTAATGGCAATGGTGCCAAGGACGTAGCCAATATAGGAAATAGGAGAGGAGTTGGGAGCTGAGGAACAATGAATTCTTGATATTGTGGCATGGGTTTTGCTTGATGCTGAGGAATTGGATTCCATGGTTGACTTGGGTACTCTAGGATGAAGGTGAAGCATATGTGCTCGAGTACATGTTTTGGAAAAATTTTGGATAAATCAGCATCATCATCTTGGGAGGTAACTTCCCAATAGCTATTAGATTGACTTTTACCTCTTGCACTTGCTCATACAAGCCAAGGAATATGTTGATATTAGCATGTTGGATGCTCATGCTAATATTTGAATGAAAAGCTCTTAGGTAATAGAACACTGTCTTCTCTGGGATAGGCTAAAGGTTGGTAGTAACTCTCTGCCAGGTTTGGGTAAACCTAAAATTGAAGTCAGCTACCTCCTAATGAAGGTGTCATTGGATAGTGGTAAATTGGAACAAAATAAAAGGGATCTACTTGTTCATTGAAGCCCCTTGTTAATTATTCTATCAGTTGGTCCCATGAAGTGATGGTGTTGATCGAGAACAATCGATACTAGTAGAGGAGCTTATCTCTTAGTGAAAGCACCAGCAACTTCACCATGACATCTTCTTCAGTGATTTGGTGAATGGTTGCTAGTCTAGCAATGTCTTGGATATGCTGGTGTGCTATATTTTCGATACCATTGTATGTGGGTAAAGCTTTTAGTACTACAAGTGATACTTAGTGTTGAGCGATCAAAGCTAGAGGTCTCAAATGATTCCATGTGAGGAAAATATTGGGGGTAGCTTGTTGTGCCATTGGTACATGTGGAGCGATTGGTTGAATTGAAGGATTTGGCTACAACGATGGTTGTAATGACGGCTATAATGGTTGGTTCAATTGGACTGAAGGATTTGGTTGAATAGGTGAATTTGGTGGATTAAAGGGTAAGCTAGTTGTTGTGCTGGCAAGACTTGGTCTCTACGAATCAACAATATCTACTTGCAATAATGTCCTGTTTAGCAGGATATTTGGCTAGACCACTCTAGGATGTTCTCCAAAATCATTAATGTCAAGCTCAAAGAAATCAATTACTTCTTCTCTATTCTTAGTCTACCACATCATGTACATGAAGGTATGAGCTTTTACAATTGTCCACGAGACTCAAAGGCTTTTGTATTTAGATGAGTCACTAGATGTTCATATTTGATAGTAAAAATATGAACATCACTTCTTAATACTACTTTAACATGGAATATTTGCATCTCACAGGGTGTGCCAAAAATTATTGGTAATCGAATCGGTCTAGATGTAGATTTTCTAAGTCTACGGTGCCCTAGATCTGTTGCAAAGCATTGAATATCTGAAGGAAAGAAATGTCCTCCATGATAATGTCCAGTAGGGCTGGTTCCTAAAATAAAAATGGATTTTTTGAGATAAGGGTTAGGAAGATCCTAAAAGAGAGGTAAATTACTGAAAGGAATAGGAAAGAGACTAAAAGCCTAAAATACAGTGTGATGGATAGGAAGCATGATACACAACTTAACACTTGAACCAAAAACAATCAAAACAATAGACCTTTAACAAAAACCAATATTAAATCTTCTCAACTACATAAACTCCAAGGGTACTCCAGGATTAACCCTCTACTGACAATTTAAATATAGGAAATAGAATTCAAGTTGTATGATAAAGAGACTAATTTAACAGAAATAACATGATAGAATTCATAAACAGAGATAGAAGATTCATAATTAGAGTCATAAGCCTATATTTCAGAAGTAAATTTTAAAGAGTACAACTACTTTTCTATCAAATATTATCCATCCTTAGTTATAGATAAAATACCAGCTTTTATAGAGGATTCTACTTCCTAAAACTTTAATACCCAACCACTTACCCAATGGTGGTAGGTAGATTTGATCTGAAATTGACTTAACAATACTTAATTTGATCTTGCAAATAACTCAACATTGAAGGTAGAAGGTTTTGGTGATCCACCATGATCAGACAGCTTAGAGTGTAACTTTTGGTTGGTTTAATCAGTCAATGGTGTTTCTGGACATTCCTTGATAGTTTCAGGTGGTCCATGGTAGTTCTGGGTGGTTTACACTGTATGTGGGGCCCACCAGGAGTTTCATTCCATAACTAGAGTGACAACACTTTTTCTCCAGAAGTGGAGCGAAAGTGTCCCTTGCCATGCCTTAGAAACTTTTTGTGTCTTTGTTTTGGGTTTCACTCCTCGGGTGGAGCAACAGAGATTTTTTCTCCACTTGTGGAGTGACTAGAAGATTCTGGTGGAACGATAGGAAATTTGATTGTGTTGAATTTCTTTTAAGCTTCTCGCTCCCTGGGTAGAGCAATAGAGACTTTCGTTCCACTAGTGGAGCACCTAGGATTTTCACTCCATAAGTGGAGTGATAGCCCTTTTGACCAAGATGTTGGCCTCTTTTGCACACTTAGCCTCATATTTGCCTTAGGTTGGTTTTCGCTACACTGATGAAGTGACTGGAATATTCGCTCCACTTATGGAGTGATAGGGCCTTTCACTCCATAGGTGGAGTGATAAGGTCTTTGAATTTTCTAGACTTTGACCTCCCTTTGTGCTTTAACTTTCATGGTTCCCAAGGAGGAGCTTTCACTCCACAAGTGCAGCAAAATTCTGGCTATCGCACACTTAATATTTTTGGGAGAATTTCGCTCCATATGGAGTGAAAGTTTAGCTTTGTGTCTTGACCAAGACTTAGTCTTTTTCTTCCCTTCCATTTTATAAGAACTTTCACTCTAGAATTGGGAGCAAAAGAACTTTTGCTCCACCAGTGGATCGAAAGTGTCCCTGCATTGCACTTTAAGAAAACATGCTCTGAAGACTGTCTAAGTTGCTAGAAACTGTCACCATGCTTGAAGAATAAAATAAACCTACAGAAACCAGTTTTTAAGCAGAAAATTTGCCCACAACATCGCCCATGCTAAAACGTTTACAATTTTGCATGCAACGACAAGAAATGTACAGAAAAAGTAGAGAAACCACAGAATTTGAATGAAGATAGTTTTGAGTAAAAGAGATAGTTGGTGATATCACAACAACATAACAATGTCTTAACCATTTTTCATGGAAAAAGAGAAGTTTTACGATGATTGACCCTCAAAATTGTATACAATATAAATTTATAAAATATGGCAAGAATGGCAAGAGGTATGCAAATATAATTTCTCCCCCATGAAGAAACGATCCAAGAAATATTTGATCATCTCCCCTTCCTTTCTTTTGTTTGTCCAAGTCATGGAGCTATCCACGGTTGGGATATATATTAGATTCATTTGACATGTTATTGTTGAAAAAAACCTATCCTTTTTATCCAAAATGGATCTACCTCTTTGTTATTCCTCTATTCTAAGCTTTGCACTGAAGTCTCCTTCCAAAATACATTGGTCCTATGGGTAGTTGTCTCTAAAATTCTATATGGTTGCACATTGATCCCTCTGTAATCTAACTATCTGTGCTCCATAAAAATTAACTATAGTCTAAATATTTCTAGTTTTCATATTTTATAATTGAACCATCAACACCCCTCTCGTAGAGGCTCCCCTATCTCTAGGAATAGTTGGTGATTCTTCATAGTGGTCAATCCACCTTATTTCCCCTGTGCTAATTGAGTAAGGATCTCTCCTTTTTTCCATATCCTCCTATTTATTTTTTATAAGTCTTCTCCTTGCATTGTGCTAATTATATCTGGACTCATATCTGTGATAATATTTTTGATTGCCTTTTATCTGGGGTGACTGCCTAAACCCCTCACATTCCAAGTAATTAATATCATTGAGAATTAGGAGAGAAAAATCATTCATCAATTTTACCTTTCCGTTCTAGCTCAAATCTCTTCCATGTTCCTCCATTTTTTTCTTGTTTGACTTCCTCCCTGCAAATTGGTTCGGTTTTTGTTTCTTCTCCACTTGATGAATACCTAGAGTAGGGATTTCTTTATTTTATATTTCTTTCTTTCATATCTATTTCCTATGTCAAAATTATTCTCTGCTCTATTTCCCCTCCTATGGTATCCCTCGTGGGTTGAATCTCCTCTTCCATGAGAGAGGTTGTATCTACTCCTTGCTTGTTCCCTAACACTATATTGGAATATTGTTCTTGATCAACTGGTGTGACTTGCTAAGTATCCTCCTCTAACCCTTCCATTTGAAAATCCTCTTCTTTTTCCAAGTTTTCCAGTTGTTTGAATATCTCATATTTGTTGTTTGTTCTTACAACTCTTTCTTCTTGTCTTTGGTTACTATGTTGATTTCTTTTTTTGGCCTTCTCATTACTTTTTGAAAGCCCTCAAAGTCTTTTGGGCCTTTCCCTTCCATTTGATTTCTCTTTTGCTAAAGAGATTGACCCACCATGTTAATATTTTCTTTTATCCCTTCTTGTTCATATTTATGATCCTTATATGTTGGGCACATTCTAGTCAAATGTCCATGAGTGTGGCACACCCAACATATAAATTGAATATCCTCATAATCTATTTGTTGGTGTTAGAAAAAATCCCCTATTTTTAGGTCTATCTTTTTTGGAAAAGGTTTTTTGAGTTCCATTTATACACAAACCCTAGAAAAAATTATTGATCCTCCTGAAATTGTTTCTCTTGATCTACCTTGATAATGCTCTACTAAGTTTCCTATTAACTTGAGTACCTCCTCTTTCCAAAAATCAAAGGGAAGGTCAAATAATATTACCCATATTGGTACAACAGTTAGTTCCACCCTCAAGTCAAATCTCATCTTCCATGGCTGCAAGAGTAGTCACGCTAGCCCATGATGATATGGCCCTCCCTCAAATATTTTTTGTCGATCTACCATCGATGTGAACTCTATATAAAATACCCATTTAAGAGAGTTATAATTTCATATTATCCTTCTATATTTCATTGTTTCCTTATCCACGTGTGGAGGAAGTGCATGGATGGTCTGAAACCCATGAATTTACCTATCAAGTTGTGTTTTGACTTATAAACAATATCCTCAACTATCCAGTCCTTAGTTATTTCCAATATTGGTATTTCTTTTGCTTGTGGTAGACATATGTTCACCCTCCCAGGTAGAGAATCCTCCTTTTTTTGCTTCCCCATGGTGTTTATGATTTTCTTTGCTTGTGTTTGACAGTCGTTGAAGCTATCTTGGGTTCCACATAGCTTATCCCAAAATGAGATTCCTTCGTTTGGAGGATTTGGTACCGAAGTACCTATGTCCCCCATTCTTGACCATGATCCTTACTATTAACAAACCTCTACCCTAGCTTCTGAAATCCTATTTTGATTCCTCAAATCTTTTCAACACTCTTTCCTTCATTTAAAAAGAACATTCATAAATTAAACAAAAAAACATTTTTAGTTTTACATAATTTTTTGTGATATCAAGTTAAAAAGAAAAGAACACTTTGCATAATAACACAACTTTCTAAGTTATAATGCTCAACTCTTATCTTCATTTGAGTTGAAAATTAATTTAAAGTGTATAATTGTTACGTTAAAAAAATTTTCGACACAACTAGAGGTTATAGTGGTAGCAAGGTACAATATTCGAACCCATGAAAAGGAAAAGGCATAGAAAATTGTAACGATTTAGCAATTCCTTTAATATAATAAAAAAAATACATAATTGCTAAATAATACAATTTTTTTAAAAATAAACCTATAAAATAATAACAATGCTAAAAAATAATTTAATGTGTCCTATGATTCTATTCATCAATCATATTAAATAGAGGTATTTATATATCAAGATTTATCAAAATGCAATGAAATCATATATATATATATATATATATATATATATAAGTATAAATCAATAAAAAAAATAACAATTAAAGAATAATAAAGTCAAAAAAATAATTCAACAATGTGCACTATGATTGGGTTAATTAATTATCTTAAATGGAGGTAGTTCAAGATTTACTCTTATCAAGGTAATGTGTGAGTAGTAAATATTTTTTATTAGATAATAAGAGGGGTTTTGGAAGGGACCCCAAACCTTGTTACAATAGGAACACTAAGAGCTTATGGCCACGCCATAAAGATACAATAAGTGAGCCAAGCATCTGAATCGAACAACACCTGGGCAATAATGATGAATCGCCAACATCGTTCATCCCAAAGGCAAAGATATCCAGAATGAAAATAAAAAATTTAATGCATGCTGATGAATCCAACATAAAACAAGAAGCACTAAGAATTGTAATTACCACTTAAAAAATCTCACTCAACATTAGTGCTTCAAATCTAAAAATAACTTTGGGATCCATTTTTCTCCTAACAAAAACTAAATACCAGGAAAAAATGGGGATTCAAACCCTTACAGCAACACGAAATATAATAATGAACACAAGAAGCACTAAATATTTAAAAATACCATAAAAAATAGTGCCTCAAAATTGAAAACAACTATAGAACCAAATTTTCACCCAATCAAAAACCAAAAAACAAGAAAAACCAAGAGTTCATAATCCTACAACAATAGGGAATACAAAAAAGAACACTTGGGAGCGAGAAATCAACACAAAGAGATCTACATCTCTGATAATATCCTACCAATTAAGCATTTGAAAATTTTTACTCTTAGAGAAGAGAGATGCAATAGTTTCGAGAAACCTTGTGAGATTAATCTGCCTTCTAGGTATATACTCTTTAGCTGGAATCTGATGCTAACCAATCTTAAAATCTTTAGAAACCCAGAACAGAGCAAAGTTCTTCAATAAAAAATTTTAGGGGAGATCCAACAAAGTAATTCTTTTGAGCATCCACCTCTGAAATCGAAGGACTACAACTAACCAAATAGAAAATCTCCCAAACCCCAAAAGAGAAAAACTTGAACAACTCAATCAGGGGAGCCAATACAACAATTGGGTTTTAGAAGGATTTCAAAATATTTTATCAGGGTTTTAAAAGGGACCCAAAACCTTAAATCCTGTGGGTTCAAACCCCACATGCACACAATGACATCGAATTCCCAACCCTTATGGCTTCTAACCCCACAAGCACATAGAAGAACAATTTCCCCACCAAGGAGGGAACCCAACTAAAGAGAGTTCAACCATCACCATCTGGTATTTTAGGGACTAATTACCAGTAAATCAACCCACCGCCCAACCAATTGTTCAACAACAGCACTTTGGTAAGTTGGAAACCTAGAACATAATTCCCAAGCACCACCACATGGATAGCACTGCCAGGAAAAAGGTAGGCTTTGCAACCCACCACAAAGTCTCTTGATCCACCAAATAAAAATTCTAACAAAATCGGTCCTCTTGATCTCCTACAAAACAAAATTTCAAGAGACAAAAAGGGTTTCAAGCTTAGCTGAAGAAAAGCAAAACTCTAAAGATAAATCAACGAATTCTCTTTGAGGAGGTTCCAAGTAGCAATAAAGAGGGTTTCAAGCTCAGAAGAAGAAAATTGTGAATCCAAGGAGAAGTCCATGAAGCCTTCATTTTCGTTCAAACCCTTGACCAGGACCTAGAACCATCCCTCATGGCCCATTGCATCCAGAACCACTATCCTTGCTTATAGAGTAGTAAATATTTGACTTAGGTCCAATTATCATATTTTATTATTATTTTATTCCAATAAATATATAAAAGAGTTTAAAATATGCAAACAAATTAAATGAAACTAAGTATGGATGGAAGATGATTCACTAATAGTAATATATGTAATTTTGATAAAAGCAATGGCTTCATGGAACTTAAATAGTAGAGGTAGAGTTTTGGAATTGTGATAGTTACAATCTGGTAAGGCAGAATATGGTAGCTCAAAGTTTTGGAAATATTAACCTAGTAATATGCAGTATGTCGACTATAGAGGTGAAGTTTTAGTATTGTGAATGCTCTTGCAGAAAAATGTAAAAAATATATAAAAAAAAATGAATTTTGAAATATTTGTATCTACAAAAACAATTGAAAAATATCTAAACAATAAAAATCAAGAATTTAAATTTTTTATGAAAATGTAGATATTTAGCTATAGAAACTCATGAGAATTGAATCTATTTGTAAAATCTCAAAATCTAAAAGAGATATTTGTAAATAAATGAGGACCCAAATACAACCCCTTTTTTTTGGAACTCGAATGGACAAATTCTGTTGGTATTTGCTAAGAATCTAGGAATCCAGACTAGTCACATGGTAGAAGCTAGAGCACTCTACCAAGGTGCCCTACAAGTGAGCTCTATGAACTGTAGAAAGGTTATTTTTTAGGGAGATTCCTTAAACATTATCAATATGGTCAATGGTAACTATACTCCCACCTGGACTATGGTAAATGCGATAGATGAAGTTCTTAGAATAACTCAAACTCTATAAGCAGTCCAATTTAATCAATTTTTTAGGGAAGGAAATAAATCTACTGACTTCCTGGCTAACTTGGTACTCTATCAAAATGGTGTGTCAATTTGGTGCAATGAGTTTTTGAAAGGTTTAAATTAGCTAGATAATGAAGGTAGTAATAGATAAACTATTAAGTGCACTGCTGGAGACCCAAAAGAGAGAAAGACTGAGTGAAATGGTACAGTTTTTATTTTTGAAGAGATACCTTTATTCAAATATTTTAAATTTGAATAGAAATTTGAGTTGCATGGCAACATCAAGTAGCTGGGATAGATGGCTTTTCCAAGTGGATCTAACTTAGAGACACATTAGAATACACGTATACGAGAAGGCTCAGGCACAATTTCAAAAGTTTTATTTTATTTCCCATAGTCTATGTTCTCTCTTGCGTGGGTAGCTTGTGTCTGTTCTGTTTTAGAATCCCCTGTGAGGGATTGTGGTGTGTTTAGTTTCATTTGTGGTTGATGTTTTTTGTTTCCTTGGCTCCTATAGCTCTTGTGAGAGTGTGCTCTTCTTAGGATCCTAGTTTCTCATGGTGGCTTGCATGCCCTTTTACCTCTTTATATAAGGCTTGAGGACCCTTTTAAAACCCCGTCATCTACCTAATAAAAAAAACAAATTATTCTAAACTCGTTTTTTTAACAGGAGAATAACCCCCTGCTCCACCTCTTTAAATGTTTACTTTGAGTGAGGGAGACCTAGAGGGGCAACTTTTTACAACCCATCAAAAACAAATATAAGGAAAAAAAACTTGTAATTTTTAAAACATAACTATTAAAAAAGATAAAACAACAACAAATTAAATGAAAATATATAAAAATAGAACATTTTGCTAACAATCCTATTTTTCAAAAGAAAAAATATATCAAAATCCATAGTAATACATGAAAACTAAATCCATGGTTATGTAACACTTTTCCCTTCGATTAAAAAACATTCATAAATTACACAAAAATATACTTTTAGTTTTACATAAAGTTTTGTGATATCAACTTTTAAAAAAAAAACTTTGCATAATAACACAACTTTCAAAATTAGAATGCTCAAATTTTAACTCTTATATTTAGTTGACTTGAAAAATCTCATAAAATCAAATAACTTAAAATGCATAAGTGCTAAATAATACAAAAATTAAAATACAAACATATTTATAATAACAATGCAAAAAATAATAATTTAACAATGTGTCCTATGATTATATTCATAAATCATCTTAAATAGAGGTATTTATAGACCAAGATTTATCAAAATGCATAATTGCTAAATAATACAAAAATTAAAAATCAAACCTATCAAAGAATAACAATGCAAAATTAATAATTTAACAATGTGTCCTAATGATTCTATTCATAAAACATCTTAAATAGAGGTATTTAAAGACCAAGATTTATCAAAATGTAATGAAATCATATAAATTTATATATATATATATATAAAAGTATCAATCAATCAAAAAAAAAAAAGAGTAATTATTAAAGAATAATAAATTCGGACAAAATATAAAGAAAGAAACTTGGGGAGGAGCAACATCTAGTGTTACAGGTCGGTGCTAAAAACTTTTGTGAAAACCAGCATGTTGGCTGGTGAAAGGTGTGTTGTAGTTTGGCTTTAGATATGGCAGCTTTGGGGGTCCTAGTGAATCGTGATATTTATCTTTTAAGGATGTTATTTTGAATAAGGGTGTATCTTCTTCTGATCATGCAAATGGCATGAATTTTTTGTCGCATGCAACCTTTGATCCTATTTCTAATTCTTCTTCGACTTCGAAGCTGAAGAATAATGGAAGTTTGGAGAAAAGCAAAGATCATCATGTCTTGGTTATTAGTCTTGATTCTGTTGCGGATGATGTTTTATATTTTTCTAAGCATGCACTAATCTGCAAATTCATGGGTCTCAAAATTTTTATCATTTTTAGAAAACTGGGTTAGGAGAAATTGGAGCCCTGAAGGTGATCTGGAGATTATTCTTGTATTTAATGGGTATTTTATTATTGTGTTCTCTCGTATGGTAAATCATAGTAAAGTGTTTGAGAGGGTCCTTACTTTCACAGACAGTATGGATTACTTATAAAACCCTGGCATTTAGGATTTGTTTCGATGGAGGAGAGGTCCTCTAGGATTCATGTGTGGGTTTGTTCACCATGATTCCCTATGGAATATTGGAGGCTAGATATTCTTCATTCTATTGTAGATATTATTGGGAAACTGATTGGTTTATCTTGCCAAACTTTATATAGGAAATTTACTTCTTTTGCACAACTTTGTGTTGAAGTAGATCTGAATAATCTATTGCCTGAATCATTGGAGATTAAACTGGAAAACATGTCTTGGGTCCAACAGTTAGATTATGAAGCTCTCCCATTTCGATGCTGCATATGCCATGAATATGGGCATCTTCAGAGAAACTGTAATAAAGTGAATTATCAGCCTTCATCCTCTTCATTTGACTTTCAAGATGCATCTACAAAGACAAAAGGAAAAGCTCCTATGGTTAATGAGATGCCCGATTCTGATGTATTTATTCCTTTTAAGTCTCGTTCAATATCTAGGCCTTTTATTCATCAGAATAAAGGTTTTGATAAGGGAGGTTTTGGTAATAGATTTTATGTGCTTGAGACTTTTGAGGAGCTACATGTTGAGGAGCAAGTCTGGAACAAAGGTGATATGGATGCTTGTATTCAAGATTTGGGTACTTATTCTTTCCTAAATTCTTCTTTTGAAATGTAAACTTCTGATAAGGAGGGGGGTGCCTAATAACCCTCTTGTAGGAAATGAAGATAAGTCCAAAGAGGTGTTAGATTATATTGATAAAGTTCTTAATAATTCCCCTTTGGATGAAAACTTTATTAAGGGAAATGAGGATTTTTGAACCCTCCCGAGACAATATTATCAAAGAGGAAAGGAAAAATAAATTTTCTTCTATGTTAGGTATTCACCCAAAAACTATCAAAAAATGTGGGGTGGAGAAGGTGGTAAAAGTAGGAAGAAAGAAGGATCAATAAAAAGTGAAATTGATAGGGGAATCCTTAGTTGAGTCTAGTGATGTTAAGACATTAGATTCTAACTTCTGTATTTTCCCAAAATTAAAGTGATATCTTGGAATGTTAGGGATTTGGGTAGTAGTCCTAGACAAAAAGCTACTCATAATTTGATCAGAGATCATAGACCTGATATTGTTTTCATCCAGGAAATAAAATTATATTGTGAATATATGGTTAGAATTGCTTCTAATATATGGAAAGGTGGTCATTATCTTGTTATTTAAGCCCAAATTTTGATGGGTGGTTTTGTGTTTTTGTGGGACCCACGAAGCTTAACTTCCTCTTGGTGGATGGGTAGCAAGAACTATCTTTCTGTGGTTACAACCTACTATTCATCTAGATCTTCTATTATTCTATCTAATGTGTATAGCCCTAGTAAATTATCAGGTAAAATCCTCTTATGGAATCATATTAGATTCATTCGATCTCTTGCTCCCAATTATCCTTGGATTGTGGATGGGGATTTTAATTATATCATGTCCTTTGAGGATAAGAATAATGGTGTGGAGTGTTTGGGCCCTTCTACTTTGATGTGGGATAATATTTTTTTCCTTAATATTGTTGATGTGAAGCCTCAAAATGGGCTCTTTACTTGGACTAATATAAGATGAACGGATTTTATTTCTAAGTTTAATGATAGTTGGACTTCGTTCTTAGAAATTCTAGGTTAGAGGGGCTCTGATCATTGGATCATTCTCTTTTAGTCCTCAAGATTCTCATTACCAAGAAATTTGCCTTTCAAATTTCAACTTATGTGGCTCAAGGATAAGGATTTGTATGAATGTGTGGAGAGGTGGTGGATAAAAGAGAACCAAATTTGGCACTGCTATGTTTACTTTTTTTAAAAACCTCCAGTTTGTCAAATTCAAACTTAGACAATGGAATAGATTTTCTTTTGGAAATATTTTTCAAAATAAAAAGCAACTACAGGATAGCCTAGAGGAGATCACTTTTCAAATTAAATATGAAGGATTGACAAAGTATTTGTTGGAAATGGAAGATCACTTTCTAGTCAGCTTGCTAAATGGGGGCTTCGTGAGAATATTTTTTGGAAGGAGAAATCTTAGATTGATTGGTTTTTGGAAGGGGATGGAAACACCTCTTTTTTTCACAATTCAGTTAAAGACTATAGGAATGGTAATGCTATAGTCTCACTTACTTCTGATCAGGGGAAAACTCTCTCATCCTTTAATGATATCTCTAATGAAGCAGTCAGGTTATTTTCCTCTCTTTCTCTGAGTAGGGTCCTCGTGATGCTATTAATATGAGGCTTATTTTGGATTGTATTCCTAGGCTAGTCTCTAATGATATGAATAATATACTAATGGACCCCATCTCAATGGAGGAACTTAAAATGATGGTTTTTCAAATGAAAAAAGATAAAACACTTGGACCTGATGGTTTCCCTATAGAATTTTTCCAATAATTTTGGGAAGTGTTATCTTTTGATCTGCTAAAAGTTTTTTAGGAATCCCAAGTTAATAAGCAAATGCTTAAAGCTATTAATTCAACCTTCCTTTCTCTTATTCCCAAATTTGAAAATGCTAGCTCGTTGGGGTCTTTCCATCCTATTTCCCTATGTAATATTACTTATAAAATTATTACCAAGATTAATATGGATCATCTAAAAAAATTTATTGGTTTTCTTATTTATCCTGAGCAAGGTGGGTTTGTTAAGGGTCGTCATATTTTAGATGGTGTGGTGGTTGCTACTAAAGCTATTCACTCTATGGATATCTCTAAGGAAAAGGCTATGTTCATTAAGCTTGATATGTCCAAGGCTTATGATAGGGTTAGCTGGCCTTTTTTGTAGAACATCCTTCAAGCTTTTGGGTTCTCATATAATTGGATTGAATGGGTCATGAGTTGTGTGACTTCGGCCTCCTTTGCAGTTTTAATCAATGGTTTACTATCTACTTTATTCTTAGCCTCTAGGAGGATTTTTCAAGGAGATCCCTTGTCCCCCTATATTTTCATCCTTATGGTTGAAGGTTTGGGCAGAATTTTCAAGAGTTTTCATAATCGTGGTGCTATACAAGGATGGTCTTGGATGGATAATTCTTTATCCCAGTATTATCTTCAGTTTGTCGATGATACTGCTTTTATGAGGAGGGAAAATTTTGAGAAAGCAATGAATTTTAGGAAGTTTTTAGATATTTACTTATCTGCATCAGGTCAAATTATTAATGAAGAGAAATCAAAGATCTTCTTCTTCAATATGGATGGTTATATTCAACGTAGGATTGCTAATATTCTACGTTTTTAGGTGGGTTATTTTCCAATGGAGTATCTGGATATTCCTATTTATTTTTAAAATATTAGAAGGGCTTACTGGAAAATTATTTTGGATAGATTTCGATCAAGGGTTAATCATTGGACTTTTCATTGGCTATCCTTTGCTAGTAGATTAACACTTTTGAAGTTTTCCCTTCATGCTTTACCTATTTACAGGTTTTCTATCTTGGCTGCTCCTAAGTGTTTTCTTAAAGAATTTGATTCTCTTTATAGAAAATTTTTATGGGAAAGAAACTTGGAATTTAATAAATGGAGCCTGGTCAGTTGGGATATTGTGTGTTGCCCTAAAGAGATGGGAGGTCTTGGTTTGAGGTAATCTGATTTGAATAGTCTCGCTTTGACTGCTAAACTTTATTAGAGGTGGTGCAGTAATCCTAATCAACTTTGGGCTAAAATTCTTAACCTCAAATAATTTGGTGGTGCTCCAACTAATGATAATCTGAGATTGGAGTTGAGGGGTTAAGGTTTCATTGTTTGGGACACTCTCAAAAAAGGTGTCATGCTTATTAAGCAGGGTATCTTTTGGATTTTTACTAAGGGAAACAAAGCCTTATTTTGGAAATATTTTTGGGATAATCATCCTCCTATCCTTTATTCTCTCCCCCACATTTGTCTTCTTTAGGATATTTTTTATGATACGGTTAGTCTAAAGTGACTGACTTCAAGCGACAAAGTCCTCTTGGCAGTTCTTTTACTCACTATTGGTGGGATTCGCAGGGCTGGCTAGAGGGTGGTTGTCATAAATATCATGACACGCTGGCTTCTATTTTAGCTTAGAGACCATGTTGTTTTTTTAATACTTTGATATTCTTTCTTGGGGCCATAATTCAAAAGGAAAATACACTATTGCTCTGGGTTATCAAACCCTTATTATGTAGAGAAGAGAGGAGATTGTGTCCCCCTATTGGAAGAAGATTTAGAATAAGTTTGGTTGGCCCAAATGTAAATTTTTTCTTTGGATTCTGTGTCAAAAGAAATGTTCAACTTGGGATAATATTCGAAAAAGAGGTTTTCAAGGTCCTTCACTATGTTTTTTTTTTTGGAAAGAATGAGGAAACCATTCCCTATATTTTCTTCCAATGCTCATATTCCTTGGAGTTTTGGAACTTATGGTGGTAGATCTATAAAATTCCCATCATCCATGCTACTTCTATTTTTTAATTTTTGGAAAGCTTGGGTAGACCCCCTACCTCTGCTTCATGTCTTCAAACTGTTTGGGATATTGGTCCTTCATCTTTTGGCATATTTGTTTGGAACGCAACCAACGAATTTTTTAGGGAAGTCAACTTGGAACCTTACAGGTATGGCTCAGAGTCAAAAGGATGGTTAAGGAGACTATTGAGGCCAAGTGTGTTATGATTTCTCCTCTTACTTCCTTTAACTAGCATATTATCAATAGATTGGAGATTTCTTTATCATCACCAATTGCAAACAGAGGCCCTGATAGGGGGATTGGCTCATTGAAGGTCAATAGATCTGGGAAGTGGAGTCCCCTAGGGGTGTTATCAAAATAAACATGGATGGCTCTTCCAGGGGTAACCCAGGTAATGCTGATATAGGAGGAATTGGCCATGATAGTGAGGGTGTGGCCCACCTCTTTTTCTCTATGTATAAGAGAATTCATTCGAATAATCATATGGTAGCATTGGCAATTCTCCATGCATTGGAAATAGCTTTTTCTTTGAGATGGAGAAGGGTTATTTGTGAATTCAATTCCATGATAGTGGTGTCTCTTATGAACAACAAGCATTTTTAGGATGCTTCCTGGTTTATGGCAAGAATAGTAAAACAAATTTTGAGCTTGGATGGGAATTTTGTTGAAATTTCTTTTGTTCATATTCCAAGAGAATGAAATAGAGTGGCTGATTTTTTGGTGAAGTGGGATTCTAAAGTATTCCCTTACTGGAAAGTTGATAGCTGGAATGATATTGATCAGGAGAAATCCAGACTCCTTAAATAGTTAATTCATGAGGACTAGGAAATATAATTTTAAGGTGGAGGAACCCGATTGTCATGGGTTGTTGTGTCTTTTCCAAGTTGTTATCAAAATGATCCATGGATTTCCTTGTTGGATTTATTGTATTTCTTATGATGTGCTAGCTTGGATCACTTGGAAATACTTGTGGAATGTATTGTTTTAGATCTGAATAAAAAAATATACCCAAAAATAATAATAATAATAAATTCAAGAAATAATTCAACATTGTGTGCTATGATTGGGTTAATAAATCATCTTAGATGGAGGTAGTTGAAGATTTACTCTTGTCAAGGGTAATGTGTTAATAAAGATTTGACTTAGGTTCAATCATCATATTTTTATTATTATTTTATTATTATAAATATATAAATAAAAATAGATAAAAATAAGTTACTTTTTTTTAGGATCAAGATGAAGAGGCTTTAATTAGAAATAATTTGAATGAGATTGTGTTTCAATATACTTTCAATAGTGAATCTGGGACAAATGATTAAACTGAAGCTTGAGGAGATTTAAAAGGATAAAAAATATGCAAACAAATGAAATTGAACAAAGTATGGATGGAGGATAATTCACTCGTAGTAATAAATGTAATTTTGATAAAAGCAAAGACTCTATGAAACATAAATAGTAGAGGTGGAGTTTTGGTATTGTGAAAGCTACAATCTTGGTAAGGTAAACTATGGTAGCACAAAATTTTGGAAATATTAATCTACTAATAAACTATGGTAGCACAAAAGTTTGGAATTATTAATCTACTAATATGCAATATGTAGAATATAGAGGTGAAGTTTTAGTATTGTGAAGGTTGCTTCAGAAAAGTGTTCAAGAAAAAGGATAATGAATTTTGAAATATTTGTATTTGCAAAAAAATAAAAAATATCTAAACAATAAAAATGAAAAATTCAGATTTTCTATGAAAAAATCTAGGTATCTAGCTATAACAACTCATGAGAATTGAATCTATTTGTAAAATCTTGATCTTTAAAAGAAAAATTTGTGAATTGTGAAGGAAGGAGAACCCAAATACAACCTCTTTTCTCTAATGATAAAAATAAATTAAATTATCCCAAACTCCTTACTTTTAACAACACGTCCAAAACAAATTAAAAAAAAATTACCCAAAAAAGAAAAAGAAAATAATCTAGTCATATTTTTAAAAAAACTTGTAATTTTCATAAATATCACTACTAAATAAAGCAATAAAAAACTAAATGAAAAAACATATCAAACTCCATAATAAGACATGAAAAATAAATTTGTGAAAATGCAACACTCTTCCCTTCTTTTAAAAAAAATGATAAATTAAACAAAAATATATTTTTAATTTTACATAATGTTTTGTAATCATAAATTAAACAAAAATATATTTTAAAATTTAAAAAAAAAAAAATTGTAACATCAATTTCAAATAGAAAAGAAAAAAACACTTCCCATAATAACACAACTTTCTAAACTAAAATTCTCAATTTTTATCTTCACCAAGTTAAAAAATCTCATGAAACCATATAAATTAAAATGCATAGGTGTTGAAAATAAACTTTAAATATTCTTGGAGTGAGTTTTTTCCTTTCAACAAGCGATTTTTTTCCTTTCGACGAGCAAGTTTTTGGTGAGCGGTCGGAGCTCAAAGGAGAGTGGGAGTATTCTGAGCACGTGCGCATGATGAACAAATACCGCTTGGTCTGACCATGGAGAAAATGAGTGAGAAGGAAGGCACAAACCACCATGTGCACTCTGATTCCATGGATAGCCCATTGAAGCCCCACATGGGGGCAGGAGGAGCTAAAATATTGGTCTCAGAAAATCATATTTTTGTGCCTATTTATGGCACTAAGGGAGAAACCACCCAGGGAGATCCTCTCAACAAAGGACAAACTGACGAGAATCCCTCATTTGCAAGTCTGTTGCAGAACAAACAAAGAGCAAAATAAATCACTCCAAACAACTTCGTTAACCAAGGGTGCAATGTTCTATGCCCTAAAAGCCTCATGGAAGAATATGTGTCTCGCGACACTCACTCCTTGGTGGGGAAATTTATAGGAGGCCGCCCTGACATGGACGCAATTCGTAGATGGGCTGCATCCAAGTGGAAGACTCTAGGAGCATGGAGTTGTCGGCAATGACTCGGGGATTCTTCATGATTCAACTCAACACCCAGGAAGACGTCGAGCGCATCCTCTTTGGAGGACCGTGGTTTTTTGGGAGAAGGGGCATGTTTTTTAAGAAGTGGCAGCAAAACTATAGACACCTAAATCGTGTCATGCTTAGGGGATTTGCTCACCTACACACATTCATAAGACCATAAGACATAATCTTGGACTTTCCAAGCATCAACAGTGGTTCTCACCACTCATTTGGTGCCTTTTCAAGCCATCCAAGCCTAGTCACTCAAGCCAAGAGTGGCCAGATCCTAGTTGCTCAATCCTAGAGTGACCAGACCTTAGCCACTATAGATGACAATAGCTAGATCTTAGTCACTCCAGACGATAACAGCTAAACCCTAGAAGTAGTTTTATCGATAAACAAGCCTAATCAAGGGTGGAAGTGGTAGTATGCATGCAATAAAGGTGAGCGGGAGTAACTTTGCATTCCTTTTCATGACCATTTCACATAGGAGACTTGAGTTTACATTTAAACTTAAGTCAACTGACTTTCAAGCATAAACAAAGGACAAAAACTTCTCATGCTAACGATCAGTTTGCATAGGAGACTCAAGTTGGTAGTTATATTTTAGATAACTGGCTTCCAAATATAGAAAATACAAGAAGCTTCTCATGCTAACTCACACTATGCATGAGAAATTCATTCCTAGGGCTTGTACATAGACCTAGGGTTTCACACTATAAAAGGTGTAAGCCTAAGAGCACCAATAGAGATATAAAGAGAGGACATAATCAATATTTTATCCATCAATATTGGTCATTGAGGAGAACTTTTGAGACTCAGAGAGTTCCCTTGGAGATCATGAGTATGGTGAAGCCCTGACATATTGAAGAGCATAGAAACCATTATCTCAACATCAGATACAAGCTTTGGTCCATAGATTTGGAGCAAAGAGGAGGCGGTTTACCTTAGCGGCCATTGTCTTGGACAATGGACCGTAGGCTTAGCTTAGTATTTTAGACATTAGATTCATTATTTTTTTTAGCATATCATCATTTCATTCGTTCATTCATAGCATCAGCCTAATTTTCATTTGCTTTCATTTGTTATATTCAGTACTAACTACCTCATTCGTGGAGGTATTCTTAGACATCTAAGTGTGTGTTGTTGTTTCATTGCTTATAGGGCCATAGGTTCATCGGAAGGAATCTGCAACATACAAGAGCAAAAGGGATCCCTCTAGGAAATAGACCTAGAGAAGGAGGCATTTGTAAGCCCTCATACATTTCCATGTACAAAACAGGGAAGCCTTTATGAGCGCACCACCTCTTCGTGAAAGGGGCATTCTTTACCTATTTGTAACCTTATTGTATCGAAATGGGTATCCCTAAGAGGGACCAACATGTAATCGAGTTTCAATACGAATAAAGAGATCCATATTTGTTATTTTCATGTTATATGCTTTTTCATTGTCTTCCATTTCATCTTGGATTTTTAATAACATTGCAAGTAGAGTAAAGGAGCGGTGTGTGAGTCTCGAGGTCGCTATAGATGGTGATCACGATGGGACCACCACTAATTTTTTTATTTTTTGTCAGAATACTAACTTAGTTTTGTATGCAGGTCTAGTCGATCTGAGCTACAATAGCCATAAATTAGCCGCTTTAAGCTATAATGGCCAATAGAGATTTAGCCGCTCTAAGCTACAACGACCAAGAACCAGCCACTCTGGTCAATAGCGGCCAGAATTGGAGTGCAGTAGAGGTCAAAACACCGACTCTCTGAGCTAGATCAAAGGTTGGTATAGCTTATCTGATATTTTATAGTTTTTTGTCTGCTTATGTGTGTCTAAATAGAGAACTTAAAGCATATTTTTGTTTAGAAATTGAAATAATAAAAGGAGAAAGAATGAAGCATTTCACATATCTTAGATATTCTTTTAAATTTTCCACTAGGTGTTTGTAGGAACAACGGCTTATGCCTAAAAAATTTTCCCTAGAATCCAATGTGCTAGACATTGTATGTTATTTGCTTACTTTGAGGTCCTACTAGAGGCCATAGCTACACGAAATAAAGTGTGCTCATACAAATCATGGTAGTTCATGCATCTTTCTGAATATTGAAATGTAATTTTGCACTTAGGCATATAGGAAAGATTCATTGTTGCTATATGATGCACTTTGTGTTATGCAAGCTTAAAATGAACACCACACACACACGTCTCATTTAAACATTGGGGAGTTGGATTTCATCACCAACCTTCGATTCAATCTAGTGACGTTGGAATTCATCTCCTTCCACTGGTTTGCCCCCTAGAGCTTCCTAGAAATGGATTGGAAAACTTATTTATAGTGATACTAAGTTACTTGTGCTCAAACTGTCTCCCACTATTGGAACAATCATTGGTTCAGAGTGGAAGAGCTAGGGGAACCCCCCATTGGGTCTTCAATGGTGTACCCTAGATTCTTTTGAGAAAATCATGTTTGATACGAGTGTACTTGATTGTCACTATGGATGAGTCTTCTCATTATTAATCCAATAATAAGAGCAATAAATTGAAATAACAACACATCAAAACACATCAAACAGTTTAGGGCACACTTAAATTGGTAATCAAGATAAACATTTGTTTGGTATTGTGTGGCTATTCCTAAATTGCAAAGATCAATTCATAGACAACATGGTCAAAACAAGAAGTAAGCACCCTCGGTCTGATACCGAGGGAGAGATAGAAGCAACTCATACCCATAGGTAGAGTCATAGTAACATTGAACGACCTACCCATAAGACCGTGAGACGTAGCTCCATGAGCCTAAGGGGTGATAACTCAACCCTTGGGGGATCTCCTCAAGAAACCCCAAGCAAGGAACCACATCATGGAACAAAGTCACATAAAAAAAAATATGCTTCATAGCCATCCTCATTAAGGAGACATGAGGATACCTCAAGGGCCTCCTCTAAACACATAGAAACATCTCAAAGTGTGGGGAAGATTCAAGGGCTTCCTCCTCACATGGACATAAAGAAGGTTCTAAAACTCATTCTTCACATAGGGATGATGAGACAAGTACATCTCCATCCACATGGAGAAAACATGTTACCACAAAGCCCTCTTCATCAAGAAGGAAAACAAGAATTGCAACACCTCAAGACTCATAAGAAACATATGAAATAGGTCTACCCATTGAAGGGTAGGAAACTAGAGCTACATCTAGTCATGGGAATCATATAGAAGAAACCCTTCACACAAAAGGAAATATTCTCGTAGACTATGACCTCATAGGAGTGAATGGTACCCCATGGGACCAGCCATGGAAAACAAGACAACTAGACAGGTTGGATCGGTTTCCCACATGACCAACTCAAAGAACTGGAGCTACTGAGAACTCTGCATCTGGAAGCTCATGAACTGTGACTTCTAAACACATATCCAAATCTGGGGGTACCTTAGAGTGACCCTGTAGTAGACGCACGGAGCCTGATCATAGGGATACTCAATAGTACACTAAACAAATAACATTAGCTAGCAAGAGTATAGATACAGCAGAAACCTCCTCGAGGAATCTGTGAGTCAATACAATAAGAACAGAGTTAGATAAACATGAGTCTTCTGTAACATTGTAAACTAACCGAATACGACGCTTAGAAAATGCATTACATAAGGAGCGAGAGCTAGTGGAATCTCTCGAATAAGATAAACAAAGAGAAAGACTCTTGCACCAACATGAGTAGCATTTAAGAGAGCAGGCTGAGCGGATAGCTCTTAAAAATTTACAAAGAAATGGTGGTGACCACCAAAGAACTAGATGCGCTGACTCACCTAAGGAGAGGCGCACTAGACAAGATAACCCATAATGAAATCCCCCTCCCAATCATGAACAAAATCCAACTAATGGGGAAAGGAAGAACACAACCAACTAGGATCACAATCCTGAGTCCCCTCGTAGGAGGGAGGAAAACAAAACAAATAAAATGGATAGAGAGTTACCTCCATTGCCACTACGAATAGGCTTACAAGAGGAGGAAATTTGTGCATCAAAGGTATTTCAAGAGCTTGCTAAAAAGATGAAAACCTTTGAGAAACAAGAGGCAGTTGGGAACTCGTCAACATTAAGCAAAATACACAACAAACCATTGTGCCCATCAATCCCTAGCCCTCCATATCCTAAGCACTTTGAGATGCCTACGTTAGAAAATTTTAAGGGTGAAGAGGATTCACAAGAGCATGTCACCAATTTTATCAATGCCTATTTTCATCTTGAATACAATGACGCTCTCATGATAAGAACATTCATAATGACATTTTTAGGTGCTGCCACTCAATGGTTCAACAAACTACCTAAGCATAGCATAACCAAATTTTAACAACTAGTAAACGTATTCTTAAAGCATTTCTCCTTTGGTGATAAGAAGAAGATAAACCTGTCAGACCTGGTCAACTTGAAACAGTATGATGATGAGCTAGTAATGGATTATGGGAATAGATGGAGAAAATTCATGGTAAAATTATCATTCTCCATTTCCACAGAAGACATAATTCACATGTTTACCAAAAGTTGCTCTAAAAACATCTCCCTCTTGCTACAACTTCAGCAGTATCCTTCATTTAAGGAAGCTTTTGCACATGCCAAGCTCATCGAAGAAATAAAAGTAGATGAGGGAACCATTAAACTCCGAAATAAAAAGGAGTGGAACAAGAATGGTAAGAATGACAAGTACAAGCAGAAGCAGGCCAACCCTACTCTAGTCAATCAATTCATACTGGATACACCCAAGGATGGGGTGTACAACAACCCTAGAACTATCAAGCACATCCCTCACCAGCAAATTACGACAAAAATAACAATCAAGGAAGAGACTGAGAATGCAAGCCACCTCGTTATTTCACATCTCTGACAGAATAAATGTAATAAATCTTTAATCAGTTGAGCAAGGCCAGGAGGATCATATTTCTTGACATACCGCTTATATATCCCAACCATCCTAAGCCAAAAGGATATAGGGAAGATCAATTTTACCCTTATCATAGGATACCGAGGTATGACATTGAGGCTTGCATTAGTTTTAAGCATCAAGTGCAAAACATGATTGAGGCGGGAGAACTCAAAGTTGACAACCCACTGGCTCCCAATAACAGAGACATGGGCATATATAGAAATCCATTGCCTAATCATGAGGCCCTGAGAGAGCAAGGGGTCCAATTCAATCAATTTTGAGCTGATATACCTACCCACAAATGCGTTGAGATGGTTGAGATTGTTAACATAGCAACAAGGACTAGGCGGTATGGTCAACCACAACCACTTGCTTCTCCCATGAACATCCCAGCTGCTCTTAGGCAAAGGCAAGACAACCTTCTAGGTCCACTAACATGACCTGTGGTAACTATTTGAAGTATATTGGAGCAAAACCTACATACGACTCCATCTAATTTATCCATTTATGAGCTCATACAACAGTCCCCAAATCATAGGGATACTCTAATGGAGATTTTAAGGACAATTGAGCCCCAACCGCAAGACACGAATGCATTCACTCACTTTGTAGGACAAGTACAAGAATTCCAAGAACCTGTAATTCGATTCTATAACCATGAGATTAAGACAGTTCTTGTTGCCTTACCAGACCCACCGCTAAACATTGTAGTGGCAATCAATAACTTACCTTTCAAGAGGGTCTTGGTCGATATAGGTTCATCAATAAACATCATTACAACAACTGCAATAGAGCACCTCAAGATCCCCAAGTCTAATATCATTCCAGGAGCTTACACATTGAGAGCTTTTAATGATGCTTTATGCAATACTGTAGGAACGATAGTCCTACCCATCAAGGTGGGGCACAAGACCATCCTTGTGATGTGTCACATTTTTGAAGGAGCTATGCAGTACAACATCCTCTTAGGGTATCCTTGGATAAGGGCTATGAAGTGTGTGCCTTAGATCTTGCACCAGTGTGTCAAGTACGTGCATGAGAATAAATTCTATGTGGTTCTGGTCGATGAAGAGCCTTTTAAATACATCAATCAGGTGGACATTCTAGGAGAATTTGTAATCCCTTCTACCCACCTGTACGTAGCACCTTCATCCCCAACCACACAAGTGGATAACAAATACAAAGGGGTAATAAAAGACCCATGCACTTCAACACCTCCTGGTGCACTCAAAGTAGTCAATGCTTCTAAAGTACTATCAACGTCAAAACCAAAAGACAATCAAAAGCTAAAGGCACCCCTATTCAAGGAGGAAAGGCCCAAGGAAGTGCCAATAGTATCCATTGCTGAAATGCCAAGCCCTATGGAAGAAGAAGATCTTCAATATAAAGATGAAGATAGTGATTATCACCCTGCTTCACCAGTGTCATTCGTGGGGTCATCCACGTCGTATGCATCAATACACTTGGCAAGCATGGACATAGGGGAGTACCTTGTGTAGAACATTACCTTTATACCTATCTTTGAGTCTACACAAGACATGGAAAGGCCAATGGACTTGAGGCCGCTAGTAGGAACAGTGGATCCACTTGGAATCCCTCCCAGCCAAACCAATTTTGTCTATGTCAACCTGGACTGCACTCATAAGTCTTCAAACATAGAAGAGGATAGTGATGAATTATTCATGGTCAATGTTCATTATGGCCTTGGCATATATGATCAGGGGCACAGGCAGCCATACAATCCACAATATAAGCTTCCCTATGACATATTTGGCTTAGGCTATTATATCGGAGATCGATATGACTCTCTTGTAGTAGCATTGGAAAGATTAATCTTAGGGTTAAGAGAAGACATTGATTTCATTCCTTATCACCCCCTAATAATAAGAAATTTGAGCAATAGACAAGTGGCCATGGTAAACATACCGCCACCAAAAATTTATCATCCAAACATCTCAATTGATTCTGCCCCAACAGGGTACAACTTATGGGATGAGGAGAATGTATATGAATTAAGTGATGATGAGGTGCAACTTGGCTTAGCCTACCAGGGGCCTTGCTATTTACAAAGAATCACATGGTCCATCCATGATGAGATTGGGTATACATTAGAGGAAAGTGACTATGAATCATAAGACTCAACAGAAAGAGCCTACTTAGGCCTAAGCCATCAACCCCTGACTTTGGGGCAAGAGACAAATATAAATGGATTCTTCATAAGTGACAAATAATATGAAGATGAAATAGAGATGGCCTACTTAGGGCCAAGACATGAGCCCCTTGTCTTAGGGCTGCATACAAATGCTAACTATTTTTGGATAAGTGATGATGACTTTGAGGATGAGACCGAGATGGATTATCTTGGACCTCACCACTTGCGGTAAGTCAACAAGCTAGTAAGGAGAGAGGTGGCACTCCATGCCATAGACCCTCATCTATGATTTTTGGGGAGACTTGTTGACATAGTTGCTATTCATAGGATGGTCAATCCCCATTTGCCTATATTCAGAGAGTGATTAGAGCCCAATGATCTTATTGTCCACCCTACTCATGGGCCAGATCCAAAAATTTCCATTCCTCCATAACCTCATCGTGAGTATGGAAGGGAAACCCCTAAGACAAGATTGTACCCATGTGGTCCTGGAGACTTCATTCTGTCCATCAACATGATATCCATTGATTTGACCACTCCACTTCGTAATCCAGTAGATCCTACCAAATCATTGCATCTTGATATAGAGGCTATTGATTGGAATCACGTTAATTTGCCCATAGATCCTGAAGACCTTTTCCTCAATAAGGAGATGTTACAATGATTCCATTTTGCATCAAATTGTGCGTATGACATCTTTCATGTTGGTTTAGAACCTAAGTCAGTAGGTCCTATAAATCCTATTGATGGCATTTATTTGATACCCATGCCTCATCAGCTAGAGTATGGGTCACATATGGCTATAGAAGTGAATTTCGAGGTGGACATTAGCGATGATCCTACCCAACCAAGAAAAGTCAAGTTCAG
Source organism: Wollemia nobilis (assembly GCA_028583015.1). Classification (NCBI taxonomy): domain Eukaryota; kingdom Viridiplantae; phylum Streptophyta; class Pinopsida; order Araucariales; family Araucariaceae; genus Wollemia; species Wollemia nobilis. The sequence goes on along the minus strand of JAQPPZ010016869.1, from coordinate 12,241,833 downwards.
AGAAAGTCTATCTCCAGAGGAACAAGCCATCCTAATTCTTCTCCTCAAAGAGAGGTCAAATATTTTTTCTTGGACTCACAAATACGTGCCATGAATAGATCTAAAGTTAGTCGTTCACAACCTTTCATTGGATCCCATGAAGAAGCTAGTCAAGCAAAAGCTGAGGAAAATAGATCCAACCGTCGCTTTGATGGTGAAGAACGAATTGCAAAAAATACTAGATGCAATATTCATAGTTCCCATCGACTATCCTAAATGGGTTTTGAACATGGTACCCGTGGGGAAACCCAATGGAAGAGTTCATATATGGATAGACTTCAGAGATTTAAATAGGGCAACACCAAAGGATTCATTCTTGTTGCCAAATATAGACGCTCTTGTAGATGCAACCATAGGTCACGAGATGATTTATCTAATGGATGGTTTTTTTGGGTACAAAAAAATCTGAATTAAACTTGAAGATCAGCACAAGACTGCCTTCATTAGTCCATGGAGAATATTCTATTATAAAGTGATGCCATTCGGTCTCAAAAATGTTGGGGCCACATATCAGCGGGCCATGACATACATATTCCATGACTATATGCATAAGATCTTAGAACATTACATGGATTACTTACTGGCCAAGTCATTATTGCGTCAAGAGCACGTCGAAGTTCTTAGACAAGTATTTGATCACCTCATAGAGCACAATGTTCGATTGAATCCTAAAAAGTGTGTATTTGGCGTAACTTCTGGCAAGCTTTTGAGATTCATCGTATCCAAGAGAGGCATTGAAGTTGATCCTACAAAAGTAAACGCTATACTAGAAATGGTCACCCCTACCAACATTAGGGAGTTGAGGAGCCTACAAGGCAAGATAACATCCATCAAAAGATTCATCGCGCAATTATCATACAAATGCCAACCCATGAATCGGTTGTTACGCAAGGAAGTCCCTTTTCATTGGGACCAATAATGACATCAAGCCTTTAAAAAGATCAAAACTTATCTAGCAACACCACTAGTATTGGCTCCACAAAGGCCAAACATATCATTTTTACTATATATATAGGCTACTAATTTCGCATTAGGCACCATGTTAGCCCAAAAGAATGCACAAGATAAATAGAAAGCCATATATTACATTAGTCACACCTTGGTGAGTTATGAGCTAAGATATGCGTATGTTGAGAAGTTGTGTTTAGAAGTGGTCTTTGCAACTCAAAAGTTGTGACACTACATATTAAGCCACACGACCTACGTCATATCAAAACAAAATCCTTTGCAGTACATGATGAGCAAGACATATCATAATACACGTATCGCAAAGTGGATCATGTTATTGATAGAATTTGATATAGAGTTTATAATCCAAAAGTCCATCAAGGGACAAGTCATAGCAGATCAATTAGTAGAGGCACCTATTCAAGATAGCAAGCCTCTCACCATAGAATTACCCGATGATGCGGTATTTGCATTATCAGATTCGCTAGAACTCAAAGAACCTAAGAAAGAAAGAGACATGTCATTGTTCTTCAACGGTTTGAAGTGTGAACAAGGAGGTGGAGCAAGGATTGTCTTTATCACACCATAGGGTGCTCCATTGCCCTTATCATTCAAACTAGACTTCTCGTGCACAAACAACAATACAAAATATGAAGCATTGATCCTGGGACTCCAAATAACCATAGCAATGGGAATTAAAAGACTGAATATCTTTGGTGACTCCTTGATCATAGTAAACCAGGTCAAAGGACTATTCCAATGTAGGCACTGGCTCCTGAAAACTTACAAGGAATTTTTTGATACTTACCTAGCCCGGCTAGAATGGTAATACATTGAGGCAATCTCTCGTACATTTAATAGATTTACGGACACTATGGCCTCTTTGGGATCCTTAATCCCTTAGTATCCATATTCTAATTTTACAACTGTTCATGTGAAAGTACTTTCGCACTCAATAATATACCGTGAAGATCTTGAAAATCAAGAATCATTCAACATGATCAACATCGAGCCAAATTAAGATTGGTCCTTTGTAGCCAAATATTTCTTACAAACGACACCTTGGGGGTCTTTGCTCTCCCAAGGACCTGTGGAGTATGGTGCAACCATACACCATAGATTTGTTCCTCAATCCATGTTCACTAGATCAAAAATATAGGAAGAGCAATCTATCTTTTCTATAGAAGTCGTGGCTTATCAGGATTGGCTTTCCCAACTACGGGACTTCCTAAAGCTTGGAATAGTACCTCAAGGTTTATCGCATACTGAAAGGCAAACATTCAAATAGAAAGCAACAAGATACATCTTGCTAGGAGAAATCCTCTACATACGAGTATATAATGAAGTATTACTCCGTTGTCTTAAGCCCTAGGAAGCATCTTGGAAAATTTTGCAAGCTCACGATGGTACATGTGGAGGGCATTTTAGTGGCATGGCCATCATTAAGCGCATCTTGAGAATGGGTTACTATTGTCCCACCATGGAAAGATATTGTTGTGAGTATGTCAAGAAATGTAGTAAGTGCCAGCATCATGCAAATCTAACGCACTTGCCATCGCAAGCCTTACAACCCATCTAGGTAGCATGGTCATTCTCGTAGTGGAGACTAGACTTGATTGGGAAGATCTCACCCTCGTCCTCAAGCTGACTCACATTCTGTTGGCAATTTTGGGTTTGAGATCCTAGCTTCTTGTCTATGAGTTGTCATTGATGTCAAAATGAAATGGCATTAATGTTAAGAGGATGTGTTGGGTTCAAAGGTGGAAGATTCCAAGAGAATCCGGAGAGATTCCATTGACAAGGGTTTTTCATTAAAACCAAGTTAAATGGTTTTTATTAAAACCAATGGAGGTTCTATTTATTATTTATTTAATTATTATTTAAAACCCTTCAAGGTTTTAATTATTTAATTAATTAAGGGAGAAATTATTTTTAATTTATCTTAAGGGTTTTTAAACCCTTTAGAAAGCAATTTCGATTAAATTCGAAATTACTTTTCGAATTCAGCCGGTGTGTTTGGAAATGCATCAAAGTGCATATAAAATGAGGCAAATGAATTCATTTATGATGGCCAAGAGTTCGATAATTAATCCCTGAGCATTTCATTTTTGACATCGGAGCCCCTGCACCAGCGAAGTAGAAAGACAAGCATTGCGTGGTCAAAGGTGTGACGGGTTGGTCGTAGCATCAAGGAGGAGGCGCACGCGATGATAAGAATGGATAATTCCCTTCTCCCTCTTGTGGGCTCTCCTAGCCCATGCGGTGTGGTCAAAGTACTTAGTGGCATGGTGATCGACGGTTCAAATCACCAAAGACCCTTTTGAGGGTAGTGTATGCACTCCGAAATTCATGGGATATTTATCAAAGGTATGCGCTCCAATTTTTGCAGAAAGAGTGGCAATTAAATTTTAATATTTTGCTTGCTAAGGTTTTATAAAGTTAGCTTTAGGAGGTATAAGGAATGCAAGCTTAATATTTTGGCTATAGTTGGATTGAAAATTAAAGGGGAAATAATTGTCATGGTGGTTGAGTTAACATGCCAATGTTGGGTTAATAATTTTTTAGGGAAGATCAAAATTATTATTTGTGGTAGTTTTTTCAAGGGCTTATTCATCTTCAAAAAGAGTATGGGCACATTTTTCTTATGAGTATGATTGGTGTATGTTTTTCTGAAATAAGGTTGGAGTGAAAAGGTTTTCAACTAGGTTTCCTTTGGTTGGGTGTAAATCCTATTTTCTGGTTTGTTGAAGACTACTTATGCATTGTTATCCTTAAGGAGATTTTTTGGTGAATGCATAATTTCTGGTTTGAGATAGTGGAAGATTTGTGCACTAGGGTTTATATTTGTGAGTCTAGCTACTTGCATTGAGTTGGTGGAACCCTTGGTTGGTTGTTTTGAGTTTGATGGTTGAGTTGCTTCCATAGAGGTTGTTTGATCAAGTGATTGCTTTACTTGATTCATGATATTGGGCTTACTCCATTGAGTTGATTTGAGCAAGTTATTCTTTGCATTTGGTGATATTGTGTTGGTGGCTGTTTTGTTCAAATATCTTTGGAGGGAAAAGGATTTCTACTTGTTTCCTTTTCTTGTGATGATTGGTTGAATGCTTCAAGGTTGATGTTGAGTTGAATGGTGTTGTTTGATTAAGACTTGTTGATAAGTATTGTTGTTGAAGCCCTATTTGGTTGTGAAAGAGTATTTGGTTGTGAAATATTGATTGGTTGAGAAAAGTTATTTGGTTGTGGAAATAACATGAGTATCATTGTTATATGAGATCTTGCATGGTTGGCAATTGTTGGGTTGTGTTTCATGTTCTTGATAAATGCAAACTTCATTCTATCTTATTCTTCTGAGATTGAGTTGAGGTTGATTTGAGATTGAGATTGAGCTGAGTTGATTTGAGTTGAGTTTTGAGATTGGGATTTGAGTATAGAACATATTGAGTCTCTAACAATTCTCTTTATGCTTCTATGAGTTTGACAAATCACATTGGGTCTCTAACAATTCACTTTGTGATTTCCTACTAAGAAAGTTTTTCTTTGTGAGCTTGCTGAGTTTTTGGATAGGTTCTAGTGGGGACTTGTGAGCAATTTTTGGACAGGTTCCAGTGGGGACTTGTGAGAAATTTTTGGACAGGTTCCGATGGGGACTTGAGTAGTTTTTGGACAGGTTTCGGTGGGGAATTGTGAGCAATTTTTGGACAGGTTTCGGTGGGGACTTGTGAGCAGATTTGGACAGGTCCTAGCAAAGGACTTGTGAGCCGAGTTTGATAGTTCTAGCAGATAACTTGAGGATAGAGGTGTAGTGGTTCTTTGATAAGAACCTGAGGACAGATTTGGCAAGTCTTTGAGAAGGCTTGTATGCAGAGGATTGATTTGTTCAAGAGTTGGACAGATATGATAGATAGAGGAAGACTTGTACTAGACCGATCGACTATGTTTGGTACAGAGTTGCTTGAGCTACTGTGGACGTGATCATAGAACGCAGAGGTCTCTTAGGCTAAGCATTGAGGATAGGAGGTCTTCGATGGAAAGGAGTTCCACGTTCTGATAAGAGGTAGAGGCAGTTGATCTTCTGAGGGATCATTTCCAGAGCAAAGGGGAAGGTATCTCCTTTGAGCAGATGCTCATAAATTCTGATTGGGGGAAGGTATCTCCTTTGGGCTAAGGCTCATAAACATTGTAATTGGGAAGGATTCCCAAAGAACTTTGAGATAACTTTTATAGAAAAGTTTTGTGGATGTAGCCCAGCCATTCTGGGTGAACCACGTTAAAATTGGTGTCACTTTGTGGATGATGTTGTGCATTTCTTTGATATTGCTTTGGGTATATTGCTTTACTATTTTGAAGTATAAAGGAAAAAGTAAAAAGAGGTCTTATACTGTTCACCCCCCTCTTAGTATAAGCTTATGTTCTTCACATTCATCATAACGGCCATAGAATACTTCACTAAATAGGTAGAAGCAATCCCCTTAACATCAACAACTAGACCAAGGATTGCAAATTTTATACTCCACAATATCATAAGTCATTTTGGGGTCCCTTCTAAGATAATATCGAATAATGGGCCATATTTCAAGAACAAAAATGTGTGTGCTTTAATGAACAAATACCACATTCAACACATTTTTTCAATGCCTTATTATCCACAAACAAATGGGTAATCAGAAGCCTCGAACAAGATAGTAGTCTTCATCTTGAGGAAGATGATGCAAGACAATCACAAGGATTGGCACATGCAGTTGCCTCTTGCACTATGGGCATACAGGACTAGTATACGGCCACCCACTGGGGCAACACCGTTTTCACTAGTATATGGCACGAAGGCCATCATGCCACTAGAGTTAGAAATTCTGACTCTACGCATAGCATTAAAGGACTTCATAGATGATGATGTCACGCGACAAGGTTGCCTTGATCAGTTGATGCTTATTGATGAACGTCGAGTCAATGCTTTAGAGAATATTTGCATTTACCATAATTGTCTTGCGCGAGCTTACAATAGTAAATTCCACCTAAGAGAACTCAAGGTTGGAGGTCTAGTGCTCAAAGAAAACCAGCAGAATTTGAATCTGTCGTCACACCTGCGAGATAAGTTCATGGCAAATTAGATAGGCCCATACATGATTTCACAAAGAGTTGGGTCAGGGTCATATCACCTTATATCATTAGATGGTTTTGAAGAGCCTGAACCTCTCAATATCATTCACCTAAAGGCATTTCACACATAAAACACAAAAACATCCAAATATGTCAAAAACACAAAAAAAAATCAAATATAGCATGTCAAAACACAAAACAAATCATAAAAACATAAAATTTCAAAATACAATCAAAGGATCCAAGGGTAATTCATCCCACTTTATCAAAAGCAATTCAAAACGCTCCAAGGGTATTCAAACCGCTTGGTCAAAATCAATTTAAAAAGGCTCCCAGGGCATTCAAGTCGCTTGGTCAAAAATAAATTTAAAATGCTCCAAGGGTATACAAACCACTTGGTCAACTTCAATCAAAAATATCCAAGGGTACTTCATGCTACTTGGTCAAAAACCAAAAATCCCAAAAGGCATAATAATCCCTTTGGTCAAATTAAGCAAAAATACAAAAACAACATAAAAATAAAAAATACAAAAACAATTGCATTTCACATTTTGCATCCACATCATTGCATTGCATTTTCATATCCACTAACAATTGTATATGTCATGAGAGCCTTAAAAGTGATACCACAGTTTGTCGCACAAATCATTCAAATCCATACCTCCATCAACACCAGTGTGTAATTGTGTTTTTCAACACAACCATTATTTATTGCTATACATAATTACTAAGGTTTTTTGGTTAATCAACCACACCTAGTGATCTTATCAAATTTTGAGGAAAACAACTGTGATTAGTAGAAAGTAAGGTCTAGCCATGATAATTCCTTGGATATTGAAGATCCCGTCACTAATTGAAACACTAAAATCCTAGCTGGTACAAGGAAAATATGAAAGCTGCAAAGTGGTTTAGGTTACCTTAAGCAAAAAGGATCTTCCTTTCTTATCCCCCTGTGCAACCGATTTAAAGGTGCTGAGAATTGGCAAAAGGACAAGCTTTACCCTATCGAAATCCCTTTCTTACATAAAAATAATAAAAATCCCAAAGCAAAGTACATATTCAAAATGCCAAGCACATAGTCCAAATTTCAAAGCAATAATCCGATACACAAATAATAAATTCAAAGAAACATAGCTCAAAATCAATCAAAAATAAACAATGATTTTCATCACTACATATGAGCAAAATAAACAATGATTATCATCACTACAAAAATCGTCACTCAAAAAAAATAAATCAAAATAAACAGATATTTTCATCACTACATATGAGCAAAAAGCCAAAAAGAAGCCAAAAGGGAATAAAGCTTGAATCCCTAGAATTCTTAGCATTGTACAAAACTGGAAGGAGAAATCCTTACGCATGATGATATGTCTACCACAATTACTTCATGCATTTCTGTAGACCAATGTTTGAATGTGGATGAGCTAGCTTAGGTAACCCGATATTGCCTAGTGGTATAGTCCAACTAAGTCCAACATAAGGATGAGATGAACACTTGAGGATCCCTGATCTTAGCAATGGGCTAAAAGAATCCCGCCTGACATCGAAGGAAATGCTTGAGTTCTACCTCAAAATATACAATCACTTGCACACACAGAGATCATGAAAAACCAGGTCCATGGTAAAAACCTCACTTTTCAAAAGTCTAAGTGATCAATAGACAGTTGTTGATAGGGTAACTAGAGTGTTTGAATCTTCGAAAATCCCCAAAAATTCTTACATAGCAACAAATCATAACATCATTCACACCATCACTTTCTCTATAAGATTTTATAAATTAGGGGGTATCAACATAGTAGGACATATTAGAAATAGTATATAGATGGCCACTGACTAATTTATATCTTTTAATTTACATAAACTTATTAATAAAATACATTACACACCATTACATCTCATATATGAATACTTAATCAATTCTTATGATAAGAGTGATTATTTAAATTCATGATTACTTTTTTACTTTCTATGGTATCACCCATTAATATTGTCAATGTCATATGCATTCCATATGTTTTAAGTGATTAGAGCATACAGGTTCGTTTATACCATCCCATCACATAAGTTAGATGCATACAATTAAAGCAAAGTTAAAACATGCATTTAGCAATAACACCACATCCACAAATATAATTCATTAATCATTCATCACATCATAAAGCACATCATAAAATATATAGGCAATATCCATTTGCATACAATCATGAATTTGCCATTTATCAAAATCAAAATACATCGCATCATATCATCAAATCATATATGAATTTACACATCCATCTAAGCATCTTCAATATCATCTATCATCTAACATATTCATCAAGTCAGCATAATACCATCATCACATCATATCATAAAACAAAATAACAACAAAAACATGAGCAATAAACGATACACATAATAAGTCATAATGCAAAGATATCATAAAATTTTATGTGTCAAGTCCAATGGATGTACAAAAATGCTCATGGGCTATAGTCATATAGGTCATTTGACCTCAAAAATGGATCAAGGACCAAATAAAGCATCAATCAAATACTGGGCCTAAGCCCCCTGCATCACCTCCTCTAGTGCCACCTCCCCCTATGGCGGTGTCGTGAGTTGAATGATGTGAACATGTCGGTCTCTCTGCCTGAGTCCAGGTCCTCTAGCTAGAATAGGCAAAAGACTATCTTGAGGTGGAGCGCCCACTAACCTACGATCCACTCACATCGGGTGGCTCCTTAGGGACAATCCCATGCCTCTTGAGCTACATCTAAAGAATGGTGATGTGATCCACATGTCCTCGAATCCGCTCCTCATACTCATCCAACAAATACTGAAGTTGTCCCACATCTACTCCTGAACCTGCCATTGGAACCTCCTGTGGTGTAGAAGGAGGAACAACAAACTGCATCCTAGTGTCACCACCCCTAATAGTAGCCTGCAAAGCTTGTATTTGTGTTGTGAGCTGCTCAATGGTAGCATCTCGCCACTATACCTAGATCTTAGTTTCTTGAAGCTCAACCTTGACCTCATGTAGTTGTGCTCTCAAAGGAGAGTCTCTCTTCTTGGGCCCTAACTCCTCCTTAAGAACATCAAGATCCTCCACTATCACCTGCTCTACTGGCTAGCCCCATACCTCGATCTTGGCTCGAACTCTGTGTCCTATCAGATCCGCACCATCACCCCCGCCATCATCCTTGTGCCCTAGGCTATCGACACCATGCCACATCTAATCATCCCACCACTGAGTGTATGCCTCTATAACTCCCCCAGCCACTCTAGGGTTAACAGTTGGGGCATCCTCCTTGTCTGAAAGCTCTATAATCTATCGTGGAGGTAGGTCCCCCTCTGTTGTGAGGAACCTGTACAAGAACGGTACCAGGGGCACATTCTGTTGCAACCCATACTAATAAAGAACCCAAGAGTAGAAGTACTCTCGAATGGTAACCTTATGGCCAACAAGCCATCGCTTGTGTCATGTCCTGGTAGTAAAGCTAGCTGGATCATCCCAAGCAAGACACTCATGGTAAGGGTGCCATATGACATCTCCAACTAAAATTCTAGTAAAAGCATCAGTGTAATGGGACAACTCCCCTACAAAAGTGTGGCTCTTATGCTTCTCATGCTCTTGAGCCCATTTAGTAGCATTGTTTTTGAATGTCGATCACTATAATCTAGGTCAAGAGCCCCTTAGGGCAATCTACCCTAATATGCTCCCATCTCCAAACCTGTAGGAGCAAGCTACAGGTAATGTTGACACATTCTCACCAACGGATGTGGTACAACTCATCATAGCACTTAGCCAATAGTGATCTACCCCATGCATATATGATAGGCTCCTTACTATCCAATAGATCCTGCACCATCGCCAAAAGGTTCCATGAGAACCTCAAACCCAAGCAGTCCGGGATAATAATATTGTTGATAACCATCAACAATACGACATGCCTCGTCGTAAAGACATGCTCCTCATGCCAGTGACTAATAGACACTCCTTCGAACTTGGTGTCCTTGAGAGCATCCTTAGAATACCTCTCGAACACCCGAGTGAAGACCACCTGATCATTAGTGGTTGAAGAAACAATGGCCACCCCATAAAATTGAATCAAAAATATCATGTATACATCCTCTGGTGTAATGGTCATATCACCGATCGGGAGGTGGAAATTATTAGTCTGTGGGTCCTAGCGATGGGCCAAGGCCATAAGGTAATCCTGATCTGCCATGATGTGAGGTAGACTAATGACATATTGTAACCTGTGGGCTTTGAACCATGCCTAGTCCATGTCATCAAAGCTAGGAAGTAGCTCAAGAAGGAGCTTTGGGTCCCAAGCCTGAGCAGAGAGGATCTAATAACAAAGTAAATTAAAACATAAACTACAGTGCATCTAAGGCATAAATCAAATAAAGCATAACAACATCAACACTCTTAAGTCCAAACAAAGGATAAAATCATATAGTCGGGCAGCACAAAGCTCAGGAGTGATTCAAAACTTTCAAAAAGAACAAGAAAAAAAAATCAAAAATATGGCTAAGGGTTTAGCCGCTGTCACCTACAGTAGTCGAAAACTGGTCGCTGGAGATAGCAACGGCCAAGACCCAAAAATCAAAATTTTTGACCGTTGGGGTTCAAACCTAGCTGCTCTGAGCGACAGTGGCTCATAACCGGCCGCTCTGAGCAACAACGGCCAAGGGGCGACATGGAAAACCCATGAACTCTTGGCCAGAAAAATGCAAAAAAAATACAAAAATTGCAAAATAACATAAAAACACAAAAGGGAAGGAAAAACAAAAAAAAATTAAAGAAAATTCCCACTCAGGCATCAAAAACTAAGCTAAGTTCAAAAACGGTTAACATGGTAGCAGCAAGTGAACAATAGAAAACTTGGGAACCCTAGGATAGAAACTACCAAGGTAAAGCAATGAGAACAAAAAGGGGGACTAACCCACCATAGAAAAAGGTAAGCTAAGCCTAACTACGAAGTTTATTCATTACCAACAGGTTTAGTGAGGTTCATTTTACCCATTACTTAGTGAGGTTCAATTTTACTCAGATAAGAGAAAAGAAGGTTAGGGTTTAGAAAAGAGAAATACCCGAGAAGCTCCGGCTCCTCTAGCAGCTGATGTCTCACCCTGCATAGCCATGTCCTCAACACCAGCAAACTCCAAAGTCACAACCGTAGCTATCACACCAGAGATCTAAAAAGTGAATCTTCAATAGTGAAAATGAAAGGTCAAACCCTAGAAAATGCAAATTTTATATTTCTTTAATTACGCCTTGGCCACTGCTGATGTCAGCGGCCTGAACTTCATGGTCGCTCAAGGCGAAAATAGCCACAAGCAAGAACTCAGAGGCTGCTGGACCTGACAGCGGCCAGATCCATAGATCAAAATAAGGGATTTCCTCCTTGAGGGATCCCACAAAAATAGTAAATATACACACTTTGATGGTTTAAGATCATCATAATGTTTAAAATAACAAAAAAAATCACATAAGAGCACAATCTTAGGCAGGCCTCTTACCTAGTTACTTACTCTATCAACTCGACGATCACACTCCATGTATTTTTGTGAGATGAGTAGATAACCATAAGACCACTTGGGGCAAAAACAACTCATTTTGGAATTATGATGTGCCACCCTTCAACCCCAAAGAAGACCAAGATGGTCGGACTACTCCACGGATGCGAAAGGATCATTTTAATTCCCCTATGACATCAAAAACATTAAGCCAAAGTGATACAATCTAAACATAAATAGAATTACTCATCCTAACTCCCTAAGAAAGCTATTGATAGCTAGACCACTCCTCGGGATAAGGATGGATGATTATCATAAATAATTGGAATCACACTTGGATGTGGGATTGCCCATTAAAAGCAAAAAATTCTAGAAAGAAACCAGATTAGTCATATTGGTCAAGCGACTTATCACTTCATTCATGGTCATTTATTCACCAAATTCATTGTGTGAGGAAGTAGTTCAGAACTTCAATGTAATCATAATCAAAATAAACAAAATATCACTCGATCATAGCAAAATCGTGTTCGCCCTACGAATAATTGCATACAACAATCACAAATTTCTCTTGTTTGTTGGGAACGTAAGCAGACATGACATCTTCAATTGTAGCTCTCCTACCAATCAAAATTTTTGTAGCAGCTAAAGCTACCTATTTGAGTTTGAGGAATGAGTGCAATTTAACATGCCCAAGCCACTGAGCTAAGTCCTTAGAACATTGAGGCAATGATTCAAGGGATGTGCACCATCTTGCATGAATGGGCCATCTGGTGTTCATCAGACCATTGATCATCATACACCCTACAAACATATCAATCTACATTTTTGCTCAACGTTGTGTTTTCCACACAATGCATCGCAAAAAGGGGCATCTATAGACACCTAAATTATGTCATGCTTAGGGGAGCTGCTCACCTAGACACATTCATAAGACCATAAGACATAATATTGGAATTTCCAAGCATCAACAATGGTTCTCACCACTCATTTGAGGCCTTTTCAAGACATCCAAGCCTAGTCGCTCAAGCCAAGAGCGGCCATATCCTAGCCGCTCAAGCCTAGAGTGGCCAGACATTAGCCGCTGTAGACGACAGCGGCCAGATATTAGTCATTGCAGATGACAGTGGCTAAACCCTAGAAGCCATTTTGCTGACAAACAAGCCTAATCACGGATGGAAGTGGTAGTCTACATGCCAAAAAGGTGAGCAGGAGTAACTTTGCATTCCTTTTCATGACCAGTTCACATAGGAGACTTGATTTTGCATTTAAACTTAAGTTAACTAACCTCCAAGCATAAACAAAGGACAAAATCTTCTCATGCTAATGACCAGTTCGCATAGGAGACTCAAGTTGGTAGTTATATTTTAGATAACTAGATTCTAAACATAGAAAATACAAGAAGCTTCTCATGCTAACTCACACTACGCATGAGAAATTCATTCCTAGGGCTTGGACATAGACCTAGGGTTTCACACTATAAAAGGTGCAAGCCTAAGAGCACCAATAGAGATATAGAGAGAGAACATTATCGATCTTTTATCCATCAATCTTAGTCATTGAGGAGAGCTTTTGAGACTCAGATAGTTCCCTTGGAGATCATGAGTACGACGAAGCCCTGACGTATTAAAGAGCATAGCAACCATTATTTCAACATCAGATACAAGCTTTGGTCCATAGCTTTGGAGCAAAGAGGACGAGGTTTACCTTAGCGATCATTGTCTTGGACAATGGCCAGCAGGATTAGCTTAGAGTTTTATATCATATTTCATTTGTTCGCATTCATAGCATTATCCTAATTTGCATTTGCTTTCATTTGTTATATTTAGTACTAACAATCTCATTCGGGGAGACATTCTCATATATCTAAGTGTGTGTTGTTGTTTCATTGCTTACAGGGCCACAAGTTCATAGGACGAAATCTATAACATATGATAGCAAAAGAGATCCCTCTAGGAAACATACCTGGAGAAGGAGGCATTTGTAAGCCCTCATACATTTTTGTGTGCAAAATCAAGAATCCTTTATGAGCGCACCACCTCTTCGTGAAAGGGGCACTCTTTACCTATTTGTAACCTTATTGTATCGAAATGGGTATCCCTAAGAGGTACCGACATGTAACCAAGTTTCAATACGAATAAAGAGATCCATATTTGTTATTTATGTGTTATATGTTTTTTCATCGTCTTCCATTTCATCTTGGATTTTTAATAACATTGCAAGTAGAGTAAAAAAGCGGTGTGTGTGTCCCGGGGTCGCTACACAAACTTTGACCCAAATTCTCAGAGCATCAACTACGCCCCGATCTGGATTCGGCTACCAAACCTCCTAGCCCATTTTTTTATGAAGATGCCCTTCATGGCCTAGCCAGAGCCATCGGAGACCTAGTGGCTATTGACCCAACCACTCGAGCAAGGACCCATTTAACCCAGGCTCACATCTGTGTCAATGTGAACCTAGAAAGCCAGCTCCTGGAGCACCTGAACCTCATTTATGGGAATTTCAAGTGGATGCAACCGTTGATTTATGAGAACAAGCTAGCATACTACCCATATTGTTAGGTGCAGGGTCACATGCACTTCCAGTGCCCTAAGTTCAAAAACCCTAATACGGGTAACCAAACCATGGTTTGATCAGAGCAGACATCCAGGTGAGGTATAGAAATCTGTACAACCTCCATACCCTAGACTTGATCGTAGCCAAATGTGTAGTCTCAAAAGGTAAGTGCTTATGTCTCTATTACTAATAAATTTGATGCTCTTAAAGATTCTAGAATTACTAAGGAAGTGGAGGAAGGGGAAATCCCTGCTAAAACTGACCTGATACCTATCTCTGAGCCTTTCCAGAGCCCTGTGCCTAGTCCTGACAACCAGGTGTCTAGGTTTGCCCCTCCCTCGAAACCCTCACCCCATCTGCCTCCCACCCAATCCTCCTAAAGCCCTCCTTTGAAGTCCCCCGCTTTGTTGTATTCCCCCTCGCAGTCCCTTCCCCCTCGAAGTCGGGAGTCCCAACCTCACCTACATTCTATGACCCAGTCATTTCTGACAGTGATGACCTTGATCAACCCTCCCCTAACCAGTGGAGCCCTAAGAAAACTCGTAGTTACAAGAAATCCCAGATGGATGTTGGAGGAGATAGGAAAAAAGGCAGACCTTCAAAACTTGAAATAAGGAACCGTGATACTGCGAAGACATAGCCAACAGGACTCGAAAAGCTCTATTTCAAGAGTGGAAACAATTCCAAAGAGGAAACCCGAAGACCCAAACCCCTTGCTCAACAAGGAAAAGGGAGCAAGAAAATCCCCAAAAGTTCTAAATGAGAGTCCACTCCTAGAATGTGAAAGGGTTGAATGGGGCAACTAAGCAGAGATTGGCTGCTGCCATGAGAAGAGAACATAACCCAACTATTTTCCTCATTCAAGAAACTAAACTTAATGACGAATTGTCTTCCAAGGTTGCTAAAAATATTTGAAAAAACTATGAATTTGGCCATATTTCAGGCTCTGGGTCATCAGGCAACCTTTTGTGCCTTTGGAATCCTACTAAACTACAAGGTAGCATCATCTCTGGGCAGTACAGGTTAAGCAACATTCTCTTCCATGACCTCACTTCTTAGGTCTCGTGGGTGTTGACCAATGTGTACACCCCCAACTCTTCCCAGGGTAAGAAGGCATTGTGAAACATTCTAACCCAGTTGAGGAACGTTTTCAGAGAGCTCTCGTGGATCCTAGTCGGGGACTTCAATGCACCCTTGCATTGCTCGGATAAGAAGGGAGGAATCATTACCACTCACAAGGAAATAGAGGACCTAAGACACTTCATAGACTCTAATGCTCTCATGGATGTCCAGCTGCAAGGTTCCTTGTTCACTTGGAGTAATAGGAGAAAAGGTAAAAGCCTTATTCAGGAACATCTTGATCAAGTCCTATTATCTCAGGAAGCCCTCCCACTCTTCGGAGATGCTAGTTTTCTAGCTCTCCCCAAAATTGGGTCTGACCATAGCCCTCTCTTGCTACAAACTAACATAAAATCTCAGCTCAAGACTCCCTTCAGGTTCGATTCGATGTGGTCCTAGCACCCCGATCTCAGAAATCAAATTTCTTTGTGGTGGAAGAGAGAGTTCTCGGGCTCAGCCACCAACAATATCATGCAGAAACTTGGGTTTATTAAAGCAAATCTCAAAATCTAGAATAAGGAGACCTTTGGAAACATCTTTGAAGTCAAAAACCAGGTTAAGACCCGAATTAACCAAATCGATAACAATTTTTAAAAGGGAGCAGGTAATGACAAACTCAGGGATGAAGAAAGAGGGTTGTTGGTTGAGTACCATAACATCCTTAGCAAGGAGGAAACATTTTGGTACCTAAAGTCCAAATAGTTGTGGCTCAAGGAAGGGGATTATAATTCTAAGTTCTTCCACATCTCCACTCTCAGGCAAAGGGGATTCAAAAAGATTAAGAGCCTGATCAAGCAGGATGGATCTTCTACATCGGACTTGCATCGGATCAGGGAGGAAGCTATCAGCTATTTTAGAAGTCTCTTAGACCCCCCCTCCTAGTCCCCCTTAGCCAAGAAAGCTTTGATTGCTAATATCCCCACCATCATACCCCAAGCTACCAATGAATTTCTCCTCAGCCCCCTCTCCCATAAGGAAATATGGAAAGTTCTATTCTCAATGAATCCAGATAAAGCCCCCGGACTAGATGGGTTCCCTCCCAGATTTTTCCAAATATTCTGGGATATTGTGGGTTCGGAATTGTGCAGCTCCATCATTGAAATGTAGTCTTCCAAAACCATTTCCAGATATGTCAACTTCACATTCCTAGCCTTGATCTCTAAAGGTGATAACCCCTAGTCCATCTCGGACTTCTGCCCTATTAGCATTTGCAACGTCACCTATAATATCATGTCCAAAGCCCTCGCCAACCGATTGTCCAACATCATCCCCTCCATTATTGATCCTTGCCAAGGCAGCACTGTTAAAGGCCATAATATTCTTGATGGTGTCATCACTATTCATGAGCTGATCCACTCTGCCCATGTCTCCAAGTCTGCTATTTTTTTTCCTCAAACTAGACATGAACAAATCTTTCGACAGGGTCAAAAGGGACTTCCTCTCACAAATCCTCCTCAAGTTTGGGTTCCATGAATCGTGGGTCAATCTGATTTATAAGTGCATCTCAGCCTCTTGGTTATCGGTCTTGGTGAATGGATCTGTTTATGGCTACTTCCCAATCTCCAAGGGTCTAAGACAAGGAGACCCGTTGTCCCTCATCCTCTTCATCATTTTGAATGAGAGCCTAGGAAGAGCCATCAAGATGGCCTGCTCAAATAGACTGGTGTCGGGCATCAAAGCTACCTTTGGACTCACGCCATCCACCCATCAGTAATACGTGGATGACACCTTGTTGACAACCAAAGCCTCTGTCTCTGAAGCCAAAGGTATCAAAATCATTCTCAACCTCTATGAAGAGGTAGCAGGTCAAAAAATCAATTTCATCAAAAGCAATTTGTACTTCATTAACACCCCCCAAAGAGGTAGCACAATATTTCTAGAATCCTAGGCTGCTCCATTGCTGACCCCTCAACTACGTACTTGGGTCTTCCCATGTTCAAAGGAAGACCTCTCAAAGACGTGGAGTAATGTCACTAATAAAATTCATAAGAATATTTTGGGATGGAAAGGGGCCCTTCTCTCCAGCGCAAGTAAGGCAACCTTGATTAAAGCAATGTTACAAAGAATTTCCACCTTCTTCCTGTCTATTTTCAAAATCCCAACTGCAGTGGGTGAAGGTATTGAAAAAATCCAATAATAGTTTCTATGGTCAAAAACTGACAACCAGAAAAAGTTCCACCTGGTTGCGTGGGATATATTTTACTCCCCCAAAGATCAATGAGGTCTTGGAATGCATCGCATCAATATCACCAATCAAGCTCTGCTGGCCAAGCAAGCGTGGAAGATCGTCTCAAATGATAATATTGAGTGGGTGAACATTTTCAAGAGAAAATATCTCCAGCAACAATTCTTTCTATAGATGGATGCCCCCTACAACTTCTCTCATTTTGTAAATCAATTTCCCTTACCCAACAACTCATGCACCAGGGCTCTTGGTGGCAGTTGGGAGATGGCCAAAAGATAGATTTTTGGAAGGACGCTTGGACCAGAAAAGATCCCCTTGTTAGTGATCACAAGTTAACTGCAGTCAAACACCTGTCTGATAATAAGTATGGGTCTCGTGTAGCAGATTTCATCTCTTCGATCCAGGGTACCAAGGATGGGAAAAGGTTCCAGTTCATAATCAAGAATGGTGCAATTACAAAGGTTGTGTCAGGTATTCAAGCGATCTTAAGGGTAAACTTAATTCCCCAAACTCAGAAAGAGGACGAAATATGTTGGAAAGGCACGAGCGATGGAGAATTCTCAGTCAAATCTACCTCCCAGCTCATCAAGAAAAATATTAGAGGAGGCAGCACTAATAGTGGGTAGGCGATAGCTAGAAGTTTCTGGCTCAAGACTCTAATCCCAAAAATCACCCACTTCTGTTGGACTGCATTCCACAACAAAATTCTCACCACTGAAAATCTAATTCATAGAGGAATATTTATCCCCAATAGGTGTTACCTATATAGGCAAGCCTAGGAATCGACCCAGCATATTCTCATGGACTGTCCCTTTATTAGCAGTGTGTTTTCCCAAGTGATCAGCAAGTTTCAAGTGATTCTGGTTCGACCAAAGACTGTTAAGGATATGTTCATTCAATGGCCCAGCATTTTTAGAAACCCCTGACTCAACTTCCTATGGAAAGCCCTGCTCCACCATAATGTCTGGCAGATATGGTTGGAATGCAAAAATTAAATTTTTAGTGATAATCCCAGGGATCAAGGCGGTTGTGGCAAGATCCATTGCCTTTGCCATTAAAAATAGCAGTATAATTCCATGTCCATAAATTCCCAAGGAAATGATTGTGGCATGGTGGTTATAGGGTTGGACTGCACGAAGATCTGTGTGGCAGCTTCTGGGGCGGACAGCTCAGAATACTATGGCGACCATAAAAGTCGGACAACCTACCCGGATTCGTGGCGGCTACCGATTCCACCATGTAAATTTAAAAAAATAAATAAATAAATAAAAAATAAAATAAAATAAATTCCCAAGGAAGGGGTAGAAGGGTATTTGTTTACTTCCCTAAGGATTCCCCTGGACTGCATCAAGGCCAAGGAAACCCATGAGGGCAGAGCCACAACCAAGTGGGTCCCCCCATCACAGGGATGGCTAAAGGCCAACTTCGACGGAGCCTCTAAAGGCAACACAGGAAAAGCAGGAGTAGAGGGAGTTGTAAGAGATCACAATGGTAAGCTCATCCAAGCGTTTGCTGAAAACTTGGGCACCCAAAACAATAACTATACTGAAGCCAGAGCACTTTGGAGGAGTATTGACATCTGCAAAACCCTGATTAATCCTATCATATTCGAAGGTGATTCTACAGTTATCATAGGGCTCATTCAAAACAACATCACAAGGGGAAAAATATTTAGAACATCATTCAAGAGTGCCAAAAAGTCCTCGACAATAATCATCAAAATCGAATCAATAATGTTTACAGAGAAGCGAATCAAGTGGTCGATGTGCTTGCCAACATAGCCATTCTCCAAACCAATTTGACGATTTGGGAAGATAAATTCCCGCACGAGATCATTGGAAAAAAGCAAACATGATGAGGAAAATATTATAAACAAGTAGCCTTGGCTACGTGCTTCATGGTATTTTTTAATACCAAAAAGGAGTGAACTTTGTCACCCTTGTTACAACAAACACAACAACGGTGGCTTTAGCTGCCCCAATGGTGTCTTGACACCAAACGACCTTCAAAAATTCAAAGGTGGTTATAGCCACCCCCCTAAGGGGCATCTCTCCCCGAAGGTGTTTATCAACACCAAGTTCCACATTTTTCGTGTCATGTACATCATTTTTTGGAAAGGTGAAGATACAGAGAGAAGCGTAGATTCCATGATTCGACCCATCCTCCCGTGCTTTCCCATTCGCTCGTGGCTGTCGTCTTTTCCCCCCACTTGTCTGTAATTTTGCATGCCTACGACCACTTTCCTCCTCATCGCCTCCATTGTCATTTTTCTCGTTCATCCCCCCACTCCCGTCAAGCCCGCCATTTCTCACCCAAGCCACGTCTGTGTCTGGATTTTTGGCCCTAAAATGCTCGACAAGATAAGAATCCCTGTGACCTTCTCGTCCTGGGACCCCTTTCTAATCTAGCTTGGCACTCTTGGTGGTGGTCACACCCTTTCTAAGTTTGGTGATAGAGTCAATAGCACCAAGCTAGTCCCTATTACCGCCATGGCTGCTATCGAACCAACAACTCTGCAGATTGACGTAGGTATTGCGCAACTACTTGAGCCTAAGCATTTTGTCAAATTATTCAAGATGTTCGAAGGGACGGAGGAAGAGGTAACAAAAGACTTCATTGAGTCCTAGAATGATGGCGAGGTTTGGGTCTGTGGTCTTTGTTTTGTGGTAAGTGATCAATCCATAGCCTAGTTTTTTGGTCTTAAGCTTGATGGCAGAATTGTCCGCAAAGACGGTCATAATTTCAAGGAAGATATTGATCAATTCCTCGACAAGGGGAAAGAGTTGGTGTGGGAAAACAAAGGCATTGTACGGTCTTCCATTCCCCGCCCTTGGGACATTGCTATTATCCCTATCCTCCAATATATTTTGGTGGATAATCCCACCAGACCCCTGACTGCATACAATCTTGCCTTTGTAAATCATCTACACGATGTTTGCTCCATCAATGTCCCAGAGTTTCTTTTTCGTTCCATCTCCATCACTATCACCAATTTCAGAGCGAGCGAGTCTCCCAAGCACCCCCGCCACCAAGGCCTTTTTTTGGTTTTGTACAAGTATGTGCTGGCTCATTGCACCTCAGGTAGCATATCCTCTAAGACTCCCTCCCTAGACCTCTGGCCTGAGCAAGCCACCAATACTAGCTCGTCTCTGCCTCAATCCCCCATCCGAGCCACATATTCCCTGGCCCAGCCCCCAGCTGACCAATCGTCATCGCCTACTTCCCCCCTTGGTTAGGTTATGAAAACCACTCCGCTGGGTAATCTCGGCTCCCCCTTGAAAAGGAGTCTCGATGGGTCAAAAGACTTCGCCCTAAGCGAAAGTCAGTCCGACCCCCTCTAAAAATAGAACTTCAAAGCGTATAGCTACACCCAATCCGAGCGACAATCGATCGTTCCATCACATCACCAGTGATGATGAAGACTGCTAGAAAGAGAGTCAGAATAATAGTCAGGAGGCATGCCAGGAAGAAACCCAAGAGGACTGCCAGAAGAATTGTTAGGAAGACTGCATAGTAGCGCAGGAGATGCTACGCGTGATTGTCGTCAACCACATCAATGATGCGGTCGAAAAAACATTATGCGTGAAGGTGGCAATATCATGGCAAGCGCCATTGAAGAGCTGAAGAGTCTTCTAGCCATCCTTAAGTCCCTCCTGTCAAGCGAGGACAATGACAAGCAGGACGGGGAAAACAAGGCCCAGGAGTCTGGGAGGAGAGCTACCTGATGTGCTAGAAATTAGGGGTTGCTAGGTTACTTTGTTTTTGCCTAGCCGAGGGTGGCTTTAGATCTGTTTTGGTTGTTTGTGATCTGTTATGGATTCAACCCTATTTTGGGTCTATGGGTTGTGTGGCCATAGCTGCAGTTTATGTAAAAAGGGACAGGTCCCTTCAACCCGTAAAGTAAATAAAATTACTTTTATCTACCAAAAAAAAAAAATGCATAGGTGTTATATAGCTACAAGCTTACTACAATCGTATGGGCTTTGGCCTCTCTTTGAGAGATCCAAGGTTCAAACCCACTCACTATAAGGGAATCGGGACTCCTCCAAAAAACATGTGTAACTTCAAAATTTTGATTCATTGAAAAAAAAGAGGCATAAGTATTAAACAATACCAAAAGTAAAATGTAAAAAGCAAAACTATAAAAGAATATCAATGGTAAAAAATAATTCAACAATGTATCCTTTGATCCTATTCATCAATCATCTTAAATAGACTAGCTTTTTCCTGCAAACAAAAAAAATACATCTTAAATAAAGGTATTTAAAGACCGAAATTTATCAAAATGCAACGAAATCATATTACTTTAAATATATAAATATAAAAGTATCAATCAATAAATTAAAAATAAAAAGAGTAACTATTAAAGAATCCAAGGTTCAAACCCCACTCACTATAAGGGAATAGGAACCCCTCCTAAAAAAAATGTGTAACCTTGTTAAATTTTTGATTCATTGAAAAAAAGAGCTTAAGTATTAAATAATAGGAAAATTAAAAAGCAAAACTATAAAAAAATAACAATGGTAAAAAATAATTCAACAATGTATCATTTGATACTATTCATCAATCATCTTAATTAGACTAGTTTTTTTCCACAAACAAAAAAAACATCTTAAATAAAGGTATTTAAAGACCAAGATTTATCAAAATGTAATGAAATCATATTACTTTAAATATATAAATATAAAAGTATCAATCAATAAATAAAAAATAAAAAGAGTAAATATTAAAGAATCCAATGTTCAAACCCCACTCACTATAAGGGAATAGGAACCCCTCCGAAAACATGTGTAACCTTGTTAAAAGTTTGATTCACTGAAAAAAAAAAAACATATGTATTAAATAATAGGAAAATTAAAAAGAAAAACTATAAAAGAATAACAATGGTAAAAAATAATTCAAGAATGTATCCTTTGATCCTATTCATCAATCATCTTAATTAGACTAGCTTTTTTCCACAAACAAAAAAAACATCTTAAATAAAGGTATTTAAAGACCAAGATTTATCAAAATGCAACGAAATCATATTACTTTAAATATATAAATTTAAAAGAATCAATCAAAAATAAATAAAAAGAGTAACTATTAAAGAATCCAAGGTTTAAACCCCACTCACTACAAGGGAATAGGAACCCCTCCTAAGAACATGTGTAACCTTGTTAAAATTTTGATTCATTGAAAAAAAAACTTAAGTATTAAATAATAGGAAAATTAAAAAGCAAAACTATAAAACAATAACAATGGTAAAAAATAATTCAACAATGTATCCTTTGATCCTATTCATCAATCATTTTAATTAGACTAGTTTTTTTCCACAAACAAAAAAAAACATCTTAAATAAAGGTATTAAAGACCAAGATTTATCAAAATGTAACGAAATCATATTACTTTAAATATATAAATATAAAAGTATCAATCAATAAATTAAAAATAAAAAGAGTAACTATTAAAGAATCCAAGGTTCAAACCCCACTCACTATAAGGGAATAGGAACCCCTCCTAAAAACATGTGTAACCTTGTTAAAATTTTGATTCATTGAAAAAAAAAAAACATATGTATTAAATAATAGGAAAATTAAAAAGCAAAACTATAAAAGAATAACAATGATAAATCGTATTCATCAATCATCTTAATTAGACTAGTTTTTTTCCACAAACAAAAAAAACATCTTAAATAAAGGTATTTAAAGACCAAGATTTATCAAAATGCAACGAAATCATATTACTTTAAATATAAAAGTATCAATCAATTAAAAAGAATAACTATTAAAGAATAATAAAGTCAAGAAATAATTCAACAATGTGAGCTATGATTGGGTTAATCAGTCATCTTAAATAGAAGTAGTTGAAAATTTACTCTTACCAATCTTACCAACTTGAGAGTAATAAAGATTTGACTTAGGTTCAATTATTACTATAAATATATAAGGAAAATGAGAGAAAAACAAGTAAATCCTTTTAAGATTAAGAAGAGAAAAATTAATAAAAACTAATAAGAAGGAAATTAATATCAATAGGATTTCGATATTCAATTTAACAGTGAATTTAAGATAAATAATGAAATTGAAGCTTGAGTGGCTTTAAAAAAGTTTAAAATATACAAA
Source organism: Wollemia nobilis (assembly GCA_028583015.1). Taxonomy (NCBI): domain Eukaryota; kingdom Viridiplantae; phylum Streptophyta; class Pinopsida; order Araucariales; family Araucariaceae; genus Wollemia; species Wollemia nobilis. Next base: position 12,218,280 of record JAQPPZ010016869.1, on the reverse strand, counting down.
CAAATGAAATGGAACAAAGTATAGATGCAAGATAGAGGTTGAGTTTTGGTATTGTGAAAGCTGCAATATGATAAGACAGAACATTGATAAAAACAAAGGCTCTTTAGAACATAAAGAGTAGAGGTTGAGTTTTCGTATCGTGAAAGCTGCAATATGATAAGACAGACTATGGTAGCTGCTTAAAGTTTTGGAATATTAATCAACTAATATGCAACAGACTATGGTAGCACAAAGTTTTGGAAGTTTTGAAAATATTGTAAAGGTTGCTAAAGATAAATGTCAAAGAGAATTTTAAATTATTTGTATTTAAAGGTAAATATCTAAACAATAAAAATAAAAATAAAAACACATTTTATTATGAAAAAAATGTGCCTATCTAGCTATAACAACTTATGAGAATTAAATCTATTTTGTAAACTTTCAAACTCTAATAAAAAAATTGTGTATCTAACTAACCCATGAGAATTGAATCTATTTTATAAACTTTCAAACTCTAATAAAAAAAATGTGTTTGTAAACTTTTTAACTCTAAAGAAGAGAATTATAACTTTTTAAAAAAATAAAAAACCTAAATATAGCCCTTTTCTTTTAAAAAAAATAAATTATCTAAAAATTTAATAACCCACCCATAACAAATAAAAAATAACCTAATCATATTTTTAAAAACCCTCTAATTTTGAAAAAAAAAACATCTAACTTTCACAAACATAGCTATTAAAAAAATTAATTCATATAAATACATCTAACACACCTTTATTAAAAAAATTAATTCATATAAATACATCTAACACACCTTTAAATTAATTCCTTTTGTTCGTATATTCTAAGTTGGTTTTCTACTGAAAAATAATTTATAAAATAAAAAATTAATTCATATAAACACATCTAACACCTTTAAATTAATTCCGTGTGTCCGTATATTCTAAGTTGGTTTTCTACTGAAAAATAATTTATAAAATTCATCTGACACAACTTTAACTTGATTCCCTCTCCTTTTAATGTATATTCTAAGCTGGTTTTTAACCCTAACTTGATCTAAACTACCAATTTTACTTGATCCCATCTATCCATATAATGTATATTCTATAGTCTATTCACAAATTTGCTTATAACTTTCACTAGCAAAACTAATAAAAATAATTTAGACGTAATAATACAATTTTAACTAGATGTCATCTATATAACCTATATTTTAGGTTGTTTTTCTAATATTTTATAAAAAAACTGAGGAACAGTGTAACTGCTCACATTTTGGTTTTCTTCAAAAGGTTTAAAGTTCAAACCGTGGTCTAGGCGAGTGTGAGAAGATAGATGCGTAGAGACTTTGGTTCTTTTTCCGAAGATTCAACGTTCAAATTAGGCGGAGTGTGAAAATATAGATGCGTAAAGACTTTGGTTCTTCTTCCAAAAGTTCAAGGTTCAAACCACAGCGTGAGCAAGTGTGTGCTAAATTCCCTATTCATAAGCATTGCTCTTAGGTCATAGTTAGGAGAAGACTACTCACTCTATACATTGAACATAAGGGTTTCTCACACTAACCAAATAAATATATATAGATGATTTTATCTTGAAATGTAGCATGGTTTGATTATATTCCTCTCCAATACAAGACATGGTTTTACTCCAAGTATAATATTTGCTCTCAAATTCATTCTACTTGTTCATGTTCTTTTAAATATATTATTTAAAGATTCAAGATGATTTTATCTTGAAATGCAGCATGGTTTGATTATATTCCTCTCCAATACCTTGTTCATGTTCTTTTAAATATATTATTTAAAGATTCAAGATGATTTTATCTTGAAATGCAGCATGGTTTGATTATATTCCTCTCCAATACAAGGCATGGTTGTACATCAAGTATAATATTTGCTCTTAAATTCATTCTACTTGTTCGTGTTCTTTTGTTTTTCCTTTGTGGGTTGCTCTTGTTCTTTTGTTTTTCCTTCCTAGGTTCCAGGAAAAAGTTTTTTTTTCATGCAAACTATTATCGATTCCCTATTTTCTTCAAGAGAGGTTTTTCCTATACTTTTTACTATCCTAATAATAATAATAATCTTTAATCTTTGCTAGTCAATAGCACATTCTAATAATAATATTTTTCTAGTTTAGAATAAAACTTACGTGATGGAGGCATGAACATATAAAAACAAGATTTCCTGCATCACTAAAGCATGAGCATACAGAAGGTGAAAACTTTGTCAGACCCTCAAAATCAGTCTCATCTATAGATGAAAGCTTCCACAACAAGCATGGTTCATAATGTCAGTACTATTATCTGAATATAATATTAAAGGAAAGAAGTATGGACTGTTGAAATCCATATTTTGCAGTATTAAAGCCATCAAAGGCCTTATAGAGTTATACATAATTGGCCAAAAACATCTGTATACTTCATACGAAAATCTATAGTTTATCCTTAGGATGGAAGTTGTATAATAACACAAATCACATAGGCAAGTTGGCTGCTGGCATGCTAGCAAAAAATATAGCATGCCAAGCTCTGAGTTGGAATAGGACTCAGAGAACCTTAGTGATAGCTCATGTACACAGTCAACCACATATTCTTCAAAAAGAAACTCTTAAACAAAAAAAGACCAACTTCAAGAGAGGTCAGCTCAGGCTGCTGCACGTCTCTCGGATTGTATATTCTTGCTTGTCCCAGATTGGACATTCTTGCCAATGTTCTGGTAACGGTCAGCAGGAACAGAACCTGTTGCCATCATTTTGACCGAGCATTTCTCTTTACGCTCATTACGCTCATCTATCACAATCTGTTGCTCGCGACATTCGACGCTGCAAAATGCTCTATCATCCCTGTTATAGGCATCAGAAAAGGAAACGATTTTGTTAGGTAGGTATAGACTGCTGCCAAAAAGTACAATGCAAGATCAAAAGAAAGAATCCCCTTGACTTAGCTTTAAAGGAGTAAACATCAAAACCCTAAAATTATAGATGAAAAATAATTTAACCAAACATATATACATGCAATCTTCAAGTAACATGAAAATGCAGAAATTTGTAGGAAACCTATATATGTGCAATCTTAAAGGAGCATGATCCCAGACAATGAACATTTATCTCAAAGTCTTTGACTGTAATTGCACGAGACAGAGGTTAAATGTTTATAAAAAAGAAAAGAAAATATAGAGTTGAAGTTGAATAATCTTTGCGGCCATACTGGAGAGGTATTCATATTCAAGCAGAGATATAGTCTGAACATATACTAAAATAAAACAATGTAATAGAAAGGGCTAAATTAGGACAAAAACAAGAAATGGTCTCTACAATGCACAATCAGGTAGATAAACCGGGTTCTTATGTTTTTCTTTTCATAGCAACATACAGTAGGAGGGAGTAGACAGGGTTATCATTTTCCTCTGGGGTTATCTTTTTCCTCTGTTTTATTTCAAAGCAACAAATATAAAAGGAGAGACATACATCAACTAAATCTAAACATATTAAATCCTTCAGTAGCATATAGTTAGAAAAAAAAAACACTGAAGAAACCACCTTCTAAACAAAACAATAAGAAAATATGAATAAAAAGAGACCATTAATGAGTCACAAGGGAGAGGGGGCCCTCTCTATTTTAGAAGGAGAAGTAGCATGTCCATATCGAGCTAGCCCCAGAACGGAACAACTATTGGCTGCTAGCCGAGAGAGGAAGGGACACCCCAGGCTTGATTGATTTCTCGGGGTACCCGGCCTTGGACACAGCCCGCTAGTACCACTCCAAAAGCGCAGGAGAAACTGAGGACATTTTTTATTTAAATTCCAACTGGACTTGCCCTCTATATATGCAATTCAAGATCTCATACCCAGCATGGGAAAACAAAGAAATGCATACTGTAAGCCCTTCCCATAAGAAAAAGTGGGCTTGACATCTCGATGTGATAAGGGGCCTTCAAAAACATTTTTGTGCATACATGACTACACTCAATCTGAGAAGTACAAGCTCACTGTTTGGAATGTACTAAAAGAACTCATCCTATTCAAAAATAAGACCAGTCAGAACTAAATTCAAATAATAATCTCATTAACAAAATCAACAAAGAACAACATAGAACAATAAAATTCTACCTCTTTAAAGACAAACCTACGAGGGAGTAATGGGACTTCATGTATTCTAGTATGGGATTCACTGGGGTGCCAATGCTAAACAAGCTGCAAACAATTTGTGAGAACTGAACATGCAAATAATGCAACCAAGGTAGAAGAAAACAAAACAGATGCTTCAAAGAAAACAAAATAAGATGATGTAGGGCAAAAAGTCTCACTCATATGAAGGACTATACAATTAACCTTTAAAAAAAATAATTAATTATAACTAAATTCAGGGGCAATCTGATTACTACAATCAACAAAGAATGACATTTCTCATACTTAAGGGTAAGTTCTGAATGTGAAAGACTAAAAAGAAAGAACAATTATACAACCACTGACACCATTAGAAAAGCTATGAACATCGGAATCATATATTCTAGCATGGGGCCCTTCTAGGCACAATGTGTCCAGGTTTAGTCCTTCCAACATTTCCTCAACTACTTCAGGGTAAGTTCAGCTATTTCAGGGTACATTCAGAACAAAAAAGACTAACAAGAAAGAGCAAATATACAACTATTTACTTCCACTGTTCCACAATATACAAAAAGATAGAACCATATATTTTAGTATGGGACTCTTCTGGTTACATTGTGTCAAGGTTTATCCCTTCGACTGTTTCAAGCCTGCACAAAAGACACGTCTGCAACGTTTGACACTGGTACTAGATGTGAGAACGTTGAACACTCAGATTGTACAAACACCTTTTGAGAGCAAATTGGCTTTTATGTATAACCTAACAAGAATATTCTACAAATGATCCCTAGGGACACTGTAAAAGGCAGCCAAGACTGCAGCCCTTTGATGGTGACTGCTCCTTAAGAATATCTACAACCTTAATTAAAACATACATACCAATCTACCTCAGATCCTTGCCTAGTCATGATCTCACTCTCAATTCCTATGAACATGGAAATCAAACTCCACTGTAGTTAATTAAACACTTTATACGGTTAATTTAAAACCCTAACACACAAAAACTATCAAATGAACTTTCAGATCACCACTGATGTGTTCCGACAAATCAAAGACTTTCCAATTAGATGGCTATTATGTGAATGCATAATCAAAGAAATACCCTTTGGAATATGAAAACTAGGCTATACTTAAACAGGGGACCCATGCAGGGGGCTACAGGATCTGAACACGTGGAGCATGGGGTTTCGTGGGACTACAAAATCATCCTACTACAGGAAAGATTAAATTACAAAGCACAATGAAAGTAGCAGGAAAGCTTCAGTGGACGACTAAGAAGGGGCTGGAGGAATAAAGCACAGGGAGAGACATTTTAGGGCCACATTATGTCATATTCTTAATTTATCTCAATATTAACATGAAAATAAGACTTTTAATGGCGTGGGATCAAAATTATGTCAAATGGACTTTCAGATCACTACTAATGTGTCCACTGGCTTTCTAATTAGGAGGTTCTTGTGTCAATGCTATTATGGAATCTTACGCTACATACACTATTTTTTCAACTAAATAGAAATCATGGGATTTTAAAACTAGGCTACAACCTGAGTGGGCTTCAGGCTTGATGGAGAAGGCTCATAGGAGGTCCAAGGTTTGAATCTAAAGAGGAATAGGGTATGTATCTCTGACATGAGATAGCACAACTCGAGTGCCTCTTCTCCAGACTCCCATGTATAGTGGATCCCAAAGGAGTACAAGGTCGTCTAGTGATATGTGTGATACTCACGGACCTTATAATTACTTTACTTATTACATAGATGTACAATTGAAGATAGATTAATACGTGGATCCTAAAATTGAGCTATATAGATTACCTGTACATGTAGATGTCCCTTCCATGGCCGAGGAGACGCTTACAGAGAAAGCAGGCCTTCAGAAAATGTGCAGGCTCAACCATTGGCACGCCATACCCTCTTCCAGGAGAGGCCGGGGCCAAAGGCAAGGCTTGATCCGCTCCAATTCCCTTCAACATCCCCAGAGAATTCCCAATTGGAGAATAGTCCTGCACCCCTGCATGGCCTGAAGCAAATTGGAATCCCCCATGCCCAAGTGCCCCTGACGTGAACTGGAATTGCCCATGCCCAAGTGCCCCTGACGTGAACTGGAATTGCCCATGCCCATGCCCATGCGCCCCCATGAACAATGCTTGACTTGGGTATGGCGAAATTGGGACTTCCCCCATGCCCAAGCTCAATCCGAGGCTCAAACCCATACCTTCTGGAAGGGCACCAACACCATCCAGAGGGGGTGCGATCTGGCTGAAAGTGGGTTTAACCACTCCACCGCTGCACTTCCCCTTGGGATCAGAGCTGCTACTGCCCTTCCAATTGGGTACACCAATTCCAGGCGCCCTTAATTGCGGAGCAACCTGCAAAGGCGCCCTCTGCTTCTCCCTATGAAAGTACTCACTCCCTTGACACTTCTCAATGCTCGACCCCGAACCCAACTGAGACATGCTGGTGGTTCGACGCATGCCAGGACGAGTCCTCTTACCCAACATAATTCTTCACCTCCTTTCAATTTTCCCCCCAAACCCTCAACTTCTCGCCGAACACTCCCTCACCACACAACGAAGAACCTCTCCAAATTATGCAAACCCAATTCAGCCTTACTCCCCTTCTTCATTCCCAGATCAACAAAACTCCAAGTGCGATCAAGGGAGGCCCATTTTTTGGTCCTACCGCCCAAACCCTAGCCAAACCCCTGCTCTCCAAACAACTCAGAATCTCTCAGAAGGATGCCAACCCACTTCAGCCTTCGTCCCCTTCTTAATCCCCAGATCAATACAACTCCAATCGCCGCCCAATTGGCCCCAAATTTTTGGCCCAAACTCCACGTCGCACCGTTTTTTTGCAACAAAAAGCTCCTCAGAAATCCGCCATCCCCACCGATTCTGCGATACCCAGAATTCCCAGAGCCACGGACTTCTGCAATGTTGGTCGCCCAAGTGCCCCTTTTAAAATACTATCACGCACCAGCAAAGTCCAGTTGTTCCCGGGTGAATCTACCGAAACTCCCCGACGCGAAACGTTTCATCGGGAAACCGCATCTAGATCTGTCGTGCCACGTCGCACAATATCGCCCGTCGATGAGACACCATGGTCTACTTCCGCCACGTTTCGGCCGGATCATCGTCGATGGGATCCCTTCTCGGAGGGCTGAGATTCTCTGGGCATTTTTGTGTCGGACGACGAATCCACTTCCTTTTCAGGGAATCTTGCCCTTTTTCTTTTTTTTGCCGGGTTTTATAATGTAGTTTTTGGAATTTTCGCTTTGGTGGGTCCCATGGCCTCGGAGAGCCTTTGTGTGAGCTAATTTTTATTGCCACGTGTATTGCAAAATCCGCCAATCCCCGTTAAATTATAGGGAAAAAGCAATTCACGTTTTGTCGTTTTCTGCCCCTTTTTTCCAATATTTCCTTTTTTAAATAAATAATTGTATTGGGTGGTTGTTGTTGGGTCTTTTTCATGGGTGGGGCCCTAAGGTAAGTTTTCCGTTTAACTTTTTACTTGTCATTGAAGGGGAGCTTGTTTGTGGTTAGATTAATCTCACCATTTATTGAATTTGAAAAAAATATTTTAAATGCAAAAATTTTGGTGGATTAGTTGGGAAGAGTTTATGGGCCCCGAGGTAAATTTTTCGTTTAACTTTTACCTTCTCATTGAAGGTGAGCTTTTTTGTGATTAGATTAATCTCACCATTTATTGAATTTGAAAAAAATAGTTTAAATGTAAAATTTTTGAAGGATTAGTTGGGAAGAGTTTAAATCTAAAATTTTAGATTTAAAGTTTAATTTATAAGGACGGTGGCTTAGCATAGACCCAAGTTTAATTTAGTTCTTCTAGTATAGATCCAAGTCCAATTCACAAGTAGGTGGTCTTGATGTGTCCTAGTTGTATATTTCGGTTGTTATTGTATGCATCATAGAGGTATATTTCGAAGTGAGGTATTTATCTTTAGTATACTCTATTTTTAGCAGGCTTTGAGTTAGTTCTTGTTCCTTTATCTAAACTTTTTAAATATAGTTAAATGATAGAAGGGTGGAGAATGGTAGGCAAGTGACAACATTCGTTGACCCCTCCAAAATCACTCCATCCATACCAAGGAAAAAAACCTTTTACCAAAGATCTTGCTAGGTCCTTCTCTCAAGTTGTCCAAAATGTGGTTCCAACTCAGCAAGCCCATTTGGACAACACTCAGTTGTTGCCCTTTAGCGAAAATAAATTTCAGTCTCTAACTCATGAGGTCGAGCAACCTTTAAATCATGCCTCATGAATTTAAATCTTCTATCTTGGAATGTTGGGGGCTCCCCCTCCCTTACCGTAAGTTTCAAGTTCAAAAAGTAGTTATAGAAAATCACATTTTTGTCCTTTTTCTTCACTAATTGAAAGTCACTAGTCAAAATCTCTCCCATTGTATGGAAGTTATAGGTCGGGGATATGCAACCGCCTTTACTACTTCTCATACTAATGGTAAAGGAGCTAACCTCTCAATATCTAAGTCTCTTGGTTATACTATTCTAGACCATGGTGAATATCTTGCCCACCATTGTGTGGGTTGGATTGGCTCTCAAATCTCAAGTTTTGGGTTTTTGTTCTATCTATGCTCCTAATGACCCTTCTAGTCGTATAGCTCTCTGGGAATGGTTATTTGTTTCCCTCCCTCCTAAAGAATGTATTCTTGGAGGAGACTTTAATATGAATGAAATTCCTAAACTGACCCTCTCTTTAGTAAAGCCTCCTCGCACAGTGATAATTGGTTTATGTGGTCCAACTATCATCAAGGTTTTGCCAGGAAGCTTGTTCCTCTGAACAAAATTTATTTCAATAGTCTTTTTTATATAAATTCTCCATCCACGAGCAAGTTCATGTCCTTTCTCACACAACTTTGTCAAATCACCTTCCTATATTGTCTTCTATCCAAACTTCCTCTATCTCCCTCAGCTCCATGTCGATGCCTTTCAAATTAAATGTGTTCCACCTTGACATCCATGTTTGCTCCCATGTCATTGAGCGTGTTTGGAATAGATTTCCCAAACCCACTGTTACTACTGGTTGTAACAAATGGTTTGAAACAACTATTTCTAATATAGTTTCTTCCCTTTGTTGGTATGGGTGCTCTGTAGCTAGGAGGAAGAAGATTCAAGAGAGTCGCCTTCATAAAGAGATCTCTCATCTTTGTTCCATGCTTATGAAATACCCCTCTAACTTTGTTATTCAAAGTAATCTAACTAATATTGAAAATCAGGCTAGAGCTTATGAGTCTTACTGTGCTAGAGGAGCATATGTTAGATCTCACCTCAATTGGATCTCCCAAGGAGACAAGGGAACAACTTTTTTCTTTAGGGAACCCTTTAGGTATAAGAATATTTTGGAAATGATTGTTGAGTTAGTGGACCCTTAGGTCATTCTCATTCCAACTCTAATGAGATCATGAATATTTTTGTAACTCATTTCTCCCAATTTTTTGTAGTTGAGCCAAGGGATGACATCCAATGTATCTTAATGGAATATGTGCAAGAACATATTCCCTCCTTTGTTGACCCCATTATTCGGGATCAACTTGAATTCTCTCTTTCTGTGAATGATATGCAAAATGCACTTTTTCTTCTATGAAGAATGACAAAGCTCCTGGATTGGATGGCCTTACAGTGGAGTTTTATATAAAAAATTTTGGCATATCCTTTCCTCTTATCTTCATCATGTTTACGTAGAAGCTCTCCAAAACAATTTTCTCGGAGCCTCCATCAATGCAGGGTTAATCAAGTTGATCCCTAAAGGAGTGTCTCATAACCAAATCACAAATTGGAAACCTATTACCCTCCTTAATATTTAGTCCAAGATCATTGCTAAAGCCATAGCTTTAAAAATCAAGTATGTTATTCAAGCGATTGTTTACCCAAAACAATCTGCCTTTCTTAAAGGTCATTATATTTTAGATAATCTTATGATGGCCTGGGAAACAACACAATGGAAAATCGATTCCAATTAAGATGCCCTCTTGGTTAAGTTAGATTTTGACAAAGCATATGATAGAATTAGATGGGATTTATTTCTTCATATGCTTTCTTGGCTTGGCTTTGGCCCTAAAATTTATAATCAAATTGGTATGCTCTTTGGTTATGCTTCAACCTATGTTCAGGTTAATGGAGCTATTTTCCTTCCTTTCCTCTATAACGGTCTATTAGATAGGGTTGTCCTCTTGCTCCTTTTTTGTACGTGTTGGTTGTTGATGCTCTTGGTTACCTTCTTCATAAGGCTCATTATGATGGCCTCATTCGAGCTATTAAGCTTCCTAGGAATAAGTGTGCACTTAACTCTCATTTTGCTAATGATTCCCTTTTTTTTCTTCAAAATACCCAACAAGAGGTGGAAACGGTTAAAGAGATCATTCAACTATATTGTGATGTTTTTGGCTTTCGTATTAGCCATTCTAAAACTAAAGTCTTCTTTACCTCTTCCTCTCCTAATGGATGTTACTCTTCCACTGAGTGGACCTCATGGTACGATTGTGCATTACTTGGGTATTCCTTTTGGGATTAATATCTCTCCTAAAGATATGTGGAACTGGGTAATGGCAAGACTTCAAAAGCAATTTAATGTTTAGCCAGCTTGATTTTTTTCCTTGGTAGGAAGAATTCAAGTTATTAATATAATTATGGCAACTTCTCATGCTTCTCTTACTAGATGGCCTCCAAGGAAGCCTATAACAACTTAACTTAGGACATTCAAAAAATTTGATGGACTAAATGGGATGGGGAGGTGGGAATGACAACCATCCCATGGAAAATTTGTACTCATCCAAAGGCTTTAGGAGGTATGGGTCTTATTGATCCCTCTTACCTAGAGTAAAAGTTTGACTGTTAAATGGGTCACTAGAGCCATTATAGGAGACAAAAATTGGAAACACCTTTTTCACCATAGAGTCTCTCAAGCTACTCACAAAGGTAAATGGAAAGATACCCCTTGGGAGGATAAGGTCCTTAATGCACCTTACTTTACGGTTAAAGGATCTATTCCTCTTTGTTGCATAACTTTTATATTATAATACAATCAACCTTGGGTTATGTGTGGCCCATGCCAACCCTTATACAATATAATAATATATCCCCAAATATCTATTCCTAGGTACCCTACCACTCTTACCCGCAACTGGAAAGCTTGGCAATCTGTTTCTCATTTATTGGATTTGAAGTCTAATTCCTTGAGACATGGTCTAAGCATTGATCTAAACAATCTTTGGTGGAATAAACTTATCCTCCATAATGATAAACCTCTAGCTTTGAGTAGTGATTTTCATGGTCTTGCTTTTCTAAAGAAAGGTATTAATTAAATTAGGGATATATGGGATTCGAGTAGCTGCTCATTTCTTACCTAGAAACAAATCTGTAATTATTTCTCCCTTTCCCCCTGGTTCAAAGAGGCTTATAGCTTAGTTGTGGCTTCCATCCCCTATGAGGTCCTTTTAAAATTGGAGATAATCGTCCACTCTATATGGGCTGACTGGAGATGGCTTAATGATCACAAAATCTCGTCTATTAAATCTAGTTGGATTTACAAGCATCTTTTGTGTCCTTCTTTGGACTCTAAGCTCAATGCCAAGTGGCAAGTTAATTTCTCCAATGATCATTAGCAGTCTCTTACTACTCAAATTTGGAAAGTTCTTGTTGAATCCAAAACTCAGCTTCTTGGATGGCGACTTCTTCATAAAAAATTCTGACTTCTAATAGTCTGGCTCCAATCTTACATATTTCCCCTCAATGCAAATTTTGTAATGCTTTAGAAACTATTGTTCACTTGTTTTGGTTTTGTGACATGGCTAAGCAATTTTGGGATATCTTCTACATTTTTTTATTCCCCTCTTTCTCTAGATCTTGGAAGCTCTCTTTGCTTGGTTTTTCTCAACTAGATCATTGCCCTAGGCTTTGGGATGTTTGTAGACTTATTCTTCTTAAGCATATTTGGAAGTTTAGATGCAAAAAAAAATTACCGACTCTACTCCTTCTTAGGATATTGCTTTAGTTGACTTGACCTTGGATCTTCAGTTACATGTGGACCACATTCATTCCCATGCCTTTGGAGCTTCAAACACTTGAAGAGATCCTACCGAAAAACTTTATAACTTTTTCACATGATTTAGGATCTCCAAAAGGTCCAATAGGATACTAATAAGAAGACAGTTAATGGTGATGACCAAGTGCAAGTTTTGCTTACTTCTATTTCTTCCTTGAAGACTTCAAAAGATATTATGATAGGCACGTTCCAACTTCACTAGATGATAGACTCTTACTCAGATGAATGATGACATTAAAAATATTACAATAGAATTTAGCTATTGTCTTTTTTGTTGCTATTAACTTTTATTCTTATGTATATTCAATCATGGATGCTTTGCTCCTTATCCACCTCATTTATTTTTATTTTTTTGATTGAATAGTGTTAACACTAAAACATTGTAATGTTCCGATCAGTGATATAATTTAATCTTAACTTAAGAAAATAAAATAAAATTTGAAAATTTTCAGTTTAATATATAATTAATAAGTTGCTAAATAATATATATATATATATATATATATATATATATATATATATATATATTTATTTATTTATTTATTTATTTCATAGGAGAATTAGTTACAACCACACTATTTTTTAGTAATTGTTAAGGGTAGGGTGCAAACCACAAAGGCTGCTCCCACCAAATCTATTCCACCTCATTGTTGTTATAATGACCCGACGTGAGGGGACCACTGGTCGCTCGAGATTCATATCACACTATTTTTTAGTAATTGTTAAGGTTAGGGTTCAAACCACGAGGGCTGCTCCCACCAAATCTATTCCACCTCATTGTTGTTACAATGACCCGACACGAGGGGACCATTGGTCGTTCGAGATTCATACCGTCATCTCAGTCCGAATAAGTTGCTACAATATTATTATAAAGGTTATTATTATAGAGGTTCTATTGTTAAGAAGAAAATTTATCGTGATTTGCATCTTCATAGTTGGTTTGAATAAGTTGCTATAATGATATTATAAGGGTTCTATTCTTAAGAAGAAAATTTAAATTTGAATTTTGTTAGGTTTAATATACAATTAATAAGTTGTTACAATATTTTTTGAGTAATATTTGTTTTTGGAGGTGTTACAATATTATTATAGGAGCATTATATTATATAACAAATATGAGACATGTTTAAATATTTAATAATTAATAAAAAATAAAAATGGTTGTTAAGTATAATAAATTTTTTAAAAAATAATAATAATTAATTTTAATTATCATGATTTTTTTTTATTAAATGTTAAATTGTAATAAATATTATTATAAATAAATATAAGATCATTATTTTTGACAACTGTTGGGTGTAAAAAAATCTTTTATATCTTAAAATTTAATGTTATTGTTAATATGATAATTTGAAATTCACAGTACAAGATTATACATGTGATGTATAAATATAAGATTCTTAATAGTAAATTAAAATTTTAATGCTATTAAATAAAATGTAATTAAAAATTTAAATATTAATTTTATGTTAGAAACGTAAACCTTGTTAGTTAAGAGGTATTTGAGAAAAGATGATGCAACAAATTACAATTCAATCAATAAATAGTTGCAATTTGTAAATTGTTTATAATTTAAAATAATAAATAGAAATTAAATATAAATAATTAAATATTATTATTAACAATGTAAAAAGTATTGTTACTGAAAATTTAAATATTAGTTTTATGTGTTAGAGAGTTAAATATTCTTTGTTAAGGGGTATTTGATTGAGTGAAAAAGATGGTATAACACATTATAATTTAAGAGATAATTAGTTACAATTTTTATATTAATTATGTAATTATGAATAAAAATTAAATATATAAAATTTTAAATTATTATTAATGAATTTAATAAATGTTAATAAATAAATGTTATTGAAAATTTAAACATCGATTATGTATTAAAAATATTATATGTCGAATGTATGGTACCTTAATCAAAATGAAAGTAGTGTATCTTTCCATTCTTAAATCAAAATTTATAATTAGAAGAATTAAATTAATAATATGATTTATTTAAAATAACTATGATAAAGTTTCATGTTACTTTAAAAACATTTTATGTATAATTCACCTTAAAAAAAAATTAAATTTTATAAATAAAAAGATTTAATTAAAAATATAATAATTTTTTATAAAATGCCAATTATTAGCATGGAGCAAGTTGAGCTAAGGAGGTGTTCGACCCAAACTAATTAGGGGGTACTTTTCACAAATATAAATAAATAAATAAATAAATATATATATATATATATATATATATATATATATATATATATATATATATATATATATATATATATATATATATATATATATATATATATATATATATAACACTAGAGATATTTGTTTATATGATTATGGTAAATATTCAATCATAAGTGTAGTATGTAGTAATTATGAAGTATTAATTCTTATTTTAAAAAATATTATAATTTTTTTAATGGAATAATGATAAATATAAATTGTAAGTTAAAAGTATTTGGTTCCGACTATAATTTTTAATAATTTTAAGATTTTTTTTGTTACCATATAAGATAGTTAATCTTTATATGATTTGTTTCTAACAATTATATATAAAAACTTTAAAGTAAAATTCACATCACATATCAAAATAAAATTTAATAAATAAAAAAATTCAATTAAAATATGATATTTTCAATTATAATTACTTTTGCTAAATTAAATATTTTAACTAATCACAATATAATATGCTATAATTATAACAAATTGTAATTATATATTAAAAACATTTAATTCATTCATAATTATCATACTAATATATAGTAAATAATCATGTTTTCTAACATATTAAAAGAATTTAGTTTAAAACAATAATGCCTTCTAATATATTTATTGCATTTTTTTTAATTGTATTTTATACTAAAATAAGATTTGATATGTAATAATCATAACAAATTTTAGGCATTGAATTCAATCATAATTACCATATTTATATATAGTAAATAGTTATGATTTCTCATATGTTAAAAGATTTTAGTTCAAATTAGTAATGGTTTTTAATATATTAGTCCTATTTTTCTTTAAAGTTGTATTTTATATTAAAATAAAATCTAATAAATGACAAAGTGTTTAATAATTATAACAATATTTATTATAAATAAAAAATATATAATTCAAATAATATATATTTTTATATGTTAAAAACATTTAAATAAAAGAAAAGATAATATTTGTTTTTGTTTTTAAATTTATTTTTAAGAATTAAAAAATATTTAATACAATGCAATTGATATAATAAATAGTTTGATCTTCCAAAGGATGATCTTTTTCTAGACCATTTCTTGACTTTTGAAACTTTAATTTAGGTATGCATTTAATAATTATTTTTTCAATTAAGTGTAGTGTTCAATAAGCCTATGCTTATGTTATTAAATTTCAAGAAATAAATTATATATATTTATTTAATAATTTAATAATATTTAATATTTTTAAATATTTTAAATAATGTATATATTAAAAGTAAATCCTGAATGCACATCTGGCGTATTAATGGATTCAATGAGTTGTGATTCTCCATTATTACTTGTGTTTTGTATTCTAAATTATAATCATTTCAATAAAAATATATATATTTTTTTATATATTTAATATATTAAAAA
This sequence comes from Wollemia nobilis, assembly GCA_028583015.1. Lineage (NCBI taxonomy): Eukaryota > Viridiplantae > Streptophyta > Pinopsida > Araucariales > Araucariaceae > Wollemia > Wollemia nobilis. The sequence goes on along the minus strand of JAQPPZ010016869.1, from coordinate 12,202,520 downwards.
AAATAATAATATTTTACTGATATTATTTAGATTTATAAAAAAAGTTTAATAATTTTTTAAAAACATAATTAAGTTTAAATTGATCATTTTTTTTGGAAAAATAATTATTTTTTCATATAACATTTAAATAAATTGTTGGTCATGAAAAAGTAATTTTTTCATGTAACAATATTAATATTTTATTAAAAAAACCAACATTAAAAAAATTACCCGCCGACATTAAGGGTTACGGTGGATTTAAACTAGCTTAAATATATAAAATATATATCTATCTATAAACCCCCTCGAAATTGATAATTCTCGGTCGTGTATATATATATATATATATATATATATATATAAAAGCTCGTATATTTTTTAAGAAATACTTCTTATACACATCCGCAAAGTGAGGATCACCGATAATGCAAGTGGCGTCACGCGGATATAAGTTAAGATATTTAAAAAAAAAAAAATTATTATAATAGTTAAATGGTTTTTTCTAGTAATACTTCTTATATATATTTTTAAATATTATTTAGACATAAATTTTTAATAATATATTAATTTTAATTATATATATATATAAATAAATAAATATATATAGATAAAGAGAGGGGTAGGAAAGTTGTTCACAAACTAATTGACAAGTACAGGATTCAAACCATATGAATGCTTTCATCAAATCTATTATGTTCGTTATTATTGACCCGCATGAAGGGACCACCGATAATGCAAGTGGCGTCATGCGGATATAAGTTAAGATATTTAAAAAAAAAAAAAACTTTTTTATAATAATAATTAAATGGTTTTTTTAGTAATACTTCTTATATATATTTTTAAATATTATTTAGACATAAATTTTTAATAATATATTTATCTTAATTTTTCTTTATATATATATATATATATATATATAATGGTAGGAAAGTTGTTCACAAACATACTATTTTTAGTAATTGATAATTACAGGGTTCAAACCATATGGGATGCTTTCATCAAATCTATTATGCTCGTTATTGTTGATCCATCATAAAGGGACCACCAATCGCTTGAGATTCATATAAGATTATCAAAATATTACCTTTGCAAAGGGGGCCACAACAGCTTGAGATTCATGCATGATTCAAATCAAACTACTACCTCTGCAAACAAGTTGCCCGCTAAATTTAAACCTAAATATCTTCATAGTAAATGACTGACCAAACAAACACTTACCAATCCAATAACCTTCAAAAATATTTTTTAATAAATATTATCTAAATATTTAATTCTAAGATAACCATTCAGAAAAATACCACTAGAAACAGAAACCGTGATGGGCACACGGAAACATTGATGAGAAGTTCTCCTTTACTTCACCTATTTTGTACAACTCCACAACAAGTGGTATCACATGGAGATATAAGCAAATATAAGGTTAAACACATGTGCCCTCATGCAAAAGAAGACATGACCTACTCCAACTTTAGTCTTTGATGTGAATTTCACACTTCAAATGAAACAAAAACATCAAAGTCCCTTCCCTTTTTGCCAATGACACATTTACAAAAATATTTCCCCATTTTCAACAAGTAGACTTTGATCCTAATTCTGCCTCTAGGGAGCATCTTTCCAACATTATAAATATATTTATGAGAAGTTAAAGTTCAAAAGTCGTTGGAGGTGACGAATCTTCTAAAAATAAAAACTTGTGTTTATTTTAACATTTTTTAAGATTTATAGAAGCAGCATTCAATGGTGTTGCAAATTTTCTTATGTATTAAAAAAATATAAGTATTGTAGAGTATTATATTAATATGTGGAGTACTCTCAAGGGTTAGGTGGATTGGTAAGTGCAGGTGTGGCTAGGCACTTAATAAGAAGAGACCTAGGTTCAAGCCTTGGGGAAGCCAACCCTTTGCAAATGCAGTAGTTTGCTCTGAATCCTCTAAGTGCGAACCAAACCGACAATGATTGTGCGTACCTTGAGTGATTGATGGTTCTCATCTCACGCCGAATCGACAAAAACGATACAAATATGTTTGTTGGGAGTAGTTCCTATGGTTTGAACCTTGCGGTTGACCAGTTACTAAAAATAATGGATGTAACCAACTCTCCTATGTAATAAAAAAAAAATTGTGAAGTATTAACCTAAAAAAATATGTTGGTTGGTAGTGGTCAAGTGATTGTGAGGGAAGCCCCAAGGGCTAGGTGGATTGGTAAGTGCTAGTCTGATGGGCACTTACCAAGAAGAGACCTAGGCTCAAACCTCAAACCTTGGTGGTGTTAGTTTGCAAATGTAGTAGTCTGCTCTGAATCCTCTGAGTGTGCGCCAGACTGACGACGATACTATCTTTGAGCGATCGACGGTCCCCATATCACATCAGGTCAACAATTAACAAGACAAATAGGTTCGATGGTTGCAGTTCCTGTGGTTTGAACCCTACGCTGCCAGTTACTAAAAATGGTGGTTGTAGCCAACTTCTATGTAACAAACAAAAAAATAAGTGGTTGTCGGATTAGTTACTAAAAATAATGATTGTAACCAGCTCTCCTATGTAATAAAAAGACATTGTCGAGCATTAGCCTAAAAAAACATGTTAGTTGGTAGCGGCCAAGTGCTTGTAGCCAACTCTCCTATGTAATAAAAAGACATTGTCGAGCATTAGCCTAAAAAAACATGTTAGTTGGTAGCGGCCAAGTGCTTGTAGCCAACTCTCCTATGTAAAAAAAAAAAGTTGTAATCAACTCTCCTATGTAATAAAAAAAACATTGTGAAGTATTAACCTAAAAAAAAATATGTTGGTTGGTAGAGGCTAAGTGCTTGTTGGGGTCGGTTCAATTCCCTAAATTTTCATGATACATCAACTTTGTCTTTACCAAATGGGTTTATGAAGGTTTCCTAGAAAAAAAATATTGTAGAGTATTAAATAATTTAATAGATTAAACATATGATTCTAAACACTAATAATATTTTGAATAGAAAATTAAAATTTTAATGTTATTAGGGCAGAGGTAGTAGACCCATCGATTTCATTGTGGTTCCAATCTCAAATCCCTCTGGGTCCCCTCACTTGAAGTAAAAGTTTACGGAGGATAGGTGGTTAGACATGTGGTTACAGTGGTAGCTTATTTGAACTGTGCCCGTAGAGATAAAATGAAGATCTTGCTGTGTGTAACAATAAATAATTAATGTTCTTAAATAAAATGTATTTGAAAATTTAAATATTAGTTTTATATGTTAAAGAGGTAATTAAAAAAAGAGCATTTGAGGGGTTTAAACAGCAGAACCCATCAATACTGATTTTAGAGAATCGCAATACTGATTTTTAGAGAATCACAATACTGATTTTTAGAGAATCGCAATACTGATTTTTTGCTTTTACAGGAGACTAAGATGTCTTTAGATCTTATGTCCAAAACAGTCAACAGAATCTGGAGGGGTGCTAGTCATATGGATGTTGCTGCCCAAGGTGCCTCAGGGGGGATTGTTACTCTGTGGAACTCTCTTGAATGGTCTGCAATAGAACATCTTGCATGGAGGGGGGTTCTCACTTCTCTTTTTAGGAATAATGTCACTACAAAACACGTTCTAATCACAAACTTTTATGGGTCTCAAAACCTAGATGGTCAGAGGCGATAGTGGAAGGCTGTGCAGAACATGCGAACCTCAAGGGAAGATTTAGACTGGATTATAGTGGGTGAATTTAACGCTAAATTATCTTCTAGAGACCAGGAAGGGGGAGCTCCATTTTTGGACCCAGGGGACCGGTTCATGATTGCCCAAGTCCAGGATTTGCGCTTAGTGGACATTAAATGTCTTGGCATTAACTTCACTTGGACTAATAAAAGGCGGGAGCCACATAGCAGGAAGGTTAAGCTTGATCGTTTTCTAGTTTCAGAGGAGGCGTTTGTAAAATGGAATATAAATTTTCATATTTTAGAAGTCCCAGTCTCTGATCACTGTCCCATTTTGTTGGAAGGCGGGACTAGGATGGGGCAGCATCACAAACCTTTCAGATTTGAGAATTTTTGGCTTCAAAAAGAAGAACTTCGGGAGAAAATTCCATAGTGGTGGTAGGATGGCTGCCCAGCTTATGGGAGAGCAATGTTCAGAATCCACAAACAACTACAAATTTTCAAAGCTCAGTTGAAGTGTTGGAGGCGTGCTAATAAAACCGACTTCCAGGCCCAAAGAGCTCCATTGGTGGCCAGATGAGATGAGGTCCAAAAATAGTTCATAGGAGTAATTACAGACCAGCTCAAAGCTGAGGATGATGCCTTGCGTACAGCAGTGGAGGACATTGACAACCAGGAGGAGACCTATTGGCGGCAGAGAGCAAGAACCACCTGGTTATTAGAAGGGGACAGAAATACAAAATTCTTTCATCTGGATCGCTTGTGCTCGAAGATAGATGAATAAGATAGAGGCCCTTCAAGATGAGAACGGTCATTCCTTTGATACACTTCCAGGTATACATTCCCATGCTATGGATTATTTCTCAAAGCTTTTTAAGGAAAGTGTGGTTCAATATGTAGAGGCCCAAAATGAAATTATTTTTGTCATACCTGCTATTATTTCTGAGGATGAAAATCAGGCCCTCCTCACACCCATTGATAGAGATGAATTGAAAACTGTGGTATTTGGAATGAGCACTGGTAAATCTCCAGGTCCAGACGGTTTCCCAATTGAGTTTTTTCAGGCTTTCTAGGACTACTTAGGGGAAGATGTTAGGGCTGTTGTTGAAGAATCCAGAGAAAATAAGAGAATGCTTAAAGCTATAAACCACACTTTCATTACCTTAATTCCAAAAGGTGAGGAGGGGGTTCATATTTCAGATTATAGGCCTATTGCCTTATGTAATGTGTTGTACAAAATAATCACAAAGGTAATGGCTAAGCGCCTAAAACCTCTTCTTCACAACATTATCTCCTCTGAGCAAGGAGGTTTTGTTGAGGGTCGGAAGATTCTAGATGGGGTGGTTCTAGCCCAGGAAGCAATCCATTCAATGCACACTTCTGGGAATAAAGGGATGTTCATAAAACTAGACATGTCAAAGGCTTATGATAGGGTTGAATGGAGTTTCCTGGCCAAAATGATGGCTGCCTTTGGTTTCTCTCAGGATTGGATAGAGTGGGTCATGAGCTGTGTCTCCTCCCCGACTTACTCTGTTCTAATCAGGGGCCTTCCTTCGCAACCTTTTGGAGCTTCTCGGGGTCTTCGCCAGGGGGATCCTTGTTCTCCTTATATTTTTCTCATTTTGGCTGAAGGTCTTGGCAGACTTTTCTTGAGGAGAAGACAGCAAGGTAGATTATTGGGTATTAGGGTGGGGGACAAAGTTTTATCGCACCTGTAGTTTGTGGATGACACTGGTTTGATGGGAGTGGCCAGCTTCAGGGAAGAAAGAACGATTAGGGATACTCTTAATGTCTATCTCAGGGCTACTCAACAGGTCATTAATGACAAGAAATCCAAAGTGGTCTTTTTTAATCTAGAGCTTAGGCTTCAAAACATAATTTTAGAAATCCTGGGATTCACTAGGACTTCTCTCCCTATGGTTTACTTGGGGATCCCCTTGCACTTTAAGAAGCTGAAATTAGACACTTGGAGGAATTTGTTGGAGTGTATCAAGGACATAATTAATCACTGGTCTCACAAGTGGTTAAGTTATGGTGGCAGATTAACGTTCTTACAGTCAGTCATTCAAGCCATGCCAATCTACAAATTTTCTATCCTGGCTACCCCGCTTACAATATGGAAAGAGTTGGACAGGATGGCTAGAAAGTTTTTGTGGGAAGGAGCTAAGGGAGAGAGAAAGTGGGCCTTAGTGGGCTGGGATAAAGTCACCCAGCCCAAGGTAAAAGGAGGGCTGGGACTGAGAGGATCCAAGTTAAATAATCAAGCTTTGGTTGGAAAGTTGTACTAGAGGTGGATTTCCCAACCAACTTCCTTATTCAGTAGAATCCTAACTAGTAAATATTTGGGTCATGTTAACCCCAATGAGGTGGGCCGTTTCCCTTTGGATGGTACTGGATCCTTAGTGTGGCAGGCTCTCAAGCTAGGATCTCAGGTTATTAAAGACCAATTGTTTTGGAAAGTGGGGAGAGGGGAGAAGGCTCGTTTCTGGACCGATTCATGGGATCAGTACCCACCCATCATTGTTGAATTCCCCGAGTTAATACCAATAAAATTTGCCATAGAAACCAAGGGTTGGGTCCAAATTAAAAGTTATTTCAACACTACTCAGCTGGGGGAGTATAAGTTTAAGAAGTTTAAGAGGTTGGAGGAGTGGCCAATTTCAATCCCCCCAGAGTTGGTGCCCATCTTGACCAAAATCTTGACAGAAAGGTTTCTCACAGGGATAGATGAGGAGGATGAAATAGCTTGGGGCTATGGGAGCCTTGGTGTTTATACAGTGAAGGACGGATATGAAAAGATCCTCCTAGAGCCTCCCCCCATTCTTATCCGATTGAGGATTGGAGAAATATTTGGCACTCCAAGGGCTGGCCGAAAGTAAACTTTTTTGCCTAGCAGTTTATGCACAATGGAATTCTCACTTTTGACAATATCAGATGTAGAGGAATCATCGGTCCATCTCAATGTGTTTTATGCCACAAGAACGAGGAAACAACTGATCACCTGATGTTTGCGTGCCCTTTCACGTGTCAGATTTGCAAGCGATGGTTCTCTCACTATAAAATCCAGGTTAATGGTGACATGAATCGGACTAATATTTGGAAAATATGGTAGAGGGGTAGATTTAAATCTAAAGCTCTTCAAATTGGGTGGGAGCTTGGCTTATACTTCATTTGGTGGCAAGTGTGGTTGGAGAGAAATGCTAGAATTTTTAGAGAAATCTTTTCCTCGCTAGATGGAGTTTGGCAGGTCATCTGGAGCAAAGTCACATAAACTGTTGTCGTCTACGCTAAAGAGGAAACTCAGGTTGGTCCTGGCCCAATGGAAGAGGGAGTTGATAAGCAAGAGGGACAGGACAGAGCTAGTTGGAAACCACCCCCAGAAGGCTGGATTAAAATCAATACTAATGGAGCTGCAAAGGGCAATCCGGGTAGTGTCGGAATTGGCATGGTCTGCCAAAATCATGAGGGATCAGTGCTCTATTGGGAACTGCAAGGCTTGGGAAGAGCCACAAAAAATGAAGCAGAAGCCATTGCTATCAAATCTGCTTCTATTTGGGCAGTTACTCAGGGCCACAGGAGGATAATTCTTGAATATGATTCTCAAATACTGGTTGGAGCTCTAGACTGCATGAGGACTTTGCATTGAAAGCATGGAGGTTGAGGATTCTGGTCTCTCAAATCAAGGAATTATGGAAGGAATTAGATGATGTGATTCCATTTTATGTGAGTAGAGATTTTAACAAAGCGGTCGATTTCCTAGCTAAGATGGGTGCTGAGAAAGAGGTAGGGGTGCAATTGCATAGTGACATGCCTATTGAGGATGAGGTGATTAGGCAGGGCCTTGAAAGATCCTTGAGCCAATGATCAAAGAACACAAAGGGTGGTTTTTGTCACGATATCGCGACCTGTTGCGCCATTGCGACCATTGGAGGAAAGCTGTCGCGATATCGCGACATGTTGCATCGTCGCGACCACTAGAGGAAAGTTGTCGTGATATCGCGACATGTTGCACCATCGTGACCGCTGGAGGAAAGTTGTCACGATATCGTGACATGTTGCACCATCGTGGTCGCTGGAGGAAAGTTGTCACGATATCGCGACTTGTTGCACCGTCGTGGCAGTTGGAGGAAAGTTGTCGCGATATCGCGACATGTTGTGCCGTCGCAGCTACTGGAGGAAAGTTGTCGTGATATCGCGACATGTTGCGTCATCATGGCCGCTGTGGGAAAGTTGTCGTGATATCATGACATGTTGCGTCGTCGCGGCCCCTAGAGGAAAGTTGTCGCAATATCGCGATCGCTGGAGGAAAGTTATCACGATATCACGACATGTTGCGCCGTCGCGGTCTCTGGAGGAAAGTTGTCGCGATATCGCGACATGTTGCACCGTCGCGGCCACTGGAGGAAAGTTGTCATGATATCGCGACGTGTTGCACCGTCGTGGCCGCTAGAGGAAAGTTGTCGCGATATCGCGACATGTTGCGCCATCACGATCGCTGGAGGAAAGTTGTCACGATATTGAGACATGTTGCGCCATCGCGGCCGCTGGAGGAAAGTTGTCACGATATTGCGACATGTTGCACCGTCGTGGCCAAGGGAGGAAAGGTGTAGCGATTTCGTGACATGTTGCTCCGTCGCGGCCAAGGTTGGGAAGGTGTTGCAATTTCGCGACATGTTGCTTTGTCATGTCCAAGAGAGGAAAGTTGTCGCGATTTCGTGACATGTTCCTTCGTCGCGGCCAAAGGTGGAAAGGTGTCGCGATTTCACGACATGTTGCTTCGTCGCGGCCACGGGAGGAAAGTTGTCATGATTTAGCAACATGTTGCTCCATTGCGGCCAAGGGTGGAAAGGGGTCGCAATTTCGGGACATGTTGCTCCGTCGCGGCCAAGGGAGGATTGTTGCCGCGATTTCGCGACATGTCACGATTTCGTGACAGGTTGAATTTTTGCGGTCAAAGGAGTTTTGTGTCGCGATATCATGACTTGTAGCTTTTTCGCGGCCAAAGGTGAAGTAGGTGAAAACGATGCGATTTCGCGACAAGTTGTTGTAAACAGACCAATCAGCTCCCTCAGCTAGCTTGTTATTGGTTCAAGAGATTTGGATCCATTGTAAATCTTCCTCTTCTCTTGTAATCATGTGCTTTCTTTGTTTTCGGTTGGGAAGTGTCTATTCCCAATTGTAACTGATCTTTGTTTTAATACAAGTTTTTTTCAATTTTTTCAAAAAAAAAAAGATAAATAGTTACAATTTGTATATTAATTATATAATTTAAAATTAAAAAAAAATTAAAAATTAAAATTATTATTAATAATTTAATATATTTTTATTAGATTGGTGTGAGAAACTTCCATGATCGACACTGTAGGTTGACATCAAAAGCCAAACTTAGGTTTGAACCTTGGACCTTCAGAAGAAGGTCCAAGACCAATTTAAAAAGTAATGTTTTTAAATAAATGTTGTTGAACTGAAAAGTCCGGTTGGGTAAATATTTTTTTTTTTCTTTTATAAATAGTTAATGTAGCCCGCACTAAGGTTCAAATCTCGTTGGCAACAAATAGCAAATAGCTCAATGTGACTAAGTCCTCAATGTGGCTAATTCATGTAAAAGGGAAAAGACAACTCTTTCAAAACCTTACTTTAATAATAAAAAATAAAAAATAAATGTTATTAATAATTAAAAATCAATTATGTATTTAAATCATTATATGTTGAATGTATGGAGCCATAGTCAAATGAAAATAATGCATCTTTCCATCTTTAAATTAAATTTAATAATAAAAAAGGATTGGATTAATAATATGATTTATTTTTTTATTTTTATTTTTTATTAATTTTTTTATTTGGAAAAATTTTAGGTTTGTGTGAGAAACCCCTACGACCAATGCACAGGGCTGAGCAATCTCCTTCCAACCATGACCCTTCATAAAGCCAAGAGTTATGCTTATCAATAGGGAATTTATTTAATATATTTATGATAAATTTTTATGTCTTCTTAAAAGCACTTTTCAAGATTGCCACCAAATATACAATCCAAATTTGATAAAATTCAAAAAGGTTTTTTAAAGAATGTGAGGAAAAGTTTAGGATTCCTCCTCATATGTGGGATAGGGTTTGCAAAAGAAATAATATTGGAGGGGTAGGCTGGTAGAATTACAGACTTATAAGTTTGGTCTTATGGGCATACTTGGTTGAAGATTATTTAAAGATCAAGGAAAGAGTTGGACACAAATATTAGTTAAACAAAAATATATGTTCTCTTGATATAATGAAATTATTTAGGAAACAAACCCTACCAAAATAATCATTAACTTAGTACTTCATATCAAATAGTTGCAATTGATTAAGAAACATATCAAATGATCAATTAATGAGGGAAATTATACAAATTTTTCATCCAATGCTTGGTTGAAGCTTTATCTTGTGATCTCTAATTCAAAATGGAAACCATTAGCTTGGGCATGTCTAACTTGTAAGGGTTCAAAGGTCAATGATTATAATAATGCGAGTACTAATTCCATATCATGAATTTTTATTAGTGAGTTGATCGAAGGAGAGGAACTTAAACAAATAGTAGATAAGCTTCAAAAGATGCGTCAAAGGATTTATTTGACCATTTTCACATGAAAATATGAGTTTGCTTGATATCTATGAAAATATAGTAGATACTCAGTCAAGCTATGATATGAGAATTTAAAGCAATTAAAATTTCTTACTCCCAATGATTTCACTTGGAATAATGTTTGGTCACTAGAGGCCCTCCCTAAGGCCTCAACATTCCTTTAGTAAGCCATCCAAAGTAATATTACTATAGGAGAGAGTCTACAAAGAAGAGGATATCAAGGATGGGGATCGCAACACCAATTTCTTCCATGCCTCCACTCTCAGACACAAAATTTTCAACATGATAAGGAAAATTATCAAGGTTGATGGCACCTCGATGAAGGATCTATTGGAAATCAGGGCTGAGATGGTCAAATTCTTTGAAAACTTATTTGGTACTAGGAAACCCAATAACAATCAATCTTGTCAACGTCCTTTCCCGCATGCTCCAAGACCTAAATACCTTGCTCTCTAGCCCATTCTCAACTGAGTGAGTGAAACTGGTAACCTTTTCAATGGTGGGGGATAAGGCACCAAGGCTAGATGGTTTTCTTGTGATGTTCTTCCAAAAAAATGGAATGCAATCAATAATGATGTGGTGGAAGCTATTAGGTAAATCCAAATAACCCAACACATTTCCAAAGATGTTAACTCCACATTTTTAGTTCTTATCCCCAAATTGGTAGGGACAAAAAATTTCAAAGACTTTAGGCCCATTAGTCTCTACAATACCATCTACAAGATCCTCTCCAAAGCTATGGCCAACAAACTAAAACAAGCCCTACCCCTCATCATTGATCCTTGTCAAAGCAGCTTTGTGGAAGGATGCCTTATCACATGTGGTATAATTACAATCAGTGAACTCATTCACTCGATGGAAAAAATGGGAAAGCCGACCTATTCTTGAAATTGGACATGAATAAAGCCTTTGATAGGGTTTCCTAGAAATTCATGTTCAAAGTCCTATCCAACTTTGGCTTTCAACAAGATTGGATAAACCTTGTCAAGGAATGTGTCAACTCTGCTAGCTTCTATGTTATTGTCAACGACTCTACAATAAACTACTTCAAAAATCCTAGAGGCCTTAGGTAAGGAGACACTCTCCCCCCATATCTTTATAATTTTAGCCAAAGCCTTAGGAAGAAACCTCAAAGTTGCATCAATCCAAGGGATCATTGCTGAAATCAGGTCAACCTCATCTCTAAATCCTATAACCCATCAATAATTTTTTGATGATACTATCCTAGAAATATTCTCTGTTGTATTGTAGGCTAGAGCCATAAAATAAAATTTGAGCCTTTATGAAAGCGCGATAGGATAAAAATTCAAATTCCTAAAGAGCAAAATTTTCTTCCTCAACGCCCCCATTAGAAGGCAAAGGAAAATAGCCCAAATCCTTGGATGTCCTATTTCGAAACTTCCTTTGAACTATCTTGGAATGCCTATTTTCAAAAGGAAGACTCAAGATGGCCTTTGGACCCGAGTCCTCAAAAGAATTAAAAAAAAAGGTAGGTTGGAAAGGAGCTATACTCATCCAAGCAAGGAAATCTCAATTGGTCAAAGCCACATTGCAAAGGATCCCAATTTACTTTCTGTCCCTTTTCAAAATTTTGATTGTTATCAACCAAAAAATAGAGCAAGTTCAAAAATATTTCCTTTGGTCTGGATTGGATATCCACAAAATATTACCCCTAGTGGCATGAGACTAGGTCTACTCCAAGGAAGAATCAGGTGGACTAGGTTTTAGGAAAGTCAAGCAGATGAATAGGGCCCTGATTGATAAGTAAGGATGAAAATTTCTAAAACAAGATAACATAGGATGGAATCAAATTCTCACAACCAAATATCTCTAGCAAGGAAGAAATATCCTTAAGTAACCCTCACCTCCAAATGGGTCTGCTTTTTGGAACTCCCTCCTCAAGACCAGACAACTCATCCAAAAATGAGTTAGGTGGAAATTGGACACAAACAATAGGATTGAATTTTGGAGAGATTCTTGGATAAATTACTCCCCTCTTATCTCTTATCCAAGGTTAGTTGTCTTGGAACCCATCACTGGTCGTTTCTTTGGTAATAAAGTCCTTGATTTTATTGAAATTTCTAATAGAAGGAAAGTATAGAGGTCTATCCCCAATGAGAACCTAAATCATAGGGAAGAAAAATTAAGAAAGGATATCTCCAGGATGTTGAGAACCTTTTTCATCCAAAAATTTGATATCAAGGATTCCTTAATTTGGAAGGCAAGCAATAATGGTCTCTTCTCAATTAAATTCGCTTATTTTTTGGAAGAGGAAGGGGAGAATATTGGTTCTCAATAAAAAAGGTTTAGTTCAACCATATTCTACCAAAATTATCCTTTTTTTTTGGCTTGTTGTTCAAAACAATATCCTATCTATCAACAATGTCTAGGCTAGAGGATTGATTATTCCTAACAGATTCTATGTATGCAAAGCAAGTTGTGAATCCACTCAACGCCTTTTCCTTGTTTGTTCTCTACTTTGTGCTTAGCTCCTTTGGCTATTCTTAGGCCTAATCCAATCATGTTGAGTACTTATGCCTATAGTGATCCCCCCATTTAGGAGATACTTTGATCCATGTTGGCCTTCTGTTTACCTCACTTCCTTTGGGATATTTGGAAGGACAAGAACAACAAAGCCTTCCAGAATGATTTTAGAGATCCCCTTCTTAATGGTATTAGAATTTTGGAAGCTACAAAAGAAAACTTATCCTAGATCCCCCACCAAGATAGAAATGAAAGTATATTTGGATCTCATTTGAAATTCTCTCTTGGTCTTTCCATTATATCTCCTACTCTCCAGAATCCTAGCAAAGTGGACTGCTTTGGAGTTGAATGGTCCCCTCCTCCCCTTGGATGTATAAAATTAATCTTTGATAGAGAAGCCAAGTATAACCCAAGAATTTTTGGAGTTGGTGTTGTTATTAGAGATGACAATGGTCATATCTTCATGGCCTATACAGAAAACATAGGCCTCTAGACTTGCTATTTTGAACAAGCAAGAGCCCTATTCCAAGGAATAAAGCTTTTGGAAAACATTCCTTTCAAGAATATTATCATTAAAGGCAACTCCATGAACATTATCAATTTGCTAAAAGGCTCTCATTCGCCTATATGGAGCATAGAAATCTCATGAAGGAGGCTAAAAGAATCATGTTACAGTTTGAAAACAACCTAATTCAAAATGTGTACCATGAGGGAAACAATGTTGTTGACTCCCTTGCCAACCTTGGCATCATTCAGGAGGACCTATCAATTTGGAGATATAACTTCCCTCCAACCCTGTTGCAATATTGTATTTATGATGGTTTGGTCCAATCTACTTAACCTTGATTTACCCTCTCCTTGTTGGTTTTTGGTCTTCTCCTACTAATACCTCTAGTTTTCCTTTACTAGAGCCTTGCCTCTTAGTTGCTCTTTTGGCCCATCATCTCCTTTGCCCTCCTTTCCTCTTTGTGAGTGTTTCCAAGGATGACCTCTTCTAGCTAGTATTGTTGGGACTCTTTGGTCGTGGGCACCTCTCCCCCCTTTACATGGAAGTTCCTGATGTGGTTGTTGACTTTTCGCCCCCTTTTTATATATCTTTTGTTAACCACTTGTCATGCTTCTTCCTAAAATAAGATCACCAAGTCATCCAAGGGATCTAGGCTCATGGTCTCTCCCGTATTGCAGCCTAGCACATATCACATGGATCCTCTTTCAATTTTGCATTGGAACTACAAGTTGTTCCCTAATACATCCAATGATTAAGTAAGCAAATCAAAGATATGGAGCTTCTCTTCTCGATGATTAGGTGCTACATGTGTCCAATTACCCACATATTTAGTTGGCCTTGGGGTTGATATCATCATCCTACTCATCCCAATGAATGTTTAAGGCCAAACATCTACACTCTCTTCACATATTGCTTGATGGTGTTGGTATCAAGGAGGATCTTATGATAGGGAAGGGATTTTTGTCCATTTAGGAAGGTTTTCTTCCCAAGGTCTTTTGGTTCAGTTTTCAAAAACTTCTTACATTGTGATATGAAGTGACACTATTTTTTTTTGGTTACATAGATGAATTAGTTACAATCACAATTTTTAGTAATTACCAGCGCAACTAGTAGGGTTCAAACTATTAGCAAAGGCTTCCAACACACCCACCGTCTCGTTAATGGTAACCCGATGTGAGATGGGGACCGTCGGACGCACAAGGTTTACACCATATTCATAAGTCTGGTTCAACATGTGGCATGAAGGGGACCACCAGACAAGTAGGAAACAAATTATCGTCATCAATCAGGTGCAACACTAACACTATTATTTTAAGGTAAACTTTGGCCTTCTTTTCTCTATTCTTGAATTTTTGCTTCCCATTTTGCTCCCCCTTCGATAGAGTATGTTTCCTATTCTATTCCCTTCTGTAGATGGCCAATGTTGATAACAGAGTTGAACCTACTCTCTTGACCCTCAATAAATTAGTGGAAGAAATTCTGGATGATGTGGGTTTCATAACATTTCTCAAGAAATTTGGAGGTCATGACCGTGACTTTTCTAATGAAATGAACCTCAACTAGAATGAAGGTAAATTCAAGGTTAAGGAAGTGAATTTCACCATATATCCTATCTTGATTGTTGAGGTCTCTTCTAGCATCCTTACTATAAGAAAAAGTGTAATAGGAGATAAACATTCTCTCGCTAATGAATTGCTACTTTTTAAAGACCAAGGGAAATATCTCAACAGAGATAAAAGTAAAATTCTTAAGGAGTCCCTTCCCAAGCCATGGAAAGACATACTTTCATCCTTAGGAGTTTTTATTTTATTTTTTGAATCATATCAATGGTAAGAAATGCATCAATATCCAAGTTTTTCTTTGCAAATCTATGGATAAATCCATGAATCAAGTGCAGAAAGGGGTCTCCTCTCCACTCCATCAAGGGCCTCACATGATCATTTTTCAACACATAATGAAGAAATATGCCCAAATCTCTCTCTTGATCCTCAAGAAGAATATGGGGAACCCTTATGGTGCAACTAAACATGACTTCCCTTAGCTCTCTGAAGGGAAAATGTCAAAGGAGCTAACCTAGTTTGAGGGTGCTAACCCTAAGGTGGCCATTGAGAGCACCCCTAAAGGTGGCAACAATGATAATGAGGGCATCCCTAAACTTTTAACGAGTGGTAAAGTTATCAAGTTAGAGTAATATGGAGGTGAAGTTGTGACCCCTAGAGTTAAGGTCGAGTCTCAAATATACTATATGTGGTTGAAAACCTAGGTGGTGGAAAGGAGGAGATCCCTCATATAGGTTATATTAGACCAAAACTTAGAAGAGACTTCAAAATCCTTGCCCTAAAATACCCTCTTTAGGAAATGACTATCTCATTTTCCAATCTGAGGAGATATATTCAAGCTTTGAATGATCACATTTTCTATGCTAAGGAAATGACCATCCTTTTGGAGAAATACAAGAACAAGTATGATGATGTTGATCTTGATGACCTTGTGAATCCCTTTGCTTTTTTTGGTGTTGGCCAAATCTAACCTTAAGTTGCTCCCCTATCTCTTGTTCAGCTAGCCTTCCCCTGCCTCTCTTCATTTGGTTACAGTTTAATCTCTTTCTTTTTGTTGTTCTTGGGTCCTTCTCCTTTTTGTTTTTGGACTCAAGAAGTTCTCCTCGTTGTTTCTAGGTATTTACCTTACAGGCCTCTCTCTGAGGGCCTCTTCTAAATTTAAAAGGTTCTAAGACCCTTTCAAAACCACTTCTATCTATCAATACAAATAACATATGATTGAATAAAATCCTTTTAATTCATAGTAAAAATAATTATAATTGCAATTTTTTTTAAATAATAAAAATTTAAATTACATTATATTTTAATTGAATTTTTTAGATTATTAGATTTGATTTTAATATGGGATATGAATTTTATTTTGTAAACCAAATATATCTTAAAGAGGAATTTGATGCTCTTAAGGAGGTAGCTGAGTGGGAATTGAGGGAGAAAATTTATTGGAAACAGAAGGCTCGGATTGATTGGTTGCAGGAAGGAGACAGAAATACTGCTTTCTTTTTCAACTCGGTTAAAGCTAGAAGGTATGGTAATGTTATTTCTTCTCTTGGGGTCCAATTGATTGCTGCTTAGGATATTTCAAGGGAGACTGTAGGGTTTTTTTCCTCTTTGTATTATGAGAATTCTCCCTTGACGGTTGTTGAAGAAAATAGTATTTTGGATTGTAATTCTTTAGCTGTCACTGCAGAGATGAATGAGTTGCTCATGAGACCAGTTTCAATCGAATATTTGGAGGGTATTGTTTTCCAGATAAAGAAAGGGACAGCACCGAGACCTGATGGTTTTCCTGTAGAATTTTTCCAAGAATTCTAGGAGATTATCAAACTGAATCTTTTGTCTGTTGTGCAGGAGTCTTTTAGAAATAAACAGATATTGAGAGCTATGAATTATACCTTCTTGGTGCTTATTCCTATGCAAAAAGGAGCCAATTATTTGGATCTTTTTAGACCTATTGCACTATGTAATGTGGTGTACAAAATTATCTCCAAGTTGATTGCTGAAATACTTAAGCCTTGGCTCAGTAAGGTTATTTATGATGAACAGGGAGGTTTTGTGGTGGGTAGACAAATTCTTGATGGTGTGGCTATTGCTGCTAAGGTCATTCATTCTATGGGAATTTAAAAAAAAAATCTATGTTTATAAAATTGGATATGGCTAAGGTCTATGACAGGGTTAAATGGTATTTCTTAAGTAAAATTCTCCTTGCTTTTGGTTTAGACTCTAACTGGGTTAGTTGGGTGATGAGTTGTATTATGGATCCATCCTATTATGTCCTTATCAATGGTGAGCTTTCTACTTTGTTTTAGGCTTTGAGAGGTCTTCGTCAGGGGGATCCTTTGTCTCCTTATTTATTTATTATTATGGCCGAGGGTTTGAGTAGACTTATCAAATCATATGTCAGTTAGGGGTTGATTCATGGTTGGAGGTGGGGTAATAGTTTACCTGCATCTTCTCATCTTCAATTTGTGGATGATACTACTCTGATGGGTCTTGCCTCTATTAGGGAAGCAACTAATTTTAGAAGCTCTTTGGATATTTCTTTAGCTGCATCGGGGCAGAAGATAAACAAGGGGAAATACTTCATCTTCTTTTTCAATACTGATCCTCTTATACAGGCCAAA
Source organism: Wollemia nobilis (assembly GCA_028583015.1). Classification (NCBI taxonomy): domain Eukaryota; kingdom Viridiplantae; phylum Streptophyta; class Pinopsida; order Araucariales; family Araucariaceae; genus Wollemia; species Wollemia nobilis. The sequence continues at coordinate 12,185,129 of JAQPPZ010016869.1, read as the reverse complement.
ATTGCTCAGATTCTTTGGTTTTAGATTGAAGCTCTTCCTTTAACTTATTTGGGAATTCCTCTTTCTATGGGTCGTCTGCCTCGAGGTATCTAGAATAATATTTTGGATAAATTCAGGGCTAAAGTATCTCATTGGACTGTTAAGTGGCTTTCTTTTGTTGGCAAAGTGTTGCTTCTTAAGTCGGTGGTTCAAGATTCATATATTTATCGGTGCATGATTCAAGTCGCTCTTGCTAGTTTTATTCATGAACTTGAATCTCTGTCAAGAATATTTTTATGGGCTAGAAATTTGGAGTCTTCAAAATGGAGTTTGGTTAAGTGGGAGACTATTTGTAGACCGAAACAGGATGGTGGTTTGGGTCTTTGTTTGACTTCTCTTTTTGGTCAGGCATTGGCAGCCAAGCTTTATTAGAGATGGTGCATTTCTCAAGACCATGCTTGGGCTAAAATTATTTCCTTTAAGTATCTTAATGGGGTTGCGGACTCTGAGATACCTAGATACAGTTTGTCTGGTAAAGGTTCTTTGATCTGGAACACCCTTAAGAAGGGGGTGTCTCTTGTTAAGCAAGGTTGATTTTGGATTTATCTCAAAGGCTTGAAGGCTCTTTTCTGACATCATTCTTGGGATGGTTTCCTTACAATTTTATCTATGTTTCCTCATCTTCAGAAGCTATGTGATTGTTTCTTGGCTGCTAGTTGGTACAGGGTGATGGATTATAAAGTTGCCAAAAATGTTGGGCATGTGGAGGTAGTTCAGTGGAAAGATCCTATAAATTGACCGATATGTGGTTCTGTTCAGTATAGAGAAGAGTTGACTCGTATTTTGGGTACTAGGGAGTGCTCTTCTTTACAGGATGATGATGTCTTGACTTGGGATCTGGATACTAGAGGGGTTTTCTCGGTGGCTTCTGGTTACCATGTTTTATATAGGCAACATTTTGGGGATGAGGAGGTTCCTTGGTGAAAACAAGTTTGGAATAATTTTTCCTGACCTAAATGCAATTTCTATTTGTGGTTGGCTACTTGGAACAGATTTCCTACCTAGGATAATCTCCAAAAGAGAGGTTTTTAGGGCCCTTCATTTTGTTTCCTTTGTGATAATAGTGATGAATATGTAGGGCATTTGCTCTTACAGTGTTCGTTTGCACAGGAAATTTGGCATCTTTGGTGGAGGGTGTGGAAACAGTCTTGTTCTCATACCTCTTCTCTTGTTGAGTTTTGGAGGAGTTTAGGAAGACCTCCTTCTAAGGCTTTCTTTCTTCAATTTGCATGGAGTATTGGGCCCTCATGTATTATATGGCATATTTGGCTTGAAAGAAATCGAAGAATTTTTCAAGGTAGGAAGTTAACTGTTTATCAGACTTGGCAGAGGATTATTGGTATGATCCAAGAAACTATTTCTTCTAAATGTCAGATCAGTATTCCTTTGGAGCAGTCTAAGATTCTGATGATGCAAGATATGGGTTTAGTGGAGAATGACCCTCGTCCTTTTGTATCAGTCAGGAGGAGAGGCCTTAATCAAAAAGTAAAAAGAGATGGTAGATGTCATCCTCCACCTCGGGGGTGTTTAATATTAATACCGATGGCTCTTCCAGAGGGAATCTTGGGCATGCAGGTATTGGTGGTGATGAAAGATATAGCAATGGTGCAACTCTTTTCATTTTTTCCTAGTATAAGGGGAAGTAAACTAATAATTATATGGAGGCCCTTGCTATTTGTTTTGCTTTGAAAAAAGGTTATGCTCTAGGATGGTGGAAGATAATCTGTGAGTCGGACTCTCAAATTATTATTAATTTATTGAAGACTCATAATCTTTCTAATGTTCATTGGTAGCTGGCATTAGTAGCTTGAAAGATCTTTCAAATATGTCGACATCTAGAGTTTATTTCCTTTGTTCATATTCCTAGGGAATGGAATGGTGTGGTTGATTGCTTGGCAAAATGGGCTTCTAAGTTTTAGGAAGACTGGAATGTTAGGGAATGGGATCAACTTCCATTGGATTGTTCTCAACATCTTGCTAATTTGCTTGTTGTGGATATGCCTACTTGAGGTTGTTGTTTGTTGGATGTCTTCTGGTTGGGTGCTCGGTGGTATTGGGGGTTTCTTTCTTCTAGCCCTTGTAAAGGTTATTGTTATGGGATTCTCTGTTTCTTGTAAAGCTTATTGATTCAATAAATTTTTACCATTTAAAAAAAGAAGTTATAATTTGTTTGTTTATAAAAATAAATAATACCCATAAAATAAATATTTTATAAAGTAAAAAAAATATCTTATAATTATTAAAAACTATAAAACCAAATATTTTTAATTTAGAATATATATTTATCATAATTACATTAAAAATATGATAATTTTCAAGGCTAGGAAAAAAATCTCATAATCATTACAAATTATACTTGTGGTGAACATGCTTTAAGTCAAAATAAATATTTACCACAATTATATAAAAAAACTCTATCAATCTATCTATTCTTGTGGAAAGTACACATAGGGAGCCTAGCTTGATCCATGCATACTAATTTACTTTTAATATGGAAAAAGAAAATATTTGTAATAGAAATTTAATTTTAATATAGAAATTGAAAATATTGGTGATAATGTTTAAATACATAAATATTTACTAAAAACAATATTTTAGTTGATCTTTTTAATGTTTGATATAAATTTTATTTTTCTAATAAAACCGCTTTTAAGGTGAGAAAAAGTATATTAAAACACTCAAACCGAATGACTTTAAGGTACAAAAAAATTATCAAATTATTATAAATCATACTTAAAATTAAGTGTTTTTTTTTTTTGATAGGTTGAAAGGGTGTTGAAAGGTCCCTGAACCTTGTACAAGAGATTACATGATTTCCAGATCGACCAAGGTGGTCCAAGAAATAAAGATCAAAGAACGAGCAAAACGCCACACGAGGAAAGGTGTCGCGAAATCACGACCAGTTTGGAAATGATGTCGTGAAATCGCGATATGTTGCACCATTGCATCTAAGAGAGGAAGAGAAGTCACGAAATCGCGACAAGAAGCAGCATCGGAGCCGAAGGAGAGAAAGTGTCACAAAATCGCGACATGTTGCAAGGTTGCTGCCAGAAGAAAAGAAGTGTCGCGATATCATGACATGTTGGAAGGTTGGTGCCAAAAGAGAAGAAGAGTCACGAAATCGCGACAAGCAGCGTTATCGCGACCAAAGAAGAAAAAGTGTCATGAAATCGCGACAGATTGCAAAAACACGATCGAAGATAAAAAGTGTCGCGATATCGTGACATGCTACATCATCGAGGCCGAAGAGAAAAGGTGTCGTGATATCACAACATGTTGCAAAATCGCGATCGAAGAGAAAAAGTGTCGCGACATCGTGACATGATGCAAACCCGCGGTCGGACAGAAAAGGTGTCGCGATATCGCAACAAGAAGAGACATATCGATCGAAGAGAAAAGGTGTCATAAAATCATGACATGATGGAAGACCGCTGCCGAAGAGAAAAAGTGTCGTGATATCGCGACATGATGGAATACTGCAGTCGAAGAGAAAAAGTGTCGCGATATCGTGACAAGATGAAAGACCGCTGTCGAAGAGAAAAGATGTCACAAAATCACGACATGATGGAAGACCGCTGCCGAAGAGAAAAAGTGTAGCAAAATCGTGACATGATGGAAGACCGCAGCCAAAGAGAAAAAGTGTCGCGAAATCGCGACAAGATGGAAGACCGCTGTCGAAGAGAAAAAGTGTCGTAATATCGCGACATGATGGAAGACCGCATCCAAGGAGAAAAAGTGTTACGATATCGCGACATGATGGAAGACCACAACCGAAGAGAAAAAGTGTCGTGATATCGCGACATGTTGCAAGACCACGTTGGAAGAGAAAAAGTGTCGCGATATCGCGACATGTTGCAAGAACGCGCCCGAAGAGAAAAAGTGTCGCGATATCGCGACATGATGCAAAAACTTGGCCGAAGAGGAAAGGTGTCGCGATATCGCAACATGTTGCAAAATCATGGCCGAAGAGAAAAAGTGTCGCGATATCGCGACATGTTGCAAAAATGCGATTGAAGAGAAAAAGTGTCACGATATTGCGACATGTTGCAAGACCGCGTTCGAAGGAGAAAGAAGTGTTGTGATATCGCGACATGTTGCGACCTCGTGGCCAGAGGGAAAAAGGATGTCGCGATATCATGACATGTTGCCAAAACATGGCCGAAGGAGGAGAAGAAGGAAGAAAAGACGCGAAAACTCGACCAGTTCCATGAGCAAACTAAACCGTCCCCTGCCAACCACTCACATTGTGCAAACATTGACACTTAGAGAATCGTTCCTTAGGCCAATGGGGAAGGAGTCTCTCCAAACATGAATGTCAGGTTCACCTACACCCTTGTTAGCAAGCCAGTCCGCAACTTTGTTTCCTTCCCGATACTGATGCTTAATGACTAATTCTAGGTACTTGCCAATTAGAGCCTTGCAGTCTTGGAAAATCGAAACAAGGGCCCAGGAGGCACAGAAGTCCCATTGAGCCAGTTGATACAGTGCAGCGAGTCTCCTTCTATGATAAGTTTATTGATGGTCAAACCTTCCAATAGGATCAAGCTTTGGAGCAGATCCCGAGCCTTTGCCATATTGTTAGATTGAATTCCTAGGTTTTGGGCAAAGGCCAAAATTATTTCTCCTCTATGATTTCTGAGAATTCCTCCTCCGCCAGTCGCTCCTAGGTTGCCTTTGGCCACACCATCGAAGTTGAGCTTGTGCCACCCAATAGGTGGTAAGACCCACTTGATGGCAGACCTGTCAACAGAAGTACGGGGCATGGCAGAGAAATTAGAGAGATTGAAAAGTTTTGTTAGGTCCGATTCAAGGCCAGGAGGGGGGGTTTGGAAGACGAAAAAAGAGAGGCATTCTCCGTAGCAAGGGCTAAGATTTTGGCAATAATAATCTTCTTATCAGTGGCTTGGTTTTTGAAAATTTTGGCATTTCTCTCGAGCCATATCTGCCACAGGAAAAGGTGGAGGCAAGCTTGCCACATGAATTTAAGTTGATTGCTCTTGGAAGGTTGGGGCCATTTTTGAAAAAGGAGGGGAATGGAATGAGGGAGGGCTACGGAGATGTCAAAGGTGTTAAGAACCTGGTTGAGAACTGCTAGAGAGAAGGGACATTCCAAAAAAACATGCAAAGTTGACTCACAAGCGTTTTTGCACAGGATGCACCAGTTGGAAATGAGTAACCCTCTGATTATCAGGTTGTCAGTGGTGAGGATTCTATTTTGTATGGCCAACCAGCAAAAGAATTTGACCTTGGGAATGATCTTGGGAACCCAGACCTAATTAGATAAGTCTCGACCATCATTGGGAGTTTCTTGACTGTAGTAAGCTGATTTAACAGTGAAGTTCCTTGAATCTTCAAGGTTCCAGACCATGGAATCATCTTTGTGTGAGCTGGGGATGATGCAAGTCCTCAGCAAGTTTTGTAACCACCTGAGCGCCTCGGTGATATGCCTAGGCCCGTTGAGAGTCAGGTGTTTCCATTCAGGTCTATTGATACCTGGGTTGATGAAATGGCACACCTTATCTCCAAAGGTGGCTTCAGTAACCGTCTTGAGCACTGCAAGAAGCGGATCTTGGCTGAGAGGTTTATCACGGATCCAGGGGTCATCCCAGAAAAATTAAGTGTTTTTAACCTAAAATAAAAATTTAACATAATTACATAGACTCTTAATTAAATCCTTTCATGTATAAAATTAATTAAATCCTTTCGCATGTAAAAATCGATTTTAGGGTGAAAGATAAATAAATTTGAAGTGAAAGAAAAAATATAATAAGAATTATAAATTATACATATGAAAATTTATCATAAATATATTAAATAAATTATATTATTAATCTAATACTTTTAATTATAAAATTTAATTTAAATATGGAAAGATGCACTATTTTCATTTAATCATGACTTCATACATTTAACATATAATAATTTGATCATGACACCATACATTCAACATATAATAATTTTAATACATAATTGATATTTAAATTATTAATAACATTTATTTAGTAATATTACTTTTAAATTATTAATAATAGTCTTAAAATTTATATATTTTATTTTTATTTATTTTTAAGAACCATTCCCATTACAAACACAAAATAATACATTGTTCTGATTACATTTCTAACAAGTTGATCTCCATAGTCAACTTTTTTTTTAAGGAACTAACAACAAGAACAACCCTTATATGACACATAACTCCAATAGATAGAAGGAATTCAGGTCCCTCTCATCTCGTTGGAATCTTGGGCTTGAAAAGTATGGAACCTAGTTCGAGATATGGAGATCATGCTAGGGGAAAATAATTTTTCCATGATTGTTTTCTTTTGCATGGAGGATCGACATAAAGTTTTTGAAGGAGGGCCTTATTCTTATAACTAGGTTGACTTGTTCATTAAGCCTTGGCATGTGGGTTTTAACTCTGCGGAGGAAATTCTGTTGTAGGTTCTGGTTTGGGTTCGGCTCCCTTGGTTACCTCTGGAGTTCTGATGGAACAATATTCTTCACATGATTGCGCTATTGTTGGGGAAACCGATAGGTCCTTCTCAAAAAACGATGGATAAAAAGGTAGTTTCTTGTGCTTGTGTTTGTGTTGAGATAGATTTAAATAAGCCTTTGCCATATTCTATGGAAATTTGTGTTGGATATTCTTTTTGGATTCAACAGTTGGACTATGAAACCCTTTCGTTTTGATGTCGTTGGTGTCATGCATATGGCCACCTTTAGAGAAAATGCCCAAAATTGCCTAAGAATTTGTCATCTAAGCCTCAACCTCCTAAGTAGGACGGTGGGATAGATAAATAAAAAGCTCCTAAGCAGGTTAATGGGTCTATTGAGGTGCAGGATAGTGGGATTGATAAGGAGGGTTTGATTCATGTTAAGTCCCGCAATAAAGGTAGGGGTTTGAAGAGATCCTTTAATGAGATACAAGTTGATGGATTACATAATAGATTTGATGCTTTGGATGACTTGGACCATCTTGTTGGGGTTAATATGCAAAGCGATCTATCTATTGCTCAGATGAACACTGGTCAGTTTCTGGGTAATGTGATTATTTCATTTTCGATGAATTATGAGGAACAGACTATTGAGGGGAACCAAATTTCTATTCCTTCTGAGGAAAATATGGTTGTTAAAGAGGATAGTGTGGTGGCAGATGATTCGTTGTTGGCTAATTTGGTGGGTTCCAGTCATGGAAAATGTTCTAAGGTGAGTTCTATGCTGAGATTGCATCAAAAAAATTTAAAAAGGGGGTTCCTGAAGAGTCTTCTAAGGTGGACATAAAGAAATATGTGGAGAAATTTAAACTTGAGGGGGAGTCCTTGGTTGAGTCAGGGTTGGTTAGGTCCCTTGACTCTCACTTTTCCACTCCTCATAAATGATTTTTTTATCTTGGAATGTGAGGGGATTGAATAGCACCCCTTGACAAAAATTTATTCGTGAGTTGATTAAGTTGCATAAGCCTGATATTTTTTTTCTACAGGAGTAAAAATTATTAGTTGATTGTTTGTTTAGTATTACTTCCAAATTGTGGGCTTGTGGTCAATGTCAGTGTATTGGTGCCCAGGGCAGTGCTAGTGGTATTGTTAGATTTTGGAATCCTCAGAAGCTCTCTCCTATATGGTGGGTTTCTCATAAATTTTATCTCTCTATGGTTGCTTCTTATAAGGAGTCTGGTGAAGTGGTCTTATTAACTAATGTTTATGCCCCCTCTAATCTTGTTGATAAAATTTATCTTTGGAATCATATTCGGATGGTGCGGTTAATGGCTCCTCACTATCCTTGGATTATTGCTGGAGACTTTAATGCTATCACCAGTTTTGGAGGAGAAAAGAGGTGGTGTGGGTTCTCTTGGACATGCATATTTGACCCTTAATGATAATATCCTTTTCTTAAACCTTGTGGATATTAAACCTGGTAATGGTATGTTTACTTGGAGCAACAAGGGATGTGGTACTAAGGCTATTTATGAGAGATTGGATTATTTTTTGGTTTCTCCTTTCTGTATCAATAATAATTGGTAAATCAGCTCAAAATTTTTGGATTGGAGAGGTTTTGATCATTGGCCTATAAAGCTAAATGCCATTCACCAAGGATTTTATAGGAAACCCTGCTTTAAATTCTAGTTAATGCAGCTTCAGGAGCCTTCTCTACATTATTTAATGAGAGTATGGTGGTTACATGGTAGGCCTGCTCATGAAAATGCTATGTTCTCTTTTGTTAAGAGTCTCTAGTATGTGAAATATCAGCTTAAGAAGTGGAATAAGTAGAGTTTTGGTAATATTTTTGGGGCTAAGTGGGCTGCTCAAGAGAAGTTAGATGCTATTACAAGACAAATTAGGGATTCTTGCCTCATAGAAAGGAATCTTAAAGAGGAATCTGATGCTCTTAAGGAGTTAGCTGAGTGGGAATTGAGGGAGGAAATTTATTGGAAATAGAAGGCTCGAATTGATTGGTTGTAGGAAGGAGATAGAAATACTGCTTTCTTTTTCAATTTGGTTAAAGCTAGAAGGTATGGTAATGTGATTTCTTCTCTTGGGGTCCAGTTGATTGCTGCTCAGGATATTTCAAGGGAGGCTATAAGATTTTTTCCTCTTTGTATTATGAGGATTCTCCCTTGGCGGTTGCTGAAGAAAATAGTATTTTGGATTGTATTCCTTAAATTGTCACTATTGAGATGAATGAGTTGCTCATGAGACCTATTTTAATCAAAAAGTTGGAGGGTATTGTTTTCCATATGAAGAAAGAGAAAGCCCCAGGGCCTGATGGCTTTCATGTGGATTTTTTCCAAGAATTTTGGGAGATTGTCAAACTGGATCTTTTGTCTGTTGTGCAGGAGTATTCAAAACTAAAAAAATGTTGAGAGCTATGAATTCTACCTTCTTGGTGCTTATTCCTAAGCGGTATGGAGCCAATTCTTTAGATATTTTTGGACTTATTGCACTATGTAATGTGGTGTACAAAATTATCTCCAAGTTGATTGCTGAGAGACTTAATCCTTGGCTTAGTAAGGTTATTTCTGATGAACAGGGAGTTTTTGTGGAAGGTAGACAAATCCTTGATGGTGTGGCTATTGTTGCTAAGGCTATTCATTCTATGGAAATTTCTAAAGAAAAATCTATGTTTATAAAATTGGATATGGCTAAGGCTTATGATAGGGTTAAGTGATTTTTCTTAAGTAAAATTCTCCTTGTTTTTGGTTTCAACTCCAATTGGGTTAGTTGGATGATGAGTTGTATTATGTCTTCATCATATTCGATCCTTATCAATGGCGAGCCTTCTACTTTATTTCAGGTTTCGATAGGTCTCCGTCAGGGGGATCCTTTGTCTCCTTATTTGTTTATTATTATGGCTGAGGGTTTGGTTAGACTTCTCAAATCGCATGTTAGTCAGGGGTTGATTCATGGTTGGAGGTGGGGTAATAGTTTACCTACGTATTCTCATATTCAATTTGTGGATGATACTACTCTGATGGATCTTGCCTCTATTAGGGAAGCAACTAATTTTAGAAGATCTCTGGATATTTATTTGGATGCTTCGAGGCAGAATACAAATGAGTGGAAATCCTCCATATTCTTTTTTAATACTAATCTTCTTATACAGGCTATAATTGCTAAGATTCTTCAGTTTCAAATTGAAGCTCTTCCTTTAACTTATTTGGAAATTCCTCTTTCTATGGGCCCTCTGCCTCGAGGCATCTGGGATAATATTTTGGATAAATTTAGGGTTAAAGTCTCTCGTTGGAATTTTAAGTGGCTTTATTTTATTGGTAAAGTATTGCTTCTTAAGTCAGTGGTTCAAGATTCATATATTTATCGATGGATGATTCAAGTCGCTATTGCTAGTTTTATTCATGAGCTTGAATCTCTGTTAAGAAAATTTTTATGGGCTAGAAATTTGGAGTCTTCAAAATAGATTTTGGTTAAGTGGGAGACTATTTGTAGATCGAAACAGGATGGTGGTTTGGGTCTTCATTTGACTTCTATTTCTGGTCAGGCATTGACGACCAAGATTTATTGGAGATGGTGCATTTCTCAAGACCATGCTTGGGCTAAAATTATTTCTTTTAAGTATCTTAATGGGGTTGAGGACTCTGGATACCTAGATACAATTTGTTTGGTAAAGGCTCTTTGATATGGAATACCCTTAAGAAGGGGGTATCTCTTGTTAAGCAAGGTTTGTTCTAGATTTATCTCAAAGGCTCGAAGGCTCTTTTATGGCATGATTCTTGGGATGGTTTCCTTACAATTTTATCTATGTTTCCTCATCTTCAAGAGCTATGTAATTTTTTCTTGGTTGTTGGTTGGTACAGGGTGATGGATTATAAAGTTACCAAAAGAGTTGGGTAGGTGGAGGTAGTTCAGTGGAAATATCCTAGAGATTGGTTGATAGGTGGTTCTATTCAAGATAGAGAAGAGTTGGCTCATATTTTGGCTACTAGGGAGTGCTCTTATTTATAGGATGATGATGTCTTGGCTTGGGATCCGAATCCTAGAGGGGTTTTCTTAATGGCTTATGGTTACCGTGTTTTAGATAGGCAACATTTTGGGGATGAGGAGGTTCCTTGATGGAAACAGGTTTGAAATAAGGTTTCCTAGCCCAAATGCAATTTCTATTTGTGGTTGGTTACTCGTAAGAGATGTCTTACCTGGGATAATCTCCAAAAGAGAGGTTTTTAGGGATCTTCATTTTGTTTCCTTTGTTAGAATAGTGACGAATATTTAGGGTATTTTCTCTTACAGTATTCGTTTGTGCATGAAATTTGGCATCTTTGGTGGAGGGTGTGGAAACAGTCTTGTTCTCATGTCTCTTCCCTTGTTGATTTCTAGAGGATTTTATGAAGACCTCCTGCTAAGGCTGGAGTATTGGATCCTCATGTATTATATGGTAGATTTGGCTTGAAAGAAATTAAAGATTTTATCAAGGTAGGAATTTAACTACTTATCAAACTTTTTAGGGGATTATTGGTATGATCTAAGAAATTATTTCTTCTAAATGTCAGATCAATCTTCCTTTGGAGCAGTATGAGATTTTGATGATGCAAGATCTGGGTTTAGTGGAGAATGACCCTCGTCCTTCTTTATCAGTCAAGAGGAGAGGCCTTAATAAAAAAGTGCAGAGAGATGGCAGATGGCATCCTCCACCTCGGGGGTGTTTAAGATTAATATTGATGGCTCTTCTAGAGGGAATCCTGAGCATGCAGGTATTGGCGATGTTGGGAGAGATAGCAGTGGTGCAACTCTTTTCATTTTTTCTTGTTATAAGGGGAAGCAAACTAATAATTATATGGAGGCCCTTGCTATTTATTTTTATTTGAAAAAAGGTTATGCTCTGGGATGGCAGAAGATAATCTATGAGTCAAACTCTTAGATTATTATTAATTGATTGAAGACTCATAATATTTCTAATGTTCATTGGCAGCTAGCATTAGTAGCTCGATAGATATTTCAAATCTGTTGGCATCTAGAGTTTATTTCCTTTGTTAATATTCCCAAGGAATGAAATGGTGTGGCTAATTTCTTGGTAAAATGGGCTTCTGAGTTTTAGGAAGACTGGAATGAGAGAGAATGGGATCATCTCCCATTGGATTGTTCTTATCATCTTGCTAATATGCCTGGTTGAGGTTGTTGTTTTTTGGGTGTCTTTTTGTCGGGTGCTCAGTGGTTTTGGGGGTCCCTTTCTTCTAGCTCTTGTAAAGGTTATTGTTTTGGGATTCTCTATTTCTTGTATGGTTTTATTGATTCAATAAATTTTAACCAGAAAAAAATAATAATTAACTTCAAGAATACCATATGAGGTGGTAATATTTTCCATGGAACTATCTAGATGGTCTTTAGTAACCATTTGGATTTTATCAATGATATTTTGTTGCTCACATGATTCTTGTGGATAATTGGTGCATTTGGAGGATGATATCCTTTCTTTTTATCTAGGACGTTTGAATATTTCGAATCATTCGCATGCAAGACCTTCTGTTCCACTAAGGAGGAATCAGAGCAAGATCAGATAATTGGGCATATCTTATTCATGTGGCCATATTGTTGAAAACCATAACATCTTAAATAGAAGGTTTCATATTCAATATTTTAAATCCATTCCCATTTTGATGCAGTCAGGGAAGAGGGTTGGGATCAATTAAGCAACCACACAGGAAATAGGGGAGTGTTTTCAAAAAAATTCAATAACCATTGGTACATTGCATGACATTACTACAACCTTCATTAATTATAGTTTTAACATACTAAAACCTAATATATTTTGCCATTATTATGGATTAATCACAATGAAACTTTGTTTTCAGTATGGAAAATTCATAGAAAAAATAAACATCCCATTAAACATTGGGTGTCAAACACAGTTCACACAAAACAAAACCTGTAGTTTTAAAAATATATTTCTATCAGAAGTGACAACAGAAATCAAAAAACCCTCCCATTACAAATTTTCCCCATTTTTTTTGTTATTTTTCATCCATTCAAATCCTCACCAAATAATCTATGTCAATGCTCCTTTGCCCTAGCATTATTATCAAAAATCAAAATAAACCCCCCAAAAAAACCCAAAATTTGTTATTGAAAAGGCCCTTAAAATTAAAATAGATATGCTATCGAAATTTCCTTACCTCTCTTTGCCACATTCAGATCCCATCCACCTGTTACTCAACCTTCTCCCACTAGCCTCCACCTGGGATTCCACTCCCTTATTTTCTTGAAATCCTATTTCTTCTTACTGCTTGTGATGATAAATCCTCATGAGGGAAACAGAAACCTGTGCTGGTAATGGAAGAGTCGTTGCGCTTCCGCTTCCATCATCCTACTGTACTACTCAAAAATTTCCAATTGGCTGCTAGGGCAAATTTTACTGACAGTATTTGTAACTTCCCTCCTTGTTTATCGCTCAAGTGTTCCCCAACTTAGGGATGGACATGTTTATGGATGCTTCTGCATCAGCCTCCCCAAGTGAAAAACATTGTGAGCTCCTGCTCACAGATCTATTAGAACGATGGATGGTTTGAAGTGAGAAAACTCAGCTTCAGGTATCCATGAGTCTTCTTCTGAACCTTTATTTTTCTACCTTACAAGGAATTTCTTGTATTCTTTTTTCCTAGTTTTCTTGGCTATCATTTAGTCTAAAATCTTCTTTATCTCCTCAGGTTTTTTCTTTGGTAGCTCCTTTGCCTCGTCTATTATTGGTTCCACCTGTTCATCCACTATATTTACTGTATTTTATCCAACATAAGAGTATAGATCAGAAACATTAAATATTGGTGAGATATCTATACTTGGAGGTAGTTCAATTTCATAAGCATTGTCAGAAAAATGTCTAACAATTTTGCATGGCCCAATATTCTTCATTTTTAGCTTGTTGTAAGACATTTAGGAAACCTCTCCTTTCTCAAAAAAACCATTACTAGATCTCCTTCTTGAAATGATTTAAATCTTTTTTTTTTATCTGCTTTCTCCTTATACAATTGATTACTTTGGGTACTCTTCTTCCTGATTTCTTCATGTAATTCCTTCAAATGTGTAGTCATGTCTTCAACTGCAACATTCTTTCTCTCTACTACAATATTCACTAGATTTGTCACTCCCTTGGGTGACCTCCCATCCACTACTTGGAATGAATATTTTCCTATTTACTAAATCATTGTAAGCAAAATCAACTTGTGCTATCACCATATCCCACTGCTTGGGTTTATCACCAACTAAACTCCTAAGCAGGTTGCCAAGGCTTCAATTGACAACTTATGTTTGTCCATCCATCTGAGGATGATAAGCAGAACTGAATTCTAACTTTGTGCCTAATCTATACTATAACATCTTCCAAAAATGACCCATGAATTTCACATCCCTATCAGCTGTAATACTTCTTGGCAGTCCATGCAACCTTACAATTTCTTGAAAGAACAACTTTGCCACACTGCTACCTTCTTCTATTTTTTTATAAGGGACAAAATGTGCCATCTTGGAAAATCTATCTACAAAAATAAGATTACTATCGAACCCTCTTTGTGTTCGTGGTAGCCCCAATATAAAATCCATACTAATATCTTCCCATGGACCTGTTGGAACATGTAATGGAGTGTATAACCCAATATTCTATTTACCACATTTGGCTACTTGGCATGTTCTACACCTGGCCACATTTTTCTCAACATCTTTGGTCAATCTTGGCCAATAATATTTCTCCTTGAGTTGTGCTATTGTCTTATCTCGACCAAAGTGACCTTCAAGACCACCACCATGTGTCTCTCTAATTAGATTCTCCCTCATGGATCCTTGAGGAATTCACAATTGTCTATCTCTAAACTGTTGGCAATTTTGGGTATGTTGTCTAGCTTCATTTTTGTGAGTTGTCATTGATGTCAAAAGGAGTTTGTGTTGATGTCAAAAGGAATTTGTGCTGAAGTCAAAAAGAGTTTGGTGCCAAAAAGATCTTGAAATTTTCATGATGTTTGTTTAAATATTTTTATTAAAACCATGGTGACAAGGTTAAATGTTTTTTCTTAAAACTATATGGACTCATTAAGGGTTTTTATTAAAAACATCTTGGCTTAATGAAAAGGTTTTTGCTCCTTGAAAAAACCTTAAAAGTCCATTTTGATTATTAATAAATAAATTAACTCAAACCTTTGAAAAGTTTTTAAGTTAAGTTTAATATTTATAAAATAATAATTATTAATTTAATAATTATTATTGAAAGGGTTTCTAAACCCTTAGCGACGCCAATGTAGAAGACTTACCTCGCCGACCTCGTTTGTTTGGAAGGAGTGTCGACGTCAACTTGCATGGGATGCAAAAGACTATTAAAGGGCATTAATTCCTAAGGTTCAATACACCTTCGATTTGTGCAATTACTTTCGAATTTGCATTCCTCTGTGACCTATGATTTTGTATTGCTCTGTGACCTTCGATTTTGGATTGCTCTATGATTTTTGAGTTTCGTATTGCTCTATGTTTAAGTTCTGATTTTGTATGCCTGTGAGGAAGACAAATTTGTTTGTCTTTAATTTCTACGAGCAAAGGGAAGGTAAAATGACGAGTGATGCTTGAGAGTTTCATTGGGCACTTGTGATCCAACAACAGAGGTAGTGGATCGAAGGCGCTCGCTAGGCAGAGGTGTCAATATCGATTTGCATCGGGCGTGTTTCATTTTTGGTTGCGAATTATTGTGCACGTGGTACAACAGTTGCCTTGGGCCATGAGTTTGGAGGAGGAAGTGCTTTGGTGCTTATGTTGGTGTCTCCACACTTCTCCTAAGGTTGGAGAATTGATTTTTGGCCAAGGTAGATCTTTTGTTGATAATGTGGAATATTTTATTTGACTTGGCAAATTATTGTTGGTAATTGGATGGAGGTATAAGGTTAAATAGAAATATTGCTTTGACATTGTTATTATTGATGCTTAATGTTTATGTGGTAAATGCATTTAGAAGTAAATGTATTTTAGGAGTTATAAGGGTTTAAGGAATAATTGTGCTTAATGTCATATTGGGGTTAGAAAGCCTTTGGAGTTATTGAATGGATATTCTTTTGTAATTATTTTTGAGGTTGAAGTTATATTGTGATATATTAAGTAGGAGTTATAAGGTGTAAATGAATATTGTTGATATGTATATTTGTGAGTTTTGATTATTGATGAGTTGGAGTGATAAGGTGTTATTAGGACTCTTATCATTGTGCATTATTCCATTGTTGCTAACTCTAATTTATGGCAAATTGAGAGTTAGTGTTGTGACAGATTTTGAGTTCTCCTTCTTCATCAAAGTAAAGGTATGGGCACATTCTTCCATGGTTATTATTGATTGATGGTTTTCTAAAAATAAGTTTGGAGTGAAAAGGATTAAATTAAGTTTTCTTATTTGGAGTGGATCTTATTTTCTAAAAGTGGAAGTATTGATTATGCATTATGAGATCATGATGAGTTTATGAGTTATTGCATAATTCTGGTTTATGAGAGTGGAAGCATTTGAAGTTTGCTTTAGGGTTTTTGAGTGAGAAGCTTATGCCATTGCTATAGGTTGTTGAAACCCTAATTGAGTTGTTTGGTTGTTGATAGTTGAAGGATAGAACATATTGAGTCTCTAAAAATTATCTTTATGCTTCTATGAGATTGATTTGAGTTGATATTGAAAGTTGAAGGATAGAACATATTGAGTCTCTAACAATTCTCTTTATGCTTCTATGAGATTGATTTGAGTTGAGATTGAGAGTTGAAGGATAGAACATATTGAGTCTCTAAAAATTTTCTTTATGCTTCTATGAGATTTATTTGATATGATTGGATGAAACACATTGGGTCTCTAACAATTCTCTTTGTGTTTTTACATTGGGCAAGTTTCTTGGTAAACTTGCTTGAGTTGATTTGGGCAAGTTCTTGGTGAGCTTTCTAGGACTGATTTGGAAAGGTTTTTGTTGAAGAACTTGTGGACATATTTGATGAAGTCTTTATGAATACTTGTGAGAAGTTTTGATTGATTTGTTCAAGCTTTTGGCTTAAGCTTGGGACAGATTTGATAGAGATTTGAGAGCAGATTTGTGTTGGACCAGAGGACTGAGTTTGGTGTAGATTTGTGATAGAGTTTGAGAGGACTTTTGCTAGACCGACTGACTGTGTTTAGTATAGGTTTTGATGAGCAGTTGTGGAGTTTATAAGTGAGGATAGAAGTCTCTAGAGCTAGAGCAAGGAGGAAAAAACATCTTCTGTGGAAAGGAGTTCCACCTGCTAGCGGCAGAAGAGGCAGTGATCTTCTGAAGTATCATTTCCAAAGCTTTGGGGGATAGGACATCTCCTTTGGGAAGGAGGCTCATAAATACTTATTGAGGGGATAGGACATGTCCTTTGGGTATGATGTTCATAAATACTTGTTGAGGGGAAGGATTCTTCTTTGGGCAGGAGGCTCATAAATACTTGTTGAGGGGAAGGATTCTCCTTTGGATAGGAAGTTCATAAAATTTGTAATAGGGAAAGGATTTCCCAAAGAACTTGATTGAGAAATATTTTAGTGAAAATATTTTTGTGGATGTAGCCCATCTTGGGTGAACCACATTAAAATGGATCTTCTTTGTGTGTTGCTTTCTATGATGGTTAATGTTATGGTGATGTCACTGCTATCTAAAGTAAATTTTTTTAAATGGTTGCATATTATACTGTTCACCCCCCTCTTAGTATAAGTCTATGTTCTTCAATTGGTATCAAAGCGGGTCTCTCCAAGAAGAGCCTAACAACTTGGAGAAGAATCCCTTAGAAGATCATATGAGCATGAAAAGTGATGAAGAGATTGAATTTGATTTGAAAGGGGAATTATTTTTGGCACTAAGAAATCTGGAAAAATTCAGGGAAGAGAATTTTGTTTTAAAACAACAAAATCAAGAAGAAGAGATGGCCAAAATAGAACTATCTCAAAATCTCACAGACTTCAAGATCCTAGCTAAAGAAGAAAAGAAAGTTGAGCAGGTTTTGACAGAGGTTTTGAAAGGGAAGGAAGTTGAATGTGAGAGACTTGAAGAAGAGGTGGTTTCTCTAAGAGTTAGACTTGAACAGATGAGTCTTAAACAAAATATTTTTCTTGGAAAGCAAAGGGAAGAAGATATCCATATCCAAGAAGCAAGAACATCCAGTAGAAATAAATTCAACTTTCAAAAACCAAAGGATACTAGAAAATAAGAAAATAAAGGAGAGCAATGGACAAGAGTTGATAAGAAAAGAAGGAACACTCATCAAAGGCTTCCAAACAGGTTACATAATACTTTCCATGGCTATTGTTTTTCTTGCAATAAATATGGTCATAGAGCTTTCCATTGTACTAGGATTGTGAATGACAATGTTAAGAAAAATGTTAATTATTCTACACCACTCATGGATAATAGTATTATGTGTCACAAATGCAATAATTTTGGGCATATAGCTAGAATGTGTAAATTAGAAAGATATAGTGAAGTGAATGTTAGGAAAACAAATGGAAATAAAACTAGATATATGATAGTTCAAACTCCTCTTCATGCTCAAGATAAGGAAGAAAAATGGTACCTTGATAGTGGATGTTCTAGGCACATGACTGGAGAAAAAGAAAAGTTTATAGTTCTCAAAGAAACTAGTAGAGGGTCAGTTAGCTTTGGAGATAACATATCAGCTAAAATTTGTGGAAAGGGTTCTCTAAGTTTAGATGGAAAAACCAGAACTAAAAATGTGCTTTATGTAGAAGGATTGAGACATAATATTTTGAGTGTTAGCCAACTTTGTGATCAGGGTCATATGGTGACTTTCTATTCTGATAGATGTGAGATAAGGAAAGTAGAGAATGGAAAAATTATTGCTAATGCAAGACAAACTCCTAACAACCTCTACACGATAAGTGAGATAAAAAGGGAAAAATATTTTTTGTCTCAAGAGGATGAAAGTTGGCTATGGCATAAAAGAATGGGATATTTGAGCTTTGATAATCTTATCAACATTAGCCTTAAGAAAGTAGTCAGAGACTTACCTAAATTGAAAAGACACCAAAATACTATTTGTGGTCCTTGTCAACATGGAAAGCAAACTAGAACCAGCTTTAAGGCTAAAGGGTACATGTCATCTAAACCTTTAGATCTTATTCATACTAATTTGTGTGGTCCCTCCAGAACTCAGAGTATAGGGAGAGAGTTACTTCATGCTTTTCATAGATGATTTCTCTAGAATGACTTGGGTTACCTTTATGAAAGAAAAATCTGAAGCCCTTGACAAGTTTAAAGCCTTCAAAGAAACGATAGAGAATGAAATAGACAAAATAATAAATTCTTAAGATCAGATAGAGGAGGAGAATTCACTTCAAATGAATTTGTGGATTATTATAAGCAACAAGGGATTAAGAGGGAATTTTCAGTAGCAAGAACTCCTCAACAAAATGGAGTAGTTGAAATAAAAACATAACTATTGAAGATATGGCTAGAGCTATGTCGAATGAGTCAAAGCTTCCTGATGGTTTTTGGAAAGAGGCAGTTAGTACAACAATGTATATTATCATCAGAGCTCAGTTAAGAGTCAATCATCACAAAAATCCCTATGAGCTATGGAAAGGAAGACCACCCACAGTAAAACATTTCAAAGTTTTTGGTAGTAAATGTTACATCAGAAGGGAAGATCAGAATTTAGGGAAGTTTGATCCTAGATGCGATGAGGGCATTTTTTTTGGGTACTCCAGCAAGAGCAAAGCTTATAGATGCTACAACAAAAGAACTTGTACTATTGTGGAAAGCATAAATGTTACAATGGATGAGAAAACAGGGATAAGAGAACCAGTTCAGGAAATTGATGATGAAGATTGCCAAGAAGAATTCAGGGAGGATTCGGATAAAGAAGAATAGGAAATACAACAACTCCTTTCTAAAACTCCATCCAGATATGTTCGGAAATACCATACAAAGGATAAAATCATTGGTAATCCAAAATTCAGATAGAAAAGGAGAAGAATCATATCTTCAAATTCCCATACAGATGTTTCGTTGTTATCTCAGATTGAGCCAAAATATCTCAGTGAAGCCTGTGCAGATAAGTTTTGGATAAATGCTATGAATGAAGAATTGGAACAGATAGAGAAGAGTGAGACTTGGGAACTTGTTCCAAGACCTAAAGATAAAAATGTCATTGGCACTAAGTGGGTCTTCAAAAATAAGCTAAATGAAGATGGTCAGGTAGTCTGAAATAAAGCAAGGTTAGTTTGCAAAGGTTATGCTCAAGTAGAAGGAATTGATTTTGAAGAAACTTTTGCTCCAGTTGCTCGTCTTGAGGCTATCATAATATTTTTGGCTTTTTCAAGTTTTAAAAACTTCAAGTTCTATTAGATGGATGTCAAATCAGATTTTCTAAATGGTGTGTTAGAAGAAGTCTACATTGAACAACCAGAAGGGTTCTTACTTTCATAAAATTCAGATTTTGTGTGTAGATTGAAAAAGGCATTGTATGGTTTGAAACAAGCTCCTAGGGCTTGGTATTCGAGGCTTGACAGGTAT
Source organism: Wollemia nobilis (assembly GCA_028583015.1). Taxonomy (NCBI): domain Eukaryota; kingdom Viridiplantae; phylum Streptophyta; class Pinopsida; order Araucariales; family Araucariaceae; genus Wollemia; species Wollemia nobilis. Next base: position 12,165,103 of record JAQPPZ010016869.1, on the reverse strand, counting down.
CTTTAAAAATAAGGTTTCAGAAAAGGTATGGCAGATAGCAATTTGTATATAAAAAATGATGGAAATAATATCTTAATTGTAGTTGTTTATGTTGATGATATCATTTTTGGAGGTAATAACACCAAAATGTTTAAATATTTTACTCACAATATGCAGAGTGAATTTATGATGTCCATGATTGGGGAATTGTCCTTCTTCTTAGGACTTCAGATTGCCCAATCAGAAGAAGGAATATTTCTCTCACAAGGCAAGTACATAAGAGAGATGCTGAAAAAGTTTGGTATGGAGGATAGCAAACCTGTTAGTACTCCAATGATTACAGGGTGTAAGTTGAGCAAGGATGATGAATATCCAGAGGCAAATCAAAGGTTGTACAGATCCATGATTGGTAGTTTTCTTTATGTTTCAGCTACCAGACCATACATCATGCAGGCAGTGGGACTAGTTGCAAGGTTTCAGGCTGCACCAAAAGAAATTCATGTTATGGCAGTAAAAAGGATTCTCAAATATCTGAAAGGCACTATGGATCTTGGGCTTTGGTATCCCAAGAGTGATAAGTTCACTCTCACAAATTTTACAGATGCAGATTGGGCCGAAAATATTGATGACAAAAAAAGCACCAGTGGTGGAGCTTTCTTTTTGGGGAATTGTTTAGTTGCTTGGTTAAGCAAGAAACAACCTTTAGTTTCCTTGTCTACAATAGAGGCAAAATACATAGCAACAGTAGCTTGTTGTACACAAGTTTTATGGATGAATATTACCTTGGAGGATTTCAAAATAAAGCATGATCAACCCATTTCCATATTGTGTGATAATACAAGTGCCATAAGTATCTCCAAGAATCCAGTAATGCACTCAAGAAAAAAGCATATTCCCATCAAATATCACTTTTTGAGAGAGCAGGTTCAGGACAAGCAGGTTAAGCTGGAATATGTGCCTATTAAGGAACATATTGCTGACATTTTCACCAAACCTCTTCCAAGAGAGACTTTTGAGTATTTAAGGAAGAAGTTGAGAGTAGTTTTACTCCCACCCAAGAATTAATCACCTCAAGAGGTGGGGGGGGGCTAATCTAAGAGGCTCATTCTTAGCCCTGAGCCCCAAAGGTGACCCTTTGCCATTGATGACAAAGGGGGAGAGATTTGAGTAATGGGGAGAGCCTTGAGTTAGGGGGAGCAAAGATTCATAGGATGGTTTTTAGTTGGTTTCAGTTTTGATAGTTGGTAGTGGTTTAAGTAGTGGTTTGCCATCAGTGATAAAGGGGGATATTGTTGGCAATTTTGGGTATGTTGCCTAGCTTCATGTTTGTGAGTTTTCATTGATGTCAAAAGGGGTTTGTGTTGATGTCAAAAGGAATTTGTGCTAATGTCAAAAATATTTTTGTGCCAAAAAGATCTTGAAAGTTCCATGATGTTTGTTTAAGGTTTTTTATTAAAACCATGGTGAGAAGGTTAAAGGTTTTTTTTTAAAACCATCTAGACTCATTAAGGGTTTTTATTAAAACCATCTTGGTTTAATGAAAAAGTTTTTGCTCCTTGAAAAAACTATAAAAGTTCATTTTTATTATTAATAAATAAATTAACTCAAACCTTTGAAAAGGTTTTAAGTTAAGTTTATTATTAATAAAATAATTATTATTATTGAAAGGGTTTCTAAACCCTTAGCGATGCCAATGTAGAAGACTTACCTCGCCGACATCATTTGTTTGGAAGGAGCGTCAACGTCAACTTGCATGGGATACAAATGACTATTAAAGGGCATTAATTCCTAAGGTTCAATACACCTCTGATTTGTGCGATTACCTTCAAATTTGTATTGCTCTGTGACTTTTGATTTCATATTGCTCTATGACATTCAATTTCAGATTACTTTGTGATTTTTGAGTTTCGTATTGCTCTGTGTTTAAGTTCCAATTTCATATGCCTGTGAGGAAGACAAATCTATTTGTCTTTAATTTCTACGAGCAAAGGGAAGGTAAAACAATGAGTAGCACTTGAGAGTTTCGTTGGGAACTTGTGCTCCAACGACAGAGGCAATGGAGCAAAGGCACTCGCTAGGCAGAGGTGTCGAGATCAATTCATGTCAGGCATGTTTTGTTTTTGGTCATGAATTATTGTGCACGTGGTACATCAATTGCCTTGGACCACGAGTTTGGAGGAGGAAGCGCTTTGGCGCTTATGTTGGTGTCTCCACACTTCTCCTAAGGTTGGAGAATTGATTTTTGGCCAAGGTAGATCTTTTGTTGATAATGTGGAATATTTTATTTGACTTGGCAAATTATTGTTGGTAATTGGATGGATGTATAAGGTTAAATATAAATATTGCTTTGACATTGCTATTATTGATGCTTAATGTTTATGTGGTAAATGCATTTAGAATTAAATGTATTTTAGGAGTTATAAGGGTTTAAGAAATAATTGTTCTTAATGTCATATTGGGGTTAGAAATCCTTTGGAGTTATTGAGTGGATATTCTATTGTAAATATTTTTGAAGTTGAAGTTATATTGTGATATATTAAGTAGAAGTTATAAGGTGTAAATGAATATTGTTGATATGTATATTTGTGAGTTTTGATTATTGATGAGTTGGAGTGATAAGGTGTTATTAGAACTCTTATCATTGTGCATTATTCCATTGTTGCTAACTCTAATTTGTGGCAAATTGAGAGTTAGTGTGGTGACATATTTTGAGTTTTCCTTCTTCATCAAAGTAAAGGTATGGGCACACTCTTCCATGGTTATTATTGATTGATGATTTTATGAAAATAAGTTTGGAGTGAAAAGGATTAAATTAAGTTTCCTTATTTGGAGTGGATTTTATTTTCTGAAAGTGAAAGTATTGATTATGCATTATGAGATCATGATCAGTTTATGATTTATTGCATAATTCTGGTTTATGAGAGTGGAAGCATTTGAAGTTTGCTTTAGGGTTTTTGAGTGAGAAGCTTATGCCATTACTATAATTTTTTGAAATCCTAATTGAGTTGTTTGGTTGTTGAGAGTTGAAGGATAGAACATATTGAGTCTCTAACAATTCTCTTTATGCTTCTATGATATTGATTTAAGTTGAGATTGAAAGTTGAAGGATAGAACATATTGAGTCTCTAACAATTATCTTTATGCTTCTATGATATTTATTTGAGTTGATATTGAGAGTTGAAGGATAAAACATATTGAGTCTCTAACAATTATCTTTATGCTTCTATGAGATTGATTTGATATGATTGGATGAAACACATTGGTTCTCTAAAAATTCTCTTTGTGTGTTCACATTGGGCAAGTTTCTTGGTAAATTTGCTTGAGCTGATTTGGGCAAGTTCTTGGTGAGCTTGCTAGGACTTATTTGGACAGGTTCTTGTTGAAGAACTTGTGGATATATTTGATGAAGTCTTGGTGAAGACTTGTGAGCAGTTGTGATTGATTTGTTCAAGCTTTTGGCTTAAGCTTGGGATAGATCTAATAGAGATTTGAGAGCAGATTTGTGCTGGACCAGAGGACTAAGTTTGGTGCAGATTTGTGATAGAGTTTGAGAGGACTTGTGCTGGACCAACTGACTGTGTTTAGTACATGTTTTGATGAGTAGTTGTGGAGGTGATAAGTGAGGATAGAAGTCTCTAGAGCCAGAGCAAGGAGGACAGGACATCTTATGTGGAAAGGAGTTCCACCTGCTAGCGACAGAAGAGGCAGTGATCTTCTGAAGTATCATTTCCAGAGCTTTGGGGGATAGGACATCTCCTTTGGGCAGGAGGCTCATAAATACATGTTGAGGGTATAGGACATCTCCTTTGGGTGGGAGTCTCATAAATACTTGTTGAGGGGAAGGATTCTCCTTTGGGTAGGAGGCTCATAAATACTCGTTGAGGGGAAGGATTCTCCTTTGAATAGGAAATTCATAAAATTTGTAATAGGGAAAGGATTTCTCAAAGAACTTGATTGAGAAATCTTTTAGTGAAAATATTTTTGTGGATGTAGCCCATATTGGGTGAACCACGTTAAAATGGATCTTCTTTGTGTGTTGCTTTCTGTGATGGTTAATGTTATGGTGATGCCACTACTATCTAAAGTAAAGTTTTTTAAATGGTTACATCTTATACTGTTCACCCCCCTCTCAGTATAAGTCTATGTTATTCATAAACAAGAAACCATTTTGGAGAAAATATTCTTTCCATACCTTGTGTTCAAATTCGTTGCACTCTTGGAATGCTTCTCTGAAGTCATTATCTTATGCATACTGATATTTCATTTCATCCAGACCAATACATTCAACTTGCATAGTCATCAAAAACAAAAATCTCCTACTCAAAGCATTCGTTGCTTGGTTGCTCTTACCTGATTTGTGCTTGAGTTTAAAGGTATAAATAGCAAGGTATTCAACCCATTTAGTTTATCTTGTGCTCAACTTACTTTAACTATTGAGATACTATACTGCTTGGTTATCAGTGAATAAAACAAATTATTTGGGCAATAAATAATACTTCCAATATTTTAATGCTTGAACTATGGCATAGAGCTCTTGCTCATACATAGAGTATTTTTGTTGATCTTCATTTAACTTCTCGCTAAATTATGCAAATGCCATTCCTTCTTGACTAAGGACATCCCCAATGGCCTTGCCACTAGCATCACAATCCAATTGAAATACTTTTGTAAAGTCTGCACTCCTCAACATTGGTTGCTTAATCATTTTGTTCTTCAACAATTTAAAACTGTTTTTAGCCTCTTTTGTCCACATAAAAATTCTATTTTTTATACAAGAAGTCAAAGGTGCACATATAGAACTGAAATATCTGATGAATTTTTTGTAAAATGTTGCTAAACCATGAAAACTCCTGACTTCTGTGGCACTTCTTGGGTTGGGTCATTCTTTGATTGCAGCCACCTTTTCTAGGTCCATATTTAAACCATCTTTGGATATCACAAATCCTAGATATTTCAATTTTGACTTGAGAAATGAACATTTCTTCAAGTTTAACAATAATTTTTGCTACTGTAGTTTTTCTAAGACAACCCTCAAATATTGCAAGTATTCTTCTTTTGTATTGTTGTAGACTAAGATATCATCAAGGTATACAACTACAAACTTATTGAGGAATGGTTTCAACACTCCGTCATCAATCTCATGAAAGTGCTTGGTGCATTGGTCAGCCCAAATGACATAACCAGCCACTCATAAAGATCATACTTTGTCTGAAATGCAATCTTCCACTCATCCCCTTCTCTAATTCTAATTTGGTGATACCCACTCTTCAAATCTATCTTAGAAAAGAATCTAGAACCACACAAATTATCCAACATATCATCCATTCTTGGGATAGGGAATCTATACCTGATAGTAATCTTGTTGATTGCTCTTGAATATGTGCACATCCTCCACTCACCATTTTTATTTGGAATTAGAACAACAGGTACATCACATGGGCTCAAAATTTCTCTTATCAACCCTTTTTCTAGCAAATCCTAGACTTGCTTATTCAACTCCACTGTTCGTATAGGATCCATCCTCTTATGTGCTTGATTCAGCAAACTGGCTCCTGGAATCAAGTCCATTTGATGAGAAATTTGTCTCACTGGTGGTAGACCAGCTGGCATATCTCCATCTACCACAATGCTCTCATAGTCCTTCAACATTGTTGTAATCTCTTTAGGCACTTCCTCTTCTTTCTGCTGCTCCTTGGGAAAATTGCATAGCACACATGTGCTCCTTTCGCCTCAGCAAGGAATTTATTTTCTCCCAGTAGTACTAATCCACTTCTAACTTCAGCATGGGTAACCTTCAAAGGTTTGAACAACCACTTCTTCCCATATTTGATCACTATAACATGATTTTTCCATCCATAATATAGAGCACTCCTATCATACTGCCATGGCCTTCCAAGTAGCATATGATAAGCATCCATTGGAATGACATCACACCACACTTGATTTGTGTATCCCATTATCTCAAAAGATACTTTACAATGCTGATTCACCAACACTTGGTGACCCCTATTTAGCCATGAAACTTTGTATGGTTTTGCATGTGCAAAAGTAGGCAATGATAATTTTTCTACCATGTATGTGGAAACTAAATTATCTGTGCTACCACCATCTATAATAACATCACAAAAATTACCACCATATTTTACCTTCATACGAAAAATGCTCTTCCTTTCCCACGGTTCAACATTCTTTTCATCCACCATGAGGACTCTCCTTATCATCAGTTGTTCACCATCACCACAAGCAGTCCCATAATCCGAGTTTGCTTCATCACTCTCTTCACCTTCAACCAAATTAACTCTGTTTTTAGTTTTCTTGTTGGCTTTACACTCAGGAGACTTGTGACCCTCCTTGCAAAAATTGTAGCATGTGCCTCTGAACTTTGAAGATCTCTCTCCATCAAAATTTCCCTTAACTTTACTAGACTGGTACTTTCCTTTGGCTTGACTTGCTTCAGAATCATCATTCTTTCCCTTATTTGTATTATTACCTTTTGCTTTCCCCTTTCCTTTAGAGGATTGGGTAAAATTTTTGTTAAAATTTTCTTCAGCCTTAACAACATATTGATAGGCATATTCCATTGTATTAATACTCAACATACTCAATTCATATTGAATAGAGAGCTTTAAACCATTAACATACCTTGACACAACCACTTCAGTAGGCTCAAAGTGTCCCATTCTGATGAGTCTTTGGAATTATTTAGTGTAATCCTTTACACTATTCTCCCTTTGTCTCAAATTCTAAACTTTCTTCAATGATGAGAGCTCATAGTCCTTAGGCAAGAATTGTTTCTTCAACTGCTTTACCATTCTATCCCAAGTCTTGATTATGGTTTTTCCTTTAGATACTTTTTGTTTTTGGACCTACTCAAACCATAAAGAAGTGTGACCCTTCAGTTTGGTCACCACTAATTTCACCCTTGTAGTTTCCTCCACACTTTTAAGGTCAAAATATTTCTCCATTTCAGATATCCAGTCTATTAGTTCTTCAAGAACCAGACAACCCTCATATGTTGGTAAATTAAACTTAGGCCTATTTTCAATCTTAGCAAAATAATGCACAAACCTTCTATGAGCAGCATATCCTTCTTCATCAGAAGATGATGAGCTCGATTCATCCTCAGTGGAGTCTTCATCTTCTACTGGGGTTCTCCCTCTTCTTGCAACACCTTTCATAGCTATCACACGAGCTTCAAGTGCCTGCAATATCCTTATTATTTTTGCATTGACAATGAATCCTCATCCAATGGCTCTATGACCTCTTCATCCTCTCGATCTCCCTCTCCCTAGATCTCTTTCAATAACTTGATCTTCTTCTTGCGATCCTGGTCCATACTGCTTTGGCTCAGCATCCGACATTGTTACTCAACATCAAATATCTCCCTCTGAGAATATTTTTTTAGCTAACAATTTGAAGTGGCTTTATTGCATCCACATACACATAGGAAAGAATAAATTCGGCTCTGATACCACCTGACATAGTCAGGGAAGCGGGTTGGGACCAATTAAGCAACCACACAAGAAATAGAGGAGTCTTTTCAACAAATTTCAATAACCATTGGTACATTGCATGGCATTACTACAACTTTCACTGATTCTAGTTTTAACATATTGAAACCTTATACCTTTTATCATTATTATCGATTAATCACAATAAAACTTTGTTTTCAGTATGGAAAATTCACAAAAAAAAATAAACATCCCATTAAACATTGGGTTTCAAACACAGTTCACACAAAAAAAACCCCGTAGTTTTAAAAATATATTTCTATCAGAATTGACAACAGAAATTAGAAAACACTCCCATTACAAATTTTTTCCCATTTTTTTGTTCTTTTTCATCCATTAAAACCCAGGCAAGAGAATCTACGTCAATGCTCCTCTACCCCAACATTATTATCAGATATATCAATTAAAAAACCCCTAAAAAAATCCAAAATCTGTTATTGAACATGCCCTTAAAATTAAAACAGAGATGCTATTGAAATTGCCTTGCCTTTCTTTGTTGCATCTGGATCCCATCCACCTGTTGCTCAACCTTCTCCCAACAACCTCCACTTGGGATTCCACTCCACTATTTTCCTAAACAACCCATTTTTTCTTACTGCTTGTGATGATAAATCCTCATGAGGGAAACAGACACTTGTGTTGGTAATGGAAGAGTCGTTGCACTTCTGCGGCCATCATCCTGCTGTACTGCTCAAAACTTTCCAGTTGGATGCTAGGGCAACTTTTACTGCCAGTATTTGTAACTTTCCTCGTTTATTGCTCAAGTGTTCTTCACCTTGGGTATGGACATGTTGATGGATGCCCCTACATCAACTTTGCCTGAGGAGATAGTAATGGATTAAGGTCTGATAACTAAAACATCCATCCAAACAACCAATATTGCTTTACTCATTAATTTTACTAGACAAAATTTTCTTTGCTTGGGCATCTTTATATTGGAATGCACCAATGACAACTAATTTTGGTGAATATCTTCTCTCCCCAAAAACTCCACAAGGAGAGCATAAATATTCATTCAGACTGGGAAGCCATTAACTTCTTCTATAAAGGGGTTGAAACTAGGAGTTCAAGGTCTTATATAGACACCCTTTTTTTTTTTGAAAAAGCAATTATATCTATAATCAATTACCTCATATCTATCCGCTAAATTAGAAAAGGAAACATAAAAAAATATTTTGTGTAGGATATTTACTTGGAATTATGTACTGGTCTAATATTTAATGTATCATTTGAGCTCCTCTAGACCTGGTCTTTTGCCCTTGAGTTTGCAGATAATTTTTCAAGCTTCATGATCAATCATATCTAATCCAAATTTATCCTTCGAAATCTTGATAGAGGGTAGAGGTCCATCCACTTCACAAACCCAAAGATCCTTGAGAGATATTTCTTCTGATTGAAGAGGCTTTCTCATATATTGAAGAAACGATCTACGAAAAACCATCTTCCTTCAACATTTGACTACACCTAAGATTTGCATCCCTTTCATGAAGACTGTAGCCAAATTTGTTGCTTTGTTCCATCGCTTGATCGCACCTAAGGTTACACCCCTTTTGCAAAGAGTAGTGCTCACAAAACCAGAGGTAGAGGCTGTGGGCAAAGACAAGTTATCCAAGCCCATCGTGTTCCATAAGGAACGATTCGTCCAACACCCGTAGTCATTGCTAGTAGTTCTTATAATCCTTTGGTTGTCTGTGGGCTTTGCCCTTGCCTACCTTCGCATCCCCACAAGAGCCTTGTTGCCCATATATATTTTATTTTTATATATTATTTTAAATCATATTATTAATTTACAAATTGTAAAATTTCATCTATTAAATTATAATTTGTGAAATCATTCTTTTTCACTTGATTCAAATACCTGTAAACCACCAAAAAAACAAAAGTACCTCTTAAACACATAAAATATATTTAAAATTTTAACTATATTTTATTTAATAACATTAAAATTTAATATATTCAACTATATTTTATTTAATAATAGTGAGGGTTTCTATTATATTCTTTGTTTTTTTTAATTGTATTTTATACTAAAATAAAATCTCAAATGTAATTATTGTAACAAATTTTAGTTATATATTGAAGGCATTTTTTTTTTTATTTGTGGAAAACATCCCAAAAGGGATGCCACTTTCGGGTAAGACCCAAGGAGGCAGGGGTATCCATTCCGCCAAAAACGCCCAGGACTCGGACCTGGCCTACCACCTTTGACATACTCAAGGAGCAAACAAACACACAAAACCAAATTAAAAAAAGTAAATAACAACAAAAATAATAAAATAAAATAAAAAACATGCTCCTTGAGTGTGTCAAAACCAAAAGCACAACCAAACACGCACAATAAGATAAAAGAAACCACAACACAAACCACATAGAAAAACACAAGAACCACATAACAAAACACAAACAAGACAAAAACAACAGAACACTACAAAGACATAACCCAAAAAAACATGAAAAATAAACACAACCAAAACCTAAAAAATAAAATAAATAAAATAAAAATAAAAACAACCAACAACAGACAATAAACAAAAACAAAAAACATAGAAAACACTCACACATAAAAAAATGAAATAACACAAACAAAGAGAAACCCAAGAACAAGAACGAAAAAAACACAAGAACAATAACAAAAAACATAAAAAAAAACAAAACAACAAAAACACAAGAACAACAAAAAACAACACAAAGAACACAAAAACAAAACAAAACAAAAGAACCCACCCACCTTAAAAAACTAAACAAAAAAACAAAGAAGACAAAAGAAAAAAAAATGAACAAAACAATGACCTATCTAGACCAAGACTATTAATGCAAGAATCAACAGAGGAAACAAAATAAAGAATAGAATGAGCTAGGGAACTAAAAAACCTGAATGAACCAAAGAGAAACAAAAAAAAAACAAGAAGAAACTAGGTACCTTCAGAACCGGAGCCATCCAAAGAAATGATAGAAAGAAGAGCTTCCCTAATTTGAGAAGCCCACCATATAGGAGGGTGGCCATAACAAGTAAGATCACCTTTGTCCAAAGCCCAATTAGCTAAAGCATCAACACTCTTGTTTTGATCTCTCGACCACATGATTGTAATCAACTTTCAAAAATCCCATCCGGATTAACCGAATCTTCTCAATAATTCTTTTTATTCTCCAATCCACCTTATGATTCTTAGAAGGAGTCTTCAAGAGATTAATCATAAGTTGAGAGTCGACTCAACTAACACCTTTTCCCATCCAACCTTAGTAGCCTCCCGAAGGCCTCTAAGGATACCATACCCCTCAACGAAGGTTATTGGAAAGAATACCCAAATTCTCAAGCAAAAGTAAAAACCAGGGAGCCATCTCGAAAGTCTACCAATTCCTCCCACACCGGCTTTTCCAGGGTTCCCTCTAGAGGCTCCATCGCATTGACTTTTCCAAAATCCTTAGGAGGAGGTTGCCAATTTCTAGTCCTATCCATCTTACTAATACTCACATTCCCTTTAAGTTGGTTGCCCTTAGAAGGTTTAATCTTCAATCTTTGCATCACTTGATCCCATCTTTGGTGGGAGTTTTGGGGGTGATTAAGGAGTTGATGGACTCATTCAACTAAGTTGGCTATGGTCTTTTGCCAAATATAGTGAATATCCTTCCTATCTTGATTAAAAATTTGGCTGTTCCTTTCATTCCAAATATTCCAAAGAAGAATGGTAGAACCCATCCAAACTAACTGCCTAATAAAATGATCAACACCCTCTTGATTAGGCCAATCCCTCCAAAGCTGTTCAAAAGTGAAAAAATTGGACCACCGTAAGCCAAGTAAAGTTGCCATTCTCCTCCATAGCTTAGAGGCTAAAGTACACTCAATAAAAATATGGTTGATATTTTCTACATTCTCTTCACACATTTCACATCTAAAAGGGCCATGAAAACCACGCTTCATAAGTTGCTCACCAAGAAGCACCCTACGATGCAATAAAAGCCAATTAAAGAACCTCACCTTAGGCCATAGCTTTTGAGCCCACAATTGAGAAAATATGTCAGAAGAATGGTTGGGATTATTATGGCATAAGGTCAAATAACCTTGAGCAACCGAATACTCACCCTTAGTAGTGTTGTTCCATCCAAAACAATCTTTTTCATGGGACCAAGAGAGGGATCTCATATGAAGGATGCCTTGGATATCTTGTCTTTGCCTTTCTCGGATTTGAATAGGCCAGTCCTCAATAGGGATCCAATATCTACCAACCTTTGAATTACCAATATGGTACTGACAATAATTAGCCACCTTTATCCAATTAGCTCTGTGAAGCTCCTCCATCCAAGGCCTCCAATCGGGAAACTGAGTTATCAAAGGCTTGTGACCATCCCAAGAATCTGTCCAAAAATTTGCATGTTGACCATTATGAATGATCCAAAATAATTTTTTCTTTATCAAATCCTCACCAGCCTTAAGAACTCGCTAAAATGGGAGAACCTTTGGTAGGAAGTTGATAGCGAACAAGGTCTTCAGGACTTTTGTTCTCAAGATATTTAGCACGGAGATTATTGGCCCAAAGAGCATTGGGGTTATGCAACATCCTCCAATATAATTTAGCAGCTAAAGCTTTGTTGTTATTAATTGAAGACCGGAATCCTAACCCCCCTTCACTCTTAGGAAGACATAAAGTATCCCATTTCACCAAGGCCCATTTTCTTTTCTCCTTAGTACCACTCCAAAGGAAACGATGACTCATTTGATCCAATTCTCGAAGAACAGCCTTTGGGATATTCAAAATGGAAGAAACATAAATAGGAATAGCTTGAAGGACTGATTTTACCAAGGTGATTCTACCCCCGAAAGAAAGCCACTTGTTGGTCCACTTTCCAATTTTCTTCTTGACTTTGTCCAACAACCAATTCCAATCTTTATTTTTCTGCCTTTGAATATTTATGGGAATACCTAAATAAGTGATTGGAAGAGAGGTCTTCTTATATCTTAATTTATCCAAGACCATGGATTCCTCGTCTAGCAGAGCAGCTGAAAGAAAATAACTTTAGATTTGTCTTCATTGATCAACTGCCCAGTAGCCTTAGAAAAACAGCTAATGATTTGCTTAATATTAGAAGCTTCCTTAATCGTAGCTTTACCTAAAAGGGTAGAGTCATCCACAAATTGAAGATGAGAGATAGGTCTAGCTCCATGAGCAATGGTAACTCCCTCAAGGGTTTTGTTTTCCCTCTTTTTGGTTATAGTCCTACCCAAGCATTCAACGAAGAATGATGAATAAATAAGGGGATAGCGGGTCACCTTGCCTAATACCTCCGGAAGCTGGGAAAGACCGAGAAGGCCTGCCATTGATAAGAACTAAGTAGGAAACTCGAAGAGATACATCCCATAATCCAATCCATCCAATCCTTAGAGAAACCAAATTGCCTCAAAACTTTGATAAGGAAGTGCCAATCCACTTGTCATAAGCTTTGGATAAGTCTAACCGGATGAACATAGAAGGAGAATTTTGCATATCCATGGAATGGATGGCTTCCCGAGCAAGAACTATCTCATCTACTATTTGACGTCCTTCCACATATCCCCCTTGCTCTGGGGAAATAATCTTATGCAAAAGAGGCTTCAACCTTTCTGGCCATGATTTTAGTAATAATTTTGAGAAGAACATTACATAAAGCAATAGGTCTAAAAGCTGAGATATGATCAACCTCTTGAGCTTTTGGAACAAGAGTAATATAAGTTTTATTGATAACCTTCAAAATTTCTTTGGATTTCCCGGCTTCTTCCACCACCTCTAATAAATCAACATGAAGGATATCCCAAAACTCTTGGTAGAACTCAATAGGAAAACCATCAGGACCTCGGGTTTTTCCTTTTTGCATTTTAAAAACTACTTGTTGAAGCTCATTGATAGTAACAGGAGCAATCAAAATAGAGTTCTCCTCGTAAGTGATAAGAGAAGGGATTGCTTGAAGAACATTTTGTTGTGAAGCCGAGTCAAGAGGAGTAGCAAAAAAAATATTGGAAAAGTAATCAACAACAATAGAGTTCATGCCATCCCAAGTATAAACAACATCTCCAGAATCTGATTTTAAGGAAGAAATAAAGTTGTGAGATCTTCGAGCTAGAAGAGATTTGTGGAAGAAATTTGTGTTTCGATCTCCTTCTTTGAGCCATTGAATTCTAGATTTTTGCTTCCATAAGATTTCTTCTCTTTTTCCCATTCCTCTAACCGAGTTGTGAGTTTAATTTCATCTCGCACTTCTCTTCTCTCGTGAGGCCATCTAAACGGATTTTCTTATTCAAATTTTCAAGATGAGCAATAACTTCATGTTTTTTTTTATGAACATCCCCAAACTCTTTCCAGCTCCAAGTCTTGATTTTGGATTTAATGTATTGCAGTCTTTTGGCAAAACAGAACATCTTAGTCCCATGCCTAGGTTTACCTTCCTTCCACCATTGTTGCACACGAGGTCTGAAGGAAATGTCTCTAAGCCACATTAATTGAAAATGAAAAGGAGAGAAACTCACATTGGTTTTCCACATTTCCACCATGATCGGCCAATGATCCGAACCAACATTATTAAGAGTCTTCACTTTAGGAATGTGACCATGGATTAAGAAATTTTTAGAGAGCAAAAACCTATCCAATCTCTCCATTATACAAGCTAAGCCTTGCCTTCTGTTAGACCAAGTCATAAGGCCATTATCTGGTTGGATATCCACAAGATGGAGGTTTGCAATATATTCGCTCATGAGGTCAGTACTTTTGTCCAAATTTCTATTTCCCCCTTTTCTCATCCAGAGAGAGGATGGTATTGAAATCTCCTCCGATCAAGATCCAAGCTTTAGGAAAATGAGAGATAATATGAGTAATATCCTTCCACTGCCTTCTTTTTTCCTCCAAAGAAGTCGGGGCATAAACAAGAATGCAGAGCATAATCTGGTTGGAATGTCTACTTTGAATAGCTATAGCCAACAAACCCCAACCGCCAACCATATGGTGAATAACTACCTCTTTTGGGTCCCAAAGACAAGCAATGCCACCCGAAGTCCCTTGGGAACCGAGGGAAACCACTTTTCCAACCTGGCCAAATTTTACCGGCAATTAAGTCCATATCCTCCATTGACATCTTTGTTTCTTGAAGGAAAACAAGATGTGGATGATTTATTCGAATCATTCTTCTAATTTCATTTTGTTTTGAAAGACTCCCTTTGAGTCCTCTAATATTCCAAGTGATGATCTTCATTAATACTATGGCTAAAAATGTTGGGAAGGGCATTAATCTTACCTTCCTCTACAAGCTTTTCACCTTCTTTTACCATATGATATTGATTGGTCTTGCGACCTACTTTTTGATTAGAATCCATCTTCAATTTTTTTTTCCTTGTTTCTTGACTTATTCCAATTGAATCTGAGATGGCTTCTAACCTTGAAGAATGCTCATACACAACCAAAATTTTACTAGATGGTTCAATGGAGTCTATATTGGGACCCGTATTATTTGAAGTTTTGACATTTGAAATATTGTTTTTCTTGTGTAAATTTTCTCCTTTTTTTTTCTCGTTGAAAACCTTTGATTTGTTGGTTTGTCTCTCGAGTTCTTTCCTTCATATTTAAATTGTGTTTCTAAGATTTCAGCTTCCATTATTTCCTCTTCCTCACTTGGGACATCATTTGTGGAAAGGATTTCAAACATATTAGCAAATGACTTTGATTGATCCTTCATTACTGGTTTTTTCTCGAGTGTTCTTCTTCTTAGGTATTTGGAAACCTGCTGAGTTTATATCTTCTTTCTTTTGATCAGGAATTTTATTTGGGCAAGCACTGGCCAAATGACCATATTCATGGCAAATTCTACAATGAAAAGGAATGTTCTCATAGTCCACTACTTGCTCCCAAGTGTCTTCCCCAAATTGTAATGTGATCTTTTTAGGTAGGGGTTTGTCAAAATCCATTAAAACACAAATTCGAGCATAAATAATATGTTCAAAATTTTGAGTACAATCAACAATCATCATAAAAGTTCCTAAAGAGTTTCCAATTGAAGAAAAAATAGTAGGATTCCAAAATTCAATAGGGAGGCCAAAGAGTCTAACCCACACGGGAGCTATAGAAGGCATCTCTTCTTCGGCTTTAAATTTAGTATGCCAGGGCTTCATGAAAAGCCCCGCCCTTCCAAAAAACCAAGGACCCCCTTGAAAAGTTTTCTCTCTATCTTCATTATTAGCAAATAAAACAAGAAAATAACCATTTGGATAAATAGAGATTTGTAACTCACCTTTAGTTTTCCAGCTTTTTGCAGCCCGGACTTTGAAAGCAGATAGACTCAGACGAAAACCCACGAACCGACAAATTAGTCCTCTTTTTTCCAAATCTTCAATGCCGATCCAATGTTACCCATATCAAGCTTAACAATAGGAGTTCCATCACCGCTTTAAGACATCCCGAATCCGTTTTCTGGGGATCAATCTTAGGCATTCTTAGAGGTTTATGAGAAGCCCTAATATTGATATTAGCATTGGGCTGAGGCTGTCCACCATGAAGGGCATCCCTAAAATTCATTTTTGGGACCGAGTCTTCAAAATTCTTACCCTTGACAGGGGTTTTCACAGTAGAATTATTTTGTGGGTGCACCTTAGCACCGGATTCACTTGAGATATGAGCCATTTTTTGATCAACCGCTTGAAACTTATTTCGTGGTCTCTTTAATCCTTGCCCTAGACGCCGTGGAAAGGTATGGTTTTCACTTTTCTTTTGTGCAGCAAATTGGAAGCCGTTGTCACTCAAGTTCACAGTATGATCTGTTGAAAGACAAATTTCTAACCCATCTTGTATCCCCCACAACATTTCTTGCTAAAATATTGAGCATAAACCACAAAAATATTGGCCGCTAGGGCCCGAAGGCCCTAAAAACCAACCTCTGGAGCCGCTTGCACTCAACCCAGATGAAACCCTCGCATAGCCGCTTGCCAAATATATCGTTCACACATAGGGATGCGCTAGGATCTGTGTTGCTCCAAATGATATGAAAATTGGTGGAGACGTTCTAGGGTTTTTCAGGCATCTACCCTCAAAATTTCAGCTCAATCCGAGTTCGGATGAGTGAGATATGGCCAAAACGAGTTCGGCAGTTTGGGCAGTCCTGCGAAAAACGTCTCTACCATTCAGCTCCCATATATTGAAGGCATTAAATTCAATCATAATTATCATATTTATATGTAATAAATAATCATGTTTTCTCATATGTTAAAAGAGTTTAGCTCAAATTAGTAATGGTTTTGAATATATCAATATATTTTTTTATTATTATACTAGACTAATGGGTAAGCGGTTACAATTTTGTACGAGTCCATCGTTGGTTTAAATCTCGCTTCTTGTCGTCACTATAACCTTCAGTAGTATCGGGTAAACCTTTCCTTTTAAGTAGCTGACTACACTTATGTGACACCCCACCAATACTATGAGGTCGGAGGGATTGGAATCCAAGTCTCTGTTCTCCTGTAAAAATATTTTGACTGTTGAACCAAACCCCCAGATACAATATATCAATCTTATTTTTATTTAGAATTATATTTTATACTAAAAATAACAAAATTTGATTAAATTATGATGTTTTATAATTATAAAAAGACATTTAATTATTTAATTCAAATAATATATTTTTCCATATATTAAAACCATTTAATTAAAAAAAATATAATATAAAAAATAAAAAACATTTAATACAATGCAATTGATATAATAAATAGTTTGATCTTTCACGAAGGATGCTGATTCTGTTATGGACCATTTCTCAACCATTAAAGGTATCTAGCTTGAAAGTTTAATTTAGGTATAATATTTAATAATTATTAATTATTAAATTAGGTGTAATATTTAATATTTAAATAAGGGAAAAGAACCTCTCATAAAAACTTGTGTAAACTCATTGAAAAAAATAAACTATTAAATTGTAAATAACATTTATTCCAAGAATTAAATTTTAAATAATTATTTAATATTTTTAAATATATTAAATAATGCATATATTAAAAGCAAATCTTATATATTTTAACTATGAATGCACATCTCACATGTTAATGGATTCAATGAGTTGTGATTCTTCGTTATTCTAGATTATAATCATTTAAATGAAAAATATATTATTTTAATGAGCTGCAATTCTTCATTATTTTAGATTATAATCATTTAAATGCAAAAATATATTATTTTAGTGAGTTGTGGTTCTTTATTATTCTAGATTATAATCATTTAAATGAAAAATATATTATTTTTTATATATTAAATGTATTTGGACGAAAATAGTATAATTATCATTTAAATTTATAGAAAGATGTTTAATAATATATTATGTTATTCAGTTGGGTGAATCCATATTTTTTGGTTGTTTAGGTTTTGGTTATTTAGGTTCTTTGAGATCAAAGGGTTGGCTTCTTCTAAAATTTGAACCTAAGTTTTTTTTGGTAAGTACCAACCACCCCTACACTTGATGTTTAATAATATATTATGTTATTTAGTTGAAGGAATCCACCACTTAATGTTTAATAATAATATATTATATTATTTAATCAAAGGAATCCGTATTTTTTTTTGGTTCTTTAGGTTCTTTGAGATTTCCTCGATCTCTAGTTTCTCAGGTTTATTATTGAGTTTTTTATTTTTATTTTTTATTTTTTTTCATTTTTATTTATTCTAATAACCCAAACTTTTAATATGTAAAAAGTTCGAAGATTTTTTTAAAACCTTTCTTTATTTTATTAAAAAATATATATTATATTATTCATTTCACTTTAAAATATTTTTTATTTCACCTTAAAACATTTTTATATACATCAAAACAAATCTGAGAGTTAAAATTTAATGATGTATTTATCTTAATCATTTTCATTAAATATTGTTTAAATATTTTAATTCTAAGGTAACCATGCAGGATGAAGACTACCAGAATCCGTGATGGGCACACGCAAGCATTGATGAGAAGTTCTCCTTTACTTCACCTATTTTTTTACAACTGCGCAACAAGTGGTATCACATGCAAATATAAGGTTAAACACACGTGTGCCCTCATGCAAAGGAAAAGACAAGCCCTACTCCAACTTTAGTCTTTGATGTGAATTAAAGTACTCTCACTTTAAATGAACAAAAACATCAAAGGCCCTTTTTGACCAATGACAGATTTACAAAAATCTTTCTGCATTTTCAACGATTAAACTTTGACCCTAATTTTGCTCCTAGGGAGCATTTTCCAAACATTATGAAATGCAAATATATTTATGAGAAGTCAAGTTTAAATTCGGGTCTGATGTGATTGGAATTTTTCATAAAAAATTCGTATTTCAAGTTAAAATTTTAGAAGCAACATCTAAGCATTCGATGTGTTATCATTTCGTTGTGCATACAAAAATTATAAGTATTGTGAGTATTATATTAACATTAAAGACTAGTTGGTAGTGGCTAAGTGTTTGTATTCTTTAAACTTTAGAGATGTTAACTTTGCAAACAAAGAGGCATGCCCCCAAGGCATGCCCCCAACGTTTGAACCATGACAGTTATTAAAAATAGTGTGGATGTAACCAACTCCCTTATCTATCTTAAAAAAAAAATTGTCTTTACCTCATGGGCTAAGGGGTAAGGATTTATGGAGGTTGTAAAGTATTAAATAATTTGATAAATTTAACATATGATATTGAATAGTAGTAAGATTTTGAAGAGCCAATTAAGTTGTAAGCTTATTGCAATGGTAAGGGATTTGGCCTCTTTTTGAAAGGTCTAGTTCAAACCCAACTTACTTGTAAATTCATTGGATTTTTTTAAATGTTTTAAATGAAATGTATTTTGAAAATTTAGATAAAAATTTTGTATTTTGAAATTTTAGATATTAATTTTATGGGTTACAGAGGTATTTTTTTTTTGTTTGTTAAAAAACATTTAATTAAGTAAAAAAAAATGATTTAACAAATTACAATTTAATAAATAAATTGTTATAAATTAATTATACAATTAAAAATAATAAATAAAAACTAAATATATAAAATTTAAGATTATTGTTAATAATTAAAAAAGTAATGTTACTATAATTTAAAAATCAATTATGTATTAAAATTATTGTATATTGAATGTATGGGACCATGGTCAAATTTGAATTTGAATTTGTATTAATGTCCATTGGTGACCAAAAGAGGTCAATAGGACTGTAAAGTAAGACATATACAAAGCAACGGGAATGCCTAATGCAGAGAAAATAAAGTAAGAAAAACAGTAAACAGAATGCCATATAATATACAAGATATGTGGATCAAGTAAAGTAAGACATATACAAAGCAACGGGAATGCCTAATGCAGCTCCACAAAAAATAAAGTACGAAAAACAGTAAACATAATGCCATATACTATACAAAATATGTGGATCAAGGATTACTCCCAACATTCAAGGCTAAAGAGAAGTGAGTGATATAAGAGTTGGATGTCGTCGTAGATGTTATTTGTTGGAGTCGATGACAAGTTGATCTTGTTGTATCTCTGTGATCACCTTAACGCTTTCTGATCGTGGCCTCTATAGGCTGGAAGAATGAAGTGATAAGTCAAGATCGTGCTTTCTGATCGTGGCCTCTATAAGTCAAGATCGTGTTATCCTCTGTAAACTGTTACTAAGTGGTTCTTTCCTAAAATTGAATACTTATAAATATATGTTTTAAAATTATTAATATGAATTGAAACAGATTAAAACATATATTTATAGGTTCAAACCTGGCGTGGGCGAGTGTGTGAGGGGGTGGGTATGTGATGGCTTTGTGTTAAATTCCCTATACGTCGGTCATAGGGGTTTCTCATAATAACCAAACAAAAAAAACATACATTTACAATTTACATAAATGAAAATAATACATCTTTCCATATTTAAATTAAATTTTAGAATTAATTTTGTTTGAATAATAATATAATTTATTCAAACCATGCGTGGGCGAGTGTGTGAGGGGGTGGGTGTGTGGTGGTTTTGTGTTAAATTCCCTATTGATAAGTATAGCTCTCGGCTTTACGAGAGGTCATGGTTGGGAGGAGACTGCTCATCCATGTACGTCGGTCATAGGGGTTTCTCACAATAACAAAATTCAAATAATAATAATATAATTTATTTAATATATTTACGATAATTTTTATGCTTTTTTAAAAGCATTTTACGTATTATTTTTAATTTTTATGATATATTTTATTTTACTTTAAATTTATTTATCTTTCTTATAAATAAAAGGATTTATTAAGAGTAATTTTTTAAAATGCAATTAAGTTATTATTTTTTATTTGATTAGTGTGAGAAACTCCTACGACCAACGCACAGGGTTGAGCAGTCTCCTTCCAACCATGACTCCACTTAAAACTGAGAGTTATGCTTATCAATAGAGAATTTAACACTTAGCTACCACACACCCACCCCTCACACACTACCCATGCCACAATTTGAACCTTGAACCTGGAACTAATTATGTTAAATTTTTATTCTAGGTTAAAAGCACTTAATTCTAAGTATGATTTATAATAATAATTATAATTTTTTTCTTGTTTTGTGGGGACACTGCAAAAGTTCGAGCTTTGGCTCTTCTTCGGGAGGTCCAAGGTTCAAACTACAACGTGGACAAGTGTAAGTGTGTGACGGGGTGGGTGTGTGTTTAGCCCCTATTGATAAGCTTAGTTCTCTACCTTACGAGGGGTCATGGTTGTGGTGAGAATGCTTGACCCTAAGTGATAGGGGTTTCAAAAAAAAAAAAATGGTACTGGAGGTGCAGTGCAACGGTTAAGGCTTTGGCTCTTTTTTGGGAGGTCCAAGGTTCAAACCGTAGCACGGGCGAGTGTGTGAGGGGGTGGGTGGATGTGTGGTGACTTTGTTTTAAATTCTCTATTGATAAGTATAGTTCTCGGTTTTTGGGAGGAGACTACTCAACCCTTTGCATCGGTTATAGTTTTTTTTTTTTGATTTGGTTATTATGAGAAACCTCTATGACCGACGGATAGGGCTGAGCAGTCTCCTCCCAATCATGACCCCTCGTAACTTATCAATAAAGAATTTAACACAAAGCCACCACATACCCACCCCTCACACATTCGCCCACACCTCGAGTTAAACCTAAAATCATTTGATTTTTTATTACCTTAAGTCATTTGGTTTGATTGGCTGGTCTATATAATATATTTTCTCTTACCTTCAAAAGAGTTTACTTAAAAAAATAAAATTTATATCAAACATTAAAATTAAATTTAATAAATGAAAAGATTCAACTTTAACTAGTTTTTATTATACATTAAAACATTATCACAAATATTTTTAATTTTTATATTAAAATAAATTTTTTAAATAAAAAAATTTAAGAGATTGTTTTTCTTTTTTTTTCTAATGTGCCAATGCCACACGGAGCAAGTTAGGCTCCCTATATGTATAGGGAGTGTTTGACCGAAATAAATTAGGAACTTATATCCTCAAAAATATAGTGATGGTATTTTTTTTAATATAATTACAGTAAAGATTTATTTTAAGTTAAAAACATGTTTAATTATTTTAAGATTTTTTTAGGGTTAAGTGGATTGGAAATTTTTTGTATGTCAAACACCTATCAAGAAGAGACTTAACTTTAAACCTTGAAGCATGTTTATTGCAAATCTTTGAATGCATGTCACATGGATAAAGATGGTACGAATCTCGAATGATCGATGGTCCCCTTCACGTTGAATCATCAACAAACGAGGTGATATACACTTCTTGGAAGGAACCTTGCACTTGACAATTACAAATAATAGTTTGAATGTAACTAGATCCCCTATGTATCAAAAAAATAAAATAAAATCCAAATAATTAAAAAAAATAGAATAAAATAATTATGAGATTTTTTTTCTCTAGCCTTGAAAAGTATTATATACATATATAGAGGAATGAATAATGACCTTTTCATTTTAACAACTTGTCATAAGATTAAGTTACATTACCTTTGATGGTAGCATCAAATCATGGTTTTACCACTATAACCCTCATTTTGTCTTGGTAAACATGATCTAAAGTGTAGAGGACCTTCGATGGTTTGGAGTTGGTACCGTTGTCATCAAGCTGACGCACACTCAACAGACTTAGGTCAGACTACGACCATTATCTTGATTGGACATGTCCCCAAGGTCTCCTCTTGGTAAGTGCCCAACTTCTTACCAATCCACCTAGCCTTTGAGGACTATATATATTATATAATATATATATATATATATATATATATATATATATATATATATATATAATTTAGATTATATTAATTCATTAATAATTATGATAAATATGCGTTTTGAGTTAAAAACATTTGGTTCAAACATTAACTTAGTTTTTAATAACTATAAGATATTTTTCCATACCTTAGTTTTTAATAATTATGAGATATTTTTTCATATCTTATAAAACATTTAGTTTGTGGGCATAATTTATTTTTAATAAACAAACAAACCATAACATTAAATGTATTTGATTCACAAAATAAAATTCATATTACATATTAAAATCAAAACTAATAATTTAAAAAATTCAATCAAAATATGATGTTTTTCAATTATTATTATTTTTTAATAAAGTGTAATTATAATAATAATTATGATTATTTTTTAATAAGTTATGTGTGGCTTTTATTTGGAGCCACTCTCATTACAAAAACAAAACATTACATTGCTCTTATTACATTTCTAACAAGTTAGTTAAAGCATATCCAGCTTTACTTTTCGATCAAAGATATTCTTTATTTATCTTTGTATCAAAGATATTTTCTATCTTCCTCAAACTATTAAGTTTTCACAATTAACTCATTTTATATCAAATGCCTTCTAAAATTTAAACTCTACTAAAATGAAATTCAACACCGCTAATAACTATAATATTTGCTGCCCAACTTCTATATTCGTAAATATCTTGTCCATAACAGCCTCACAATTTCTTAATACTTTTTTTAGGGTTCTTATCCATTCCTCTAGTATTCTAAGATATTATTTTCATTGTTTTATTTTATTTGTGGGTTTAGCCCCAGTTCTTGTTAGCACTTGTGATATTTGTTTTTTTTTTCATATGAACATACCTTTGGGTTTCTTTTTCTCTTTGTTTTTGCTTCTTGGGTATTTTTTTTTATTTCCACAATACTTTTATCTTCATCAATCTCTTCAATATTCTCACATTGTTCATAGTAAGACTTATCATCTTTAGGTTTACCTTCTTTAGAAGGATCTAAAGTGAAAAAAATAACCTCAAAAGCATACTATTTTTTATGTTGCCCTGGATGCTCTTCTATAACAATTACCTTCTTATTTTACCCTAAAAACCCTAAATCATTATGGGTTTCCTCCAACCTCATTTCCTTATTACTATACTCTTGGAACCGTAAAGTGCAAGGGATAACATATTTACCTCATTTCCTTCTGAACTTGTGAAATGATAATGTAGATAGACTTTCTTTGTCTCTTATTTCGGAATGGAATATCCTTGATCAAATCTATCTTCTATTACTATAAAATTTTCTTGCTTCGCTTTGAAGTTTATCTCATGGCTAGATTTTTTTTCTCTTTCTTCATAGTTTTCACTTTGCAAACTCTTGCCATGCGTCCAATCTCATAATAATAGTGGCAACGATATGCAATATTTTCATAATCTACTTGTTGATCCCATTCTCTTGATTCAACTTTTATCTTACTGGATTGTGGCAAAGGTTTTGAAATATCCATAGCAACACATGTTCAAGTATATATAGCATGCTTTCGCTCCTTAATAGTTAGTCCTTCCTTGATGAATTCTCCTAAGGTATTTCCAATATTCTTTAGAACATACTTATTTATAAGCTAATATGGAAGTCCAGAAAGCCTAACCCATACTAGAAGCTTCTCAATAGTTTCTATCTCAACAAATATAATTTTATTCCAGGTTTCAAATAAAGTGCATCTCTTTCCCTAAACCTTGGGCTATCAACCATTATTTTATCCCTAATTTTTGAACTAGAAAAGATGATGAGAAAAAACTTTTAGGAAGAAAAGTCACAGAGTAATTTGAATTTAATCCCTACTTCCACTTGATCCAATTTTGAATCTCCAAAACTTGGCCATGATCTATGGAACTTATATTATTATTTTTACATTCATAAATCATAATATCTCACATTACAAAATCATATGATTACATTGCATGGAGCTTTGTCTCCAATATATAATAATTCTCATGACTTTTGCTCTCCTCACAGGAGATGCAACCTTTCACATACCTCATATTATGACAAATAATTTCATGAGTACATACCCTCTACTTCACATATTAACACATCTAATATGACTCTTCACTTCCACACTTGACACTTATTATTTGTGACCCTTCACTTTCACATTTGACACCTTGCACATAATTATATAATATAATTTTTTTTGAAAAATTTGAAAAAACTTGTATTAAAACAAAGATCAATTACAATATGGGAAGAGACTCTTCCCAGCCGAAATCAGAGAGAACACATGCTTACAATAGTAGAAGAAGATTTGCAATGGAGCCAAATCTCCTGAACCATTAACTAGCTAGCAGGGGGGTCGGCATGGACAGTTGATGCAACTTGTCATGAAATCGCGACACTATTCTTCTCCTTGGGCCGCAAACATGCAACATGTCACGATATCGCGACACCTTTCCCCTTTGGCCGCGAAAAAGCAACATGTCGTGATATCGCGACATTTTCCTTCTTTGGCCGCGAAAATTCAACAAGTCACGATATCGCGACACTTTTCTCCTTTGGGCACGAAAGTGCAACATGTCGCAATATCGTGACACTTTTTCTCTCTCGGTCGCGATGAAGCAACATGTCACGATATCGCGACACCTTTTCTCCTTTGGCCGTGAAAATGCAACATGTCGCGATATCGCGACACCTTTTCTCCTTTGGCCGCGAAAATGCAACATGTCGCGATATCGCGACACCTTTTCTCCTTTGGCCGCGAAAATGCAACATGTCGCGATATCGCGACACCTTTTCTCTCTTGGCCACAAAAATGCAACATGTCACGATATCGCGACACCTTTTCTCCTTTGGCCACGAAAATGCAACATGTCGCGATATCGTGACACCTTTTCTCCCTTGGCCGTGAAAATGCAACATGTCGTGATATCATGACACCTTTTCTCCCTTAGCCATGATAATGGAACATGTCGTGATATAGCGACACATTTCCTCCCTTGGCCGCGATGACGCAACATGTCGCGATATCGCGACAACTTTCCACCTATGGCCCCTACGAAGCAACATGTCGCAATATCGTGACAACTTTCCACCCTTGGCCACGACGAAACAACATGTCGCGATATCGCGATAACTTTCCACTCTTGGCCGCGACAAAGCGGCATGTCATGAAATCGTGACAAATTTCCACCCTAGGCCGCGACGAAGCAACATATCGCGAAATCGCGACAACTTTCCTCCCTTGGCCGCAACGAAGCAACATATCGCGATATCGCGACAAATTTTTGCCCTTAACCGCGACGACGTAACATGTCGCGATATCATGACAAATTTTCGCCCTTGACCGCGACGATGCAACATGTCGTGATATCGCAATAAATTTCCTCCAACCACGACGGTGCAACATGTCGTGATATCACAACTTTCCTCCAGTGACCGCGACGGCGCAACATGTCGCGATATCGCGACAACTTTCCTCCAGTGACCACGATGGCGCAACATGTCGCGATATCGTGACAACTTTCCTCCAGTGACCGCGACGGTGCAACATGTCGTGATATCGCGACAACTTTCCTCCAGTGACCGTGACGGCGCAACATGTCATGATATCGTGACAAATTTCCTCCAGTGACCGCGACGGCGCAACATGTCACGATATCGCGACAACTTCCCTCCAGTGACCGCGACAATGCAACATGTCACGATATCGCGACAACTTTCCTCCAGTGACCGCGACGGCGCAACATGTTGCAATATCATGACAACTTTCCTCCCTTTATTTTTCTTTGATCATTGGCTCAAGGACCTTTCCAGACCCTGTCTAATCACCTCATCCTCAATATCCATGTCACTGTGCAACTAAACTCCAACCTCCTTTTCTGCACCCATCTTAGCCAAAAATTTAGTCACTTTGTTCAAATATCTACTCGTATAAACTGGGATCACGTCCTCCAATTCCTTCCATAATTCTTTAATTTGGGTAACAAGAGCCCTCAACCTCCAAGCTTTCAGATCAAAGTTCCTCATGTAGTCTAGAGCTCCAACCATTATTTGTAAGTTTGATTCAAGAATAATCCTGCGGTGGCCATGTTTCACTGCCCAAATAGAAGCAGACTTGATGGCAATGGCTTCGGCTTCATTGTTAGTGGTTCTTCTCAGGCCTTGCAATTACCACTAGAGCACAGTCCCAGCATGGTTCCGGCACACCACTCCAATTTCAGCTCTACCCGGATTGCCTTTTGCAGCTCCATCAGTATTGATTTTAATCCAACCTTCAGGGGGATGTTTCCAACAATTTTTGTCCTATCCCTCTTGCAGTTCAACGTGTTCTTCCATAGCTCCAATGTCAATTTGAGCTTCCTCCTCAGCATGAATAGCCACAGTTTCGGTAACCTTGCTCTAAATGGTCTGCCAAACCCCATCTAGAGCAGTAAAAGTTTCTCTAAAAATTATGGCATTTCTTTCCAGCCATACTTGCCACCAGATAAAGCTTAAATCGAGCTCCCAACCAAAATGAAGAGCTTTAGATTTGAATCTACCTTTCTGCCATTTTGCCCAGATATTCATCCGGTTCAGGTCACCACTTGAATTTTAAAGTATGCAAACCAACGCAGCCAAATCTATCGGGTGAAAGGGCAACCAAACAACAAATGGTCAGCAGTTTCCTCGCTCTTGTAGCATAGTACACATTGAGAAGGGCCGATGATACCTTTTGATCTGAGATTATCAAAAGTGAGGATTCCTTTGTGCATGCACTGCCAGGCAAAAAAGTTAACTTTGGGCCAGCCTTTAGAGTGCCAAATTTTCCTCCAGTCCTCAACCTAAAAAGTATGAGGGGGGGCTCTAGGAGAATGTTGTCATATCCGTCCTTTACTGTATAGACGCCAAGACTCCCAAAGCCCTAGGCTAATTCATCCTCCACGTCTCCCCCTGTAAGAAATATTTTTGTCAAAATTTTAGTCATGATGGGAATCAAATCCGGAGGGATTGAAATGGGCCACTCATCCAACTTCTTGAACTGCTTAAAATTACACTCCCCCAGCTGAGTAGTTGTGAAATAACTTTCAATACGGATCCATCCCTTGGCTTCAATGGCTACTTTTATTGGCTATAATTCTGGAAATTCAGCAATGATGGGTGGGAACTGATCCCAAAAATCTATCAAAAAATGAGCCTTCTCCCCTCTTCCCACTTTCCAAAATAAGCGGTCTTTAACAACCTGAGACCCTAACTGAGATCCTGCCAAACTAGGGACCAAGTACCATCCAAGGGGATGCGAGCTACATCGATTGGGTTGGCCTGTCCTAGGTATTTGCTAGTTAGGATTCTAGTGAAGAGGGAGGTGGATTGGGAGATCCATCTCCAGTACAACTTTCCAGCCAAAGCTTTATTATTCAGCTTAGATTTTATCAAACCCAGACCTCCTTTAACCTTGGGCTGGGTAACTTTGTCCCAGCCCACTAAGGCCAACTTTCTCTCTCCCTTTGCTCCTTCCCATAAAAACTTTCTAGCCATCCTGTCCAACTCTTTCCAAATTGTAATCGGGGCAGCTAGGATAGAGAATTTGTAAATTGGCATGGCTTGAATGACTGACTATAAGAATGTTAATCTGCCACCATAACTTAACCACTTGTGAGACCAATGATTAATTCTGTCCTTGATACACTCCAGCAGATTCCTCCATGTTTCTAATTTCAACTTCTTAAAGTGCAAGGGGACCCCCAAGTAAACCACTGGGAGAGAAGTCCTTGTGAATCCCAGGATTTCTAAAATTTTGTTCTGAAGCCTTTGCTCCAGATTAAAAAAAACCACTTTGGATTTCTTGTCATTAATGACCTGTTGAGTAGCCCTGAGGTAGACATTAAGAGTATCCCTAATCATTCTTGCTTCCCTGAAGCTGGCAACTCACACCAAACTAGTGTCATCCACAAACTGTAGGTGCGTTAAAACTTCGTCACCCACCCTAATACCCAATAATCTACCTTGCTATCTTCTCCTCAAGAAAATTCTGCCAAGACCTTCAACCAAAATGAGAAAAAGATAAGGAGAACATAGATCCCCCTGGCGCAGTCCCCGAGTAGCTCCAAATGGTTGCGAAGGAAGGCCCTTGATTAACACAGAGTAAGTTGGGGTAGAGACACAGCTCATGACCCACTCTATCCAGTCCTGAGAGAAACCAAAGGCTACCATCATTTTAGCCAGGAAACTCCATTCAACCCTATCATAAGCCTTTGACATGTCTAGTTTTATGAACATCCCTTTATTACTAGAAGTGTGCATTGAATGGATTGCTTCCTGGGCCACAACCACCCTATCCAGAATCTATCGTCCCTCAACAAAAACCCCTTGCTCAGAGGAGACAATGTTGTGAAGAAGAGGTTTTAGGCGCTCAACCATTACCTTTGTGATTATTTTTTACAAGACATTACATAAGGCAATAGGCCTATAATCCGAAATATGAACCCCCTCCTCCCCTTTTGGAATTAAGGTAATGAAAGTGTGGTTTATAGCTTTAAGCATTCTCTTATTTTCTTTGGACTCTTCTACAACAACCCTTACATCTTCCTCTAAGTAGTCCCAGAAAGCCTGAAAAAACTCAATTGGGAAGCCGTCTAGACCTGGAGTTTTACCAGTGCTCATTCCAAAGACCACAGTTTTCAATTCATCTCTATCAATGGGTTTGAGGAGGGCCTGATTTTCATCCTCATAAATAACAACAGGTATGACAAAAATAACTTCATTTTGGGCCTCTACATCTTGTACCACACTTTCCTTAAAAAGCTTAGAAAAATAATCCATAGCATGGGAATGTATACCTGGAAGTGTATCAAAGGAATGACCGTTCTCATTTTGAAGGGCCTCCATCTTATTCATCTGTCTTCGAGCACAAGCAGTCCGATGAAAGAATTTTGTATTTATGTCCCCTTCTAATAACCAGGTGGTTCTTGCTCTTTGCTTCCAATAGGTCTCCTCCTGGTTGTCAATGTCCTCAACCGCTGTACGCTCATCCTCAGCTTTGAGCTAGTCTGTAATTACTCCTTCTCTAAAATATTTTTGGACCTCATCCCATCTAGCCACCAATGGAGCTCTTTGGGCCTGGAAGTCTATTTTATTAGCACGCCTCCAATACTTCAACTGAGTTTTGACATATTGTAGTTGTTTGTGGATTCTGAACATTGCTCTCCCATAAGCTGGGCGGCCTTATTCCCACCACTGTGGAATTTTCTCCTGAAGTTCTTCTTTCTAAAGCCAAAAATTCTCAAATCTAAAAGGTTTGTGATGCTGCCCCATCCTAGTCCTGCCTTTCAACAAAATGGGACAGTGATCTGAAACTGGGCCTTCTAAAATCTAAAAAATTATATTCCATTTTACAAATGCCTCATCTAAAACCAGAAAATGATCTAGCTTAACCTTCCTGCTATGTGGCTCCCACCTTTTATTAGTCCAAGTGTAGTTAATGCCAGGAAATTTAATGTCAACTAAGTGCAAAGCCTGGACTTGGGCAATCATGAAACGGTCCCCTGGGTCCAAAAATGGTGTTCCCCCTTCCTGGTCTCTAGAAGATAATTTAGCGTTAAAGTCCCTCGCTATAATCCAGTCTAGATCTTCCCTTGAGGTTCGCATGTTATGCACAGCCTTCCACTGTCGCCTCTGACCATCTAGGTTTTGAGACCCATAAAAGTTTGTGATTAGAACGTGTTCTGCAATGACATTATTCCTAAAAAGAGAAGTGAGAACATGTTAGCGTACTTTGTCTATTTCATTATTTAGGTTACTGTTACAACCATGTAACAGTTCTCTGTTTCAGCCGTTCAGCCGATGTGCTATTCACGGCATTGTAAAATGTATTTAAACATTGTTGTTCAATAAAATACTAGTTTCGTATTTCTTCATGGCATCAGAGCCAGCTATGGATTTTTTTGCAGGGAGGCGTGAAGGGAGAGGCTGGAGGTTGCTGCGTTTTGAGCTGGAAGAAGGCTGCTATTTTTTTTCTGAGACCGAATAATTTTTAATCACGCAATCATGATTAATTCGAAATTAAAAAAAAAAAAAAAACGACTGAGCAGAGCAGCGCAGGTTGTTGGAACGCAGCGCGCGTCCCAGTTGAAGGAGGACGCAGCGCGCGTCCCAGTGCACGGAGGAGGACGCAGCGCACAGAGTGCACGCCCACCCCCCCCCCCCATGTGGCGCTGCCATTGCGTCCCAGCGCACAGAGGAGGACGCAGCGCACAGAGTGCGCCCCCCCCACCTGTCCACACGACACACGAAGGAGGGACGTCCGCGCGCGCAGGGGTTGCACAGCCACGTGGACTGCGCAGGGAAGGGAGGAGCTTGCGCCCTGCGTTCGACGCAGCCCCCCCCGTTGAGGGAGCAGTCCGTGGCTGACGCGCAGACTGCGCAGAGAAGGGAGGCCTGCACGGATCGCGTTCAACGTAGCCCCCCCGCCCCCGCGGAGGCGAATGTAGCGCGTAACGCGCCGCGACATCCCGCCCCCCGTGGATGCAAACGTAGCGCGCAACGCGCCGCGACGTCCCGGCCCCCCTCCGGTTCGACATGCCGCAGAGTTGCAGGCGGACCCCGCGCACGGGTATTTAAAAAAAATAAATAAATAAATGAATCTGGACGTGCGTGAGAGTGGACGAAAGCCACAGCGGGCCCGAGAAGCAGAGAGGAGGACGGGCAGACTGAGGAAGGATAAAGGAGAGGAGCTCCACTATTCCTTCCGGATCAGCCCGCTAGCTCACTTGGCAGTGAGCTGTGCGGTAAGGCTCAGGGAGCCTGCAGGTCGGGGGTTCAAATCCCGCCGACTCCCCCCTAAGGTATAATTTTTTTTTCAAAGTTATTTTTTTAATTATTATTTTTTAATTAAAATTTTTAATTTTAATTTTTTTATATAGTTTTTTAACTTTATAAATTAAAATTTAAATTAAAATTTATTTTTTCATAAGTTTTAAAACTATATAAATTAAAATTATTTATTTTAATTTTAAATATATAATAATTATTAAAAATGCTTTGTTAAAGGAATTTTTTTTTAAAGGGGGGATATTTTTTCAAAAAATCAAAGGGGGATTGTGAGTAATTTTCTGAAAAATAGCAATTTGGCAAATTGTAAAAGGTGCATTTTCGGCTGTGATCGACACCTTGTGGGTTATTCTTGTGGGCATTTTTTTTGTTGTATGTTGCATATTTCATTTTTGCACTATAACATTAAAAATTAAAATCAAAACACTCCCTAAGTCCCCGGAATAATTAAAACCCATCCGTGCAATTTATTGCACTACAGCGTTCGATATTTGTGATACCTCTGGCCAACACTTATAGGTAAAGCTGTCGTGATTTGGCTACTGTATCCGCCGCCTAATATAGCTGCTACAACGACGTCTGATCTTGTTCTCTATAAATCGTCCAAGAGAGATAAGTTTACCATTTTTTGCATTTTTTTACTCCATCCACTACCCTTTATCGCACTTGTGTTTAGGCATAAATCCTGACGAAGTATTCTTCATAGTGTTTAGGGAAAGTTACACCCCACGCATGAGAAGAATCTTCTATGGTAGGTGCCATCAACAAGGCGATTCCCTTTCAGTACCGCTTATGTTCCACGTATCGTATGATCTCTAAAACTCACCTGTAGTCTCCCTCACATAAGGGCGGGTGATTTTTGTTGATCTTTCTAAATACCTATAGTTTCCCTCACGTAAGTGCGGGTATTTTGTACGGTATAACGGCCTAGCAAAAGGTATATCGAAATGGGGACCAATTGGTGTTATAAGGAACCTTCACTATGGCCGCTGTTGCAAAGTTGATGACTGATCCGCATCAGTTATTGAAAGGTCCAAATTATACACCATGGAAACATAAGATGAAGGTAATTATCCAAATGGAAGATTTGTGGGATATTGTTACTGGAGTAGCAACTAGGCCTTCACCAACAGCAAGATCCACAGGTCCTTCCGTAGATTAGATAGCTTTTGACAAGAAAGACAGTCGAGCAAAGGTGCTCATTTTGTTTGTCAGTTTCGGATGAAGTGCAACCTCATATAGCCGACAAAGCAAGTGGTAAAGAGGCATGGGATGCCCTTAGAACCATCTATGAGGGAAAGAATGATTCAACCATTCTTCATCTTCAACAACAACTTCATAACCTGAGTTTGAGACAGGGTGAAACACTTGAACTCTTTCTGTGCAGAGTGTCTGAATTGAAAGAGAAATTGAATTCTTTGGGAGATACTGTGGATGAAAAGCTTCTCATTTCACTTGTGATGAGAGCTTTACCTTCTTCATTTGATATGTTGATAACCTCCATCTAGGTGTCTCAATGACAAATTACCTACATCGAGTTGGTCAATCTGCTTCAACAACAGGAGGCACGCCAACTTCACAAGGATGATTCTTCCAATACAGCCCTATACACCAACAGAGGTGGTTCTAGGAAGAAAGGTAATGGGCAAAAAGGAGGCAACTTTCATAAAGGAGGAAATTCTCAACAAGATATGAAAGGAAAAGGCAAACAACCTCAACAGAAGAAGAGGTGGTGCAAGATCTGTGAGAAAGACAACCATGACACCAACAGAGTTGGCATAAGAACAAGCGTAAAGGCCAAAACAAACCACAAAATAAAAAAAGCAACCCCAGGTGAATGTTGTCGTTGAAGAATCTGACTCGTATTCTGAATGGGCACACAAGGTGCTCATGACTACCACAGATTCCACATAGAGGGATCCTATTTGGTATGTCGATTTTGGAGCTAGCAAACATATGACTGGCGACAGATCATGGTTTGAATCATTTGTGGCCAAAGAGGGAAAACCTGTCATAATTGTTGATGATAAAACCTACAGGGTTCAAGGAGAGGGTACAGTTTTAGTCACTCTTCCTGATGGCAAGTGTCAGATTGACAAAGTCCTCTATGTTCCGGGATTGGCCAATAATTTGTTGTCAGTGACACAAATCCTGGATAGAAATATGGTTGTCAACTTTTGTGTTGAGAATGGAAAGAAGTGTTGTACCATTACCAGGAAGGGTAAGTAGATTGCAACAACTTCATATAAGCACGACTTATTTGCACTAGATGCTATCTCTACTCCACATGTTGCCATGACTGCCTCTACCAAGGAGGCAACTTCCCTATGGCACAAGAGATATGGGCATCTTAGTTCTGCTACTTACTTGAGCTCAGTAAGTATGAGATGGTAAAGGGTCTTCCTTCCCTTTCTGCCACATTGCCAATGTGCTCTGACTGCTTGGCAGGAAAGCAGCATAGAGTACCATTTGAGAAGAGCTCAACAAGAGCATGAAAACCTCTGGAGTTAATTCACACCGATCTGTGCGGTCCTTTCACACCCAACAGTTGTGGAGGGAAGAGGTACTTTTAGTTATTCGTAGATGACTACTCATAAAAGATGTGGGTTTTCTTTCTCCAACTAAAATCTGAAGCTTTCGCATTCTTCTAGCAGTTCAAGAAATCCGTTGAGAAGGAGTCAGGAGCTTCTATTAAAACCCTTCGCTCAGATCGAGGGGGAGAGTTTACCTCTAATGAATTTTTTGCATTCTTAGATAAGCATGGAATCAAGAGACAGCTTAACAATCGCCTATACTCCTCAAAGAAATGGAGTTGCTGAGAGAAGGAACCGTTCTATCATGGAAATGGTTCGTTGTATGCTCACAGGAGCTACTCTTGGGCAACAATATTGGGCGTAAGCTATCACCACTGCAGTATATCTGTTGAATAGGGCACCCACAAAGGCCCTAAAAGGAATGACTCCACAAGAAGCATGGAGTGGTCGAAAACCCTCCATATCTCATCTACGTATTTTTGGATGTCATGCTTTCATGCACATATCGAAAGAGAAAAGGAAGAAGGTAGATGAGAAAACACTGAGATGTATTTTTCTTGGTTATTCTGAGAACTCTAAAGGATATCGTTTGATAGATCCTTTGACCAAGAAAATTCATATTAGCAGAGATGTTGTCTTTGATGAAGCTTTCACATCACAGAGCACATCTAAAGTACACCAAGATATTGTGGAATCTAAGGAAGAGAAGATTCCTTCGTCAACACAGACAAGAAGTCCTTCTACATCTTCTTCACCACCACCGAAGAACCCAAAATGGTGTACAAATACAATTAGAGACGTAAATTTATCCACTCCTCCCAATTTGAACTTGGATAGACCTCGTACACGCAGTATGGCTCAAAAGGAAAAAGAAGCCAAAGAAACTGGTGAGGTTGATGATCTTTGTCAATCTTTTGAGGAACTTTCTATAACTCCAAGTATAGAAGTAGAGGATATGGATATTGATGATGACAGTATGCTCATGTCTACCATAGATGATATTGAACCCGCATCGATGCAAGATGCTCTCAGTGAGCCTCAGTGGAAGGCCGCTATGGATACAGAGTATGAGTCTTTGATGAAAAATAAAACTTGGAAGCTTGTTGATTTGCCGCATGGAAAGAAACCCATTGGCTGCAAATGGGTATATAAAGTCAAGTACAAGGTAGATGGAACAATTGATAAGCATAAGGCCCGACTTGTTGCAAAGGGCTATGCTCAAAAGGAAGGTATTGACTACGAGGAAACTTTTGCACCTACTACTCGGATGACCACAATTCAGGTTATGTGTGCTATGGCAGCACAATATGGGTGGAAAGTTCACCAGATGGATGTCAAAAGTGCCTTTCTAAATGGTGATCTCCAAGAAGAAGTCTATATGACTTAGCCCCAAGGATTTGAAGTGGAAGGCCAAGAGCGTAAGGTTTGCAAATTGGTCAAATCCTTATATGGTCTGAAACAAGCTCCTCGAGCTTGGTATATAAAAATGGGCAATCACCTTATGCAGCATGGATTTAAGAGATGTCCGTCAGATGCAAACCTCTATTTCAAGAAATAAGGTTTTGAGATAGTGTTGCTTGTACTCTATGTGGATGATCTGCTCATTACAGGGAGTTTAGAAACTATGATCTCTACTGTCAAAAGAAACTTGTGCAAATCTTTTGAGATGATAGATCTCGGACTTCTCCATTACTATCTTGGTCTGGAATTCAGCTAGAAGGAGCACTCCATCAAAGTGTCTCAGAAAAAATATGCCAAGACATTCCTGGAAAAATATCGCATGACCGATTGCAAGCCAATGGCAACTCCGATGGAGAATGGACTTCAGCTTATCACGATATGATGATTCACCTCGGTAGATGGTACTCTCTATCAACAGCTTGATTGGGAGTCTCATATATCTGACCAATACTAGGCCAGATATCGTATTTGCTGTCAACTATCTTTCGAGGTTCATGCAGGAGCCTAAGACCACTCATTGGAAAGCAAAAAAACGTGTTCTTCACTATGTCCGTGGTACTATGGAATATGGCCTAGAATACAAGAGGAACAACAAATTCTTCTTGCAAGGATACACGGACTCCGACTATGCCGGATCATTTGATGATTGCAAGTCAACTTTTGGATACATTTTTCATCTGGGATCCGATCCTGTCTCTTGGCATAACAAGAAGCAACAGGTGGTTGCTATTTCATCAACAAAGGCAGAATATCATGCCGCACGTGAAGCTGTGTGCGAAGTGATATGGTTGCATCGCATTCTGACAAGTATGGGCCATCCATAAAAATCTCCAATACACTTGTTTTGCGACAATCAAGGTGTTCTGAACCTCGTCAAGAATCCAGTCCATCATGAAAGAACAAAGCACATTGACACACAATGTCATTTCATTCGAGATGAAGTTCCAAAGCATCGAATTTAGCTTCAGCACATTCCCACCGATGCTCAAGTTGCATACATTTTCACTAAGGCACTTGGACGTGTCAAATTTGAATTGTTTCGTAGCTCACTTTGTATTGCAAAATGATGTAAGGGGATGTTAGTAGTCTAGTATAGCTATTAGTTATTACATTACCCAAATAATGTAATAAAGGGGGATGTTAGCGTACTTTGTCTATTTCATTATTTAGGTTACTGTTACAACCATGTAACAGTTCTCTGTTTCAGCCGTTCAATCGGTGTGCTATTCATGGCATTGTAAAATGTATTTAAACATTGCTGTTCAATAAAATACTAGTTTCGTATTTCTTCAGAACACCCCTCTAGGCAATATATTCTATTGCAGACCATTCAAGAGAGTTCCACAGAGTAACAATCCCCCCTGAGGCACCTTGGGCAGCCACATCCATATGACCAGCACCCCTCCAAATTCTGTTGAATGTTTTGGACATAAGATCTAATGACATCTTAGTCTCCTGTAAAAGCAAAAAATCAGTATTACGATTCTCTAAAAGTCTTCGAACAGCAGATTGATGGGTTCTATTGTTTAAACCCCTCACATTCCATGATTGTATAATCATTGGTTACCCTGGGAGAAAAAGAGTCTATTGTCCTCACCGATCCTCCCGTGATCAATTTGTCTCCTTGGAATGCTAGCAACTCCTTATTGGATCTTCTACCTACTCCCTGAGAATTGCTGTTTTTTGATCTTTTTTCTACCTGGGTTATCCCAAAAGTTGGCCTTTCCCTATTCTTCTCTGCTATTCCCATGCTCGACATCCCGAGATATTGTCCGCTCCTCGGTTATGCACTACTAAAGCCCCTGAACACATTGGCTGTGATACCTCACAGAG
The DNA here is from genome assembly GCA_028583015.1 of Wollemia nobilis. Classification (NCBI taxonomy): domain Eukaryota; kingdom Viridiplantae; phylum Streptophyta; class Pinopsida; order Araucariales; family Araucariaceae; genus Wollemia; species Wollemia nobilis. The sequence continues at coordinate 12,127,790 of JAQPPZ010016869.1, read as the reverse complement.
TTCAACTACCTGCTGTATGATGGGAGGAGATGAGAGAGGGAGTTGCCCGAGAATATTAGAAGTTTCCTTATTACCCCCCATGCCCTCCATAAATTGTTCCTTTGTGTCAACCAGTGACTTAAATATCTCATATCTATTGGTAGGTCTGAGATGGGATTGCTCCTTTCCCTCTTTTTTCTTTGTCTGTCTTTTTCTTTTGGGTTGTTCAAAACCCTCTCTCTGAGCTTCCTAGCCCTGAATGGTGCTATTAGAATATTTATTAAGTGTTGCCTTATCCTATTTAGGCAGGTTTGGCATTCCTAAAGGGGACTCCATTTTAGCATTCATATTATTATGGCAGAAACGGGCCAAATGTCCATGTTTGTGGCAAACCCTACATCTAAAGGGTAGGGCCTCATAGTCGAGTTGTTGAATCTAGGAGAGTCCTGCCAATTCAATTTCCATATCTACCGACAAAGGCTGGCTGAGTTCCATCTCCACACATATTATTGCATACACCGCCATGCTCCCTTCAATTGTGTCTCTGGAAACACCCAGATGTCTTCCAATAGAATTGCCAATCCTTGCCAACACCTGCTCACTCCAAAATTCCATTGGAAGAGCATATAGTCGGATCCATACTGGGACAGCAGTACGTTCCACTCGGGGATCGAATCCCACCCTCCATGGTTGAACAAATAGCCCTGCTAGGCCATGATTTTTCTTCTCTGACTCGAAAGCCTTATTTCTATCGGCCAAAGACGAAAAGCTAACAATAAAATATCCATTGCTAATAAACCACAATGAATACTCACCATGAGGCTCCCAGTTTTGGTGGATCCAAGAGTGCAAAAAATTTAGGGAAGGACGTATACCCATGAACTTGCAAATTAAATCGTGATTAGCTCTGTAAATGACTGATTCTTCAACCATACTTGGCTCGATGACAATTTTTGGCCTGGTTTTGGCCTACGACAAACATCCATTCACACGATGTGCTGTCGACCTATTCCCAGTAGCCGTGAAGAGCATTTTATATGCCATTTTTTGAGCTTTGTCATTCTTTGGAGGAGAATTTTCTTTAAACAAATCTGCGTATGAGCTGCTACTCCCTGGAAAAGGAGCCGGAGAAGTCCCCATTGGACCCTCCTGGGGCATCGATCTAGCCTTTAGTTCCATCGTACCTCGAAGGCACTTCTGCAATCCAGATGATGCCCTAGATTTTTTGAAGTTCCAAAAACCCTAGTTCAGAGGAAAAAATTGCTAGAGCTCATTTTCCCATAATTATATAATATAATTACTAAACACACTCTAAACCCTATGGAACTTATATATTAACCCTCTACTTTTAAGAACCATTATATCATGCTCAATCATCTCATCCTTGATACTCACTTCTAGTGTAACATCTGCTACTTGGATCAAACTTGTCATGTATTCACTTTTCTGCTTATCTCCAACTAGGGATTTCAAATATGACTTTCCTTCCATACTAGCCAATGAAGCTTACTTTTGGCTTGCATTCCCTCTTGGACCACCTTCTCTCTCGACTTGCACTCTCTCCTACCTAACATTTGCTCTTGGATTGCACTCCCTATTGGCTCATAATAGCCCTTGTCTCTTCTTTTTCCTTATGTTCCTTTGCTTCAAGTGGTAAGAATTTGAAGCATTGATGCACTCTGGATGAACCCACTGCTCTTCCACCATGAATAAATCTTGACTTGCACTCCCTCTTATATCATACTTCCTCTTGGCTTGGACTGGATTTTCTTCAACTAAATCACACTTTGCTTTCTACTTCCTGCTCACACTTCCTCCTCACTCTCGGCTTGCATTCACACTCACTCTCGACTACACTCACTCCTAGCTCCTATTCACACTTGATTTTGACTACACTCACTCCTGATTCACGCTCACACTCAATTCTAATTGCATTCACTCATAGCTCGCATTCGCACTCGCTTCTGACTACACTCACTCCTAGCTCACACTCACACTCACTTATGGGTGCACTCACTCTCAACTTGTGCTCACACTCGTTGTTGCACTCACTCTTGGACTTGTACCTATACTCAATGCTAACAACCTATTCTATAAGTTTAATTGCAATTATAATCATTCTTACTCCCAATTAAAATTATTTTATTCAATCATATGTGATGATTATAACAAGTTTTAGTTATATATTAAAAGCATTTTATTCCATGACCATTATCATATGAAATAAATAATCATGGTCTCTCACATGTTAAAAGCTTTTAGTTCAAAACCATAACAATTTTTGATATTAATCATATTTTCCTTTAGAGTTGTAATTTATACTAATAAAATCTAATAAACCAAAAAAATCAATAAAATTATGATGTTTTATAATTATAACAAATTTTTATTATAAGTTAAAAAGTATTTAATTTAATCATGAATATATAATATGTAATAATTAAAACATAGTTTTTGTTACATATTAACAATATTTAACTTAAGTAATGTCATTAATAATATATAGTTTTTCATCGTGATGTGCCTCCATCTTTTATTGAATGAGATTCAGAAACACTTTGAATAAGTCAATGCCCTTTCTCTGTTGACCCTATTGATTTTGCAAAACTCCTTTGATTGCTTTAGTCTCCTTGGGAAGGTCAGTGCCCCTTCTCTGTTGACCCTGTTGATTTTGTAGAACTCCTTTTATTACCTTATTCTCCTTGGGTTGGATGTTTTGTTAGATTTGGTAAATCCCCCCATCCACTCTTGTGGAAAGAGTGGTGAAAATGGAGAAATGATCCTCGAGCCCTAAAACCAGAAGTCATACATATCCCCCGAAACCCTTCTTAGAGAAGGTTTTTCTTGGCCCTAATACAAGAAGTCTTAAAAAATATTTATAGATGTTGGGATAAAGTGTAATGTTGGGAGACCTTCAATTAAAGTTCTGAGGAAAAAGGATATAGAGTTAGAGATTGTCAATGGCTCTCAGTCTCTATTGAAGATGGATGTTGAAAATTGTCAACCTTTCCAGCCCTTTGCTAGGGAAAAGAGATCCAATCCCAATTTTTGTTAATGTAGTTTGTTTCATGGAGCTTTAAATAGTAGATGAAGTTTTTTACAAGTTTGGGGTGTTGAATTTGTGTATAGCCCAGAGCCAGAATAGGAGAGGTCCTTACTTTTTTTAGAACAATTGTTGGTTTTTAGCTTAAGATTATACTTAGTTCTTGCCTCTCTTAGTTAGTTTCGCTCCTTGTTGGTTTCTCTTGGTTTTTCCTTGGAAGCTTTTGCTTCCAAATTGTAAAAGGTTTAGGGATCCTTTCAAAACCCTTCTACCAAATAAAAAAATACATAATTTTTTCACACGACTCCTGACAGATACCTTATGGTAAGTCCTTGGGTTTTCATCCAAGAGACCCAAATTCAAACCCTAGTATAAGGGACCAATACCCCTTATAAAAATCCATGTAGACTCAATTTACTTATATATATTTCGCATATTAAAAATATTTAATTGAAAGATGATAATAATTTTTAATTTTAATAATTATCATTTTCTTTTTAAATTTATTTTTTAAGAGTTAAAAGACATTTAATACAATAAATAGTTTGATCATGGTGTATTTTTCTCAACCATTAAGGGCACCTAGTTTAAAAATTTAAATCTAATAATTAGGTTTTATTCATTAAACTCTGGTAGTATTAGTAAGCATATTATTAATTTATTAAATTGCAAGGGATGTTTAATAATTATATTAATTAGGTCCGAGGTGTAGACCAATTGGTTCATCCAAACCCCATAAGGGGGGCAGAGGTCCAAGGTTCAAATCTCGGGCCTCGTCGGACTGAACGCTTGTCCCTTTCCTGGTGCTTTCAGCGACGTAAAAGGTTTAAAACGATTATGGCATGGTGGTTATAGGGGCAGACTGCACGAAGATCTGTGTGGCGGATTCTGGGGCGGACAACACAGACATCGTGGCGGCCATAAAAGCTGGACAGCCTGCCCGGATTCGTGGTGGCTACCGATTCCACCATGTAAATTCAAAAAAAAAAATTATATTAATTTGTTTTAGTAATTATTTAATAATATTTATTCTTTTTAAATATCTTAGGTAGTGCATATATTAAAAGTAAATATTATGTATCAAGTGGTATTAGCTCAATCAATTAGATTCATCAACATTTAAGCAGGAGACTAAGGTTTAAATCTTGCCAAGCGATACATGGATAATATCCAAGCTTTGTTGTAATACCACTAGGTGGTGATGATGTAACACCGGTGGAGGTCATTTCAATCCCATATAACCAATTGAAAAAAAATAAATACTATGTAATTTAATGATGAATGACATCTCACAGATTAAAAGAATCCAATGAGTTGTGATTTTCCATTACCATTATTACTTGTTTTGCTTTCTAGACTAGAATTATTTAAATGAAAATATATATTATTTTTCTTATATATTAAATGCATTCAAACAAAAGGAGTATTCTATAGTGACAAATCACTATACCATTCTAAAGGCGAAGTCTGAGTCATAGACAAGCACGTGAAGAAAGGTTTGATAAGAAAAGCTTGATCATCAGAGGTCAGATTTCATGAGCAAGAAAATATCCAAAGGTCAAAAGTTTCTAAATCATGGATAAAACACAAAGGAAAAATTCCCGACAAAAGAGCTGATGGAGGAAAGTCCTAAAGAATTGAGGATAGATAGTCCCAAGAGATGAAGAACAACTTCCAAAGAAGATAATGTCGATGCCTCGAAATTCAAATCAATAAAGTGCACATTATTCAAGGAAGATCATCCTCCCTGTAAAATATATCTCATATCTACAAAAAATGACAATAATAACATGAAGCCACAATAAAAGTAACTCAAAGATCTAGGACATTAATTAAAGCAATCTTATGCACCCAAAAAACTGAAATCCAAAAATGACAATAAAAGTGGTAACTACTCATCTAAGGGACCAAGATCAATTAATAGTCATATCCTCAAATCTAGATAATCCTAAAGGGACAAGTAGCCAAACAAGACATGACTTGACATCTAAAAAAACAACAATCTAGAAATCTCTACATGAGTTTTGGAGGGAAATCCTCCCTTGTAAATCTATAAATAGTAGTCTTACCTTTGTAAAGAATTGATAAGTTTGCAATTGTATGCATTTGTAGGATTTCCTTTCATTTCTATCTGTAAAAATAGTTATGGTTTTTTAGCAGCTTGTGGGTAAGTTCGAACCCCCACTTTTGACACAATATTTGTAAGAGTTTGCTTGCATCATATATATACATGGAATCTTGTATCTATTTTTTGGCCTTTGCCTATAGACCCATTACTATGTATGTGTATGTGTTTGTGATATTTTTATTGAATATCAGATCTTTCTAAGTGTATGTGTGTATGAGGGGTCTATGCCTATATTTAGACGAAGTCACTTACTAGCTTAACTCTCTTGCAAGAATTGCCTGCTCATATATGCGTATAACTGGTAGATCTTGAATGTACTCCACTATGTCAAGGAGAGGAAGTGTTCACCACTAGAAAATAACCTTCAGGATTATTTTGCAAGAAGATCTTAGTAGATCTCTTGGTGCGTCACCTCCTTTTTTCTTTTCTTTATTAAGTTTGTTTATTTTATCGTACCCTTTTTATTTATAGAGCAACCAACACCTTGAGGATCACATCTTAACAACGAGTTGACCTTATAAAAAATCCCTAATACCCTTGATTTAGACAAACCTTAAGCTCCAAATTGTATCCCATTGTGTCACTCCAATGCGAGGTATGATTGTCCTAGATAAGTACAATCAAAGACAAAAATAGTTTAATGGCATTCTTGATGGGATCCCAATGACACATCGTTGGTCCCAAAATCACAACAAGGAGTAGGGATGAGACTTGGTGAGGATATCAATCTATTCCTACTTTTTGAAGCACCTATTTTTTCACCTAGTGACTCTACTTCAAAACAAATACCAGAATAAGATGCTACTAAAGATAACAAACTGAGGTTCGGGTAAAGACCTCTGTATACATACTTTCTAGAAGCGAGAAGTAGTATTCACCTGACAACTCTGCCATAATTCAAAGGACCCAAAAGGATTATTAAAGCTCCACCATGGAGGCCACATGTCAAATTATGGATGTTTTCATGCTCATGAATTTCTCAGCATGGAACAAAATTTTAGACACCAAAATCTAGCCACTTGTCATCCATCCGTAGCTTCCAATCACAATCGCCCATAATTTATATATGTATGTATTTGTTTAATATATATTTAAATATTAATATTTTATATATTATATTTATATAAATTAATCTTAGGCCTCCACCAAATTTTAATCTCAACCATCCATTCACTTTAATCCATGCCACTTACCCAGATTTAATATCCACCCTTTCTCAAGTTTTAATCTTGGCCACACACTTTGTGTCATCGAAACCCTAACATATCCAAGGGAAGATTATAAAAGAGGAGTCATTTTGATGACTCAACCCCTTAAGTAGTCCCTAATTTCTCCAAATTTGAATTGTATTGATGTATATTTGCAAAGAATTCTTAGAAGAAAAGACCTTCTACCCTAGCCACCTCCTTGTAAATTTCGTTCATCGCCGCTCCCTTTCTCATTGTTTGCATCCACCACTGCACATACCGCATGAACCAGATATGGTTCTAAGACATTTCTTTTAGTCCCAAAATGCCCTCCAGAGCCATTCGAATTTCCTCTAGAGCCACCAGGATGCCTTTAGGGATTTTTGGTCATCCCCGAGCACCACGTGCATTTTTCGCACTAGGTTTGTAGCCCTACGACCCTAGGGTACCGTCAGGGGATCTTTGCAATAATCACTAGCATCATTGATGTAAAAAAAATAGGAAGTTAGCATTGTTGACAAGGCAAACAATTTATTTGCAATTCACTTTACATATTTATATTATGTTTACAATTTTATTGTAGCATCTAGGGTTTAGTAATTGTTATTCTTCTGAGGGTCTCATGTAGTGGAGCTATCGCAAGTGTTATCAAATTTTGTTGTTTTTTATTGTGTGCAGGTATAAAAATTATATTATTGGAATTTGTTGAAGCTAGGGTGGCCCTATTCAGGATACACACACCCACTTGCAACCTCATTGGGATCGAAGACAAGCACGAAGATACCACCCATTCTTTTCAACTAGGGTTTTGGAGAACCCTAGTATCTATAATTTTGTATCAATATAAGCATTGTAAAACCCCACATCGAGGCATATTTATTGTACTATTTGAGATCTACCTGCAATAATAAATAGTTCATCTATATTGTGCAATATTTGTGTATTACTGTGCTTATTATCATTTCATAGTTTGTATTGGTGTTGCTTGATTTTTGATTCACAAATGGTGATCACATGGGGACCCACAAAGGGTTATCTATGTTAATTTTACTTTGTCACTAAATTTCTATTTTTGCTTTCTATTTTGTAGCATTCTAGAAATTTGATCATGCAATTTTTGCAGAACTAGGGTTTTAGAGTTGCAAAAGTTGATCAAAGGTTGCGTGGATGCCCTACAACGCTTGAGGGACACCCTTTAGCATTCAAGAGATGCCCATGTGTATTTCAGTGGCTCTGAGGGGTGTTTCACAAAGTGGAAAAGAGATACATAGGCTTCTATATAATTCTACTTGTAGAGCTAAAAACACAACACTATGAAAGCAATACAAAAATCAACTCAAAGAGACAAATAACTGCACAAAATAGAATATATTTCAATAGATGGGGGGAGCTGAAAAACTCCTTGTTACAATTATTATTCCTTAATAGAGTTGATTTGATATAATAGCTACAATTTCTAGGGTTCTTCGAAACCTTAGCTATACAAAAATGAGTGTCTTCAACTGCACTTCGCTCCCAATAGAATGAGTGGGCTTTGTTGATATCCAATTATGGGCCACTCTAGCCTCAGTAGCTGTCCAAGATTTCTTGATTGATGCTATCTAACCCTACACACACAACAAACAATAAGGTTGTTAGTAAACAAAATGAGGGTTCCACAGTGTGAACCCTCAGAAATAAAGATTACAAACCCTAGATCTATGTAAGCTAAATATGTAAAATGAAATAACACCAGATAATAATAAAATACAAATTTACCTTACTGTTGATGGTGATGATCCATTGCTTCGTTGTAGATTTGGTGGCAGGGTGCCCTAATGACACTTGATGATTTGATGCGACAAGCTCTGGTTTGCATTGATGATGATGATAGGCTCTGGTGGATGCTTGGTAGGCTCCGATGCGAGCTTGGTAGGCTCTGGAATGAGCCTAGCAAATATGCATTCACCATAATCGTATGCAGTAAATAAGAAAAGATAATTAGAAGATAACAATAATAAACAATGTAAAGAAATTAAGGGATATGGTGGGTGTCCGTGGGTACCCCAATATACCATATTTTATTCATATTTATGATACAAATGGATCCTCATTGAAGGGTATTTATAGTGATACTAAATCTCCAATGAGAGATTAACCTTAGGTTGACATAAACTTAACCTTGAGGTTAACCTTACAATAAAATAATAATAAATTACCCTTTCAAGTAAGGTTATCTATAAAGGTGGTTTGCAAGCTTACTTAAACATGTATGTAGGTTTACATAAACAATGAATTCCCATATAATTACATAATTGCATGCCCGTGGGCTACATAAATGGTGCTCATAAGCACTTCTTCATACTTTGGTCTTGGCCTAAACAAAATCATATTACACAAACTTTAACACCCCTTATAATTTGAGATGGGAGGGATAGGGAGAGAATGCATTAGAGATAACACTTCCTCCCATAATGGATGCTCTAGTGGACCTTTGTAGTTTCTCCATTATCCTCATATTCATCATCAAAATACTTATGTCCATCCCTCAAGAGTTTTGTCTTAATATTTTTCAGCCTTGGAATGTAATTCTTGATGGAGTGTTATTTCCTTCTATAATGCTTGCAAATGTTTGAATTATTTGAAACCTTAGACTTACCCTTAGGCACCTAAGCCTTATATTTCATTGACTTGAAGTATTTTGGGTGAGCTTGTTTATGAGAAATAGCTCTGCAATTCTTTATTGTAATTTCATAATGGATTAGAAGCTTGAAAGTCATTCAAGAGATATGGGTTGTAGCACTTTGATAGTCATAACTTAACATAAAGAATTAATCCAACTATATGAAAAGCAAGAGAAATATTGGAAGTAATTAATTTGATATACTCCTCATTACTTTTTATCTTATCTCCTACCATAGCTAGATCAACATTTAGAGCTTTGAAGTGATATATATAGTCTTCAACATTACTGAAATCTAAATCAATAAAGATTAAGATCTCCCACTTGAAATATCCATTAAGTGCTTCAATGGATATAATACGGTCACTAACCTAACTTCTTTTTCTTCAATATGCCATGTCCCTAGCTCACTATTAATAGCATTAATATAATTAATATTTGCATCCATGTGAAGGTACCCATGGTTGGGTAGAAGAGATTCAAGCCAAAAATCATAAAGGTTGTGTCAAAGAGATAATGAAAAAGGTATCCCATTGCTATATTGGACCTCGTAATACTATCTCCATGCCACTTAAAACCACACCCATTAGATATATTCTATGTTAAATCCTCAACTATAGTTGTCATGGTTACCCCTTGGTCAACTCAACTTTTATACTCCTTTACGATCTATTATAAGTTTTTATGTATTCCATGGTTTAGCTTAACATGTACCATCACTTCCTCATTCCTCCCTTCTACTACTTACTTTGCATGCAAACCACCACTATAATATCCCTTGAGATACATAACTATCTACACATCCTCCATTGTTACAATTTTTTTTGTGGGTTATTATGTTGCTTTTTAAGTAGATTCAATTAATTTCATTCAAAAGTTTCCATATAAATTCTTATAATATATTATGTTGTAATTGATACAGTAAAATGGTAATAAATAATTGATACCTATAATAGCTAAATAACATAACAAAAATTGCAATATTGATACATAGATATAGATCCAACTTTTTATAGTAAGTAATAATTTTATGTTAAATTTGCATGATAAAAGGTTTGATACATTTTGATAATACATTAACCTAAAGTAATTAGAATTATATATTGTTTAACTTTTAGAAATAAATATTGTAACATTGGTTTTATAATTGGATGGGACACAAGAGCTACAAGCTTATTATAGTGGTAAGGGCTTTGGCCTCTCTTTGAGAGGTCCAAGTTTCAAACCCCACTTAGTATGAGGCAACCATGATTCCTCATAAAAACATGTGTAAACTCATTGAAAAAAATTTGATGGACACAAAGAAATTATTAAAACATCATAAATGAGAGTGAGTAAGATTAACATGAATTCAAGCATATCTAGAATATATATTGCAATGACCTATAAGAATGGATGAGGTACCTCAATCAAATATCCCCTCTTGAAAGGGTTTTATTTTGCTAAATATATCCAAGCATTGTCCTTGGATTCATTCTATTTTCCACTCCTTTAAATAACTTGATCATATAATGACTCATAGGAAGTGACAAGTTGAAGCTTCAATCAAAGATTTCTTTTGAATGTAAAAGTTCACAGTGTCAAGAGGTTTAGTTTTATCAAGATCTCATTCTATTTTTTACTTCTTCAAATAGTTTTATTACATAGTGGTCTACAAATATGATAAAGCGCACTTTAATTTACAATATTATTTTCACTAGTCATTGGGTCGGGGGAAGTGGTGGGGAAGCCAAAATGAAACTTAATGTTTTTATAAAATATGGAATTATGTAGGAAAGTTTAAAATCAGTTCTTGTTAGGTGTTATACGATATTGTGAATATATAGTTTGTTGTAATATAATAATAAAATAGTAAAATTTAAACATTTTTTAATCTTGCATAGCTAATTCACAAATTATACTTTCACTTAAAAAGTTATATAATATTAGAAAAAAACTCCTATTAACATTCATTCAAAACTCACACTTGACCTCATTCACTTTTCTTGACCCCTTTAAATGACTTACACATATTTTCACTAGTCATTGGGTTGGAGGAAGTGGTGGGGAGAAAGGACAAAAATTAATATTTTATAAAATTATAAACTTTCAGTTGAAAGGTTTAGAAGCAATTCCTATCAAGTGTTCTATTGTGATGGTGCAATTTGTTATAACATGATAAAATTTTACATATTTCAATTTCATATAACTTATTAAAAATTATATTTTCACTTAAAAAATTATATATAAAAAAAACTCCTATTAAAATTTATTGAGAACTCATATTTGACCTCATCAACCTTCTCAATTCCTTTAAATGACTTAAACATATAATTAGTTTAAACCTTAAAAACATAAAATATTCTCCTCATTAAACTAAACTCTTTATTAAAAAAATATAAATTTTAAGATATCACATATATAGGACTTGATCTCTTGAGACCATAAGGATAGTTGAGACCATAAGGACCATTCTCGAGTGTCCCAATGCCTACAACCCTAACCCTGTTCACAAAGAAAACTCCCACTTACCTCTTGATCCATTAAATGACTTAAACATATAATTCTTTTAAACCTTAAAAGCAAAAATCTCCCCTTCTCGTTGTTTATAGTGTTCTTAGTCTCAATTGGGATAGCCCCCAAAGTAATGGTAGGAGAGAGAAGTAATTTTGGGTCCTTTAAAATAGTATTAATGAAAATTGTAATTAGGATAGGAGTTTCTGCTCTTTGAATCGCACTAAAAAATTTGTGGTCCAAGGAGATATTAAAGTTAGCTTTATTAAAATCCTAAGATTGATAAAAAATGGTAGACCAATTATTGTAACTTTAAATCTTTCTTTTTAATACAATGTTCAACTTAAAAAAAAAAAAAAATTTCCTTGTTACTAAACAAATTTTTAAGATTTTTTTTTAAGATGTCACACATAGATAAGACTTGGTCTCTTGAGACCATAAAAACCATTATCAAGTGCCTCAAGGCCTACAACCCTTACCTTTTAACAAAAACAACGTCCTCTTACCGCTCCACCCAAATTACATGATCTTTAATTCATATTTGAATTATGTATGTGTTCACTCTCTATTATAACCTATCTAAAAGGTAGAAAGATTAAAAATTTCACTAAAGATGAAATCTTTCATAAAACTTTGATATTCACAAGTTGTGCACATAGAACTTGAGACTACAAAGATCCTAACCATAGGATATAAGATTTAAGATCACAAAAAAAACATTATCAAACTTTTCAAAAACTTAAACTCTTTAATATTTTTAAAAGAGGCCTACTCATCACTCTATCAAAACTTTATTTTGACCTTTTCAAAACCTTTCTTTTACTTAATAATAAAAAATAAAAAATAATTATCAATTCTTTTCAAAACTTCTCATTTAAATAAATTTAAAAACCATATAATATCACATGCATCACACCATTATGATGTTATGTACACAAGTGAAAAGGAGGTACCCGTGCAACCTAGGGTCTCAAGGTCAATTAAAAAACAATGTTGTCATCTTGCACTTCCAAAATAAATCACATGGAAAAAATTTAAAGTTCCTTTGGACCCGTGAAAGGTTTATAACAAATTGCTCTATTTTAAATGTATGATCTTTTATATATATATAAAACCACTTCTATGGTAGATATCAATATTTTTTAAGTTGAAATGGCATGTTTATTTGGTTGATATAGTATTATTTAAAGTTATTTTATTACACAATTATGAACCTATGGACAAAAATTTCAATCAATAAAATTTAATATGGTAAAACCATTTGATCCATTGCTTTCCAACAAAAAAAAATTATTCTTCAAATTGTCTCTTGTGATGGAATACATGCACCCTTGTGAATTGCATCATGCCTGGAACTTTTTCCTAAGACAATTCAGTAAAGAGAATATATTTTCTGATCATTCATAATTTTTTATTTTATTTTTAATATATTATTTAAGGTAAATAAAAAAATTGTAAGTTTTTTTAAAATTTAAAATTATATTATGTTATTGATTGGAATAATAATATGGTGTTAATATTGTTTACGAAAAAGTTAGATAAATAAAAAATTAAGTATCGTAATTGAGCACACACAAGAATAAAAGCTAATATCAATAGAGAAATTGTCATTCATCTTTGAAAGAGAGAAGTTCTGAGCATGTTTTTCATTATATTTTTTGAAATCTTCGAGGAAAAAAAGAAGTAATGTGTTTTTGAATTAGTTTATCATTATTAAAACTTTTAAAGATTTTGGATCATGTGAAATATTTGGTGAAAGCTATCGATAACATGTACTAGAAGCCCCAACAACATGGGAATGATTTATCCCAAATACAACAAAATATCAAATGACAAGTCTACTAAAACAATATCACATAGAAGAGTGGAGCTGATAAACTCCTTTTTACATTTGAACTTCCAAATATGTTTGAGAAAAATGAATCTACAAATATTCCAAAAATTAACTAAATTTAACTTTGAATTTCCCCAAATGGGAATGGGTGGGTTATCTAACCACTTAATTATCACTTTCTTCTTTCTCTTTGAGTTATACTTGTTTGCATTATAATTTCATACTATTATATATTTGTAATTTTTTATATCAAGTTGAAACAAGACTTACCTATATTGCTGACAGGTAGTTGCCCTAATGGCTAAGATGATGGTTGTTTCTTAGGTGGTCTTGTGTTCAAACCCCTTGAGGGTAGTTGTTGATGTAATTTGTAAACGTTCACCTAAAAAAGACTTACCTATATTAAATTATTTTAGAAAACCAGTTAGTGGTATTGTAAAAATAGTGTTATTAAAAGTTGAGTTATTACACAAATATCTATTATAAGGCAAAACTTAGAATTAGAATTATATCAATACAATTACATATTATTAGACTTTATTGGAGTTATGTCTAGCCATGACCCCTCTAAAGGGGGAGAGCTACCCTTATCAATAAGGATTAACACAAGCCCTCACACATACACCCCTCACACATACCATAGTTTGAACCTTGGACCTCTTAAAAGAAAAACAAACCTAGAACCATTGCATTGTTTCTCAAAACAGTTATGTCATTAATATTATTTTATATATATTATATTTATTAAATTTATATAAATTAATAAAATGTATTAGCTTATCAAATGATATTAGTTTAATTAATTATAATCTTCAACTTATAAAAAGAAAACTTATTCAGAATATATATATATACTTTTATATAATATAAATAAAACTTATTTCAATCCCAAATAACTTATTAAAAAAATAATTTTTTTTTTAAATAATAAAATGTTTGATACCATTGATTTGAAGTAAGGTCCATAGGCACATTAAGGAAGGTATTGATATTAGAAGAGATGCCTCTTTGGGGTTTGCATGAAAGCCAAGGGAGAATGAATTTCCAATGTAAAACAACACACTTAACTTCAATTGCATGGTTTAGGGCATGGTTTATAATTTTTTTTTGGTTGTCCGTTATAAATTTTCTTTTTATTATTTCAAATACTCTATCATCTTTGATGCGTTATCTAATTGAGCGCACCTTCTAGAGCAAGCACATGAGTTAAATGAATAGAATGTGACCAGGATTACTTCTTTTAAATATTGTCACGGGCTACTCGGAGGCACATTTATGGTCCTGCTTTGTACAAAGGAAAAAATAAAAATAAGGTTGAAGTATGTCACTTACTTTTATTTACTTAAATAAGTATTTACTTGTATTAAGTTAAATAAGTTGATGGGAAAGTATTTGTTTGTCGTAAAAAAACAAAATGAGGTGGATTAAGAGTAAAACATCCATAGCTGAATATACATAATAATAGAATATAATATTGTAACACCAAAATATTGTAATGCTCCTGTTAATAATATAATATAATCTAAACTTAAAAAAAAAATATACTGTTTAGCCAAATATTTATTAAGAAGATATTTATGTGCAAATTTTAAGGCAGCCTGGTTTTTTGCAAAGGTAGCAGTATGATTTGAATCCTTTGAATGTGTGCGAGATGTACTACGACCGACTCCTTCATGTTGGATCCAAATAAATTTGGTGTGTGATCGGTACACATCGACGACTCCTTCATGTTGGATCGAAATAATTTTGGTGGGAGTAGATCAGAATAAATTTGGTGGGAGCACACCTTGTGGGTTGAACCCTGCACTTATCAATTATTAAAAATAATGTGGTTATAACCAACTTTTCTGTATAATAATAAAAAATGTACTTGTTTAACCAAATATCTATTAAAAAGACATTTATGTTCAAACTTTAGGGCAACCTGATGTTTGCAAAGGTAGTAGTATAATTTGAATCCTTTGAATGTGTGCGAGATCGGTATGAGAGAGATCGACGACTCCTTCATGCTGGATAGTACGAGATCGATTACTCCTTCATGCTGGATTGTTCAACGACTCCTTCATGCTGGATCGTACGAGAACGAAGACTCCTTCACTCGAAATAAATTTGGTGCGAGTAGACTTTGTGGGTTGAACCTTACTCTTATCAATTATTAAAAATAATGTGTTTGTAACCAACTTTTCTATATAATAATAAAAATATATCCACTTAACTGAATTTGGTGTAATGGCAGTTGCCTAGTTATTATCATCCATGTGGTTGTGAGGTCGATTTCTCTTGTATTTGCTCGAACGAGCACTGATATTTGTAAATATTTGTAAACGATATTCAATATAAAATAAAAAATCATAAAACATTAAAATTATATGTTTTGTTAAGAGATTAAAAAGAGCATATTAAAGATTATAAATTTGATTGAAATAATTAAAATAAACTTAAATAATTTTTTATTTTATATTGCTCACACATACTTCAATATACATGGTTTGTATTAAGTATGTTCCATAAACTTACAATGAAGTATTATTTTATCTCAACCACATTTGTTGTGCCAAAAAAATGCAGTCTTTTTTTTTCCTTTGAAGTTGATCAAAATCGCTATGATAAATCTCATTATTTATTTGATAATGAGATTTATTATAACTTTCTATAGTTGTATTTATCAAGAAGAGACTCAGGTTTAAACCTTGATAAATTATCTTGCAAAGGTAGTAGTTTGATGCGAATCCTTTAAGTGCGTGTGTTAGATTAAACGATGGTACAAATTCTGAGCACCTAAGCTATAAAACAACGAGGCGGGCTATAAAACAACCACGTGGAATAGGTTTGGTGGATGCAGCCCTTATGGTTTGAACCTTGCGCTTACCAACTACTAAAAATAGTCTGGTTGTAACCAACTCACCTATCAAACAACAAAAAAAAGTCTCATTATCCATTTGATATATGCTTTCTTATAAACTTTTATAGATGTTCATATGCATGATTGAAATTATTAAAATAATATTATTGTTTCTTCTTAAAATTTTGTATTTATTTCTTTCTTTATTATTTTTTAAACATATTTTTTAATTTTTTTAAATTGTTTGAGCATTTATTTATGTTGATATTCCATAATTTCATCTATTTAAACCTTGAAATTTTGATATTTTTCATCCTTTCAACTTCTTTTTTTATATCTCAAAAGGTGATATGTTATGATACCTCAAGTGAAAAACTATTAGTTTTCATCATCAAAATATTTTATAGAACTATTTTTTTTTAATATTTATAAATAGTATTAATTTCTTTCCCTGTTATCCTTGGAGAAGTACTAACCCAAATATCATACCCATATAAAAGCACCAATATTACGAGTAACTTAAACAAGATGTTAATCATTTTTCAATCCTATGATTCAACATTCCTAAGTATGTTTAATGTATACAACATTTTCTAGCTATATTAACTCTTCTCATTTTACATGTTTAACCATTCAATCTACTATGAAAGTCAAGCCCAAGTTACTTATATCTTTTGTCACAATCTATTGTGGATGTCCTTGATAGAGGAACTTTCATTGCCTTCTTTTTTTTCAAATTTTAAAGAAAACAAGTACCTTAGTTTATTGATATTTACAACATTCAAGTCTTTTTAAGAAAGGGTTTGAATGCCTCTATGTGATTTTTTAGGTCCCTCGATAAATTTATAATCTTTGTAAGGTCATCAACATAAAATTATATCTTTATTGTTCAGATTGTACACTTGCAACCTCTTCTTTAAAGAACCATTTTCTAACTTATTAGTGTATAAGATAAAATAGAATGAGATAAAAATGAATCCTTGTTTGACGAATTCTTGTGAGTGTGGTCTACTAGCAAGGACACCACTTGCATTATTAGTGATATGATCCAGGTTCAATCCCCATGATAAATGTATATAAAAAGTATTACTTTAAAAAAAAAAAAATCCTTGTTTGACCCAAATTTTACTTTTAAAACATTTTGATATCCCTTACTGTGTTCTAATTTACATGCTCCCTTTTTTGGAAGATGGTTATGGGTCTAATTTGACATATGATGATATAAGCCTATTATTGGCAATATGATGTTCTTTTACCATAGGAAAATATCATAAAAACTTGTAATATTTTGAAACACAATTCATACAATAAATATCACAAATAATTCACAATAAACTCATTGAAATACTTGTTGAAAATACATTTACTATAAGAAATGCTTAAATGCGATGCTACTTCGATAAACTATTACATGACTTTGTCTTCAATATATACATATATGAGGGCTCTAAACCAAGCTGAAATTCTGGTTTCATTTTGGTGGTTTTCCATTTTCAAATTTTGGCACTTGTTTCTAGATCGACTAGGCGGGAAGCCCGTTTAAATTTGTAGTTTTAATTTTTTGATGGTCATTTGATTTTTAAATTGCTTCACTTTGTATGCCAAACTCTTTCCCGGTTGGACGATATTTTGATTTTTAAATTTTAAATTATGCTGATGTAAGTGCCACCTGGGTCTGCCTGGGTGTAGCCCTTTTTATGTTGATGTTTGTTGTCACTCTTTTTGTGACTAGTTTCTCTTTGTAAAAGGTTTGGAGGTCCTTTCAAAACTCCTTCATCCACCTAATAATATATATATATATATATATATATATATATATATATATATATATATATATATATATATATATATATATATATATATTTTTTTTTATATATATATATATATATATATGAGACTCTTCATATGCACATGAATCTTGACCTTTGCACTTCTCAAAATCATGGAAGATTCAAATATTCACATTCCTCTCTTACATAATAAATATCACATATTATATAAATACGAAGTCTCTCATGATTACTCATAACTTCTTACTTCTAAACATGATACTTCCCACAAACACAACTCACACTTACTAACATGACACCTCTCACACATGACACATACTCACACTTTAATAACTTGACACATACTATAGACACAAATATTAAGCACACCCTAATATAAATATTTAAAAGATACCAAATAATGTAATACGACCTAATAATGTACCTTCAACAACCCCCTCGTATTATATGATTTGGTATGAAGACCTTGTGCCTTATGTGCTGACTTCTTCTTCATGCACTTTGTCTTTGATACTATTTCAGGTTCTAATACTATATTTGTCCCTTTGAGTTGTTACTTGTCCTTTTGAGAAATTCATCAAAGAATATATGTCATGTTCTTTTTGCATAAAAGCTTTATGTTCAACATAGTGTTACTTTTGAAAAAAATTTATCCAAATACCTTTGTAAAATTTCTATCATGTCCAAGATAAATATACCACTTTTATAGGATCTCATGGCTTCAATTTTATTTAGTCTCTTAATGAGACATCTCTTATTGCTATTAACGTTTTTGAATTCAATCGTTCTTCCTTTATGTAGCAATTGTGATACTAAAATACAATTTTTTTAGGATTGCTGCTTAGACTGTCTTCTAGGATTATTGTTAAAGTTATCTTTGAGTCTATTGTTGAGAAAACTTTTGAGTTGTGTAAGAAGTATGATGATGGATTACATGCGGTTTTTCTAATATTTGAAAAGTTTTATTTTGTCTTGTAAAAGGATATAGGACCTTTCAAAACCCTGTACTTATCCTAATAAAAAAAAACTATTTGTTTTTTTATAAGGTTGGAAGAAGGAATTTTTGAAAGGGCCCCAACCCTTTTACATTGTCACACAACACATATATACCTTGTTTTTAATGCAAAATGAGATAATTTATACGTATTATTCAAGGATACAACCCATATTAAACTACATGAATATCCTTAATTGATGTAGGAGCATCACATTCTAGCCCTCTTCCTCTTAAATTCCTAACAATCATATTTTCTTTTGGTTAGTTTTTTGTAACCGTTCCCCTACAACATCTTCTCTCTACAATGGTTATATTATAATGACCATTTTGTAACGATCATATTATAACGACCATATTGTAACACTTATATTGTAATGGCCATATTATAATAGTCAAATTTATAAGATCCTATAAATGATCAACTCGATCAATAGTTAGGGGGTGGGCAATGAGCTTCGTACCGCCACTTGACGACTTCTCTTGTGTGATTTTTAAGTCCTGTAAAAGCACATTTGAGGTACGAAGCTTCCATAGTTTATCAAGTTTTTATTGTAAGTTCATAAAGGACTTCACCGTAATTTGCACATCCATCATTGAGACAATAGACGATGACAAGAAGCAAGTTGTATGGATGCGCGCGATGAAAGATAATTTTCAATGCCTAAAGCGCAATATGGTGATTCAACCTATGTTGGCACTACTTGATTTTTCTCAAGTGTTCTAGGTAGATTGTGATGCTAGTGGTGTGACCATTGGCACAATTTTTAGCCAAGGAGGACATCCAATTACATACTTCAACGAGAAGCTAAGTAATGCAAAGCAAAAATATTTTGTGTATGACCAAGAGTTCTACGTGATGGTTCGGGTGCTCAAGAAATTTGTTGCCAAAGGAATTTGTGCTCTTCATAGATAATCATGCTCTACAATTCATTAATAGTCAAGGCAAATTAAATCAAAGACATATGAAATGGGTTGAATTCTTACAAAGTTACACCTTTGTTCTCAAGCATTGAAGTGGCAAATCCAATAAGGTCACGGATGCGCTACAGATATATATATATATATATATATATATATATATATATATTAGTTGTGCAAGAAATACGTACAAAATTTGTTGTCTTTGACGTGCTAAAGGAACTTTATGCTGAGGAATTAGATTTTAATGAAGCTTGGAAGGCATGCACGAAACCTGTATGTGTGGATTGCACTTTGTATCTAGATTATATGATCCAAGATGGCTACTTTTTCAAAGAAAGTAATTGTGCATCCTAAGGGGATCAATGAATGAAAATTTTCTCAAGGAAAAACAGAGTGACAGATTAGCTGGTTATTTTGGGTTTGACAAGGCATTGGCACAATTTAATGAGCATAAGTACAAATGTGCACAAATTTGTTCAAAAATGCCAAGTTTGTCAATGTGAAAAAGGAAGAAGTCATAATGTGGATTTGTATCACCTTTTGCCTATTCCAAAGCAACTATGGGATGCGCTTAGTATGGATTTTGTTTTGGGATTACCTCGAACTCAGTGCAAAAATGATTCCATTTTTGTGGTGGTTGATTGATTTTCCAAGATGGGTACTTCATTGCTTGCAAGAAGATAAACAATGCCACTCACATTGCGTATTTGTATTTTAAGGAAGTTGTTTGATTGCATGGATTACCTACAAGCATTCTATCTGATCGTGACACCAAGTTTGTTGGTCATTTTTGGCACACATTGTGGAAAAATTTAGGTACGCAACTCAAATTCAGTTCAACATACCATCCATAAACAAATGGTCAGACATAAGTTGTTAATCAAAGTTTGGAAAACCTGTTTAGATATTTTATTGGTGATAAACCTAAGTAGTGGGATCTATTAGAGTATATTTTAATTTTACTAGGATAGTACGTGTTCCAAGATATTCTTGTTGTCATTTTGTTCTTATCTCAATTTATAATTTTAGAGGATTGTGATCCATTCAGTTATACCTACCTCATGATCTATGGCTCATATCACACATCTTGTTGTGCGGTGGATATTCATCCATTCTCTTTACTATTATGATCAGATGGTTGATATTGTACAAGGCTTATCCATTGAGTAATACAACCAGATTTAGAGCTCCTTCTTTTATATTTTATTGTAATGCTTTTAAATATTCTTTGATATTGGTCTTGGAATGTTATTTTACGTTAGCTAACATTCCTTTCATGGTATCAAAGCATTGATATTGTTGAAAGCATCCATTGAAATATTTTGCATGTTTTTCCATCTTTGGACATTCAAGAGGAAGCTCATTTGGATCTGATTTATGATATTTTTCGTGTATTAGATCTAGTGGATTTACTGCTCATGCATGAGATCTGATGGATTTACACATGGTGGATTATATTTCTTTAGATCTACTCCTATTGATCTGATCTGGTGGATTTACTTCTCATGTGTGAGATCTGGTGGATTTACTATTGCACATTGTCTTTATTTAGATCTACTCTTATTGATATGATATGGTGTATTTATTGCTCATGCATGAGATCTGGAGGAACAAATATAAGGTTATTTTTGGTGGCTAAAACATAGTTTCAATCGCTAAAACATATTTTCAGCAGCTAAAAAATGTTTTTGATGGCTAAAATGTGATTTCAATAGGCAAAGTTCTTGTAGTTTTTGATTTTTTGATAGATAGATTTCAATTTTTAGGTGGACAAAGTTTGATTTTCTAGGGGATGGATTTTGATTTTCTGACGACCGGATTTCAAATTTTTGACGAACGAATTTCGAAATTTCGATAGAGGGTTTCGACATTTCGAGCCTCAAGTTTGATGGGTCTTAATATTTAATATTTTTTTATTAAATATTTGATTTTCAAGGTTTTTATGGTGTCCAAAACTATATATTTTCTTTATATTTAATCATTTTATATTAAATATTTGTTCAAATTTTTAATGATGTCCAAATTGAATATTTGATCCTCTTTCCCATTAATTGCATAACAGAGCATTCAGAGTCCATTTTCAAAACTATAAGTGTTGGATTTGTCTTCCTGAGTCAGATCTCTTCAACTCAGCACTTTGTCTATTTGAAGGTCATTTTGGTGGTATTTAAAGTTATTTTTTAGCATCAAGTTTTGGAGCTTTGGAGGTTTTTTTGAATCTTGAAGTCTTTTTTCCTCATATTTTGCTCATTTTACGTCCGTTTTCAATGAACTTTTTTGCATTGTGAGAAACATTTTGGGGGCTTCAACTTGAACCCATCCTTTGTATCAAAATCTTATTGTAATCTTGATTTATAAAGGTATTTTTTGTGGGGGGTCTCTCATTGAAAGAAGACTAAATAAAATATTTTTGGGTGGGGGGTTGGTATTTGTGATCGGTGCATATTTTTGCACCCTTTATGTTGTTTGGTTTCCTTTTTTGTGGTGTTTGCAAAATGAATTCATTAACTTTAATTGAGCCTCTCACACCACACAATTATCACACATGGATACCACACATGCTAAACCTCCTTGCACAAAAAGGTCTATTACATCTTCTTGAAGAGAAACAACTTGTTTTCACAAAATAATATGAGATCTTTGTTCAAAATAAAAAAAATGAATGAAGAAAGGGGCTTAATTAACACACATATCAATGAGAGTCTTTCGTTTCACTTAGATGGTTTTATAAATACTTTTTAGTTTTGGGAAAAATTACAAAATTTATTTGGTAAAGTTGATCAAATAAGATCTATGTAACTTGATGCGGGAATTACAACTTTATCCCTTGATGATTTTCCTACCATTGTTGACTATCTTACAAAATTCAAATAGCTCTTGACATAGTTGAAGGGAAGTGGTAAAACTAAAGAGAAATATGTGTATCTTATTTTGGCAAAGTTAAGGGGGCCATTTCAAATATTTTTCTTCACCTTTCTCTCTACCATGGATGTTCTTTGTGCAACCTTCAAATTACCTATTTTAGAAGAGTTTTGTGATAGAATTACTTGAGAAGAAATCAAAATTTCCACTCTTGAGTCTCCCACCTCTTCGTCTAAGGCTTTAGTAGCATCCAATTCTAAAGGGAAAGGCAAGCCCAAACCTAAGCCTAAAACCACTTCATCTCCTTCACAATCAAGTCCTAAGACAAAAAATTCTAAATCTAAACCTAAATAGTCTTCCAAGAAAAAAGATAAGTCTAATTTCACTTGTACCTATTATGGACGAAATGGTCATTCAACGACCAAATGTTGGAAGAAGTTGCACGACTTAGAGGATGCCATGAAGAAACAAAAAATTGATGTTCCCACAAAACATGGTAAGGCTTTGAATGTCCAAGGAAGATCTTCTAAGTCTTGTTTAGATAATTGGGTTTTGGATTCTGGTGCTTCACACTACATGACTTCTTCTAAGGAGTCTTTTACATATCTTTGTTTGAGTTCAACCTCTAGCATTGAATTTGGAGACTCATATTTCATTCCTGTCAAAGGGAAAGGTGATATTTTGTTAGATGGTGGTTGCATCAATGATGTTCTCTATGTTCCAAACATTACCACCAATATTATTTCTATCTATCAAATTTGTAACTCTAGGATGAAAAAGAATGTTTTATTCACACCATAAGAAGCTGAAATTAGAAGTTTGTTGGAACCAAATTAATTTATTACACAAGGAGTTGTGGATCATAGAGTGATACTATATCATTTTGAGGGTTTTTATGATACTTATTCAGGTAAATGCTTAGTTTCTCATGCAGATTTTGAGAGCAAACTTTGGCATGAGAGATTTGGACATCTCAATTATAGGTATTTGAGGGAGTTGAGAAATCATGATATGGTTGTTGGTTTGCCTAAGGTTTCATGTATTTATGGTGTTTGTCCTGGTTGTGCACTTGAGAAACAACATCAAGACCCATTTCTCAAAGGTAAGTCACATAGAACATATTCACCCTTAGAGCTTGTACATAGTGATTTGATGGTCTTACACATACCTCTTTCAAAGGAGCTAAATATGCATTGACATTCATAGATGATTTATTGAGGTGTACCTAGGCATATTTTCTCAAGTACAAGAGTGATGTTTTATCTCACTTCAAAGTCTTTAAGGCTTTGGTCAAGAATTAGGCTTCTTGTTGCATTAAAAATCTTCGCATAGATAATGGAGGGGAGTATTTTAGTAAAAAATTTTTAGACTTCCTTGTAGCACATGGTATTGTTCATTAGCATCCTGTACCTCACACACCATAGTAAAATAGTCTGGTAGAAAGAAAGAACCAAATCTTGAAAGATATGGCTAACTTCATGATGCACTCTAGGAATTTGCCATTTATCTTTCGAGCTGAAGCAGTTAATTGTGTAAATTACATTTATTGCTTATTCAGAGACACCCATACACTAAAATATTGGATTAATTATGAAGATCATATATGCATTACCATTTTCATCTGGGAATTATTCAATCTCATAAAATAACTACTTAGTAACAATTTGCAAAAGATAACAGGATCCCAACTTATCACTTCATTCTTCTAGCCTCCAAAGACCACGACCAGGAAGCGCTAGGGTGATCACAGAGATACAACAAGATTAATTTATCGTCACCTCCAACAAATAATATCTATGATGACATCCATATCTTACATCATTCACTCCTCTTTAGCCTTGAATATTGGGAGTAATCCTTGATCCATAGATCTTGTATATCATATGTTATCCTGTTTACTATTTTCTTACTTTATTTTCTATGGAGCTGCATTAGGCACTCCCGTTTCTTTGTATATGTCCTAATTTATAGTACTATTGACCTCTTTTTGTCATCGATGGAAATTAATACAAATTCAAATTCAAATTCAAATTTAGAATCACACACTTCATAGGGCACTTGAGCATATGAATCTAGAGGAGGCTTGGTCTGGAACTAAGCTTGATGTCTCATTTTTTAGAGTTTTTGGGAGCCATGCTTGGGCCTATATTCTAAAGAAGAAATGAAAGGATTTGGATAGGAAGAGCAAGCAACTCATTTTTGTTGGCTATTGTGAGGACATGAGGGCTTATCGACTTCTTGATCCTGATACACATGATGTTATTTTTTGAACACATGTTTAGTTCTATGAGTATATTATTCCTCATGATTCTTCTCTTCCTAATTCACCTTCTTCTTCTTCTTCTTCTTCACTAGATAATCCTCATGATCCTTCCATTATTAATGAGAATTAAGAAAATCTTTATGAAGAACCTACTATTGAGGATCCTAAATTGATTTTCACCATACCTATATGGGCATGTACCGTAGTTGACAAGGCAACACCTTTCATTAAGGATCTTCCACCTTCCAGATATGCTCATGCACATTCTACAGGTATTGGCCTTGTTTATCAATCATTTTCAAGTGATCCATAGTATTTTTCATAGGCTCATGGGATACAGGAGTGGGATGATGCTATGGCAGTTGAGTATTCTTCTTTGATGAAGAATCACACTTGGTATCTTGTTCCTCTTTCTAAGGGAAGAAATTTAAAATTGTTGTAAATGGGTTTATCAAACCAAATATGCATTATATGGGTCCATTGATAAGTATAAAGCATATATTGTGGCTAAGATATTTTCATAGGTTGAAGGTATTGATTACTATAAGACCTTTGCTCTTGTCACAAATATGGATTTAGTTCAACTTGTACTAGCACTTGCTCATCACAGGAATGGTCTATATATCATATGGATGTGAAGAGTGTGTTATTGCATAAATATTTGTAGTTAGAGATTTATATGGAGCAACCTGCTGGTTTTATTCATGATTCTTCTCTTGTTTGTTGACTACGAAGATCACTCTATGGTCTCAAATAGGCTCCTCGAGCTTGGTATGAGAAGATGGATTTCTTCCTTCTCTCTATTGGATTTGTTTGATGCCATTTTGATCCTACAATTTACATTTGGTGAGATGGAGAGGACATCACCATACTTGTTCTTTATGTTGATGATTTACTTCTCACCGATAGCTCCACTACTCACATTCAGACTATTCAACATTCTCTCTTTGAGATATTTGAGATGGTAGATCTAGGACTGGCTCATTACTTCCTTGGGTTATAGGTCACTCAGATAGATTTAGGGATTTCATTATATCAATAGAAGTATACACTGGATCTACTACAATAATTTAGGATGGTTGATTGCAAGCCATCACCTACACCATTTCAGTTAGGGGTTACTTTGACTTCCTCTTGCACATCACCTCTTTGTGATGCCACTTTGTATAGACAACCAATAGGGAGTCTTATATATTGTACCCATAGTTGCCCTGATATTTCATACGTTGTTGGGTTGATCTCTTGGTTTGCACATGCCCCTCATGATAATCATTTATAGGCAACCAAGAGGACTCTTCAATATCTATGAGACATTGCTCACTTTGGTTTATTCTATGCTAGAGGTTCTATAGTGCTGGTAGGATACATCTCTCTACCATGGATGCTCTTAGTACAACTTCAAATTGATCACTTTAGAAGAGTTTTGTGATAAACCTACTTGGGAAGAAATCAAAATTTCCACTCTTGAGTCTCCCACCTCTTCATCTAAGGCTTTAGTAGCATCCAATTCTAAAGGGAAAGGCAAGCCCAAACATAAGCCTAAAACCACTTCATCTACTTTACAATCAAGTCCTAAACCAAAAGAATCCAAATCTAAACCTAAATTGTCTTCCAAGAAAAATGATAAGTCTAATGTCACTTGTACCTGTTGTGGAGGAAATGGTCATTCAACGACCAAATGCTGGAAGAAGTTGCAAAAATTAGGGGATTCCATGAATAATTACAAAATAGATGTTCTCACATAACATGGTAAGGCTTTGAATGTCCAAGGAAGATCTTCTGAGTATTATTCAGATAATTGGGTTTTGGATTCTAGTGCTTCACATCACATGACTTCTTCTAAGGAGTCTTTTACATCTCTTTGTTTGAGTTCAACCTCTAGAATTGAATTTGGAGACTCATATTTCATTCCTATCAAAGAGAAAGGTGATATTTTGTTAGATGGTGGTCGCATCAATGATGTTATCTTTTTATCAAATTTTACCACCAATATTCTTTCTGTCTATCAAATTTTTAACTCTAGGATGGGAAAGACTGTTTTGTTCACACCATAAGGATCTGAAATTAGAAGTTTGTTAGAAAAAAATTCATTTATTACACAAGGATTTGTTGGTCATAGAGTGAGACTATATCATCTTGAGGGTTTTGATGAAACTTCTTCAAGTACATGCTTAGTTTCTCATACATAATTTGAGATCAAAATTTGGCATTAGAGATTTAGACATCTCAATTGCAGGTATTTGAAAGAGTTGAGAAATCATGGTATGGTTGTTGGTTTGTCTAGGGTTTCATGTATTTATGGTGTTTATCCTAGTTGTGCACTTGGAAAACAACACCAAGACCCATTTACCAAAGGTAAGTCACATAGAACATCTTCACCCCTAGAGCTTGTACATAGTGATTTGATGGTCTTCCACATGCGTCTTTCAAAGGAGCTAAATATGCATTGACATTTATAGATGATTTCTCGAGGTGTAACTAGGTATATTTTATCAAGTATAAGAGTGATGTTTTCTCTCACTTAAAATTCTTTACGGTATTGGTCAAGAAATAGGCTTGTTTTTGCATTAAAATGCTTTTCAAAGATAATGGGGGGAGTATTTCAACAAAGAATTTTTAGGCTTCCTTGTAGCACATGGTGTTGTTCATCAACATTATATCCCTCACACACCAAAGTAGAATGGTATGGCAACAATAATAGTTTATTCTACCCCAGATGTTGGCACAAGCTAAATTTACCTATAATAATTTTATCAATCACAACACTAGATGCACCCCATTCCAAATTTTGTATGGGATCAACCTACGAGGCATATGTGAATTATGTAGTGCAGAGAGTTTGGATAAGTGCAACATAGAAGGAGAAGTTTTTCCACAAACAATGAAGGCTATGCATGAAGAAGTTAAGTCCCAGTTAGTGTGCAACACTAAAATTTACAAGCAACATGCAGATACCAAAAGGTGTGAAGTTCACTTTGAGGTCAGTGATCTTATCATGGCACATTTGCACAAGGAAATATTTCCTAAGGGCATGTATCACAAATTGAAGATGAAGAAAATTAGTCCTTATCGAGTGTTGAAGAAATTCTCAACCAATGCTTATGATATTGAATTACCTAATGATATTGGTATTTATCCAACTTTCAATGTCACATATCTCTATCCTTATAATGCAACTGAGTTGGATTGGAATGCACAGTTACCATGCACACTACCTAAAGAAATTTACTGCACCATTGATGTGTGTGTAAGAAAGAAAACACATAGATGTGAATACCAAGAATACTTAGTCTAATGGAAAGGCCAAACTCTAAAATATGCAACCTGGATGAGTGTAGCTCAAGTTTCTAAGCATGACAAAAAAATTGAAAAGCTCATGAAATTTTATAGCATGGGAGTCTAATGCAGGAGCATCATATTATAACCCTCTTTCTCTTAAATGCATAACCTTCATATTGTAACAATCAAATTTCTCTTTGCAACAATCATATTATAATAGTTGGTCATATTGTAACGGTTGAATTTCTCTTTGCAATGGTCATATTGTAATGATTAGTCATATTGTAACAGTTAAATTTATTAGAGCCTGCTTGATTCAATCAATAGTTAGAGGGGTTTTTGGTAACATCAATGGGTTTGTAATTTCAAAGCTGTAAATGCAAATTCTTGTAATTTTGAAACCATGATTTAATAAAAAACATTTGTTTTTTTCTCTATTGCATTTGCATGTTTTGGTCAACTTCAACTGTGGCACTACTAACATCATTAACTATATAATATGATCTATTAAATACTTAGATACAAATATAACACCAACACCACTATGAGATTTGAGACCAATACAATAGAAAAACATTGATTCAAGAAATTAAACACCATCAACAACACCAAACAGACTAAACACCATATTGACTTACCAAATAGGACATAGAACATTCATTCTTAGTGTTGTCCTTTTAGCATGCATGCAATCATAGCCATGCATTCTTCCTTCTTGGCCAAGGTGGTCAACTTGATTTTGGTATCCATTACAAACTCCTAAATTTGATCGATGAGCCCATTGAAGTATTTGGTACTGCATCGTACTAGGGAGGATAAATCATACAAGAAAATCATATTGATACCTAAACCAATAAAAACAATAAGTATTTCAATGTCACCCTTAGAAGCCTTGGGCTACTTAACATAAACCTCTTTTTGCACCATGGACTTCAAAATATTATGATTCTCATACTCAAACTGATTCATAAATGTTGGCTCTATACTCTTTGGATTATCTATTTGATAATTCTTGTCACCATCCACTTCTTTTACATCTAAACCATCAGCCCTTAACATAGCCACACCCTAAACTTCTACTGCTTTATTCTCCTTTAGATCACCTATAGCCTTCATTGTCTCTGGTGATATCAAATCCTCTGGGATCTCATTGTAGTCATCGTCCCAACAATCTAACTCTAAAATACTATAGTTCACCACCTATTTCCCTTTATCTTCCTGACACTTACATGTCAAGGAGGATAAGCACTAAGATCTATAGCAACCAACATTAGAACCAATAGTCTTACCTAAAGTATTCTTCTCTAAAGACTCTAATTTAGACTTTTTTTCTTAATTTTTGTCTTCTTTTATCCAATGACCATATTAGAATGAGAGCATTCATAAATAATTTGAGACCTCTTATTACTTCCTTCCCTTTCACTACATTTCCTAGATGCACCAACTCTCATCTCCTTACTTCCTTCAGGCTCCTTCCTTTGCTCAAGATACCCATAACCTCATTTGCCATGGACACCAAGGACTATGGTATCTCTAAAAAGCTTCATAAGAACATTCATGCTAGCTTTGGTTGCAACATGATGATACAATAACTTAAGGAGACCCTGATTTAAGGGTATGGATAGTGTCCCTTTCTTCACATCTACAATCAATTTCTCCAAAAATATATACAAGAATGTTGGTGTTAGGACCCCATCCTAACATTATTTTTATTTTTCTCATTTTATTATATAATGACTCACTTTAAAAATGGGGACCCCCTTATAATGTTATTCTGTAGTACTTTTGTAATGGTATGTGGCAATTAAGGAACCTAGACAAGTGGGGCCATTTCATGTAACTATTATAAAGAATTTAATTGATGTTTGGTTGAAGATTCTAGCTCATGTGGTATTTTGCATGTAAGCCAATTATTGAGATTAGGGTTAGGGTTGCATAAGACTTTTATTTAAAAGACATAGATCCATGAACAAATGTATCTTTTTTCCAATTAATGAAATATTTAAGGAGGTTTCCCCCTCTAAGAGGCCTGTGATTATGTGTTTATTATGAGAGTGTTTAATTCTACATTTACTTTTTCATTGTGATATTGTATTATTGCATGAATATTTTTTTAATTTTAGTATTTTGTGTGAGTGAGCTTATTTTTAATAGTAGGTTCCTAACAAGTGGTATCATAACAACCACCTAGGTTTGAGTCACAAAGAGGGTGACAAGGAGATATACCGATTTAGAGTCTAGAGTTTGGTTCCTAGAGTGGCCCGTGGAGTAGAGTAGGTGACAAGGAGGTATGTTGACCTAGAGTCTAGGTTGCAGAGTGTGATGGGATGTTATGATACTAGTGTATTTGGATTTCACTAATGCCTTGAGGTTTTTGTGTAATGGTTCGTTACATTTATTGATACCCAATAGCCAAGTAGGCCAATTTTTACCTACACACATGTAATTCCTTTGAGGTTATGATGGTCAATGGAGGGACTTTTCCTTACAAAGATAAATTTTGCAATGTTAAAGTGAATATAAGGGGTTATGAGCTCAAAATTGATATGTTCACTACAGTTAGGGGGATGTGATATTGTATTTTAAGCTCAACAATTAGGTACATTAGGAACCATCTCATGGAATTTTAAAGAGTTATGGATGCAGTTTTCACATAATGACCAGTCTTACATTCTTTGAGGTTCAAAATTAGGGTCTCCTTAGATTATTAGCTAAATAAATATGGATAAATTAAAAAAAAATTCTTGTGGTGTCATTGCATATATATTTTCAATCCAACCACCTACTTCAAAATTGGACCAAATTCCTGAAGATTTACAACTTATTTTTACAAAGCACAATGTAGTTTTTGTTGAACCATCAGACTTGCCACCACGTCGCTCCCATGACCATTGTATTCCATTAGTACCTAGTAGTATATCACCTAACATTAGGTTGTACTAA
Source organism: Wollemia nobilis (assembly GCA_028583015.1). NCBI lineage: Eukaryota > Viridiplantae > Streptophyta > Pinopsida > Araucariales > Araucariaceae > Wollemia > Wollemia nobilis. Next base: position 12,096,567 of record JAQPPZ010016869.1, on the reverse strand, counting down.
TACCCTCATAACCTTAAGTTAGAGTTAGAGAAGTTAGTGTAGGAATTGTTAAAAAATGGGTCATTCGCCCAAGTAACAACACTTAATCTTCTCCTATCTTATTGGTGTGAAAGAAAGACGGGTCATGGAAATTATATATCTATTTTTGTGGGCTCAATAATCTAACCATTAAGGATAAGTTTCTATTCTAGTGGTGGATGAATTATTGGACAAGCTGCGTGGGACTATATTTTTCTCCAAATTAGATCTTTGCTCTAGTACCATCAGATTGGGCTCAAGAATGAATATATTCCCAAAACTATATTTTGTACTTATGAGGATAATTATGAATTCTTGGTGATGTCATTTGGCTTGATCAATAAACATTCCATATTTCAAAGCCTCATAAACAACATTTTTATCCATTTCTTCTTAAATTCATTTTGGTTTTCTTTGATGACATTTTGGTTTATAGTTGCTCTTGGGAAGAGCCCCTCTCCCATGTGGATTAGAATTTAAAATTTTTGGCACAACATAAAATTTATGCTAAGTTGTCCAAGTGTTCTTTTGGATTGATCAAAGTGGAGTATTTGGAACAAATTATCACCAAAGATGGATTTAAAGTTGACCTTAGGAAGATTCAAGCGGTTCAAGAATGGTCGAAATCTCACAGTCTAAAAGGTCTTTGTGGATTTTTGGGGCTTAGAGGCTATTACTGCAAATTTATTTGTAATTATAGAAAAATTGTTGCTCCCTTAACATCCATGTTAGAAAAGGATTATTTTTCTTAGATCGATCCAACTAAAAATGCTTTCCTAGAGTTGAAGCATGTTATGACATCCACTCTAGCCTTAGCAATACCTAATTTTCCAAGCCTTCTATAATCGAAAGTGATGCATCAGACAATGGTATTGGTGTGGTGTTGATGTAGGAAGGGAACCCCTTGGCTTTAACTAGTAAAGCACTTTCCAATCAAAATCTAGAAAAATCAACTTATGCTAAGGAAATGCTTACTATTTTGCATGCAGTCACTCATTGGTGACCTTATATCATTGGGCATCATTTCTCCATTTAAATAGATCATCAAAGTTTCAAATATTTCTTAGAGAAACGAGTTGACACCCCTAAAAAATAGAAGTGGATCTCTAATCTCATGGGCTATGATTATGATATTAATTATAGAAATGGTAAGGAGAACATTATGGTGGATGTCCTCTCTCACAAATTTGAGACTCATAGTATGTTATGTGCCATTTTCACCCATTCCCCAATGGATAAATTCTCTTCGTGAGGAGGTGATTAAGGATTCAGGATTACAAAATTTGGCTACCTCCCTTCAAAAAAAGCCTACCTCATATCCCAGATACACTTGGGATGGACAATATTTACACTTCCACCAATACCTTGTTGTTCCTCACATGTCTCCACTTCAAAAAAATTTGATGAAGGAAATGCATGCTTCCCCCACTGCAGGCCATTATGGGTTACTCAAAACCTATGAAAGGATTAAGCATATATTTTCTTAGAAAGGTATGAAGGACATACACAATTTTGTGATAGCATGCGATACCTATCAACGAATGAAAGGAAAAACTATGCATTCTCTAGAAAATCAATAATCCTTACCTATTCCAATCATAATCTAGGAAAATCAACTTATGCTAAATGCTTTCCATTTTGCATGCGATCACTCATTGGAAACCTTATCTCATTGGACATCATTTCTCCATTAAAATAGATCATAAAAGTCTCAAATATTTCTTAGAGCAACAAGTTGACACCCCTAAAAAACATAAGTGGATCTCTAAGCTCATGGTCTATGATTATGATATTACTTATAAAAGGGCAAGAAGAAAATTATGGTGGATACCCTCTATTGTCAACTTAAGACTCATAGTATGTTATGTGCTATTTCTTCACCCATTCCCAGTGGATAAATTCTCTTTGTTAGGAGGTGCTTAAGGATTCAGGTTTGCAAACTTTGGTTTCCTCCCTTCAAATAAAGCCTACCTCATGCCCTAGACACACTTGGGATGGAAAATATTTACACTTCCACTAATGCCTTATTGTTCCTCACATGTATCCACTTCAAAAACTTCTCATGAAGGAAATACATGCTTCCCCCACTGTAGGACATTATGAGTTCCTCAAAACCTATGAAAGGATTAAGCGTATCTTTTGCTAGAAAGGTATGAAGAATGACATACATAATTTTGTGGTACCATGTGATACCTATCAATAGATTAAGGGCAAAACTATGCATTCTCTAGGAACTCTATAGCCCTGGCCTATTCTTCACCAGGTTCATGGACTATATTGAAGGGTTGCCTAAGTTTGAAGGCAAATCAATTATTTTCATGGTAGTATATCATCTTTTGAAGTATGTTCATTTTTATTCCCTCTCCCATCCTTACACGACCTCCATAGTTTTCCAAAGTTTCCTTGATTATATATTTTGCCTTCATGGCATGCATGCCTCCATTGTGTTCGATCGTGACCCTATATTCACTAGTAATTATTGGTAAGAAATTTTTAAGTTGTAGGGAACTCAACCCAAAATGAGTTCGGACTATCATCCAAAAATGGATGGCTAGACTAATATTGTCAACAAATGTTTGGAGACCTAATTTTGTTGCTTTTCCTTTGATCATCCTACACAATGGGTGAAGTGGCTTCCCTTGATCGAGTGGTGGTATAATGATTCCTATCACATGGTGACAAAGAAGACCCATTTTAAAGCAATTTATGGATGGCCTTCATTCATACCCTTGTCCTACATTCCAAGTAAATCCAATATCCATACAATTAACACTACAATCAACCAATATACCGAAGTCCTCCATCAACTAAAGATGAATTTGGAAGTGGCCTAGAACCATATGCACAAATAAGCTAATCAATATTATTTTGAGTGTAGCTTTTATGTTGGTGATATGGTATTTCTTCACTTGTAGCCATATAAATATTGATCCCTCTAGCTTTGTAGGTGCCATAAAATTATTGTCAAATACTATGGGACCTACCATATTTTATAATAGATTGGTGCCACGACCTACAAATTGACCCTACCATTGACATCCAAGCTCCACCTTATTTTTTATGTATCCTCTCTCAATAAGGTGGTGGAAAATTAGGTACAGGTTCAATCTACCCTCCCAGAATTGGATGAAGAAGGTTCTATCTTGCTCAAGCTAGAACAATTGTTGGATTGTAGGACATGCACTCTTCACAACTGATCCATTACTGAGGTCTTTGTTCAATGGCATGGTCTATAATCGAAATATGCTACATGGGAGTCTCTCGAACAACTCCAACACTAGTTTCCTCATCTATATCTTTGAGAACAAAGCTTTTTGAAGGGGAAGGACATGTTAGGACCCCATCGCAACATTATTTTTATAATTCTCAATTGATTATGTAATGATCCACTTTCAACATGGGGACCCCCTTATAATGTTATTTTATAATACTTTTATAATGGTATGTGGTAAGTAAGGTGCCTAGACAAGTGGTACTATTTCATGGAACCGTTATCAAGAATGTAACTGATGTTTGGTAGAAGATTCTATATCAAGTGGTATTTTGCATGTAAGCCAACTATTGAACTTAGGGTTAGGATTGCATGAAGATTTTAATTAAAAGACACAAAGCCATGTACAAATGTATTTTTTTTCCAATTAATGAAATATTGAAGGAGTTTGCCCCCTCAAAGAGGCCTACGATTCTGTGTTTATTATGAGAGTGTTTAATTCTACATTTACTTTTCACATTGTGATATTGTGTTATTGCATGAATCTTTGTTTAATTTTAGTATTTTGTGTGAGTAAGCTTATTTTTAATAGTAGGTTCCTAACAACTAGAATATTGATTCTCTGCTCATGTATAATGTGATTTAAAAAGGCCAAATAGTAGCTAAAAATTACCTTGAAGCATCCGTCAAGAATGGTGTAACACATGATTCCTTACATGACCTTGTTCCATGGCTTGGGAAGTGATTCTTGAGTAATTTTGATCTGATATTTCTCTAAAAATTCATTTCCTCATAGAAATTCCTTAATTTCTCATGCCTTTGACTATGTTTCCCTTAATACACACACCCATCATAAGAAATCCTAAAACTTTCAAGATGATAAAAGCATCAATTTGGAATGCAAAGCCCCTGATGGCCACCCTTCCTTCATTCCATGTTTACACATCATAACCATCAAATTTCATAAATAATTCTAGGAAACTCGCCTTATACAAAATATCTCCTACCTCCTAGTCAATTTCTACCTTAAGTGGCTCAATTCAAACTAATTCACCATCCATTTTACCTGAGAAAACTACACCCAAAAATATCCATAAAACTCCCAAAGATAATACTTCCAACAGTAAAAATTAACACCATAAAATTCTATTTCTAAATGACTAAACCATTCCCCAAACTAGCATACTCACATTTGACCTTACATATCCCACAAAACACAATTTCCACCATGCATAATCAAACCCATAATAATCTATTGAAGTTATTCATAGTCAATCATCACCTGAATTCCCAATTTAGAAATTACCATACATAGTACATGATCTCCTATGATGATACGTCCATTGCTTGTATTATTCTTGGAAATGATTTCCTCCCTTGTGAAAAGACCAACCCCATAAGTCCTACAATAAAATCTTAGAAAATTGTAATAATCTACTAGATAACACATTAGTTCCATATACAAACAAAGCACCATCCTCCAACCTATAATACCATCTATCGAATCCATTATACGATCCCAAAAATCGTAAACTACTGCTATATTCTATTTTCTTTGCCAACATTTTCTTATTTCATAATATATAAATATATTATCAAAATACATTCCTAAATACTTCTTCACTATACTTAAAATATTGACACTTAGTTCAAACATATGCATTCTAAAATTCATTGTAGGTGATATCCATTAGTTCTTGAGGAAAATTGTCCTCCATCATAATATATCCTTCATTTTTAACATAAATTATCTGCCCAATTTATAGATTCATTTCCTTCACAATATATGTGTTTGATTTGGACATTTCCAACTTCCCAACTAACCTCCTAATTTATTTTACCATATCATCTATTTCCTAGTGTGAATTTTGATTCCCTTGTATTAGATTGATGATATTTAGGGAATCCCCTTCAATAACAAGATTTCTAACTCCCATACTATCAACAAGCTTGATTCCCAAAAACAAAGCCCTAGTTTTAGCAAAATGATTGGATTGAAATTTGAGATTCTCTGCAAATAATCTCATCACCTATCCATTTTCATTGCAAATAACACCCCCATTTAATGCTCTTATTGGATTTTCTTTAGAAGCCCCATCAAAATTGAGTTTTAACCACCCTTGAGGAGGAGGTTTCTATTTTGTTTCAGATCTAGTAATTGTGGAAGAATTAAGCCTTTGATTAGAACATGATTGCAACCCCCAAGCATTAGCTATCACTCTCTCATCATCCACTACCCATGAATCTTTAAAGTCTATAGCCAATACATTTTCCTTTATGACATTGCAAATCCTAATAACTATAGACAAAACGTATTTCTTCTCACCCTTGAAGATCCTATGATTACGTTCCTTCCAAATGCTCCACATGAAATATGGTAAGCAAAAATTCCAAAGTGTTCTTAGTTTCTTGCTCCTAAAAGGTGAATCCCAACTCAAGCACATATCCACCATAGAGTTTGGAATGACCCAAGCCACACCAATTTTATCAAGAATGGAAGTAAAAACTTCATATGAAAAGGGACATTCAAAGAATAGATGCCATACCTCCTCCCAAGCATTTTTACATAGAGGACACCTATTTGGAATTGACATACCTCTCTTCATCAAATTATCAAGAGTGAGGATCTTATTTTGTACAACCAACCAAAAGAAAAAAGCCACTTTAGGGGTTAAATATTTCAACCAAAATTTATTTGTAGGTAGCCATCCATTTCCTTCATATTATAGTAGAAAATATCTAGTCTTGACTGAATACTTTCCATCCTTCCTATAGCATCCAACGGTATTTCACGATTCAAGAAGTAAACTTATAACATTTTATTTTAATTTCTTGAGCATTTGTTTTTTCCTATCATCCATCCCTTCCAAATGGATATGTTTCTACATCCTTCTTCCATTTGAGCCTTCAATGATGAAATTATGCACCCATTGAACATAATACTAAAACATATCTCATTGTAAGTACTTGAAATCATGATCATGTCTAAGGGATATATCCTTAATCCATCTATCATTCCAAAAACTAATATTCCTTCCATTTCCAATTTTCCACCTTAAATTTTTTTGTAGGAGAGATATTATTTTTTGAATATTATTCCAAAAAAAATATCCTTTCATTGCATTAGCCTCCTCCAAAAATCTATTTTCATTCCCCATATATTTTGCTTTTAGAATTTTAACCCAAGTCATCTTCTCATCTGTGACTAGTTTCCAACCTTGTTTCCCCATGAGAGCTTTTTTCATAAATTTTAGATTCCTAAATCCAAGTCCTCCAACTTCCTTCCTAATAAATACATTATCCCCAGCCACAAGAGCAATTCTCTTCTTTTCTTCCATTCCAGTCCATAGAAAATTTTGTTGAATCTATTCAATTCTCTCCCAAATTTTCCTAGGCATTTTGAACAAGGACATGAAATAGATGGGTATACTTTGGAGAGTAGATTTTACCAATTGAGCTTTACCTGCTTGGTTGAGAAGGGTCCCTTTCCAACCTACCAATTTTTTAGCAAAACTTTCCACCATTAGATTCCACCATTCCTCTTTCATTTTGCCATTGAAAAGAGGCATTCCCAAATATGTTGCTAGAAGACTTCCAATTTCACACCCAAAAATTCTAGCAATCCTGTTTTGTCTTACCAAAGGTGTATTAAGAAATAAAATCTTACTCTTGAGAAAATTCACCTTTTGGCTAGCAACCTTCTCAAAAGTTTCCAAAATGTTCTTTATTACCTTCACTTGAGGAATTGAATACTTTGTTATGACAATTGTATCATCTACAAATTTTTGATGAGTTACCAGATTAAGGATTGAAGTTGGTCTAATTCCATCCAATTTACCTTCATTGGTAGTAGCTAAAATAGTCCTACCCAAAGCTTCAACCATGATTATAAATAAATAAGGATAAATAGGATCTCCTTGCCTTAATCCCCTTGAAATTTTAAAATATCCAACAACTTCATTGATGATAACTAAAAATATTGTTTTCATAATACATTCCTTGATTAGGTCAATCCATTGTGCATGAAAGTCAAAATTTTCCAAAACTTTTACAAGAAAGCTCCATGAAACTCTATCATATGCTTTGTTAATATCCAATTTCAACATCCCTACTTTATTACTTTTATCAATTGAATGAATAACCTCATGTATAGTTATGATGCCATCCAAAATTGCCTACCTATCACAAACCTCCTTATTGTGAATCATTAAATAAAGGGTAAAATATACTTCAACCTATTTGCAATCACCTTAGTAATAATATTATATAAAGTATTACAAAGACTAATTGGTCTAAAGTATTTAAAAGCCTTAGCCCCAATAATTTTAGGAATCAAAACCAAGAAAGTAGAATTAACATCCCTTGGTATAAGATTGGATTTCTAAACCTCCATCACTGCACTAATGACATCAGATCCCAAAATTTTCCAAAATATTTGATAGAAGGTAGCTTGAAACCCATAAGGACTCGAGGACATTTTCTTACCCATTCCAAAAATTACCTCTTTAATTTCCTCCTCCTTGAAAGGACTGATCAAGTAGTTATTATGCTCCTTAGTAACAAGAGTTGGAATATTTTGGAGTGAACTCATTGCCTCTTCATCAATCATTTCCTCTTTCCCAATCAGATCATTGAAGAAATGGACAACTTCATTTCTAATCTCCATGATGTTATTTGTGACTCTATCATCTTCCATATAAATTTCTCTAATCTTATTACAACTCCTATGCTTCAAAACTGAAGTATGGAAGAATTTTGTATTACAATCACCCTCCTTGAGCCATTGAATTTTAGATTTCTGCTTCCAAAAGATCTCCTCACACACTAGTGTATTATGAAATTTTGATAATAATTCTCTTTTTTTCCCATGAACCTCATTTGTAATATTTCCATTATCAAGAGAATTTCATATTACGATCACCCTCCTTGAGCCATTGAATTTTGAATTTCTACTTTCAAAATATCTCCTCACATGCTAGTGTATAATGAAATCCTGATAATGATTCTCTTTCTTTCCCACAAACTTCATCTAGAAGATTTCCATTATTTGTTATGCCAAGAACATAAAGTACATTTCCAATGTAAATTCAAAATATGGTAGACTAAGTGGAACATTTCATGATCCTTGTACATGATAAATTTTATCATCTTCTATCTTGATTGGTATACTTGGTATTACTTGGATGGAATCAAATCAAGACAAGTTACCAATCATATGATGACTAACTCCTAAATCAATGTGCCAAGCATTATCTTCATATTCTATTTTTGGTTTTTCTTGAAATTTTGATGTCTTATTGTATCATAGAATATGTTTGACAATATCTTATTTGAAAATTCTTCTTCATGATATTTGCTTCTTTGAACATATGAGGCTTTGAAAAATATTTCTTTGATGCATTCATTTTGTTCTTTTTCACAATAATTCTTTTAAATTTCTTCTTTTATTTCCTTTTATGTGGAATTCCTTATTACTCCCAAATTAAAAAAAATTAAAAATATCTTTTAAATTTTATTTCAATTTTCTTTTACTCTTTCTTCTTCAATTCTCCACTCATCAATTTTTCTTTAATTTAATTTCTCTTCAATTTCAAATTAATATTTTCCTTCAATATTTCATTTTAATCTTCTTCAAATTTTAAAATTTAATTTCAAATTTCATTCACTTCTTATAACTCTCTTCAATTCCAATTCTAATCAATTTATTTCTTTCAATAATATTTTTCTTCTTTCTTCAAATTTTTATTATTCAATTAATTTCTTCTCCTACTTCAATATTTCATTCAATTTCTTCTTTCACTTCAATTTACTTTTCATCTTTCAATTATTCTCTTTCCTTTTTCTTTTTTCAATTCTCAATTTCAAATTTTCAAATTTATTTTCCTTTCAAAAATTTCAAATAAGTTTTCACTTCTTATAACTCCCTTTAATTAATTAGTTCTCTTATTATATCTCCCGAAAATCAACATTTCAATTTATTTAATCCTTAAAATTTTAATAATCAATTTACCTTAATATTATTATGACTCCAAATTAATTTCAATTCTCCACTTTAATTAATTTTGTTGCTCCAAAAATTAATTCCCTCCAAATTTCATAACCCTTTCAATTAATTTCAATTCTCCAATTTAATTATGTTTTCTCATAAATAGATGATAAAATCTACTCCAAATTGCAATCAAAATCTATTAACACCCTATTGGAGGTCCACAAAAGGTTTTAGCTAGATATGAACAATAGAGATCTTAGTTGTCATCCCCCTAGCGATTAGTAGTTGATACTTCTAGACCCCTAGAGGTTAGTAGTAGAGGTCATCTAATCCTTGGTGGTTGCATTCCAGATCCTATACTAGATACAAAATTGATAAAAAATAGACAAGTAGGGTAAGCAAGGTATGTTTCTTGGTATGTTGTAATATTTTTATGTTATGCTCTAGGTTTAATCAAGTTTTGTAGCATTTTTATTGCTTGCATCCTTTTGTTGACTTGGGCCTAACCAAGGTAGGCCTATTTGATGCTATTGACTTCTTATGGTTGGTTGTGTGTAGGTACCATGGAGATGCAAGCAACCTAGGGTGGTCAAGCAACCAAGGCTCCAAAACCCACCCATCCTTTGAGGTGGCATAAAAGACTATTTGGACACCATTTTGTGAACTATTGTAAAAGTGCAACTCCCATCTTTGGAATTTCCTATTTGTAAGCCCCAAGAAGGCATTTGTAAAATATTATTGTAACATTTTTATTGATCAATAAAAATAGTGTGTCTTCTATCCCACACTACCATGACCTTTTCAATAAGACATGAAACACATCCATAGGTATAATATCACTTAGTATCTCATCTTTGTAAGAACCAATTTAAAAGTTCTCCATATATTATTTATTTACCAAAAGTTGATGTCCCCTTTGCAACCATGAGACTCTATATGGATTTGGGAGTTCAATATTCTTTAATCCAAGCTTTTATACCATTTATGTAGACACTAGATTATTCATAATATTGTTGTCCACAATCACTTTGCAACATTTACCTCTTGACTTACAAATGATCCAAAACATGTTTCTTCTTTGCTTAGGTGCATGCACCTAATTTTTATGTTTTAACAACACCCTCTTCATCATAAATAAATTTCTTTGTTCTAGTTTCTCCATGTGCTTTGGTGAAGCAATATTCTCTTCATCTACTTATGCAATCTAGTTATAAGATTATTTTTCGTGTCTATTGGTTTGTTGCATTGCATTGGAGGACATTCATATACTCTATGTTCTTCTTCCAGACATCTATAACACTTACCAGTAAAACCACATCCTCTACCTCTATGAAATCAACCTCATCCTCTTGATAGTTCACCCTTTTCTTGGGTACTTTGGTTGAAATTGCTTTGAGAAGTACTAGCTTCTCCTTCTAGACTATGCTACCCTCTACAACTATTTGATTGTTCTCTTCCTCTAGAGAACTATCCTCCTATGGAATTATTTTGTTGATAATGATTCAAATTTTCTTTTTCCTTGAGTGCATATTGATATACCTCCTTGACTATTCTAACTCAAAGCATAATAATTTTATCATGTATGGATAACCTTAGTCCATTGATATATATTTTGCCAATTTTTCCTTGCCATCTTCAATATGACCTGCTCTTATGTCAATTTACAAAACCCTTTTGTATACTCCTTTGCTCCCATATCATTTTGCTTTAGATTTTATAGTCTTCTAAACAACCCTATTTGGTAATCAACAAGCAAAAATTTAGACTTCAATTTGATTACAAACTTATCCCAAGTTTAAATTTATCCTTCTTTTTTTGTTATCCCTTCATTTGGACATGATCTCATTAAATCTAAGCATGTCCCTTTAGTCACGTACACACAAATTTGATCCACTTTGGATATTCTATAGAATCACAATAGAAGAATCTCTCCATGTATGTTATCTAATATATTAAATATCCCAGGATTAAGCTTCTATTAAAATTGGGGGTATCCTTCTTTGGCTTACACTAAAACAATGGATTAGTAATTGGGGGGTATTTATAGTGATACCTAATCTCCAATTAAATGCTTAACTCAAGGTGACATAAACTAATTTGAAGGTTAAATTATAAAATATTAAATATATTAAATCCTTTAATTAATATTTGTTATAGATGTGGTTTAACCACTATCACTATTGTATAAATATATCAAATTTCCCATATGCTTACATAAATATGACCATAGGCATACATAGAAGTTGCCCATATGCTTACATATAAGGTGTCCATAGGCTTGTATATAAAATACCCATAGGTTTGCATTGAAAATGCCCATAAGCTTACATAGAAAATGTTTGTATGGTTATATTCCTACAATATTATATATAGAATTCCCATAATATTACATTGCATTTATCCGTAGGCTACCATCAAATATATCATAAACACTTCATCATTATCATCCTTGGACAATAATGTTAGATTATAGATAATTCAACACCCCCATAATTTGAGTTGAGGGGATAAGAAGAGAAGACATACATATTCCCTTCCCCCATAATGAATGCTCCAATGGGCCAATAAATTATTTTATATTTTCTTGCCAAAATACATGAATCGGATCAACCCTTTTCCAAATATGAAGTCATGAATCCATATTATAGATCCAAGATTTTGAGATTCTTGTGATAAGATCTTCAATATGTAATATGATGACCATAATTTATCCTTCAATCTCAACAAACAACAATTAAATTATAAACCAATGTGTAGGTTTCAGAATAATCAACCATTATGGATAGAAAGGGACTTGCAAAAATAAGGTGTTCCTTGCAATGATCATCTACAACACTATAACAAGTCCATGATCTAATGTTATCAATGCATAGAGCTCAAAAAATGTGTGATCTAAAAATATAGGCCTAAAATGGTTCCACATATAGATTTTATGGCCTCTATAAGTTTAGGCATATTAGTAGGGTAAAAATGAAAAATTAAGACTCTAAATGTTAATATAAAAATTCACTAATCAACATATTCCAAATGTCACATCATGCCATCATGAGGAGATAAAAAATTTATCTTGGATGAGGTTCAAACAAGTAACCTCAAGCCTGCAAAGAAGCTTACCAACTATTTAAATTTACAATATTTTTCAAAAATATTCCAAAACATGCATTCACCACAATCGTATGCAATAAAGAAGAAAAGACAATTAAAATATAGACATAGTAAATAATGCAAATAAATGAAGACGATAAGAAGTATAAGGTGGGTGCTTGTGGGAAATCCAATTTATCACATTTCATCCACACTTATGATACAAATGAATCCTCATTGATGGGTATATATAGTGATACAAAATCCCCAATAAGAGATTAACCTCAGGCTGGCAGAACCTAAACCTTGAGGTTAACCTTACAATAAAATAATAATAAATTATCCTTTCAAATAAGGTTATCCATAAAGATGGATTAACCAATACTACTAAGTGTGAAATATAAAGAGGGCATGTAGGATTAATGTAAGTTATCTTTGCATTCATGTAGAAGTTCTCCATGGTTGGGCATGAGAGATTCATGCCAATATTCATAATGGTTGCGCCAATGGGATGACAAAAAAGTATCTTATTACTATATTTGACCTTGTAATACTATATCCATGCCTTGTAAAACCACATTTTTAGATATATTCTATGCTAACTCCTCAACTATAGTTTCCAAGGGGTCAACTCAACTTGTATACTCCTTTAGGATCTATTATAAGTTGTTATGTATTCCATGGTTTAGCTTATAATATCCTCACCATCACTTCCTCATTCCTTCCTTATACTACTTGCTTTGCATGCAAACCACCACTATAATCTCCCTTGAGACACATAACTATCTACCCATATTTCATTACATTTTTTTTGTGTTATTATGTTGCTTTTTAAGTAGAATTGATTAATTTTATTCAAAATTTACCATATAAATTGTTATAATATACGTATGTTGTAATTGATATAATAAAATAACAATAGATTATTAATACCTATAATAACTAAATAACATAAAAAAAATTGAAATGTTAACACATAGACATAGATCCAACTCATTATAGTAAGTAATTGTTTATGTTAGACTCATGTGATTAAAGGTTTGATACAATTTGATAATACATTAACCTAAAATGATTAAAAATATATATTATTTAATTTATAAAATAAAATATTGCAACATTGGTTTTATAATTGATTTTTGGTTTTTTGGGGGGAAAATGAGCTCTGGCGATTTTTTTCTCTGAACTAGGGTTTCTGGATCTTCAAAAAATCTCTGGCTTCTGCTGGCTTGCAGAAGTGTCTTTGGGGTACGATGGATCTGAAGGTTCGATCGGTGCCCCAGGAGGGTCCAATGGGGACTTCTTTGGCTCCTTTTCCAGGAAGTACCAGCTCTTACGCTGATTTGTTTAAAGAAGATTCTCCTCTGAAGAATGTCGAATCCCAAAAGATGGCATATAAAAAGCTCTTCACGGCTGCTAGGAATAGGTCTTCAGCACGTCGTGTGAATGGTTGTTTGCCGCAGGCCAAATCCAGGCCAAAAATTGTCATTGAGCCCAGCATGGTTAAAGAGTTAGTCCTCTATAGAGCTAACCATGATTTAATCTGCAAGTTCATGAGTATTCGCCCTTCCCTAAGCTTTCTGCATTCTTGGATCCGCTAGAACTGGGAGCCCCACGATGAGTATTCATTGTGGTTTATTAGTAATGGTTATTTTATTGTCAGCTTCTCGGCTCTGGCCGATAGAAATAAGGCATTCGAGTCAAAGAAGAAAAACCATGGCCTGACAAGGCTATTTGTTCAACCATGGAGGGTAGGATTCGATCCTCATGTTGAACCTATTGCTGTACCAGTATGGATTCGACTATATGCTCTTCCAATGGAATTCTGGGGTGAGCAGGTATTGGCAATGATTGGAAATTCGATTGGTAGACATCTGGGTGTTGCCAGAGACACTATTGAAGGGAGCATGGTAGTGTATGCTCGAATATGTGTGGAGATGGATCTCAGCCAGCCTTTGCCGACAGAGTTGGAAATTGAATTGGTAGGTCTCTCTTGGATTCAACAACTAGACTATGAGGCCCTACCCTTTAGATGTAGGGTTTACCACAAGCATGGACATTTGGCCTGTTTCTGTCCTATTAATATGAATGCCAATATGGAGGCCCCTTCAGGAATGCCAAACCTGCCTAAAGAGGATAAGGTTGCACTTAATAAAGATCCTATTAGCACCTATCAGGGCCAGGAAGCTCAGAGAGAGGGTTTTGAACAGCCCAGAAGAAAAAGACGAACAAAGAAAAAGGAGGGAAAGGAGCAATCTCATCTCAGGCCTGCCAATAGGTATGAGATTTTTAAGTCATTGGTTGATGAAGAGGATCAATCTATGGAGGGCTTGGAGGGTTTCAAGGAAACTTCTATTGTTCCCGGGCAACTTCCCCTCTCATCTTATCCCGTCATACAGTAGGTAGTTGATCCCTGTGAGGTATCACAGCCAGTGTGTTATGGTGCCTTAGTAGTCCATAACCAGGAGCAGATAGTATCTCAGGATGTTCGCATGGGGATAGCAGAGAAGAATAGGGAAAGGCCATCTTTGGGGATAACCCAAGTAGAAAAAAGATCAAAAAATAGCAATTCTCAGGGAGTAGGTAGAAGATCCAATAAGGAGTTGCTAGTAGCCCAGGGAGACAAATTGATCATGGGAGGATCGGTGAGGACAATTGACTCTTATTGCTCCCAGGATAACCCATGATTATACAATCTTGGAATGTGATGGGTTTAAACAGCAGAACCCATCAATCTGCTATTCAAAGATTATTAGAGAATAGCAATACTGACTTTTTGCTTTTACAAGAGACTAAGATGTCTTTGGATCTTATGTCTAAAATAGTCAACAAAATTTGGAGGGGTGCTAGTCATATGGATGTGGCTGCCCAAGGTGCCTCAGGGGGGATTGTTACTCTGTGGAACTCTCTGGAATGGTCTACAATAGAACACCTTGCCTGGAGGGGTGTTCTCACTTCTCTTTTTAGGAATAATGTCTCTACGAAATTTGTTCTAATCACTAAATTTTATGGATCTCAAAACCTAGAGGGTCAGAGGCGACAGTGGAAGGCTGTGCATGACATGCGAGCATCAAGGGAAGATCTAGAATGGATTATAGCGGGGGACTTTAACGTTAAATTATCTTCTAGAGACCAGGAAGGGGGAACACCTCTTTTGGATCCAGGGGACCGTTTCATGATTGCTCAAGTCCAAGCTTTGCACTTTGTGGACATTAAATGTCCTGGCAATAACTTCACTTGGACTAATAAAAGGTGGGAGCCACATAGTAGGAAGGTGAAGCTAGATCGCTTTCTGCTTTCAGAGGAGGCATTTGTAAAATGGAATATCAATTTTTAGATTTTAGCAGGCCCTATTTCTGATCACTATCCTATTCTATTGGAAGGCGGGACTAGGATGGGGCACCATCACAAACCTTTCAGATTTGAGAATTTCTAGCTTTAGAAAGAAG
The DNA here is from genome assembly GCA_028583015.1 of Wollemia nobilis. Lineage (NCBI taxonomy): Eukaryota > Viridiplantae > Streptophyta > Pinopsida > Araucariales > Araucariaceae > Wollemia > Wollemia nobilis. The sequence continues at coordinate 12,080,816 of JAQPPZ010016869.1, read as the reverse complement.
AACTTCGAAAGAAAATCCCACAATGGTGGGAAGAAGGCCACCCAAATTATGGGAGAGCAATGTTAAGAATCCACAAACAACTTCAATATGTCAAAACTCAGTTGAAATATTAGAGGCGTTCTAATAAAATTGACTTTCAAGCCCAAAGAGCTTCGTTGGTGGCCCGTTGGGATGAGGTCCAAAAACAATTCAGAGGAGTAATAACTGACCAGCTCAAAGTTGAGGATGATGCCTTGCGTACAGCGGTTGAGGACATTGACAACTAGGAGGAGATCTATTGGAAGCAGAGAGCAAGAACCTCCTGGTTATTAGAAGGGGATAGAAATACAAAATTCTTTCATCGGACTGCTTGTGCTCGAAGACGGATGAATAAGATGGAGGTCCTTCAAGATGAGAATAGTCATTCATTTGATACTCTTCCAGGTATACATTCCCATGCTATGGATTATTTTTCTAAGCTTTTTAAGGAAAGTGTGGTTCAAGATGTAGAGGCCCAAAATGAAGTTATTTCTGTCATACTCGCTATTATTTCGAAGGATGAAAATCAGGCCCTCCTCAAACCCATTGATAGGGATGAATTGAAAACTGTGGTCTTTGGAATGAGCACTGGTAAAACTCCTAGTCTAGATGGCTTCCCAATTGAGTTCTTTCAGGCTTTTTGGGACTACTTAAAGGAAGATGTAAGGGCTGTTGTTGAAGATTCCAGAGAAAATAAGAGAATGCTTACAGTTATAAACCACACATTCATTACCTTGATTCCAAAAGGGGAGGAGAGGTTTCATATTTCAGATTATAGGCCTATTGACTTATGTAATGTGTTGTACAAAATAATCACAAAGGTAATGGCTGAGAGCCTAAAACCTCTTCTTCACAAAATTATCTCCTCTAAGCAAGGGGGCTTTGTTGAGTGATGGCAAGGCTGGTTGTGGCCCAGGAAGCAATCCATTCAATGCACACTTCTGGTAATAAAGGTATGTTCATTAAATTGGACATGTCAAAGGCTTATGACAGGGTTGAATGGAGTTTCTTGGCTAAAATGATGGCAGCCTTCGGCTTCTCTCAGGGCTAGATTGAGTGGATCATGAGCTATGTCTCTTCCTCGACTTACTCTGTGCTTATCAAGGGCCTTCCTTTGCAACCTTTTGGAGCTTCTCGGGGTCTGCGCCAGGGGGATCCCTATTCCCCTTATATTTTTCTCATTCTAGCTGAAGGTCTTGGTAGAATTTTCTTGAGGAGAAGACAACAAGGCAGATTATTGGGTAATAGGGTGGGGGATGAAGTTTTATCGCACCTACAGTTTGTGGATGACACTGGCTTGATGGGAGTGGCCAACATCAAGGAAGCAAGAACGATTAGGGATACTCTTAATGTCTATCTCAGGGCTACTCAACAGGTCATTAATGACAAGAAATCCAAAGTGGTATTTTTTAATCTGGAGCAAAGGCTTCAAAACAAAATTTTAGAAATCCTGGGATTCACTAGGACTTCTCTCCCTGTGGTTTACTTGGGGATCCCCTTGCACTTCAAGAAGCTGAAATTAGACACTTGGAGGAATTTTTTGGAGTGTATCAAGGACAAAATTAATCACTGGTCTCACAAGTGGTTAAGTTATGGTGGTATATTAACGTTCTTACAGTCAGTCATTCAAGCCATGCCAATCTACAAATTTTCTATCCTGGCTACCTCGCTTACAATATGGAAAGAGTTGGATAGGATGGCTAGGAAGTTTTTGTGGGAATGATCTAAGGGAGAGAGAAAGTGGGCCTTAGTGGGCTGGGATAAAGTCACCCAACCCAAGGTAAAATGTGGGCTAGGACTGAGAGGATCCAAGTTAAATAATCAAGCTTTGGCTGGAAAGTTGTACTAGAGGTGGATTTCCCAACCAACTTCCTTATTCAGTAGAATCCTAACTAGTAAATATTTGGGTCAAGTTAACCCCAATGAGGTGGGTCGTTTCCCTCTGGATGGTACTATATCCTTAGTGTGGCAGGCTCTCAAGCTAGGATCTCAGGTTATTAAAGACCAATTGTTTTGGAAAGTGGGGAGAGGGGAGAAGGCTCGTTTCTGGACCGATTCATGGGATCAGTACCCACCCATCATTGTTGAATTCCATGAGTTAATTCCAATAAAATATGCCACATAAGCCAAGGGTTGGGTCCAAATTGAAAGTTATTTCAACACTACTTAGCTGGGGGAGTATAAGTTTAAGAAGTTTAAGAGGTTGGAGGAGTGGCCAATTCCAATCCCCCCGGAGTTGGCACCCATCTTGACCAAAATCTTGACATAAAGGTTTCTCACAGGGGGAGACGAGGAGGATGAATTAGCTTGGGGCTATGGGAGCCTTGGTGTTTATACAGTGAAGGATGTATATGATAAGATCATCCCAGAGCCTCCCCCCATTCTTATTCGATTGAGGATTGGAGAAAGATTTGGCACTCCAAGGGCTGGCCAAAAGTAAACTTTTTTGCCTGGCAGTTTATGCACAATGGAATTCTCACTTTGGACAATCTCAGATGTAGAGGAATCATCGGCCCTTCTCAATGTGTTTTATGCCACAAAAATGAGGAAACAGCTGATCACCTGATGTTTGAGTGCCCTTTCATGCGTCAAATTTGGAAGCGATGGTTCTCTCACTATAAAATCCAGGTTAATGGTGACATGAATCGGACTAATATTTGGGAAAGATGGAAGCGGGGTAGATTTAAATCCAAAGCTCTTCAAATTGGGTGGGAGCTTGGCTTATACTTCATTTGGTGGCAAGTGTGGTTGGAGAGAAATGCTAGAATTTTTAGAGAAACCTTTTCCTCGCTAGATGGAGTTTGGCAGGTCATCTGGAGCAAAGTCATAGAAAATGTTGTCGTCTACGCTAAAGAGGAAACTCAGGTTGGTCTTGGGCCAATGGAAGAGGAAGTTGAAAAGAAAGAGGGACAGGACAAAGCCAGTTGGAAACCACCCCCAGAAGGCTGGATTAAAATCAATACTAATGGTGCTGCAAAGGGCAATCCGGGTAGTGCCAGAATTGGCATGGTCTACTAGAATCATGAGGGATCAGTGCTCTATTGGGAACTGCAGGGCTTGGGAAGAGCCACAAATAATGAAGCAGAAGCCATTGCTATCAAATCTGCTTCTATTTGGGCAGTTACTCAGGGCCACAGGAGGATAATTCTTGAATCTGATTCTCAAATTCTGGTTGGAGCTCTAAACTACATGAAGAACTTTGCGTTGAAAGCTTGGAGGTTGAGGATTCTGGTCTCTCAAATCAAGGAATTATGGAGGGAATTAGATGATGTGATTCTAGTTTATGTGAGTAGAGATTTAAACAAAGCGACTGATGGGTGCTGAGAAAGAGGTAGGGGTGCAGCTGCACAGTGACATGCCTATTGAAGATGAGGTGATTAGGCAGGGCCTTGAAAGATCCTTGAGCCAATGATCAAAGAAAAGCTAAGGGTGGTTTTTGTCATGATATCACGACCTATTGCACCATCACGGCATTTGCAGGTAAGCTATCATGATATTGCGACATGTTGCACCGTCGTGGCCACTGGAGGAAAGTTGTTGTGATATCGCGACATGTTGCACTGTCACGATCGCTGGAGGAAAGTTGTCACGATATCGTGACATGTTGCGTCGTCGCGATCATTGGAGGAAAGTTGTCATGATATCGTGACATGTTGTGCCATCGCGGTCATTGGAGGAAATTTGTTGCGATTTCACGACATGTTGCATCATCACAACTACTGGAGAAAAGTTGTCGCGATATCGTGACATGTTGCGTCATCGCGGCCGCTATGGGAAAGTTGTCATGATATCGTGACATGTTGCACCGTCACGGCCACTAGAGGAAAGTTGTCACGATATCACGACATGCCATGCCATCGTGGCTGCTAGAGAAAAGTTGTCACGATATCGCGACATGTTACGCCGTCGTGGCCACTGTGGGAAATTTGTCGCGATATCATGACATGTTGCGCTGTCGCGACCAAGGGAGAAAATTTGTTGTGATATCATGACATGTTGCGTCGTCGCAGCCACTGGAGGAAATTGGTCGCAATATCGTGACATGTTGCGTCATCATGGCCAAGGGAGGAAAGTTGTCACGATATCGTGACATATTGCACCGTCGCAGCCGCTGGAGGAAAGTTTTTGTGATTTCGTGACGTGTTGCGCCGTCTCGGCCGCTAGAGGAAAGTTGTCACGATATCGCGACATGTTGCTTCGTTGCAGCCAAGAGAGGAAAGTTGTCGCAATTTCGTGACATGTTGCTCGATCGCGGCCAAAGGTGGAAAGGTGTCACAATTTCATGACATGTTGCTTCGTCGCGGCCAAGGGAGGATTGTTGCCATGATTTTGTGACATGTCGCGATTTCGCGACATGTCACGATTTTGTGACAAAGTTGACTTTTTGCGGTCAGAGGAGTCTTGTGTCGCGACATCATGACTTGTAGATTTTTTGCGGCCAAAGGTGAAGTCGGTGTTTGCTGCACGATTTTGCGACAAGTTGTTGTAACAGACCAATCAGCTCCCTCAGCTAGCTTGGTATTGGTTCAAGAGATTTGGCTCCATTGCAAATCTTCCTCTTCTCTTGTAATCATGTGCTTTCATTGTTTTCGGCTGGGATGTGTCTATTCCCAATTGTAACTGATCTTTGTTTTAATACATGTTTTTTTCAAAATTTTCAAAAAAAAACATTGGTTTTATAATTGGATGGGATACAATGAAATTACTTAAACATATTTAATGAGAGTGAGTAAGATTAACCTAAATTAAAGTATACTATAGTATTTATTGGAACAACCTATAAGAATGAATAAGGTGCCTCAATCAAGGATCCCCTCTTGAAGGCATTTTTTTCTTCCAAAGATATCCAAGAATTGTACTTGGATTCATTCTATTTTCCATTCCTTTGAATAACTTGATAACATAATAACTCATAGGAAGTGTATGACAAGTTGAAGCTTTAATCAAAGTTTTCTTTTGAATATATAAGTTCACATTGTCAATAGGTTTAGTTTTATCAAGATCTTCTATTTTTTACCTCTTCACATTTTTTTATTGCATAGTGGTTTACAAAGTATGACAAAGTGCAGTTTAATCAAAGATATAATTTTCACTAGTCCTTGGATTAGGTGAAGTGGTGGGGAACAAGGGTGAAACTTAATGTTTTTATAAAAACATGGACTTTTTAAGGTTTAGTAACAATTCTTGTCAAGTGTTATGAAATATTCTAATAATATAATATGACATAATATAATAATAAGATAATAAAATATGAATATGTTTCAACCCTATATAATTAATTTAGTAATTATACTTTCTAGAAACCTAGCCCAGGTTAGTTCTAGAATTTGTTATGCTCTTTTTGAAAATATTTTCAATATCCTCTTTGACCCTTCTCCTACTACTCCTTTTGAAGCTTCCCTAATTGATAGCCTAGGCCTATCTATCTTAGAAGGCACCCAAGCCAATCCTCCTAGACGACAAACCTCATGGACTCCTCATAGGGATTGGATCAAATTTAATTTTGATAGAGCTTCTAAAGGTAATCCTAGCCTAGCAAGGGCTAGAGGTCTCATTAGAAATGAGAAAGGTGAGATCATTGTTGCCTTTGCTAAAAATATTAGAACTCAAACTAGCCATTTTGCTAAGGTGAGAGTGCTCTTCCAAGGTTTGGCCCTTCTTGCTGGGATGGATGTCAACAAAGTCCTTATAGAAGGATATTTGCTTAATATCATCAACAACATAAATGGTAGATCATCCACTAGTTGGAATATAACTAATATTTTGGATAAATCAAAGAGGTTCTTAAATATATTTGAAAGCTTTCAATGTCAATATATTTACAGAGAAGGTAACTCATATGTGGACCTTCTTGCTAACTTGGGTACCCAAATTGAAATACTGAAGGTATAGAAAGGGAAATTTTCACATGAACTCATTATGGCTACAAGAAGAGACTATGGGCCTCTTATTGAAGGTTTATAATATGTTACCTATTGGGAGTCTTTGGGTCTCCTCTACCTCTACTCGAGAAGTTGGGTTCTTGTTCTCCTTGTGTTTTTCTTTGTCCTATCTCTCTTGGATAGTGATGTAATTATGTAAAGGTTTGAGGACCCTTTAAAAACCTTTTCTTTCCATTTTATCAAAAAAAAAAAATAGTAATTATACTTTCACTTAAAAAGTTATATAATATCAAGAAAAACCCTTATTAACATTCATTTAAAACTCACATTTTACCTCATTCAATTTTCTTGACACCTTTTTTTTTTTTTTTTTGAATTTACATGGTGGAATCGGTAGCCGCCACGAACTTGGGTAGGTTGTCCAGCTTTTTATGGCCACCAAAATATTTTGCATTATCCACCCCAGAATCCGCCACACAGATCTTCACGTAGTCCACCCCTATAACCACCATGCCACAATCATTTAAAACCTTTTATGCTGCTGAAAGCACCAGGAAAGGGACAAGTGTTCAGTCCGACGAGGCTCGAGATTTGAACCTTGGACCTTCGCACCCCTTATGGGGTTTGGATGAACCAATTGGTCTATACCTCGGACCTATTTTCTTGACACCTTTAAATGACATAAATATGTAATTAATTTAGAAGTAATATTTCTTGGCTCCTTTAAATAATTGACACATGTTTTCACTAGTCATTGGTTTGGGAGAAGTGGTAGAAGCAAGGATGAAACTGAATATTTTTATAAAAACATGAAATTTTAATTGAAAGGTTTAGAAATAATTTTTGTTAAAGTGCTCTATGATATTATGGCTTATCATAATAATATAATGATAACATGATAAAGTTTTAACATATTTCAATTTTATATAACTAATTAAAAATTATATTTTCACTAAAAAATTATATAATATCAAACTAACTTCTATTAGAATTCATTGAAAACTCACACTTGACTTCATCCAATTTTCTTGACTTCTTTAAATAACTTAAACATATAATTGATTTAAAACTTAAAAACATAACTTACTTTTCTTGTTAAATTAAATTCTTTTAATTTTTATTTATTTTTTAAATATATCATGCATATACAAAGATTTGAGACTATGAAGATGATTACCAAGTGCCAAAGGGCTTAGAACCTTGACCTCTTCACAAAGAAAACTCCCACTCATCACTCCATTAAAAACACATGGTATTAATTGATATTTTTGTATTTTTCACTCTCTATTATAACCTATTAAAAAAATAAAAGGGTTAAATTTTTTATTGAAGATGAATCTTCCATAACTTATGTTCACAAGACATGAAATTTGAGACCACAAGAATTATATCCCACATATAGGATCTAATCCTAAGAAATATTGTCAAATTTCAGGAATTTGAAACCTTGACATATTTTTTTAAACTAACGTGAAGTACAATGGGTGAGACAAATAGAGTTGCACTCCTCGGGGTTATAATAATAGATATCTCCCTTCCCATGATTCGATTCGAGGTCACCGATATGAAACACCAACAACATAACGCTAAGGTGTCATGTAGAGACAACCCTTGACTTTTTTTTTGTGTTGAAATAATGTAAAGTACAATGGGTGGCACAATTGAATCATACTCCTTAGAGGTATAACAACAAGAGGTATCCTTCATGATTTGAATGCAAGTTATCAATATGAAACAATTTTAATGCAAGTTATAAAAAAGAAACATCAACGACATACCATTGAGATGTCCCCACATGGATAAACCCTTAATATTTTTAAAACATGTCCACTCACCACTCCACAAATGCTTTATCAAAACCTCATTGTCATGATAAGTTCCTTTTAATTTTCTACATTTTAGTAGGTTTACAAAAATTATAATATCACATGCAACACACATGACTATGATGTTATGTACATGAATTACACACAAGTGAAAAGGAGGTTCCCGTGCAACCTAGGCTCTCCAAATCAATTCAAAAACCATAATATCATATCGTAATTTTACAATAAATCACATTGAAAACCCCTCATTTGGAATAAACATTTAAAAAGGTAGGACAATGAATTATTCCTTAGGAAGAAAAAAATCACATTGAAATTTAAAGTTTCTTTGGACCAATAAAAGGATTACAACAAATTAATCTATTTTAAATGTATGACATCTAACCCACATCTATATATAAATATATCTGTCACAACCACTTCAAGGTGTTCACTACGGTAAATACCTATCATTTTTATGTTGAAATGACATGTTTATTTTGACTGTGCATTGTAATATTAAAATCAAATCTAATAACCTAAATAATAGGTTATAATGGTGAATCTTAACATTTTGGGTCCTAATTTTAACAACTAAGCTATGAAATCCAAGTTGTATTGGAGATGGCTAACTTATTTTTTTTGTTTTTTGAAAAAATTGAAAAAACTTGTATTAAAACAAAGATCAGTTACATAAGGGAGAAGACCCTTCCCATCGATTACAAGGCGTGAAAATGCGACACAAACCACCTTTGACTGCAAAAAGTCAACAAGTCACGAAATCGCGACAGGTCGCGATATCGTGGCAACAAACCATCCATGACCGCGACGGAGTGACATGTCGTGATTTCACGATAGCAAACCAACCTTGGTCGCAACGAGGCAACAAGTCACGATATCGCGACATGTCGTGATATCGTGACAACTAACCTTCCCTAGCCACGACAGAGCAACATGTCATGATATTGCGACAACTATCCATCCCTAGCCGCGATAGAGCAACATGTCACGATATCACGACAATAATCCTTCCTCAACCGTGACAGAGCAACATGTCACGAAATTGTGACAACTTTCCTCCAATGGCCACGACGGCGCAACACGTCACGATATCACGACAACTTTCCTCCCATGGCCGCGTTGGCACAACATGTCATGAAATCACGACAACTTTCCTTCGAAAACTGTGACAGTGCAACATGTCACAAAATCATGATAGCTTCCCTCCAGTATCCGCAACGACGCAACATGTCACGATATTGCGACAGCTTTCCTCCAAAGGCCACGATGGTGAAACATGTCATGATATCGTGACAACTTTCCTCCAAAGGTCGCGATGGCGCAACATATCACGATATCATGACATATTCCAACCAAAGGCTGCAACAGTGCAACATGTCGTGATATCACGAAAACTTCCAACCAAAGGCCGCGATAGCACAACAGATCGCGATATCGCGACAGCTTCCCTCCAAAGGCCGCGATAGCACAACATGTCACGATATCACGACAGCTTCCCTCCAAAGTTTGTGATGGTGCACCATGTCACAATATCATGATAGCTTCCCTCCAAAGTCTATGATGATGCACCATGTCATGATATCATGACAGTTTCCCTCCAAAGTCTGTGACGGTGCAACATGTCGCGATATCGCGACAGCATCCCTCCAAAGGCCGCGATGGCACAACATGTCGTGATATCGCGACTGCTTCCCTCCAAAGGCTGCGACGGTGCAACAGGTTGTGATATCGTGACAAAAACCACCCTTAGCATTTTCTTTGCTCATTGTCTCAAGGATATTTCAAGGCCCTGCCTAATCACTTCATCCTCCAAAGGCATGTCACTGTGCAACTGCACCCCTACCTCTTTCTCAGCACCCATATTCGCAAGGAAATCGATCGCTTTATTTAAATCTCTACTCACATAAAAGGTGATCACATCATATAATTCCCTCCATAGTTCCTTGATTTGAGAGACCAAAATTTGCAACCTCCATGCTTTCGAAGCAAAGTTCCTCATGCAGTCTAGAGCACCAACCATAATTTGAGAATCAAATTCAAGAATTATCCTCCTGTGGCCCTGATTAATTGCCCAGATGAAAGCAAATTTGATAGCAATGGCTTTTGCTTCATTGTTTGTGGCTCTTCCCAAGCCTTGTAGTTCCCAATAGAGCACTGAACCAGCATGATCCCAGCAAACTACACCAATTCCGGCACTGCCCGGATTGCCTTTTGCAGCTCCATCAGTATTGATTTTGATCCAACCTCCTAGGGGTGGTTTCCAGCTAGCTCTGTCCTATCTCTTGTGCTCTTTAGCTCCCTCTTCTAGTGGCCCAGGACCAACCTGATTTTCCTCTTCAGCATAGATGGCAACAGTTTCTGTGACTTTGCTCCAGATGACCTGCCAAACTCCATCTAGCGAGGAGAAAGTTTCTCTAAAAATACGGGCATTTCTCTCCAACCACACTTGCCACCAGATGAAAAGTAAGCCAAGCTCCCAACCAATTTGAAGATCTTTAGATTTAAATCTACCCCTCTTCCATTTTTCCCAAATATTGGTCTGATTCAGATCACCATTATCCTGGAGTTTATAGTGATAGAACCAACGCTTCCAAATCTGACACGTGAAAGGGCACTCAAACATCAGGTGATTAGCTATTTCCTCATTCTTGTGGCATAATACACACTGAGATGGACCGATGATTCCTCTACTTCTGATATTGTCAAAAGTGAGAATTCCATTGTGCATAAATTGCCAGGCAAAAAAATTTACTTTCGACCAGCCCTTAGACTACCAAATATTTCTCTAGTCCTGAATCGAAAATGAATGTGGGGGAGGCTCTAGGAGGATCTTGTCGTATTCGTCCTTCACTGTATATACACCAAGGTTCCCATAGCCCCAAGCTAATTCATCCTCCTCGTCTCTCCCTGTGAGAAACCTTTCTATCAAGATTTTGGTCAAGATGGGTGCCAGCTCCGGAGGGATTGTAATTGGCCACTCCTCCAACCTCTTAAACTTCTTAAACTTATACTCCCCCATTTGGCTAGTTTTGAAATAACTTTCAATTTGGACCCAGCCCTTGGCTTCTATGGAAAATTTAATTGGTTGTAATTCGGGGTACGTAGCAATGATGGGTGGGTACTGGTCCCATGAATCAGTCCAGAAGCATGCCTTCTCCCCTCTCCCCACTTTCCAAAACAATTGGTCTTTAATAACCTGAGATCCAAGCTTGAGAGCCTGCCACACTAAGGATCTAGTACCATCCAAAGGGAAACGACCCACCTCATTGGGGTGAACATGACCCAAATATTTACTGGTTAGGATTCTACTGAATAAGGAGGTTGGCTGGGAAATCCACCTCAAGTACAGTTTTCCAGCCAAAGCTTTGTTATTAAGCTTGGAGCTTCTCAGTCCCAACCCTCCTTTTTCCTTGGGCCGGGTAACTTTATCCCAACCAACCAAGGCCCATTTCCTCTCCCCTTTTGCTCCTTCCCATAAAAATCTTATAGCCATTTTGTCTAGCTCTTTCCATATAGTATGTGGGGCAGCCAGGATAGAGAATTTATAAATTGGCATGGCCTGAATAATCGATCGTAAGAAAGTTAATCTACCCCCATAGCTTAACCATTTATGATACCAATGATTCATTCTATCTTTGATACCATCCAAAAGATCCTTCCAGATATCTATTTTTAATTTTTTGAAATGCAAAGTAACTCCCAAGTAAACTATTGGAAGAGAAGTCCTTGTGAATCTCAAGATCTCTATAACTCTGTCCTGTAGCCTTTGGTCAAGATTGAAAAAGACCACTTTGGATTTTTTATCATTGATGACCTAGTTTGAAGCCCTAAGGTAGACATTAAGAGTATCTCTAATTCCTCTAGCTTCCCTGAAGCTGGCCACTCCAACCAATCCTGTATCATCCACAAATTGTAAGTGAGTCAAAATTTCCTCACCCTCCTTGATACCTGTTAGCAGGCCTTGATGTCTTCTCCTCAAGAAAAGTCTACCTAATACTTCAACCAAAATGAGGAAAAGATAGGGAGAGCAAGGGTCTCCTTGACGAAGACCACGAGTGGCTCCAAAAGGTTGCGAGGGAAGACCCTTGATTAGAATAGAATAAGAAGGCGTAGAAACATAACTCATGACCCAATCTATCCAGTCCTGAGAAAAACCAAAGGCTGCCATCATATTTGATAGGAAACTCCACTCCACCCTATCATAAGCCTTGGACATATCCAGTTTAATGAACATTCCTTTATTACCAAATTTTTGCATTGTATGGATTGCCTCTTGAGTGAGAACCACACCATCCAAGATCTGTCTACCCTCAACAAAACCCCCTTGCTCTAAGGAGATGATGTTATGAAGGAGAGGTTTTAGCCGTTCAGCCATTATCTTTGTGATTATTTTATAAATCACGTTGCATAAGGTAATAGGTCTGAAATCAGAGATATGAGCCCCATCCTCCCCTTTTGGAATTAAAGTGATGAAGGTATGATTTATTGCCTTAAGCATTATTTTATTAGTTTTGGACTCCTCTGTGACAGCCAAAACATCCTCCTCCACAGTATCCCAAAAGGCCTAAAAAAACTCAATAGGAAAGCCATCTGGACCTGGAGATTTGCCAGTGCTCATTCCAAAGACCACATTCTTTAGTTCATCTCTGTCAATGGGTCTAAGAAGGGTCTGATTTTCTTCTTCAGAGATAACAGAGGGTATGACATCAATAACTTCATTCTGAGCCTCAACATCTTGCTCCATACTTCCCTTAAAAAGTTTAGTAAAATAATCCATTGAATGGGAATGCATACCAGGAAGAGTATCAAAGGAGTGTCCATTCTCATCTTGAAGGCTTCCATGTTATTCATCTATCTCCTAGCACAAGCTGATCGATGGAAAAATTTGGTATTTCTATCACCTTATAATAACCAAGTGTTTCTTGCTTTCTGTTTCCAGTAAGTCTCCTCTTGGTTATCAATGTCCTCCATCGCTTTGCGCAAGGCATCATCCTCGGTTTTGAGTTGCTCAGTAATTGTTCCTTCACTAAAGAGTTTTTGAACCTCATCCCATCTGGCCACCAAGGGAGCTCTTTGGAGCTAGAAATCTGACTTATTAGCTTGCCTCCATTGTTTCAGTTGAACTTTGACAAAATGAAGCTGTTTGTGGAATCTAAACATTGATGTCCCAAAATGCAGACGACCTTATTCCCACCACTACAGAATTTTCTTTCGAAGATCCTCATTTTGTAACCAAAAATTCTCAAATTTAAAAGGTTTATGATGCTGCCCTATCATAGTCCCTCCCTTCAACAAAATGGGAAAGTGATCTAAAACTGGGTCCTCCAAAATCTAGAATTTAGTGTTCCACTTTATAAATGCCTCCTATAAGACTAGAAAATGGTCTAGCTTTACCTTCCTTCTATGTGGATCCCTCCTCTTGTTAGTCCAAGTAAAGTAGGTTCCAGGGCCTTTAACATCCACTAAGTGAAAGGCCTGGACTTGGGCAATCAGAAGCCGATCCCCTGGATCCAAAATTGGGGTTCCACCTTCCCGATCTCGAGCGAGATAATTTAGCATTAAAGTACCCAGACAATAATCCGGTCTAAATCTTCCCTTGAGGACCTCATGTTATGTACAACTTTCCATTGGAGCCTCTGGCCATCAAGGTTTTGGGCCCCATAAAAATTTGTGATTAAGACATGTTCAGCTGTGACATTATTCCTAAAATGAGATGTGAGAACACCCCTCAAAGCTATATGTTCTATTGCAGTCCATTCCAGAGGGTTCCAAAAAGTAACAATCCCCCCTGAGGCACCTTGGGCAGCCACATCCATATAACCAGCGCCCCTCCAGATTATATTAACTATTTTACACATAAGATCTAAAGACATTTTTGTCTCCTAGATAAGAAAAAAGTTTGTTCTACATTTTCCTAAGAGTCTTTGAATAGCAGATTGATGGGTTCTACTGTTTAAACCCCTAACATTCCAATATTGAATAATCATTGAAAACCTTGAGAGCAGTAAGAGTCAATTGTCCTCACCGATCCTCCAATGATTAGCTTGTCTCCTTGAACTGCTAGCAGGTCCTTATTTGATTTTCTACCCACTCCTTGAGAGTTGCTATTTTTGGATCTCTTTTCCACCTGAGTTATCCCTAGGGCTGGCCTTTCTCTGTTCTTTTTTGCAATTCCCATGCTGACATCCTTAATTACTGGCTGTGCTTGGGAGTGCACTATCAGTGCCCTTGCATTCTCTGGCTATGGTAACTCAGTGGAATCAATCACCTATTCTAAGATAGGGGTAGATGAAGGAGAAGCATGAGTGTGGATGTTATTGTCCTCAATATTCCCATCCACTCCTTCCATGACTTGATCCTCTTGATCTACTAGTGTCTTAAAAATTTCATATCTATTGGTTGGCTTGAGTTGTGATTGCTCCTTACCATTTTTCTTTTGCTTTCTCCTTCTTTTGGGCTGTTCAAAGCCATCTTTCTAAACATCATTACCCTGAGGAGTATTGGATGTTTCTTTGGCAAGAGTAGACTTACCCTCTCTAGGGTGATTTGGCATTCCAAGCGGGGCTTCCATTTTTGTGTTCAAAATATTTGGACAAAACCGGGCCAAATGCCCATGTTTGTGGCAAACTCTGCATCTGAAGGGCAGAGCCTCATAATCTAACTGTTGGATCCAAGATATTCCTTCCAGTTCAAGTTCCACCTCTGTCAGTAGATGCTGGCTAATATCCATTTCCATGCAAATTCTTGTAAAGACAGCTGTGTTACCTTCTATGGTGTCCTTGGAGACGCCCAAATGTCTACCAAGGGAGTTACCAATCATTTCTAGAACCTGCTCACCCCAAAACTCCATTGGAAGAGCGTACAACTGGATCCAAATCGGGACAGCCATGGGTTCAATACAAGGATCGAAACCCACTCTCCAAGGTTGAACAAATAACCCTGCCAGACCATGGTTCCTCTTTTCTGATTCAAACGCCCTGTTTCTATCGGCTAGAGAAGAAAAACTAATAATGAAATACCCATTGCTAATAAACCATAAGGAGTACTCACCATGAGGCTCCCAGTTCTATCTGACCCAGGTATGCAAGAAATTTAGGGTAGGTCGGATACCCATGAATTTAGAGATCAGATCATGGTTAGCTCTGTATATGATTGTGTCTTCAACCATCTTTGGTTCGATGACAATCTTGGGTCTGGAGGCGGATTGTGGGAGACATCCATTAACTCGATGTGCTGTTGAACTCTTGCTAGTGTTCTTGAAGAGCGTATGAAGAGTATTTCTCTGAGCTTCGTCATTAGAAGATGAAGAATTTTCTTTTAGCAATTCAGCGTAAGAGCTCTTTCTCCCAGAGAGAGGGTCTGGAGGAGACCCCATTGGGCCCTCCTAGGGTAGCAAACATTCCTTCAGATCCACAATATCTAGAAAAACTCTATGACAACCCACCTGAAGCCCTGGATTTTCCTTCGCTCCACAAACCCTAGAACATCGCTTGTCGCCTGCTCAAAAATTTTCCCGCAAGTTCGCCAGAACTCAAAATCACCTTTAGGACTATCTTTTAGATGGCTAACTTATTAGGACCAACTTTGAAGTAAATTATTGAAATCTAAATACTATCCCTTACAAAATATAAAATATCTTCCTCATTTTATAGTAACATGAGAGGGATCAGATACCTAGAAAGCTATAAGGAAAGGGGGATCACTATCAAAGAAGGGTTATACTGAAAAGTAGAGGATGGTAGGAATCATAGACTATGGGAAGATTATTGGGAATAATTCCTCCCTCATAATTTATCAGTACACCCACTTAATAGGACTCAAATAAAATTTTCAAAGGAAAGGGTGGTATCTCAAAGGCCATTAACTTTAAACTACCAAATCAATTGTAGGCCAATCTTAGTAAGTGGCATGTCCTAAAGGAGGAGCTAAGGGAAGAATGAATTGAGGAGAAAAGAGAACTAACAAAAATCTTGGATAATTGAAAGTGGTCAAGGAACAGTGGACCTGATCAACTAGGTTGAAGGCATAACTAGTTAGGAATTTACATTATCAAATAAGGTTACAAAAATATTATCCACAAGACTCAAATTGATTTAAATCCCCATGTATGGCCAAAGATAAACTACTTTATGTGGTTGGTTGTACATACAAGTATTATGACTCAAGATAACTTGAGGAGACATGGATTTATTAGATCCAACTAGTATTTAATGTGTCACTAAGAGGAGGAAACAATGGGCCACCTCTTTTGTGTGTGTCCCTATGCCCAAACAATATGGAATTTGTAGTACAACATTTTTTGTAAATAAAAAGACCCATTCCCATTGAGAAAAACTATTGTGACTATTGGAAGACCAATAGATTCAATTCAAAGACCTTGAAGATAGCTTAGGATTTGGATTTGGGTTTCATCTGCTGATAATTTTGGTTGGAAAGTAACAATAGGATCTTCAAATAATAATTTAGACTAGAGGAAAGAATTTGGGACACTCTAATTAGGAAAATTCTAGATACAGTGTAGACTAGAATTCAATAGGACTCTTAGATGGCAGAGAATGAAGCAGATATATGGATACAACTCCAGAAGCAACTACAATATGACAACTAAGAAAGGAAGTATAAGAATATAAAGAGGTATTTGTAAATTTAGAATGAAGTCTAGGTATTCAAAAGGAGAGGGTAAATGGAAAACTTAAGGGGTCATCCAATAGGGAATAAAACATCTAGAAGTTGGATAATCAAAGAAACAAAGCTGAGCCACATTTTGAGCCTTTCCAAGAAAGACAGGTTAACAAAAGTAAATGTATAACTTGAGTTATTTTAATAAATTTTTTAACCTTTTTTTTTTTTGGTCATAGGGTTTTTTCATACTAATCAAATCTAAATTTATTGCCCTAGGGGACAACGTAACTTTTCATGTTTTAGTTCTTCTTCGGGAGGTCCAAAGTTCAAATCACGGTGTGTGTGGCTTTGTGTTAATTTCCCTATTGATAAGCTCAACTTTCCCCCTTATGAGAGGTCATGGTGGGATGGAGATGCCCAACCTTGAGTGTTGGTTGTAGAAGTTTCTCACACTAACCAAATAAAAAATCAAAATAAAATGTTTTTCCATTATAATTATTTTTGTTATATAATAAAAATATTTTACTAAAAAAAAATTATTATTACAAATTTTAGTTATCCTCTCGACTAATATCAAAACCATATTTGCAATCAAGGCTATGGTTAAGGGGATCTAAAAATATTGAGCAACCCCAACTGATTGATAATGAAATTTTGAGACAATTATGGAAGCAATATGAGAATTTCTTCAACATGTAATATATAAATCATTTGAAACAAAATAAATCAATTTGTCAAGATTTTGTCTGCCCTATGCAAATAAGTAGTTTATACAGGATCAAAATTTTAGTTGATCAGGGCACTTGGTATCCTATGGATGAAAATATATCCACTATAGATGTATTTTTTTTATTATTTTGAAGATTTTCAAACTGGAGACAAGATTGAGATTTGCTCACAGATAAAAAAAAAGTTCAAAATATTGGATAGATTATTCATGAAATTTTTTGGTATATTATTCCAATTTTGATGTGGAAATTTTGCCCACAAATTCAAGAATTTCTACTTAAGGAAGAAATCATCGAAGATATAATGAAAGAAGAGTCATCTATTAAACTTTTGATGGAAGGTATAGAAGAATATCTAGAAAATTGAATGGAAGATGAGTTGTCTATTATCAAAAGTTTGATGAAAGAGATAAAATATCTAGAAAATTTGATGGAAGATGAGTCTTCCATTAAAAAAATTCTTGAAGATGAAATATTTTTGAATGAAATTGAAGAGTGGAATCTGGACATTAAGGAAGGCTTTTTCAATTTATTGAAAAAGCTATATTGTGTATGTATTAGGAAAATACTAAGTATTAGTAAAAATGGTTTAAATACATGGAAAAAATGGATCTAGAATCTTTTGAAATTGAATTCAAGAAATCCTTTTGTATGAAAATATAAAAACTTTGGCGATGGATTCTCCTTATCAAAGTTTATTTTAAAAAACAAAGGATCTTTTTCTTCATAGACTAAAAAGGAAGTTCCTGAATAGGAGGCCTTTGAATAAGATATTCTTAAAGAGGAGGTTCCTAAAGATCCATTTTTTGAATAGTTTTGTGACTAGCCAAAGGCTCTATGCACTTGGAAAAAATATCTTGAAGAGTATATTCAAGTTTCAAACTCTAACTTTTTAAAATTTATGTTCATCGGTCAAATCAATGGTTAAATTGGATCTTAGAAATTTTTGACTTTTTTAGAAGATACTATTCAATGGGTAAATTAGTTGTTAAAGTAGTAACTTGAAGAGGAAGTTCCTGAAAAAAAGGTTCTTGAAGAGGAGGTTCTTGAATAAGAGGAGAAACATCCTAAAGAGTAATCCCCAGAATGGGATGACTGTGATGAGTATATTTTTATGCCTTCTGAAGACCCTATTGAAGAAACAAGACTTGCTCTTCAAATTAAAAAGCTTCTTTAGAAGCTTCGTGAAGAGATAAAAATAAAAAGGAGAAAATTGATAGAGAGTAAAAACGTGATATGGATCATGTCACTGATAAAACAGTATTATCAACAAATTCCATGCAATTATTTTCATTATCTAATAAATCAATAATCAATTGACTCATTGGTATCTCATTCAAAACAGATTGTGCTATTATTCCTTCATCGATCAATTTTTTTCTTTTTAAATATCCGAAATTTTGAATAAGAATTGATGAAAATTAGTTTTTACAACTTATTACAAAGTGGTTCTAACAAATTACTCAAAAATTGAATAATCTAATAAGGTCATCCAATAGTTGATTATATAATTCTAATCTCTTCTCCTTTATAATCATTCCTCATGAGGTGTTGTAATGATCCTCACCCCCATAAGAAAAGCAATAATGGAACTTCTATTATCAAAAATTAAATTTATGTTGAGCCTAGAATGAAAATTAGACCACTAGTTAGACAGTAACTTAGGGAGGTATGTATAAATTAACAACTTATTGTCAAATAAGTCTATAAAAATAGATAAGTTAAAAAAAGCTGAAGAAATTCCTTCAGTGGTAAACGAATATCAATTGGGACCAACACTCTGTATTCATTTAGATCAAACACTCTGTTTCTCAATTTAAAATAGTTCCGTGTAAAATTAGAACTAAAATAAGAGCTATAAATGAGATGTTTCAAACCGTTTTTCAAGTATTTGGTTTGAGTGGACCAATTGTACAAAATTAAATTCAGATTGATATATTTATAAGTCTGAAGATTAGATTGATTAAACCATTAGTTTTGACCTTTTATCCAACTTGATGAATGCTAGTTAATTGTATTTTGCATTACATTATTCAAACTTTCATTTTCTATCCAATTTACTTGAATTGGATCTTTTGAATTATGGCCAAACCTGAAATCTAATTTATTGAATATATTTTCAATATGGTATTTCTTGAAAGCTTTTTGGACAAAAAAATTGCTTTTGAAAATACCCTTTAACTTTCATCTTATATTGAATCAATATTAGTCATACCAAAGTTTTAGTTCTATTATTGTTATTTCTTTTGATTATTCGATCTACAAATTCATTTTCTTTATCAATAATATCAAGTAAGGTCAATAAAATATTTATGCTTTTATTTCTCTTTATGTTTGAAGATCTAATTCAATAATTCACTCTTGTTCAATTCATAAAATTGATTCATGTTATAATAAACATCAAACGTAAATGGATTATTATCAACTTGACTACACAACCATTTATAGTTATTTCTAAGACAATTTTTTTCATTATTTCTTGTTTTGATCATAAACTTAAGAATATGGATCCCAAAGTGAACTATGATTCATAAATTGGATGCAGTTGAAATAATTTAGATCTCTATGATTCTTTCTAATAATGTTCCATTTGGGATCTGATGAACTCATATAAATTGAGGAAGGATTGTGAAAGTACGTTTTGACTTTCCAAAAGTCAACTTTCTTATTCCTTTCGGATTCCATGAAATATTGAAAAGGATGATCATCTTGTTGCCTTTTCAATAATTTGAAACTTTTAATAGGCTTCTTAGTAACGCCGGTACTCATACACGGTTCATATATTGACGCCTTTGATAATATCTCAAAAAAATTCCAATAAATTGGAGAATCCTCTGACTTTGAAGTTTCCCAAGTAATTGGTCCTTGATTTTCTGAGATTATCTCATTCTTATTATTATTTATATTTGTATTTAAATTTATGTCATATTTTGACAAATACACAGAAAGATGTGGAACCATCAACAAATTTCTAGTGAAATTTGGCGCAATAAACATCATATATCTTTTTTCATTCCAAAAATGATTTGCGCGATACATAAAAACTGGTAATGTAAGTAATACCACAATATTTATTGTTTGATTGAAACCAATACTACGTAGATCACGTAAAAGTAATGTAACAAGGATTTAAAAGTGAAACAACTTAACAAGGCATTCTCGTTATAATCTCATTTTTCTATATAGATGTAAAGTGTGGAAGGCTATCTCATTAGGAAAAAATATTTTAAATTTTAAGTTTAATAGAAAAATAACCTATTATATTCTTCTTATGAAGATATGTTTAATAGCCATTGAAAATGTTAAGCCTTAGAATGATATTTATGCTATAAGCATATTAAATCTAAATTTAAGGTATTTTTATATCATCCAACAATTATATCTATAAACTGATGTCTAATCATATGATAATTAAAGACTTACATGAATGAATAAACCACTTAAACATCCATGAAGAATCAACTCTAAAAGAAATAAATATACTATAATTGCATATATCCAAATTAAAAGTATTAGCAATTGTTGTAGTGATGATATGATAAAAGAGAACAAAAATATTTATATTATAAATGAAAGGAATGATGGAAAAATGCAAAACACCAAAACAAGCCACAAGGATCAAGGGGTTGAAGCAAATACCACATTAACTAAAATAGAGATACTGAAAAACAGAAACAAGATAATGTAAGCTAACACAAAAACTATAATATGATATCATATATCAAATTTTATTATGAGTACAATGGAGAAGCCTTGCTTAAATAGGTGAGAAAGATCCACCACAATCATAGGATCAACAAAGAGATAAGGATCAATATCCACCATACAAACAAAGAGGTGTGATATGATCCATGGAGAAAATATCTCAACCTTCCAAATGTAATCAATGAGTGTAACTCCCTAGGAATACCAAATATCCCCATAATATCTAAATAAGATAAAAAAATATATCTACACATAAAGTGTTTGGGGAAAAATAAACTAAACTAATATAAAAATAAAGTACCTAGGTGAGCATAAGCTAGAGTCTAAATGCCTACTCTAACACCCCCATCAAGTGAAGCTAGCATTAAAAAATAAGTGGCATATCCACAATGTGAGTCCCGATAATAAGGCCTGATTAGGTACTCATGTACAGTGTGTATCTAGAAGCTCTCGAACTAGAAGGAGAGAAAACCATATGGGAAAAACCATATAGCTAGAAAAAGAGAAGAAGAAAGGAAGGTGGCCTCATCCATAGCATCCAAGGACAACTTCCTTCATCCCAAGCATCTCTTGCAACAAATAAAAATGATTAGATGAGAAGGGTAGTGAAGATATCGATAATTTACTACTGAGTGGGAATGTAGTCGAAGTTGATCACTCCATATTGGATAAGTTGTCGAATAAAGTGCATATGAATCTCAATATGCTTGGTCCTGTGATGCTCAACATGATTATGAGAAATATGTATGGTACTTTGGTTTTCATACCAATGTGAAGTGCTATACTGATCTTGTGAGAATCCAAGCTCTATCAAAAACTATCAAAGCTAAAGAATATTCTAACTAGCTAATATTGTTACCTCATTTTCTGCCTCTATCGATGAAAATGCAATAGTTGTTTATATTTTGCATGCCTAAGCAATAGGTGAAGAACTAAGGTAGAAGACAACCATAAGTAGACCATTGAGTATCAAAACAACCTACCCAATCAGACTCTGTATACCCAGCCAAATGTAAAGGTCCCCTAAAAAAGTGAAGCCCAAAATGTGAAGTTTCTCAAAGGTATTGTAATCACTTGGAAGCCTACCAATGATTGTCATGTGGATAATGTGAAAACCAAGAGACCAAACCAATTACAAATGATATGTCAGGACGAGTGTGAGTTAAGTAAATCAAACTCCCAACCAACTATCTATAAATGGTGGCATCAAATCTAGGAGTAGAACATGTGGCACTCAAAATAACACCTAACTAAAAAGGAGTAGGAGATGGCTTGTAGTCAGCCATTCCAAATTGTTGAAGCAAATCCAATGCATGCTTTTGTTGACAAATAGAGATCCTTGAATTTGACTATGAAATCTAAAACCCAAGGAAAAAGTGTAGAAGTCTAAGATCTATCATATCAAAATTCTTGGAAAGAGAGCATTGCATAGTCTATATGCATGAAGCAGAACTATTTGTGATCAATAAATCAATAACATATAATATAATTATTATTATGTCATCTCCATCCCTCAAAGTGTAAATTATAGGATCAAAATGGCATCTCAAAAATATGGAAGATAGAATAAAAGAATCCATCTTCTCATACCAAGACCTGGGGGCCTATTTGAGGCCATAAAGTGATCTCCATAATCTTCACACCTATGAAGAATCATGGAAAAATATTGGAGGCTACTCCATATAAATATCTTCTTGCAAATATCCATGCAAGAAGGCACTCTTCACATCCATATGGTAAACTAACCAAACTTGTGATGCAACAATAGAGAGTACAATATGAACATAATACAACTTGGAAATAGGTTTAAACATCTTGAAGTAATCAACCCTCTCAACCTACGAAAAATCCTTCACTACAAGTCAAGCCTTGTACCTATGAATAGACACATATGATGCATATATGGTGTGATACACATATTTGCATCTCACCATTTTTATTCCTTTTGGAAGGGGAACCAAATACCAAGTATGATTCTTCATTAAGGAAGAATACTCATCATCCATGGCATCATCCCACTCTTGAATACCATGGGCCTCATCAAACCTTTGTGGATAAAAAAATTCCTTGACAAAGAAGACCCATTTCGAAAGTAGAAGTATGCCTTGAAGGTGGGAGACCTTAAATGAAAGGTTCTTTCTTCTCAACTATAATACAATCCCATCTAGGCATGGGGGCAAAATGTACAAGAACCTCTACAACTGTATCAACAATGTCCTCATCCTCACTATGATCATCATAAAAACAACCATCTTCAAAGTGAAAATTAGATGAGGATAGAGAAAAAGGAGTAGAAAGAGTGGGTTTAATTGGAGAATAATGAACATAAAACTAGACATGAGTTCTAAAACAGACTTTATGTGTATCTGGATCCAATAATATATAAGCCCTCATATCATCACAATAGCCAACAAAAATGAGTGGATTGCTATTTCTATCCTAAGTTGTCCTTTTATTCTTTGAAATATGAGCCCATGCTTGACTCCCAAATACCTGGAAATGAGAAATATCAGGCTTGGTCCTTGTCCAAGCCTCCTTTGGAGTTATATACTCAAGAGCTA
Organism: Wollemia nobilis; assembly: GCA_028583015.1. Classification (NCBI taxonomy): domain Eukaryota; kingdom Viridiplantae; phylum Streptophyta; class Pinopsida; order Araucariales; family Araucariaceae; genus Wollemia; species Wollemia nobilis. The sequence continues at coordinate 12,057,474 of JAQPPZ010016869.1, read as the reverse complement.
GATGAGGTGTGCAATTTTAAATGTAATTCATACAATTAACTACCTTGCTCCAAAACTTGGGAGGTAGAGTGCATCATACAATTTGCCATTTCCTCGAGTGTTCTATTTTTTCTCTTAGCTACACCATTCTACTTTGGTGTATGTGGGATAGAGTGTTGATATAGAATATCATGAAGGACCAAAAATTCTAAAAACTACCTACTAATATACTCCTCCCCATTATCTGTGTGAAGCTTCTTGATGCAACTCAAAGATTAATTCTCAACAAAAACCTTAAAGAATTTTAATGTGGTAAAAACTTCACTCTTGAACTTGAGAAAATATACCCAAGTTCTCCTTGATAAATCATCAATAAATGTGAGTGCATACTTAGCTCCCAAAAAAGGAGTGGGAAAAACCATCAAGTCACTATGCACCAACTCAATATGGGAAGAAGCTCTCTTGGACTTACCTTTGGGAAAAGGATCTTGATGTTATTTACCAAGTACACAACCTAGAAAAAATTCATCAATGCAAGAGATCTTAGGTAATCCAATGACCACATAATAAGTGATTAAATTATTCAAATATATATAATTGAGATGGCCAAATATCTCATGCCAAATCATACTTTCTTAATTTGCATGAGCCACCAAAAAAGCACCTCCAAGTGAAGAATCAAAACCCTCAAAGTGATAAAGACATGATCTATGGTTAGCAACTCCTTGGGTAACAATAGACTGTGGGTCACTCAAATATCTAATCTCAACTCCTTGAGGTGTAAAAAACATAATTTTACCCCTCCAAGAATGATAAATTTGGTACACAAAGATAAAATTTGTGGCAAGAACATTCTTAATACATCCACCATCAACCTGCATATCATATTTTCCCTTAATTGAAATGGAAGAGGAATCTTCAACCTCAATACAAGATGTAAAAGTAGAACACAAGGTGGAAAATGCCTCCTTGGATGAAGTCATGTGATGAGTCGCTCAAAAATATAAAATCCAATCCTCAGAAATAGCCTTAGATGATTTTACAAAAGCATTCCAAGTCTTACCTTTATATTTTGAAGGAGTGAAGGATACTTTTTTATTCCTAAAGGCTTCTTCTTAGTCTTGTAACTTTTTATAACACTTGTCATCAAAATGACCATTGACTCCACAATATGAACAAGTAACATTTGACCTATTTTTGTTTTTGAACTTCTTAGTTTTGTGATTGGAATCTTTGGAGGATGACTCTTTTTGATGTGACTCTTTAGGATTTTGATGAAATGAAGGAGAAGGGGAAGGATTAGGTTGGGACTTAGACTTAGAATTTCCCTTGCCTTTGAAAGTGGAAGTGAAGGATGCAACAAATACCTTATGTGAGGAGGTGTAATGCTTAGAGTTAAGAACTTTGGATTATTCCCTCAAAATATTGGCATAAAACTTCTCAAAAGTAGGCATTTTTTGATTAGAACCCATGGAATCCATATTGGTAAAAAGTGCAAAGGCAAACATATGGAATGGACCCCTAAGTTTTGAAAATATCATGAAAATACATTCTTCATATATTTTAGTTTTTCCATTACCCTTTAAAAGTGTGATCAAGGATTGAAACTTAGTGATAAAATCATCCATAGATGGAAAATCATCTGGATTGAGAGCACTAAGTTCAACATCAAGATGTAAAACTCTTAAAGTGTCCACTTTCCCAAATAGCTTCTCAAGCTTCTCCCAATTTTAAAATGGGTGTCATAATCATTAAGATGAAACAATAGATTATTACTCGTATGCATCCCAATTAATCCCTTACATTCATCCATTTTGTAATCATGAACAAACTTATAATACTCGTTTGTAACTTCTTGTAGCTCTTCTTGCATTAATATTGATAAACCTTTAGATTTAATAAGTGTCATCATGTGTAGCTTCCATATATGATAATTATATGATTTAAGTGGATCAAAATGCTCTAAACCCATTTTCAATCACAAGAAATAAAATGCAAGATCCACAAAGATGGTGTTCAGATTGACACCAAGACACACCACCCAAAAGTTTTTTATTCAATGCTTCTAGAAATAATAGCTTCTTCAAAATCAAATACCTTTATGATTTAGGTATTACAAAGAGTATATGATTAGATTTGATTTTTACAATCACTAAAATTTTGCATATCTGAAAAGAAAAAAAATTGAGTAACAACTTCACAAAACAATTTTTTTCCAAAGTTGTTTTCAAATACATAGAAATACCAACAAAATATCTTTAATTTTTATAAATGTATTTTTAGAAAACCTTGTTAAAAAATTAAATGCAGATCTGATTTTGAAATTTGAAAATAACTTAGGAGTAAATAAGATAGGTTCTAGATATTAGAAAACCAGATATTCAACAAGCAACTTTAAATATTACAAAAAACTAGATATTTTGCAAACTATGTGCAAGAAAAACCCTCATACAAAAAAAATTGTATACAACAGTGGTTGATGGAGGTTAGAAGTAATCGACTATAGTTATGGATTGACAAAAATCAGGTGAACAAGGTCGCCAATGGTTCTACAACTATTAAAATAGCCCATAAAAAACTTCCAAAAAAAGAACCTTTCTGATCAATCCTCATAGTCAGAGGGGTAAACCAAGATGCAATGAAGGGCTACAAAAGATATAAAAGCTCTTCAAAAAATAATACAATAGAAAAAAATCAATTTTCACTTTCTAGGGCTTAGAAACCTCCAATCTCCAACTACAAAAACCTTCAACATGATACGACTGCATGAACCTTAATAATGGATATTTCCAATAGTCCTAAAAACTCTGATACCATGAAAGGAATGATGGAAAAATTCAAAACACCAAACCAAGCCACAAAGATCAAGGGGTTGAAGCAACACCACATTAACCAAAATAAAAATAAGATTATAGAAGCTATCACAAAAACTGTAATATCATATCATATATCAGAATTGATTATGAGTACAATGGAGAAGCCTTGCTTAAATAGGCAAGGAGGATCCACCACAGTCATAGTACCAACAAAGAAATAAGGATCAATATCCATCGTACAAACAAGGACATGCGATATGATCCATGGAGACAATATATCAACCCTCCAAATGTAATCAATGAGTGTAACTCCCTAGGAATGCCAAATATTCCCATAATACCTAAATATGATAGAAAAACAAATATCCACACATAAAGTGGGTGGGAAAAATAAACTAAAATAATATAAAAATAAAGTACCTAGGTGAGCATGAGCTAGAGTCTAAACACCTACTTATTGAGAAGGATCTTATTTTAGAAATGTGTAGGGGCTCGCTAAAAAAACCTAGTGGGATATTGTATTTTTAGGATTTCTTGTTTAGTTGTGCATAATTGATTAAATAGAAATATTCACCAATAGGTTCACCACATTTCATCTTTTAACATTCAATTTTTTTTTCTGATTAATCATTTTTGGATAGATTATTCTAGGGATACCCTAAAGAAGAATTTTTTTCTAAAGAATTAATGGTTGAATTTTTAAAGTACTTTTGAAAACCTTCTTTGACTTCAATAAATTATTTAAAAAAAATATTTCCTTTTCTACTTTGATTTTTTTGGGATTGGTGCAACAAAAATCAAAGGGTAGTCTACATGGATTTTGAAGTTGGAAAGAAGAATTTGAATATTTGTCAAACCATGCCCAATTTCTAAATGGGCCTTGGGAAGGATTTAATATATGATAAGGATATTTAGACACTTGACAAGTTGTTAGAATGTTTTGACAACTTCTCATGCCAATAAATGTTCTACTTTTTATGGCGTCTCCCTTTCTACTCCCAATAATGGTGAGGGAATATTGATTATTGAGAATGATGTAGGACTATTTTATCTAAAATAATAAAAGTTAAAAACTTACACTCTTTTTTAGAGATAGGCATTTCACTAGTCATTTATAGTAATGTAGGCATACATGCTCACCCACCTTGTTAGTAGAACCTCTTCAAGGAGAGGGAAATACCCCCTAGGGCTTGAAACCCCTATGGATGCCATTATTACAAGACTTGTATAAGCTCCTTAAGGCCCATACAATGTGGGTTCAAAACCTATACAAGATTTTTTTGAGAATGAATATGAGTTGTTGGTTGTTGACATGTGAAATTTGGACATTTTACAACATGGCTTGGTTCTTGACAAACATGTGGAGGGTGATAAAATGGCCTAATGAACCCCTATATTTTTGGCTAATATTCTAAAGAAGTGGTTGAGAATTCTTATTTTTATATGGATTTTGGGCCATGTGACTAGCTAGATTTGGTGACCAAGAAGTATGAAGTTTAAATCCATAAACCTCTCCTTTGGCTTGAGTTGATATTTGCTTGGTAGTGTTGAATGATGTGGGTAATTGTGAAGATAAATATGGTGACTAAGTGTATGACTCTACCACATTTTTTGATATATATGGAGGACTATATCTAGGTAAAAATTAGCAAGTGGAAAAGTTCAATTATTACATGCCAAATCATGTGCCTAGTTAGCTACAAACTTAGAAAGTAGTGACATTTCTTTGATTCAATGGTTCTATGACACATGGTATCCTTATATTGGTTATAGGTTTCTTAATAAAATTTTAATTCAAATATTTTTTTGGTACCTTTGTTAATGTTTGGAGGGGTAAGCTTCCAAAGGTCATAAAATTTGTATAGATAATTCTTTAGAGCCCTTTTTTTTCCTTTGCAAATCATACAATTTTTTGAGCTCTTTGTAATGAATGTATCAATGTTCTATTCTACTGACAAAATATAATAATTTTGTAGGATAATCATAGACCATATAATAGATAAAATTGACTCAAAATAATTTATAAAGTGTCATTTGGTGGATCATGCCACCTTGACATGCATTTGTGGAAGCTAATTACTATTGCCACATGTATTGGAAAATGTGTTCATCTCCATGAAATTATAGGAAAAAGGAAATCAAATTTTATTTTTTTTTGCTTTTTTTCAATATTTTCATTTTTTAAATGATTGTATTGGGTGGTTGGTGTTGAGTAATTTTCATGGGTGAGCTCCATGGGGTTGTAAGGTAAGTTTTGGGTTTAAATTTTACCTTATCATTAAAAATGAGCTTATTCATGGTTGATCACTTGATATGAGTTTAATTAGTTAAATTTTTTATTTCTAGGAAGTTCAAGTTTAAATCTTGTCAAGCATAATACATTATATAATTAGTAAGTTGTTGCAATATTATTATATTTTTGTGTTGTAATAGGAATGGGACATGTTTCAACACCTAATAATTAATTAAAATAAAAAATAAAGTGATATTTACCCCTTTTCATACTATGTTGTGTGAAAATACGATGCAATGCAAAAACTTATGACACCGATGTCAATGCTTATATTTATTTTAGTGTCCCTATGATTAGTTTGCTTAGGTTAGTCTACTCTAGTTGAGTTAGTTGGGTTGGTTAAGAAGTATCTAGGATATTTGTGCTCCAAGTTGCCATATTTGACTTTGGTGCACATATCTCTAGTCTTCTATTCCATTCAAAAATCTTCTCTTTGACTTTGGTGTCACATGTCTAGTCTTCTATTCCATTCAAAAATCTTCTCTATGAATTTGGTATTACATATCTAGTCTTCTATTCCATTCAAAAATATTCTCTACGACTTTGGTGTCCATTGCATGGTGACACTCAAGTCTATATATAGAACTTCTTCTTCCATTTTAGAGTGTTGTGGGATATATGAGCATAGTTATACATTACCATTTTTTCCATTTTGAAAGCTTATGTGATTTCTTTTAAGATATATGAATCTTGGTTTGATTTCTTGTATTCTAGACTTCATGGTTAGTTGAGCTATCCTACAACTAAATTTATGGCTGATTTTGAGAGAGGTGAATTGATGATGGGTGATTGTAGTTGACCTATAATTAATTGTGATTGTTTACAACCTTTGTCATATTGCAATGATTGTTTGAATAGGGAGATGTCAAATTATCTTACTTCATGATCAACGTAAGATGCCCCAATTGTGGAATGAATAAGTATCCTTGAAACTTTACCTTTGATAAATTTTTGAGCTTGATTTAATATGATAAGCTAACCAACCAAGGGTAGGTATCCTCATGAGGCTTCAATAAATTGTAAGTGGACTTAGCTTACCATCTTGATGAAGGGAATTTATGAGTAACCATACAAACATTGGCATGGAGTGCATCAAATTTGAATAAGAGTTTTGCTTTTATTTACCCCAAAAAAAGGATGGCTTGTGATAGTCTTAGGCAAAGGTTATTGGATAAACATAAATTTTGAGATTGAGTGCTTGAATATTGATCATGCATAAGGTGGTTTTAGTGTATGATGTCTAATTTATCAAGCGATTCATGATTGTTTTTCATTATTCACCCATAAACTAATCACTTTATTATGGGAAAAATCTATCCCCCAACTTACCTGCAATAGTGGAGTTTCTATGGGTTGTGTAAAAACTGATACCTACTTGGTATGGGCTTAGTTTTTGGAGCACTTTTCTCAATCGTAAGGACTCTTACAATTGAATTGATTGTAACCCTTTGTAGACTAGAAAAGACTTCTACCTTGGACCTAAGCTATTTTTTATGGTTTTGTGCTAGTTTTGTGGCACCTATAACATAGACAAATGATAAAAATGTTAGTTAGGTAGTTGAAAAACTAACAAGAAACATGAAAAAATGGGTAGGTTTTCCATTGTGATCATTATAATGAACTCAAGGAAAATGTGTTGTTTGCATTAATAGTAAAATAGTGTTACAAGACATCCTTTTTACAAATTTATCCCAAGGGCTACAACATTCGTCTTCCGAGATGAAAGACCTCTTTCAATGAATGATCTAACACCAAATGTCTTCCATGGGATCCTCAAGAGGACTGGGCTTATTGAACATGGAACACTATTGGTTGTAGAAGTCCTCTAAACTTGCACAACCAAATAAAAATTGTTAGTAGAATTTGAGGGGCCTGTCTCAATCAAAACCCTTATGATAAAAGATAAAAAAGCTCAAATAATATAGTCTAATGCATAATAAAGATGCTAAAAACCAATAAAATAGATATACTTACCTCACTTGATGGTTTGTTGTAGGGTTTTTGTTCAAAGTAGGTCCTTGGAGGGGATTGTACACTTAGGTGTAGTCCAAATGATCATATCTATCTATACAATCAACTCTATGTGAACCAAACAAAGAGTTGTTTTGCTGGAAGGGTTATTTTGGTGTTGTTGGAGCTCATGTCCACATCAGGTCACCTTTTGAATCTATTATTAAGAGCAATCTACAAAACAAAAGTGAATGTCATCAAGAACATGCTAGATTCCATGATGGTTGATGGCAAGATTTGATGTTGAGAGTGGTGGAGTCTAAGGTAATTTCTACAAAGTTTGGGTATGTAAGTGTGTGATTCTTATCAAATGTTGAAAATGACCTTCTATATATAGACTTGACCAAGGTTAAGGGGGGTTGAGGTGTCCTATGAGGTGGCATGGGAGACCATACCTCATAAATAAGTTTGGGTGGAGGAAATTCCTCACCCACTCACATGTAATAAATGGTCATGAGTGAGCTATACCTCATAATGCATGGGAGATGAAATTATTCACCCATTATGGCATAGTGGATGATGACTTATTAACACATTGAATTCCAAAGTATTCAAATGTAATTTATGTAATTAAATATGTATAGAAATATGTGGAGAACATGGGTTAAGTCTAACTAGAATTAGGTTGATGCTATGTTTAGGGTTGACTATGATGTGGAGTTTGACCAAGGTTAAGAATTGACCATGGTTAGGCTGGTGTAAGCTAGGCTTAGGTGGAGGCTAGGCTAGTCAAAGGGTAGACTAGGGTGAGGTATCCCTAGGTTAGGCTAAGAGGGTGGTCACATGGTGACCAAGGGCTAAGCGTAGGAAAGGGCTTAAGTGGCCAAAGGGGCTTAAGTGGATGAATAGTGTTTTAAGGTAAATTATGCAAAATTAAAGGATTTTTGCAGATTTATTAGTCATTAGCATGGAATAAGAGAAAATGTGATATTTTTAGGTGTCTACAAGTTAGGTATTAATGGCATTTAACTAATAATAATAAATTTTAAATATCATGCAATAATTTTATCTAATGTGTTCTACCTAGGGTTATGCATAAGGGGTCAGCCCCAAAATGTATTTATTAAAATTTGGCGAATTAGTTTCAAAATCTAGGTGAATAGTATTGAAACACATGTAGAAGGTTAACTATTATTAGGGGTAATGTTGGAAATTTAAACTTAAAATCGTCAAATTATTATAAAATTGGGGCGAATCGGCCTCCCCAAAATAAATTGCACCCAAAAATTTTTGGCTAATAGGCCTTGGTCAAGGGTCCCAAATATTAGCCAATTCCAAAATTTGAAAATCTTAATTTTAGCCAATTGGCTATAAATAGACGCTATGCATAACCCTGGACTTCTACCATGTAAATTGTAAAACATAATATTAAAAGAAAATAAATGGTTGTTTTTTTATTATGGTCAAGTGTAAAAATACCTTTAAATAGTTTTTTTTAATAATTTATATATGGCTTCTATTGGGGCCCACTCCTACCAAAATACCAAAATATTACATTTGTTGTTAGGTCAATTAAACCATATCCAACATGCCTTTATCACAAATCATTTTTATTTTTTTCTATTAAATATATTCTTCAACTTCTTCAAAGTGCTATGTTTCCACAATCAGCTCATTGACATCAATTATTAAGAGATAAAATATCACTTGACAAATTGCCTTCTAAAATTTGAATTTTACCAAGATGAAGATCAACATCACGATTGGATAAATTATCTGCTAACCAAACCCTTCTCTATAAATATACTCACATTTCTAAGAAATTTCCTCCAATAATAGGTGATAAACATCAACAATACAATTATTTTTTATCCAATCCCCACATCCAATTTCGTTGATAGCATTGGGGATAATTTGTGAATCCCCCTCAATTGAAATATATTTCCATCCTTTTTCTATTGCAATTTTAATCCTTGTAAGAAGTTCCCTAGCCTTTGCATAGTTGTTAGTTGAAGTTCCATATGATTTTGAGTAAGGAGAATTTTGCCTTTATTATTTCTAAAAATACCACCTCCACTAGCTTTTTCTAGGTTTCCTTTAGAAGCACCCCCTATAATTAATGGGATAAGAAGAGAAAACACGCATCTTACCTTCCCCCATAATGAATGCTCCAATGGGCCAATGAACCTATTTATCGTCTCTTGCCAAAGTACATGAACTGGATCAACCCTTTTACAACGTGAAGTCGTGACTCCATCTTCTAGATCCATGATGTTGATATTCCTTTGAAAAGATCTTCTACATGCAATATGGTGAGCATAATTTTTCCTTCAATATAACAAAAAGCAATTGAATCATTAACCAATAGGTAGGTCTTAAAACAATCAACCCCCATGGTTAAAAAGTGACCTGTAAGAATAATGTGCTCCTTACACTAATTATCTATAACACTGTAACATGTCCATGAACTAATGTTATCAATGTAGAGCTCAAAAAATTATTTGATCTAAAAGGCCTAAAATAGTTTCATATGCAAAAGTTATGGCCTCTAAAATATTGGGCATATTTGTAAGGTAAAAATAAAAAATTAAGCCTCTAAACATTAATAGGAAAATTTTCTAATCAACACTTGCCATGTGTCACATGATATCATTAAGAGGAGCTACAAAAGGTGTCTTAGATGAGGTTTGAATAGGTAACCTCTAGCCTACAAAAAAGCTTACCAACTATTTTAATTTGCAATATTTTCTAGAAACCTTCCAAAATATGCATTCACCATAATTGTATGTGGTAAAGAAGAAAATATATTTAAAATATAGCAATAATAAATAATGTAAAGAAATGAAGAAATACAACAAGAAGAAGTATAAGGTGGGTGTCCATGGGCACCCTAATATACCATATTGTATTCACAATTATGTTACAAATGGATCCTCATTAAGGGTTATTTATAGTGATATCAAATCCCCAATAAAATATTAACCTCAAGCTGACATAAACTTAACCTTGAGGTTACCTTACAATAAAGTAATAATAAATTACCTTTTAAGTAAGGTTATCCATAATGGTGGATTAACCAATACAACTAAGGATGAAAAATAAAAGGGACTTATAGGTTTACATTAACATTCTTGTAGGCTTACATAAATGATGAATGCTTATTGGCTTACACAATCACATCCTCTTGGGCTACATAAATGGTGCTCATAAGCACCTCTTCATAATTTGGCTTTGGCTTAAACAAGATCAACTTACACAAATATTAATACCCGCCATTATCTGAGATGAGAGGACTAAGGAGAGAAGGTATTAGAGGTAACACCTCTCCCCATCCTCATCTTCATAATCAAAAAGCTTATGTCAATCTCATAAGAATTTTATCTCAATCTTCTTTAGCCTTGTAATGCATTTCGTGGTGGTATCCTTCCCTTTTATAATGCTTATAAATTTTTGACATCTTTGAAACTTTAGACTTGCCCGTAGGCACCTAAGCCTTAAAGTCTATTGACTTGAAGTCTTTTGGATGTGTTTTTTTATGAAAAATATATATACAATTCTTTTATTCCACTTCATAATGGATTAAAAGCTTGAAAATACTCCAAGATAGATGGGTTATGGCTCTTTAATAGTCATAAAATTCACATAATGAAGCAAGCCAACTGTATGCAAAGCATGAGAAATATTGAATATAATCGTTTTGACATACTCTTCATAACTTTTGACCTTGCCTCCTACCATAACTAGATCACCTTTAAGAGCTTTGAAGTGATATACACAATCTTTAACATTATTGAAATCTAAATCAATAAAGATTAAGATATCCCAATTGAAAGCTCCATTAAGTGTTTTAAAGTCCCCTAAGTTCCCTTTCTTTAATAAACCATTTCTCTAGCTCAATAATAATAACATTCGTGTGAGTTATCTTTATGTCCATGTGGAAGTTCTCCATGGTTGAGCAGGAGATATTCATACAAAAAATTATAAATGTTGCATCAATAGGATAATAAAAGGGTATCTCATTGCTATCTTGGACCTAGTAATACTATCTTCATGCCACTTAAAATGAGATCCATCAAATATATTCTATGTTAACTCATCAATTATAGTTATCATGGTTACCACTTGGTTAGATCAACTTGTATACTCCTTTGGAATCTATTATAAGTTAATATGTATTGCATGGTTTAGATTAACATACCCTTAAAATCACTTCCTCATTTCTTCCTTCCACTACTTGCTTTGCATGCAAACCATAACTATAATCTCCCTTGAGACACATAACTATCTGCCTATCCACCATTGTTGCAAATATTTTGTGTTAGTATGTTGTTTTTAAAGTAGATTCAACTAATTTCATTCAAAAGTCAGCATATAAATTGTCATAATATGCTTACGTTGTAATTGATTTATTAAAGTAATAACAAATAATTGATACCTATAATAGTTAAATAATATAACAAAAATTGCAATATTGATACATAGATATAGATCCAACTATTTATAGTAAGTAATTTTGTATGTTAAGGTTTAATACATTTTGATAATACATTAACCTAAAATGGTTAAAATTATATTTTGTTTAATTGGATGGAACACAACATATTTATTGAAATAGTGAGAGTGAGTAAGATTAACATAATTTAAAACATACTATGATATATATTGAAATGACCTATAAAACAGATAAGGTACCTCAATCAAGGATCCCATATTGAAGGGGTTTTATTCTTACAAAGATATCCAAGAATTGTACTTGGATTCAATCTATTTTTTATTCCTTTAAATAACTTGATCACATAATAACTCATAGGAAGTGACAAGTTGAATCTTGAATCAAATATTTTTTTTGCATCCAAAATTCCACAACATCAACAGGTTTAGTTTTATCAATATCTCATTCTATTTTTTAACTCTTCAAATAATTTTATTGCATAGTGGTTTACAAAATGTGATGAAGTGTGCTTTAATCAATGATATTATTTTCCCTGGTCATTGGATTGGGGGAAGTGATGGGAAAGGATGAAACTTAATGTTTTTATAAAAATATGGACTTTTTAATTGAAAGGTTTAGAAGAAATTATTATCAAGTGTTATGCGATATTGTGATAGTATAGTTTGTCATGATATAATAATAAATCAATAAAATTTAAACATATTTCAATCCTATACAACTATTAAAAAAACCTTACTTTCACTTAAAAAGTTATATAATATCAGAATAAAAATCCCTATTAACATTCATTTAAAAATAACAGTTGACCTCATTCAATTTTGTTAACTCTTTTAAATGACTTATAATTAATTTAGAAGCAATTCATCCTTTGATTTTATTGACTACTTTGAACGTCTTACACATATATTTTCACTATCATAGGGTCAGGGAAGTGGTGGGAAGTGGGAAGCGGGAAGCAAGAAGCAAGGATTAAACTTCATATTTTTACAAAAATATGAAGTTTTAATTGAAATGTTTAGAAGCAATTTTTGTCAAGTGTTATGTGATAGCGTGATAATATGGTTTTTCATAATATAACGATAATACAATAAAATCTTAACATATTTCAATCTCATATAACTAATTAAAATTGTACCACTTTAAAATTATGAAACTGCTATTTAAATTCACTAAGAACTCACACTTGAACTCATTCAATTTTCTTAACTCCTTTAAATGACTTAAACCTATAATTAATTTAAACCTTAAAAAAAAACTATTCTCCTTGTTAAACTAAATACTTAAAAAAATAATCTTAAGATATCATGCATACATCATAGACAAGGACTTGATCTCTTGAGACCATAAGAACCACTACTGAGTGTCCAGGGCCTACAACCCTTGACCTCTTCACGAAGAAACCTCTCACTCACCATTCCATCCAAACTACATGGTCTTTTAACTGACATTTAAATTATGTATTTGTTCATTTTATATTATAACTTATCAAAAAGGTATAAATATTAAAATATTTCATTAAAGATGAAGTGTTCCATAAACTTGATGTTTATTTTTTTTTTGGGTTAAATAGAGAGTTGGTCACAACCACATTTTTTTAGCAACTTACAAGCAGGGTTTAAGCCATAGGGGCTGCTTTCACCAAACCTATTTCATTTCATTATTGCTGACCGGACGTGAAGGGGACCAAACCTATTCCATAAAACTTAATGTTACCACTCCATCAAAACTTCATTGTCATGATGGGTTCTTTTCAATTTTCCCTATTTTAATAGGCTTACAAAACTTATGGTGTCACATGCAAAACACACAACTATGATGTAAACTTGATGTTTACAAGTAACACACATGGAATTGGAGACCACAAAAGTTATAACCTTAGTTATCAAGTTTGAATTTGTATTTCGACACTCTTGAAATTCGGAAAAAATCGATATGTTTAAAAATTCGAAATAAAGTTCGATATAAAATTCAATTATTATAAATGTACATATATTTTTTGAAATAATTTTATTTAATTTTATATAAAATTTAAAAATCAAACATACAAAATTATAATATTTATCCGCTCATGTAGAGGAGTTGGAGAGCAAGCGGGCGGTTAAAACTCTCTAGTTATCGAGAGGCCCAGGTTCAAATCTCTCCCCTCACATGTTGCGGATATGTTGTATATAAAAGGTTCCTCATCAAATATATATATATATATATATATATAAATATTTGATTTTAATAATTTTTTTTAAATATATACTTTAAAATATTTTTAAAATATAAACATTTTTTAACTTTATCTAAACATAGTAATTTTTTAACAAATGAAAAGATTTTCAAACATTTAAATCAATAATTTTTTTAAAAGATAAATTATAAGTTTTCAACCCAGGTGTTGTAGGTGAGTTGGAGAGGAGAGGGCAATCCTCCAAGGGAGGTCCCAGGTTCAAATCTCCACCCTATCAAAAAGCTGAATTGGGTACCCAAAATCCAATTGATAATGTTGGTGCGAGCAGGGCTGGGTGCGACCTCCAGGTGACTTTGACGGTGTAGAACCCCTTGTTCGTGGTCTCGTAGACCAAGGCAGCCCCGCAAGAGGTTTTTCGCTTAAAAAAAAAATTATAAGTTTTCTATCAATTATAATAAAAAAATCAAGTGATAAATTCATTATAAAAAAAGTCATCCATATTAACACATAAGTGATAATAAACAACTAAAGAAAATAGATTGAAAATGGTTGCATCCAGCATAATTTGTGCAAGGATCTGAAGATTTTTTTTTATAACACTTTTACATTTATATATATTCTATATTTTAGATGTAAGAGATTTTACTATATTGCAACTTTGCTTGAACTTTCTATAAATCATGGGTTTTATTTTTCAATTATCAATGACTGATTTTAGGCTTTATTCGTCGAATTTATTTGTTAGAGTTTCGAATTTGAAAATTAAAATTATAACTATATATATAGAATCTAAGATCACGAGAGCCAATGTCAAACTTGAAGAACTTAAACCCTTTAACATTTTTAAAACATATCCACTCACCACTCCATCAAAACTCTATTTTCAGGATGTTTTTTTTTTTCAAATTTTCCTATTTTAGTAGGTTTAAAAAACATATGGTATCACATGTAAAACACATAATTATGATGTAAACTTGATTTTTAGAGGTAACACATGAAATTTAAGACCACAAAAGTAAAAACTACATAAAGAATTTAATATCATAAGATACATTGTCTTCAAGAACTTAAACCCTTTAACATTTGTAAAACATACCTATCACCACTCCATCAAAACTTCATTGTCATGATAGGTTCTTTTCAGTTTTCCCTTTTTTAATAGATTTATAAAACATATAGTATCACATGCAAAACATACTGATGTTAACTTGATGTTTACAAGTAAAAACATAAAATTTGAGACCACAAAATTTATAACTATATATAAAATCTAAAATCATAAAAAATATGGTCAAACTTCAAAAACTTAAAACCTTAACATTTTTAAAACATACCCTCGTCACGAACAATAGATTTTTTCAAATTTTCTTATTTTAATAGGTTTACAAAACATTTAATATGCAACACACGGGTATAATGTTATATGCATGAACCCTAGTACACAAGTGAAAAGGAGGTACTCTGCAACCTAGGGTCTCAAAGTCAATTAAAAAACTATGTTGTCATCATGCACTTTCAGAATAAATCACATTGAAAACATTTAAAGTTCCTTTGGACCAATGAAAGGCTTACAACAATTTGTTCTATTTTAAATGTCTGATCTTTGACCTGCATCTATATCTAAATATGTATGTCACAACCACTTCAAGGTGTTCAGTATGGTAAATAACTATATTTTTATATTAAAATGACATGTTTTTTTTATGGTACATAGTAATGTTAATTTTTTCAATTAATAATATTATTTGAAATTACTTTATAAAACAATGCTGGACTTGATCACATAGATTTTAATCAAATTTAAAATAATAAAACCATTTGACCCAGTTCTTTCCAACAACAGTTCTTTCTCCAAAACCATTTGACCCAGTTCTTTCCAACAAAAGTTCTTTCTCCAAAATGTCCCTGTGGTGGAATACATGCACCCTTGTGATGCACCATGCATGCTTGTGAATTGCATCATGTCTACTAATAAGGTGAACACTTTACTACAAATGGTATGACATGTTCATTTCTGGGAGAGAATATTCTTTTCAATAGTTTATAGATTTCATTTTATTTTTAATATATCATGCAGGGCAGTAGAATTTTTGTGTTTAGTATTTTCTTTTATCAGAAAGGATGACAGATGATTTTAAAAAATATATTTAAAAAAATATTTTTATATTTATATGAATGGTTAAAATAATATTAATTTGTTTATAAGGGATAATAAAATTGTTTAGGAGGTTTAAGGTTCAAACCGTGATGTGGGCAAGTGTGTGAGGGGGTGGTGTGTATATGGTCGTGTGTTTGGCCCATATTGATAAGCTTAGCTCTCACCCTTATTAGAGGTCATGGTTGATATGGGGATGCTCAAACTAAAGTGTCAGTCACGAGGATTTCTCAACTAACCTCAATTAAAAAAATATGTTAATTTTTAATTTTTAATAATATAATTGTATATATATGTGAAATAAACTAATGTTGGTTTATTATTTAGAAGTTGAGATCAAAATTTTAAGATAGTTTTATTATAGAGTAAGATGAAAAGTTAGTATAGATTTGAAACTCGGCATCCTGTCCAAAATGAAAAGTTGTTTCCTGTACAACATAACTAAGAAACATGAAACGATATCCAAAAAACCCACTTGGAAACAATAGGAAAACCGTCAAAAGAGAAACCTAGGCAGATTTGAAACTGGGCATCCCACCCAAAATGAAGAGTTGTTTCCTATACAACATAACTAATAAACAAGAAACCAGATCCAAAAAACCTGCATGGAAACAGTAGGAAAACCACCAAAAGATAAAAACCCAGGCCTTTTTGGATGAGATTTTTGAAGCCTGGGTAGATCTGAAACTGGGCATCCCGCCCAAAACGAAGAGTTGTTTCTTGTACAACAAAACTAAGAAACAGGAAAAACAGAAAAATCGCCAAAAGAGAAAAACCTAAGCCTTTTCGGGTGGGATTTTTTAATTTAATTTTGTTGTACATGTTTTTTCTCCTATTTCTTTGTTGGATGGGTTTGTCTTTTGTGTTTTATCCTGGGCTCCCACAAGCCGGGTTCTTTGCGTTTTGGTCAAATTTTCTTGGACCTTCTTGGGTAAGATTTTTGAATTTAAATTTTGGTGTTCGTGACTTTTCTCCCATTCCTTCGTTGAATGGGTTTGTTCGTTTGAGTTTTGTCCCAAGCTCCCACAAACTAGGTTTTCCAACTTGCTTTGGTTTAGATATTGTCTTGTTGGGACCATCTTCTTGCAAGATCCTCTCCCCATTCCACTTGTAAAAGGTTCGAGGACCCTTTCAAAAGCCCATTACCAATAAAAAAAGGTTAATATAGATGAAAAATATTATTTTTTAAAAATAATGGAGGGAGATGGTGAATTATGTGGTGGGAGGAAGCCATCAAAAGAATAGTGGATTACCTTTGAGGTTTTGGAATAATCTTAGCCTCTCTTCGCATGAAAAAAGAAAAAGAATTGGAGCAGGAAGTTGACCAACTCAGCCACCACCTTAGCTAGAATATTAGTAGCATCCCTTCTCAAAAGTAGTTGGATGAAAAACAGGCAAAGTTAAGGCAACTCC
The DNA here is from genome assembly GCA_028583015.1 of Wollemia nobilis. NCBI lineage: Eukaryota > Viridiplantae > Streptophyta > Pinopsida > Araucariales > Araucariaceae > Wollemia > Wollemia nobilis. The sequence continues at coordinate 12,040,239 of JAQPPZ010016869.1, read as the reverse complement.
AAGCTTATAAAGCCCATGGGGCACAAATCAGGGCATGTCTTCACTAGATTTATGAGGGTGATAAAAATTCTAAATTTTTCTTTCACGCCATTAAAAAGAAGAATAAAGTAGAGAGGATAGAGGTTATTAAAAATTCTATATATGGCCTACAAATTTCATTGGAGGACCTCCCATACTTCATCCAAGAGCATTTTCTAGCTCTTTTCAAAAGTGAAGGGCCCAACATGGAAGTTGAGTTTTTTAGAGAATGTTGCAAACAGTGCATATCTCCCAAAGGAAGAAGATAGAGCATTGCTAGACAAACCTCTTTCACAGGATGAACTTCATTCTGCCCTCCTATTTTTGGTAAATGAAAAAAGCCCAGGCATTGATGGGCTTCTAAGTGAATTTTTTAAGACCATGTGGGAGACTATAGGAGCTAATTTTTTTCACATGTGTGAGGAGGTTATTATTTTTGGAGGCCTTGGGAAGACCACTAATCAAGGATTTATCAGGCTCATTTCCAAATAATATAAGCCATATTTGCTTGTTGATTGGCATCCCGTTACTTTACTCAATTCCTCTTATAAAATTGTGGCCAAGGTTCTGGCCAAAAGACTTCTCCCATGATACAAAAATTGTTTGCCTAGAGCAAACATGATTCCTTAAACGTTGCTACATTTTGGATAATATTCTTACAACTTGGGAAGGGATGGAGTGGGCTCGAGCATAGGAGCTCAAGGGACTTTACTTTAAGCTTGATTTTGATAAAGCTTATGATTGATTATAGTGGCCTTTCATCTTAAGCATGGTCCACTAGTTTGGTTTTCACAATAGATTCATCGATATGATAAATTATTTCTTTCAAAATGCTTCTGCAAGAGTGGTTATTAATACATAATTATCTAACAACATTCCTATGAAAATATCAATTAGGCAAGGTTGTCCATTGGCCCCCTATCTATTTGTAATTGTAGTTGATACCCTTGATTACCTATTGAAATCTACAATTAAAGAGGGGAGGATAAGAGGTATCCCCTTTTAGATGGCTCCCAGCTTATCAACTCTCACTTTGTGGATGATTCTATGCCTTTTCCTTTGGCAGATCAACAAAATTTTGCGAACATCCTTGAGATAATTCACACATTTTTTAGGGCCTCTGGCAAAAGAATATAAGAATATAAGAACTCTGTTATTCCATTTAGATTTGATGATAAGCCATATTGGGAACCCACAACATGGAAGTGGATGCAAAGAGGAGAAATATCTAAGTATTTGGGCTTTCCTTTTGGTGTTGATCTTTCACCAAGATCTATGTGGGATTGGTGTATGGACAAATTTACCAAAAAATTGAAATACTCAAAATATTTGGAAATGTCTCAAGCAGTTAAAATCTAGATTACTAGAAAATTTTTAGCCCCTTCCATGTTTACTTCTCTTCTCTTTTGACTTCTAGCAAGGTTGGGTATGATAATATGAATAGTATGCTTCAAGAGTTTTTTTGGGTAAAAAAACCTATCCAAATGAGGCCTCCTAATGGTCTCCAGGAGCAATTATTGCAAACCAATTTCATGTGGTGGGCTAGGAATCCCCAACCTTCAAGCATAGGGCTATGCACTCACATCTAAATGGATGCAAAGAGTGATCATAGGGAATAAGCCATGGAAGGTGTTGGTGAGGAAGCATTTGTAAAACCCCTAGGTGGATGGTAAAATTTAGGTAAATATGTCATACACTGATGTTCTTTTACAAGCCCCTTATTTATCTATAGAAGGTTTTAATATTCTCAAAGGGATTTGGAAAGTCTAGCAACAAGTGCATCAATTTATTTCATCACAAACACCTCCTGAGCAAGGCCCCATAGATTTTATCCAACACAACTTATGGTGGTCACCCCTCGTCACCCTTGATGCTCAACCTCTTGGCATGAATCCCTGGTTTCCTGCTAGGCGACTCTTCAAAAGGGGATTAATTATGGTGTGTGACATTTGGGATTTTTCTCAGTCGTCATGGAAAAATTGGAAGCAAATCCAGTCAAAAATTGGCCTCTATCCTATTGATAAAGCAATGATTATACGGATCCTTTCCATCGCCTCCAAGGTGCCCCAACCTCTATCTTCTCCACTGGAAGATAGTCCTTGTTGGTCTTATTGAAAATGGTTTGAAAATCATGATTTTGAGTAGCTAGTCCTTAAGTTTTGGTACCAAGCCTTGCTTTCTATGAACTATCAATAGTTTGCATATATGCTCAATAAAAATAGAACTTAGAACTCAGTTGGATCACTTGGACAAGAACCTTCAAGCTTATCAACTCTGCCCCAATTCAAGGAAATTTCTAGATTCTTCTTTGGAATGTAGTCCTTCAAGGTCTACCTACTCGAAGTAGGCTGAAATGGATGGGCCAAGGGTAAGGTGATTGTCCTTTTTGTTGTTTGGAAGAGATAGTACAACATCTGTTTTGGAAATGTGCTCATGCCCATTGTATTTGGTGTGAAAAGCATCAGTTGCTTTATCTCTTACGACTGCCTATGACAAAGGATCAAGCCTTATTAGGGATCAATTTTATGCCCAATCAAAAATTTCCTCTCCATTACCAGGTCAACTATCATCTTTCATAGATGGAAGACTTGATGCAAATCTATTTTTAAAACTAATCAAGAATATATCTAATCTCTTAGTAGCTAACATATTTGTTATTTTAAAATGCCAATTGCAGGCTAATTCAACAGGTTGCACCTGTAAGAAGAAAGCACTACAAGAAAAAATCATAGATCTAAAGAGGCGTATCTGTGAGATCCTAGCTCATAATGGTATTTATAGATTACATAATGTGGTAGGTGAATTAACTGAGCAATATAGCTCGATGATGTATAATCAGACATGCTTGATGAATCATTTGGTTCAAGTGGAATTAGAAACCAACTACACTCATTCCAGTCCTCATATTAGCCTCCCATCACAACATGAGGTGGAGCAAGCTCACTTAGACTCATATCCTTAAGCAAATGTTTTCCCAACATGGCTACTCCCTTACAATTTTTGTTTTGGCAGTGCAATAGTCTCTTCTCAGTAGATAGTGTGCAAGTTATCCATTAGAGGGAGTAACCCAACAGTCTCTAGTCTTTCAATTTTATGTCAACACATCTTTTTAGAGTCTTAGTTATGATATGCTTTTTCATCCCTATAATAGACACTAGGGTTATCTTAGTTTTTAACATGGATCATTAGGGGATCATTTGTGTGGTTTTTCACTTCCAATGCTTGTAGTCGGGTGTCATGAGTGTCATAATATTTCTTAGTTCTCCTCTGTGTTGGTCCTTCATGACCTCATATTGTTTACAATAGTGGAGGTCTATGTGTGGTCTTCGATGTGCTTATTTTTTGTGATGGGTGCCCTGCATGGCCTTGTCAATGCACTTGTGTTTTCTTTATCCCTACTAGAGGGAAGTCTATCGTGGTTTCTATGTTGTTAGGTGTTCAGGCTTGGATGTAGGCATCCAAACCATGGTATGAATTTATATTGTATTTGTTCCCTTAATATTTTGGCTAATATGAATTTGGCAGCAATTTCAATAATAATAATAATAAATAATAGAATTATTTTATATATATATATTTTATAAGTTCAATGTTGCTAGTAGTAATAAATTTATTTTTTATTTACATTTTAAAAGTTGAGGTAAGATTACAGTAATATTTTACTAGTGCCCATTCCAAAGAAGCCTAGGCTAAAGGGATATAAAGACTTTAGGTCAATTAGTTTGTGTATGGAATTTACAAGATAATATCAAAAGTGATTGTACAAGACTAAATTTGTTCTCCTAGAAATTATTGTAGAGTAGCAAAGGGGTTTTGTGAATGGTAGGTATATTTTGGATGGAGTAATCACACTCCATGAGACCATTCATTTAGTTAAAATTAGTAAAATAGAAGGAATGGTGTTAAAGTCTAACATGAATAAAGCCTATGATGGGATCTCATGGCATTCCCTAGATAGAGTCTTAGAGAATTTTGGCTTTAGCAGATGTTGGAGAAGGTGGATGAATAGATCCTATGAGGACTTAAATTTTTTGTTATAGTGAACAATTCTTTAGCTAGATTCTTCGGAAGCATTAGGGGCTTAAGACAAGGGGACCCATTGTTCCTATATCTCTTCATAATAATGGTAAAAATCTTACGAAGGTGCATTGGATTAGCAAAACAAGCATACGAATTAAGTGGGTTAAAACCATATATTTCTATAAATGGTATTATTGACCAACAATTTATGGATGACACAATTTTGTTGGGGAGACCGTGTGTAGTTGAGGCAAAGGAATTTAGTAGGAAATTAAATCTCTATGAAAAAGGATCCCAAAAAATTATAAATATGGACAAGAGTAAGGTGTTTTTTATAAACACTATAGAGAATTGACAAAGAAAAATATCAATAGAGCTTGGGTGTAGTGTTTCAAATTTTCCTTCTATTTACTTGGGAATGCCAACATTCATGGGGGAATGCAAGGATTAGACATGGAATATGTTGATTGATAGGGTCCAAATTAAATTAGCTATATGGAAGGAGAATTTGCTAAATCAAGAAAGTAAGTTACACCTACTTAGGAGTACTCTCCAAGCAATTCCTATATACTTATTATTAATGTTTAAGGTCCCACTTATAGTAGTTAATATAGTAAAAAGTATTTAGAGAAGATTCCTATGGTCAAATACCAAACGAGAAGAATAGAATTCCACATGTAGCATGGGAGAGAGTATGCAATGATAAATCAAGTGGAGAACTTGGGCTTAGAAGAATAATGAATATGAACAAATATTTGGCATCAAAGGTAGGATGGAGGCTAGTGAAGGAGGGTCATACCTTATGGGAAATAATTCTAAGAGACAAATACCTTGATAACCAAGAGGATAGTAGATTTTTTACCATATTAGAGCCCTATCAGGGATCTTCAATGTGGAACCACATAGTAAAGAGTAAATATATTCTATGAAAAGACATCCAATGGAATATTGAGAATGTTAGGTCTATCCACTTTTGAGAAGATGTCTAGCTGGAGAAGTATCCATTATTGAAGGATGAGGAGTTAGCAAGAATTTGAGTAGAGTTGGAACAAAATTTTAGGAATATGGTGATTGATTATATGGCTAGAGAAGGAGAAGAGGTAAGATGGAAGGAGTTTTGAAACCTTACGTATGGAAAAGAGATACTAAATTTTACAACTAAACTGAAAGCATATTTTGTAAGCTCCAATGTGATTGAGGATACAATAGTATGGGGAGCTACTCAAGATGGGTCATTCATTATTAAATCAACCTATGATCTTTCACTTGTTGTACCTAGGGTGGTTTTCAATGGGATCACATATGGGTTTTAAAAACTTGTATTATATATTTTGCTTACAAGACTTCAATATATTTGGTTTATATCCAAGTATGTTGCATAACTTATGATGAAGTATCATTTTATCTCAACTACATTTGTTGCGCTAAGCATGCATAATCTTTCTACCTATGTTTCCTTTGATGTTGATCAAAATTGGTCTTAGTTTGAGTTATGTTAAGTTTAATTCTCCATTTGATATCTGAACACTTCAATATATTTGGTTCACATCCAAGTATGTTGCATAACTTATGATGAAGTATCATTTTATATCAACTACATTTGTTGTGCTAAACATGCATAATCTTTCTTCCTATTTTTCCTTTGATGTTGATCAAAATTGGTCTTATTGATGTTCACATGCATGATTGAAGTTATTAAAATTATATTTTTATTTCTTGTTAGAATCCTTTGTCCATATATCCATTGTATATATTTTAAACATATTTCTTATTTTTTTTGTTATTGTTTGGGGATTCATTTACATTGATATCTTGTATTTTCATCCATTTTTTATCTCTCCATATGAGTGTATTTTCTTCTATTTAATTAATAATTGTATTAAACCTTGGCATTTTTATATTTTACACCCTTTTAATTTATTTTCTATATCCCAAAAGATGAAATATTGGTTCTACCTCAAATGAAAAGCTATCAGTTCTCACCATTAAAATCTCTTATAGGACTATTTTTTTGAAGATATTTGTAATTTGTATTTTCTAAACTATTTTATTTTCTTTTCATATTATCCTTAGAGGAGTACTAACCTAAATATCACACCCATATGCAACCACCAATATCATGAGTAACCTAAACAAGATGTTAATGATTTTCCAATCCTATGATTCAATATTCCTACACATGTTTCATGTATACAACATTTTCTAGCTACCTCAACTCTCCTCATTTTACATGTTTAACCATTTAATCTACTATGAAATTCAAGTTCAAGTTACTTGTGTCTTTTATCACAATATCTTGTGGATCTCCTTGATAGAGGAACTCTCATTGCCTTTTTTTCATTTTTTAATGAAAACAAGCACCTTAGTTTATTGATATTTACTATAGTCAAGTCTTTTCAAGAAAGAGTTTGAATTTCTCTAGGTGATTTTTTAGGTCCTTAAATAAATTTATGATCAATGTAAGGTCATCAACATAAAATAGTATGTTTATTTTTTAATGTGTACACTTGCAACCCCCTTCCTTAATGAACCATTCTTCTAACTTATTAATGTATAAAATAAAATAGAGTGAGATAAAATGAATACTTGTTTGACCCAAATATTACTTCTAAAATATTTTGATACCCCTTAATGTATTATGATTTTCATGCGCCCTTTTTTGAAATATAGTAATCTGATCTTACGGGTCCAATTTGGCATATGATGATATCAACCTAGAAATAAACTTGACATAAGCATTATTTGTGTAAATGTATAGTCATTCTCTATGTAATACTATATATAATCGGTTGGATTTTACAATAATTTTAAAAAAATATATCACTATGAATATATTCACCATAATCTCATGTAAAAAGAGTAAAAGCTCATAAAGGAAGCATATGGACTAAATAATAGGAGAAATTTTGGATATGTATTCTTTTTGGGATCTAGTTTGACATTTTGAATAATTAATAAGTGACATGCTAATACTCAATATTCTATCAAGGTTGACTATTGCACTATAAGAGGATTTGCCTCTATGGTGATATGGTTACATCGCATCTTATCATGAATGGACATTCCATAAAAGCAACTGAAAATCCTAAATTATAATAATTCAGGAGTTCTTGAACTTGCTCATGATCTAATTTTTAAAGAGTGCATGAATCATATTGAAGTTTAGTGTCATTTCATTCATGAACATAACGTATAGCTTAAATTTTTCCCAATCATAGATAAACATGTAAACATTTTCACCATCTCCTCCAATGCTAATTTTAAAATTTTATATACTTTTATTGAGCATTGATGTAATAAGGGGGAATGTTATGAATATTATGTCATCATGATGTAATTATATAGTTAAATCCAAGAGTTATGGATAGTTACAAGTTTAGTTATAATTTAAGACCTCTACTTTCTTGCTTGTTTTTTATATACTCTTCTATCACATCAATGCAAGTTTTATTGCAACTAATTTAGCATTCATAACATAATTAATGTGTGCTAGATTCTATTTTTGTGCTGGAAATAATTCTATCCTCCTTGTTGAAAAACTCTATAATAAGTATGGTATAGATTCTAAAGTCATGGTTTCTATTTCTATTAAGTACAAAGAGATGCAAAGGGGGATTTTACATTTGGTATTAGAGTTAAGGTTTGAAGTCCTAAGCACCTAGGGATACCAAGAATGGATGACAAAATTTACGAATGCAAACTACAAGGACGGTGCGAGACTTTGGGAAGGGTAAATTTTATACTAGAATCTAATATTAGAAAAGGAACTTCTAGTGTTAAATTTACTTATGATAAGTGTATTCTATTTGTATTTTAAAATTGTTGAATTGAATATCTATCTTATTCATAAGAGAATAGTTTTATGATGATTTTTTATTCCCAATAATTTTAAAAGTTACTATTGAAGGATCCATATACAACACTTGTAAGTGTAACTCGAGTAGTTAAGTATTTCTATTATAAGAAAAGTCCAATTGTTGTATTGTTAGAAGATATTAATTCAAAGGTCATGGATGACTTGAACTCACTAGAACCTACCCTTTGATATTTTATGTTTTGTTTTTATACCATGATTAGTGAGATTTAAAAAAAAATTGATATACTACCTTTATAGAAATTACTGTGGTTCAAAATATTAGTTGAGTACACATGTATGATAACATCATATTTTCTAGATTATATTGATACCATACTTGGTTTCATTATAGTTACTATTTTTTCAAAAATAATCATATTGATTTTGAAACTAGAGTGTGTGTGTTTTTTTTTAAATTTGTTTGAATATCTTGAGAGCCTTGATGAGCATATAGTCTAATTTATATACAATAATAATAAAAATCTATAGGCAAAGTCTAATCTAGACAACAAAAAAAGAGTGATTGTTTTTAAAAATTAATCTATTTTATAGGAAGATGTTTTCCTATAATACATTATGAATTTATAGATTTTGGGATCTAACACATGTTCATTTAAGATTTATCAATGCTTACATAACTTAAAATTGGTAGAGGTGCAAATAACTGTTAGAAATAGATTATATTACATCATTTGGATCATGTAAATGTACCTTTCTTGGTACATACTTAGGACATTAGATTACTTTAGGGGGAAGTTATCTAGTTACTTCATGCAATGTAATAAATGCACAAGTGTCAATGTGCAAGTTGTATATGTGCAAGTTGTCCCTTGCACAACTAGGTAGAGTGTTGGCCAAGGAACCTATTTTCCTATATAAAGGGCCATAGACATAAAGTATGATATAGCAGTAGGAAGTAGTGTAGAACAGTGTGGTGTGATGTAGTAGAGTGTGATGTAATGTGATGGAGTGTGATATGCTCAAAGCTCATTCTTGAGAAGTAGCTTTATTCATGGAGTGTTCATTTCCTCCATAGCTACTTTGTATACATTTCCATCATTTCTATTTATAGTATATTTTCAGTCATCTCGTAGATTTACTTTATTTCATATTATTCTACATCTTGTGATTGCTATCTCCCATTACATGCTACATCAAAAGCTAAAAGTGGTATCATAGCTATGGTAGATCAATAGGAAAACCACCATTATCATTGACCCTAAGTTTTTGTCAACTTGACGCGCCATTGGACCAGTCACTATCAAAAATTCTCAGAAGAGTCTAGGTGGTAGAATTAGGGAGAGTCACAAGTAAGGACTGAAAGAAATCTCAATTTTTGAAATACTAATATTGCATATGGCTAGAGTCTTTCCATAGAGTTACAAGGGAAAACTCGTGAAGACTAGGACTCAACATTTGATCCACTAGTTTGATGAATCAACTAGTGAAGCTCATCTAAGAGATCTGGAAAAATTTACCTGAAGTTTCTTTTATTGTAGGGAATTAATTCTTAGATGATTGGGACACCTCCTACAATAGAAAGCTAGGATATTTCAACTTCATTTCCCGAAGGTCGGAGTGCCTTCATAGTGCAAATATTAGTTGTTGCAAGAGAAGAATACTACAGAAGAGACTTCTGGAGAAGAATTATGGTGAAGTTGGGAGATAGGAGATCTCCATTGCTAGATTGGGAACTTCACAAGGAAAAATGCCACAGAAGCCTTAATCCAAGAAAAGGCCATAGAATCCTTGATCCAGAAGAAAAGGCCATAGAAGCCTTGATCCAGAAGAAAAGGCCACAAAAGCCTTGATATTGAAGAAAAGGCCATAGAAGCCTTGATATTGAAGAAAATGCCACAGAAGCCTTGATACTAAAAAAAGCCACAGAAGCCTTGATCTTGAAGAAGACTCTAGAAGAGAGTATCTAATTCAGAAGTAGATTTTAGTACTAATACTTTGTTGTAGGAACAGGGAGATTCAGTGAGTTGGGAAAGCTTCCTACAAGAAATATAGGAAGAGTATCTTCTTCAAAATCAATCCAACACCTGAAGAAAAAGATATCAGGAGAAGATCTCATTGAAGAACTTCTAGACTTGGAAGAAGAAGAAGGACTAGGAGAGTCCTGCTTGAATCCAGAAGCAACAGAATCAGAGATCCAGGAGAAGATCTCGCCACCAACACTTCCAAAAGTAGAAGGTTGAAGATAAGGTCTCAAGGAAGACCAGAAGAAGCTACAATATCAAAGGCCTTGGAGAGGTCTCTACGAGCATCTAGTAAAAGGCTTGGAGAGCCTTACTGAAGATATCATCAAAGGAGTTCCAAGGAGAACTCATTGGAGAAATTCACTATTGGAGATAGTGAAAGATTTGGGACAATTATCGCCATCCAACAACAAGCCCAAGAAGAAGAATTTGGCAAGGAGTACCAAATCTCAGAAGACCTCAAGACATTCAAAATCTTGAGAAGAAGATCCTGTTTGAAGTTAGAATTTGACAAGAAGCTTGAAGGAAGATTCAAACAGAAGAAGCCTACCAAATCCAAGAGATTTGGAGATTACCTCTCATAGCAAGAAGGCACCACTTCAGAAACAAAGATCTCTTCAAATCTACAACAAAATGAGGAGACTACAAGAGGAGAACAAGCCACAAAAATCCTAGGCTCATGAAAGAGAGTTCGAGACCATATTTTGGTGAAGACGAAGTTGTTCAAGGCAGCCTACAAAGAGCTGCAAGATCTTACTCAAGGTAGCAACTTGGTGATCTTAGACACCAAGATCTACATCCTCTACAAAAGTGGTGAAAAGGGCTTTCAGAAAAAGGTAAGCAACTATTGGTGCAAGTAGATTCATTAAAGTGGATTACTTATCAGATTTGTTTAAGCACCTTAATTTGGATTAAAGTTGCAATAAGGAGAATTGAATTACAGTCTTCAAAAGTGCAAAAAGAGAAAGGTTTCTTTAAGGTTCATTTGCACTTTAGGAGTTGATTAGATTTTAGAATTTCAAACTATCTATCAACTACCTATCATCTACTTTGGAAAGCAAAAGAAGACTAGCTCCTACTACCTTGCTTATAAGGAAATTGCAGAATAATTCTTGAAGATTCATTTCAGATTATTCTTGATTAGTTGCAGTGAATTGATTAAGTGCATTACCTTGAGAGTTGATTGGAGTGATAAGGTGTAATTATTAGTGCATTAAAAGTGAAATATTATTAGATTCATTTGCACTATTATTACTCTCAAAATAAATTAGTTTTGTGTTTTTGAGAAGGGCACAAAATCTAGTTTGCATCAAGTGTCTAAAGACACTCTTAAAGCACAAAAATTTGCAACTCATAGTGGCCAATAGAAGCCACCAAAATTGGTTAGTACAAGTGAATAAAAACTAACCAAAAGAAGCTTCAAATATTGAGACTTGGTGAGTCTCAAATCCAAAGCACTACAGGGTTAAGTGTAGCAGAAAAAAACTTCTATCTACAACATTTGTAAAGCTTGGATCTATCATTAAATATCCAAGCAAAGAGGGCAAGGAGTCTATCCAAAGGGACGTCCTCAAAACCCTCATTTGTGCATTCAAAATCTGCTACAAAATCAGACTACAAGACCTACAAGAAGGAGTGCAAAAAGGGTGCAATAAGAACATATTATTCTCATAGAATATTACAAGGTATTGCACTACATTGTTCACAGGAAAAGGGTAGATTGAAGGTGCCACTAAAGGCACAAAAACTATAGGGAAATCCAGCCAAGAAAGGCTAAACTTCAAGCAAGAAATATCGAATGTCAAGCACTCCTCATCCATGACACAAGGAGCCATTCGAAGGGGCTCACACTTCACATCTTGGATGGATGAACCTACAAAAGGCAATGCACATATCAGTCGATCATCAACCTGCATTTACGTAGATAGAAAGGGAGCTCTCTTTTACAAGAAAAAAGGTGGTATATTCTACCTCAATCAATGTGGATGAACAATGTAAAAGGAGCACATTGAAGGGAACAAGGAACGAGGAGAACAAGTGATATATTTAGAGGTTTCTAGCTTGGTGAAGATTATCCACCAAAAGAATCACCTACAATACCATTCAAAGCTCCAAAATCACCTCAATGATCGACCAACAAGAGAAGAGGTTGCTTGCACTCCAAGAAATATAGCAAGCAAAGAAGAGGCATACAAAAAGGAGTTATACTCTCCTTGGAAGTGTTACAATGAAATAACTCCATGCAGAAAGGTTGAAAGCCACTTGGCACAAATTCTCTAAGGTACCATCCCATTTCTTAACATCCAAGAAAACTCACGAAGGAGTTACAAGCACTCACACAAGTGTTCATGCGTTACAAGGTGACCAAGAAGCTAGTAGAGCGTTACTAAAGGATTGTTACGTTACAAAGGAGAGATCTCATACGTAACGCTCAGTGACACTTGTCAAAGCCTTCACCACCTTAAAAGGCATCTAAACACAAAGCAATATGAGTCTCCACATTTATCACTTCGCTATCTACATGCACAAGGCCAATTTGCAGACATGTCAAGAAGGTGGTAGAGCCTTCAATGCTCTAGCGAGGTCAAAGGCAGAGTCTAAATGGTGCCATATTTGGAATGCTTCTCACAAGGATAAGTTCTAAGTGGTTCCATTGGAGGGTACAATCAAAGTATTCAAAGCATCTACGTCAATATTGCTGCCCTAGCTCATCTAAAAACAACGTCGATTATTGCTTGGTAAAAGGTAAGGATTATTCCCATTTCTATGTGCTTTCTTTCCTTGGGAGTTATAAGGTTAAAATTGAAGGAATTTGATTATATTGAAAGCCATACATCAAAGGGAATATTTTATCAAATCAATATAATATTTGCAATATAAAACCTAGGAGTAATAAGGGTTTCTACTGGAATAAATATTAAATATTTGCAAATATTATTATGGTCTAATTTTTCCAAAAATTAGGGAGTCATAAGGGTTACTACATCAAATTAATTTATTGGAAATTAGATACACTTAAATTAATTCCCAAAGGGTTATTTAAAAGAGAGGTTTATCATAGTATTTCAAAGGTTGGAAATTTATAAAATTATTGTCTCAAACTTCTCAAAAGGAGACAAAAGATCCAACATTATAACCTCTTTAAAATTTGGGAAAAGTGCTTAGTTCAATAGGAGCAATAAGGGATAATAGAAGTTGATTTTTTACAAAACTTTACAAAATCAACCAAATATTGAACTATAATTTACAAAAGCACTATATCTTATCCAGAGCATACTAGGGAGTCATAAGGCATTCTACAAAACTTGGTAATATCAACATTTATCAAATATTATCAAGTTACAAAATATAAGCTTTCTTCAAAAACTAAAAATCCTTAAGAGTATACACTCACATTACTTGGGAGTCATAAGGAAGCCTACAAAACTAAGGATTAATAAAGGTTTTATCAAATCAATATTATATACCTCAATTAGGGAGCCATAAGGATGTCTACTTCCAATAAATGTGCAAACATCAACAAGGATAATTGTTTCAATAAGGAAAAGTTAGTGCTATAAAACTTGGGATCATGAATCTACTCATGAAATCTGAAAGAATGTTAGATCTAACTTCAAAAGTAATCCATAGTGAAGCCTTAGAAGATAATTTTGATACTATGGAATACTATCTTCAATGTCATCTCAATGAAGCTATTGAAAATGGAAAAAGTGATATTACACTTTCCTTAGATCTTGTGAACATATTATACATGGGATTGCTCACATATAAACACTACAAGAATGAAAATGTAGAATAAAGAGGATTGATAGAACTACTCAAAAAGAAGACCAAACTTAATGAGTCATATCTAGAAAAGCTTTTTCAATCCTCATGCAACATTGATATTTTAGGTTCTACTAACTCAAGATCTTATCATGATGCCCTAAGTGGTTGTTCAAAAACTTTTGTACAGATTGAAGATAAGAAAGAAGAACCCTCTCTACAAGAATCAAGTAGTAGCACAACCACCTATGAAAGCACAAAGATTGAATTCAAAGGTAAAGCTAAAGAAGAAGAAGAAGAAGAAGATGAATCCAAAGAAGGAGGAATATAGTGCAAAGTCAATTGAAAGGAGAACCTACAACTTCAACCTATTTTTGCATCATCTGAAGACTGAAGCAACTACAGAAGAATCAAAGCTATCAGATGGAAGAAGATCCACATTGAAGACTAAAGTCTTCAATATCCAAATAATGTAATATAGGGGGTGTTAGAAATAGATTATATTACATCATTTGGATCATGTAAATGTACCTTTCTTGGTACATACTTAGGACATTAGATTACTTTAGGGGAAGTTATCTAGTTACTTCATGCAATGTAATAAATGCACAAGTGTCAATGTGCAAGCTGTATATGTGCAAGTTGTCCCTTGCACAGCTAGGTAGAGTGTTGGCCAAGGAACCTATTTTCCTATATAAAGGGCCATAGACATAGAGCATGATATAGCAATAGGAAGTAGTGTAGAACAATGTGGTGTGATGTAGCAGAGTGTGATGTAATGTGATGGAGTGTGATATGCTCAAAGCTCATTCTTGAGTAGTAGCTTTATTCATGGAGTGTTCATTTCCTCCATAGCTACTTTGTATACATTTCCATCATTTCTATTTATAGTATATTTTTAGTCATCTCGTAGATTTACTTTATGTCATATTATTCTGCATCTTGTGATTGCTATATCCCATTACATGCTACATCAAAAGCTAACAATAACTTTTTAAAATCTATATATATAGGGATAAGTAGAATACAAACATGGAATGCAAGGTATATTCTTGGAAAATGCATATTAATAGCTTTTTGATAGGATGACGTGGTCATTTTTAGATATGTAATGGAAGGATAAATATCATTACAAGATATTTGAGATCCATTATTAAGCCCAAATTGTCCTAGAGGAAATCCACTTAAATTTTTTATATCCTAGATAGTACTTATGATGAAAACTTGTGCTACAATTATTGCTTCAATACAATTGAGCCTCTTCTAGTTTCTAATTAATTCGTGCATGCTATATGGCAAAGATTTTTGCTAGTAATGGGAATCAATTTTAGATCTAATTATTCTTAGAGGACTACACTAGTGAATTCACTTTGAGAAAACTAAAATCTTATAATTGTTATGTTCACCAATTGGATTGTAGAAGTATGTACTCATGTGTTATGCTAGATCCTTATATTATCATGTATGTTGAAGGCTTTGCAATTGCAGTAAAATTCTAGAAGTTTAGTGAAAATTGTGATATATCAATAATTTCTTATATCAAAATAATATATTTTTTAAGACTTCATGATTTATTGATATTATAATGATGAAAGATGCATACATGGATATTTCTAGTTATTAAATTTTATCTCATTTTACATCTTTGATTTCATTGTATCTTCTTGATTTTGTGTTTCTACCTATGTTCATGTCATTGAATTTTGGTTAGTAAAACTTTAAATATAGTATCATATTAGGATGAACCACCTTCCTGTGTAGTCTCTTATTGAATACATATATTTATATTTGATGGTAATGTTGATTATGAAGCATCTCAGTGGGAACAAAAATAAAAATAAAACTACCTTATCTATATTGATGCTTGTTCTAAATTACCAACCAGATTATCCTTGATTAAATTCTCTTCAAGCTTATCCTTGTGAATAACATCAATTAAACATGACAAATAATCAATAACACACAAGTAATCTTTATCAAGTTTTCTCTAAACTTATCCATATAGGTAACATAAACTAGGATTCAAACCAATATATACAATTACAATAGTATTAATATATAGTTATTAGACATGTGTGATAGTTAATTAGATAATATTTGGTCAACAAAATTTACTTTTCTCAATCAAACATATACAAATATCAATATAGGAATTTGAACTTTAGAAAATCCACATCTAGCATAAATTCAATAGTCAAATGACCATATAAAACATTTAGTTATGAAATTAATAGTCAGTCAAAAGTTAACATTGCTAAGTTGATTAGCAATAAGGTTAATTAGTAGTCATTCAAAAGTCAATATCTTTTTTATTAGATGAAAGAAGTGGTTTTGAAAGGCTCCTTGAACCTTTTACAAAGCAAATAAGGGGGCGCAAGGGTACCTAAGATAATTACAATTGGAAAGAGCCTTGAGAATATGACTGTAAGAGAAACAAAGAAGATAATTTGAGCTAGAAAATAACAACATCCAAAAGTAGAATCCAAGAACAAGAAAATAAAAGGAAGAATCAGATCCTCGAGATCCTAAATGATCTTCTACAAACTAAAACTTTCACAGAACATGCATATCAAGTAGAAACTCAGGATCCACCAAGCCATCAAGACCATCAATATTTTAAAATTAAAATTTAAAAATAAAAGTTTCCTTTCTAAGTTAGGAAACACAATCTCGAGGAGAAGCTCAGGATTTTCTATATCCTCCAAGATTCGCTCTATTTAAAAATAAAAAAATTACAGAGAAACGTTTCTTGCCCAAGCTAAGAAACCAAAACAAGAGGAGAATTTTGAGAACTAAAAACACCAAGATTGAATCCAAATTATAGGTTTCTACTCAAAATTTTTAGATTTATGGTCAAATATTGGGTAATGAATAATTAAAAGTTTATATATCCTTAATATGTAGGACCTATACTGGCTCTTCTAATAATGTTAAAAAAAATTGTTTTCATAGTCTATAGGCTACATAAGTCTATGCATACCATATAATGATTTCCAACAAAATTAATTTTAGATATTATTGCTTCTTCAATCTTTTATATCCTACCTACCTACATCCAATTGCTATATCACACCACAAAAAGGTGTTGGATCCTATTGACCTTAGAAGTGGATAAAACCCTTAGTTTTGGGATGTTCTTGTGCTAAATGCTTAGAAAATTTGTATTTGTTCTACTCTTTTTATTTTATGTGACATGAGAGGAGAAAGAGGGCATACAAAGGCTCACATATTGTAAGTGTTAAAGATATAATGACTTATGGTCAAGGAAGACATTGTGTGATATAATCTTGTATAGGGCTATGAGCAATCATTATATAAATGAAATAAATTATTGTATTATTTTATTATATAATCCTTATGGGATGTGGTTAACCTAATTATGCCTAAAACCACCTTATAACTTGTAATTAACCTTAAGCCCTCTTACTGTGCAAGCTTAGGTTTAACTTTTCTATGTAATTGGGGTTTTGGTATTTTTTGAATTTGCAAAATTTTTGATAACATTCTAAAAGATTCATTCACCATAATTATATTTCGAAAAGAAGATAATATGACTAGAAGATAGCAATAATAAATGACATGAAGAAAATAAAGGGAGACGACAAGAAGTATAGAGTGGGTGCTTGTAGACATCCCAATATATCATATTTTATTCATTGTTATGATACAAATGGATCTTAATTGAAGAGTATTTATAGTGATACCAAATCTCTAATGAGAGGTTAACCTTAGAAAAACATAAACTTAACCTTGAGGTTAACCTTAAATAAAATAATAATAAATTACCTTTCTAAGTAAAGTTATCCAAAAAGGCGGATTGACCAATATCACTAAGGATGAAATATGAAAGGGATTATAGGCTTACATGAACATGCTTGCAGGTTTATATAAATGATGAATGCTCATAGAATTACATAACCATATGCCCATATGATATATAAATGGTGTTGATAAGCACCTCATCACACTTTTGGCCTTAGGCTAAGCAAGATTATATTACATAAAATTCAATAGATATTATGTTACCTAGATTTTCTTCGTATGGATCCTTTAGTTTTTTGGTTTCTCCTAAGATTTGAAATAAGAAGAAGTGGTAGCTACTTATTGAGTGCAATTTACTTTCTACTTCATGCTCATGCTTCCTACTTTCTCCTATTTCATGCTTGCTCTCAACTCACACTTACTTCAAAATAGAATAATAATTATTATTTTAAAAAAACCCATTTTTTTAACCTCTTAAATTGTTATTTATTTAATATAATAACCATTTAAATTATTTATAGCAAAATACTTTTTAAATTATTTAAAATAAAATTATCCTTTAAAAAAAAAAATTCACCTTTTTCCTCTTCTACCTTGCTTTATGTATTAAAAAAGAATAGCATTCATTACAACCTCATAAATAAACATACCATACCATCACAAGGGGATACATTGAAGAATAAACTTTTGATGTGAATAAATGGGTCAATGGTTTTAATCTTAATTTCTTAATGAAATATGCCTTTGAAGTAAATAATTTTTTTATTAGTTGGTAAAGGGGTTTTTGAAAGGGCCCCAACCCTTTTACAACCAAAAGATATATCAAGGCAAGCTCATAAGAGAATTACAAAAAAGTACAAAATAAACTACATGATATAAACATGTAATCTCTTAGGAACAACACTTCAAACTATAGAGACAAAACAGAGAACAACACACCAACATAGCGTAACATAAACAAAACTGACAAGAGTCAATATGGTGATGGAGAACCCAATCCTCTTACAACTCTTTCTTCCATCTTCATCACCTCCTTGGAGCTAAGAGTGATGATATTCCTCCTGACATCCTTTAAGTAGATATATGTTTCATTGACACTATTAGTGTCTCCCCCATGACTATTTTAGCAAGTTGAGCAAGAATATTAAGAGGAAGCATTTGAACTTTAAATTCTGATTCACCTTTCCTAGTAGGGGTCCTTCTTAAAGAAGAAATGGAAGTCATAGACTGCATATACTTATCATAGATTGTTCATTCCCCATTTCTAGGTTGAGGGGTCTCTTTATTCACTACCTCTAGGAGCTCTAGAGGAAAATCTCTTTCCCAGACTTTGAGATCCTCTTGAGAAATTCCCAGGTTGGCCATAATATCGGCAACTTGGTTGCCTTCCTTGAAGATGTGATTTACTTGAGAGCTTTCCAAGTCTTGAATACTCCTTCGAGTTGATGCTATCATATCCTCTATACTCCAGCTAGCCTCTTGTGAGCCCTTTGCACAATTGATTATATTAAGTGAATTACCCTCTATCATCACTTTTCTAATATTCAATTTTCTTAGTAATAGAGCTCCTTGGAACAAGGCTCTAGCTTCAACAAAGTGGCTAGATTGAGTGCCCAACCCTTCTGCATAGGCCATGATAATCATCCCTTCATGGTTTTTGATGATCCCACCTACACCTGCCTTACTAGGATTTCCTTTTGATGCTCCATAAAAATTCAACTTGACCCATTCTACTAGAGGCACTATCCATCTTGTTTGTGATCGAATTGAGGGGTTTGATTGGGTAGAGTGGTTAGGGGCAAAAACAAGGCCCCATTGAGCAACAATCAAAGCTTCCTCATTGCTTTCCCAATTGTCCTTAAAATCAATGCTTTGCACATTTTCAACAAGAGCTACACATATTCTTGTCTCTATGGATTTGCAATCTCTCCTTATGTATTTGAAAGCTCTATTGTTCCTTTATTTCCATAGGTCCCAAAGGGTGTGGGGAAGACAAAAGTTCCAAAGGGATTTTAGCCTTTTGTTGTAAAATTGGGGATCCCATTAAACCTACCAGATTATTCGGTAAGACCCATGATATATTAAACTTGTTTAAAATCAAGTGAAAGACTTCCATCGAATATGGGCATTCAAGGAACAAATGTTTGACACTTTTCTAATTTTGTTCATAGAGATAACACCTATTGGGGATTTCCAATCCTCGTTTGTGGAGATTTTCAATGGTGAGGATCTTATTCTGAACCACTAGCCAATAGAAAAAATTTTTATCTTGGGAGTTAATTGCTTGAGCCATATATTTACCATTGGGAGCCCTCCCCATTCCTCACCTTCCAATAAATAGTAGGTGGATTTCATTGTATATTGCCCTCCCTTATGCATTTTCTAGAATAGGGAATCCTCACTTCTCTCTGGACTTAGAATCATGAATCTCAGCATATTTTTAAGTTCTGAAAGAGCTTCCCTCCCCTGTTGATTCAAGCCATTGATATGGATTGGTTTCCATCTCCTTCCACCTTCATCCTCTAAGATAAAGTCAAAGACCAGGTTACCAAAGTGTTGGGAAAGAAGAGGCTCCAAGGGAGCCAAATTTTGGATATCAATTAGAGGGGCTTGCTAAAGCCAACAATCCTTCCAAAAATCTTTCTCCCATCCCCCACCTTCCATCTTACACCTTTTAAAAGAAGGGATTTGGTTTTATGTAGGTGGTTCCAGAGGTAGGATCCTTTGGGAGGATTTTGTTCTTCCACAATATTTTGCCCATCCCTAAGGTATTTAGCTCTAAGAATTTGGGTCCATCCGGCCTTAGTTTCAGTAAGTAGTTTCCACCCTATCTTTTCCATAAGGGCCTAATTCATCCTATGTAACTTCCCAAAGTTGAGACCCCCCACTTCCTTTTGCAAACAAACTTGATCCCAAGCCACCAAGGCTAACCTTTGCTTTTCTTCCATTCTAGACCAAAGAAAGGATTTCTGGATTTGCTCAATTTTATCATAGATTTTGATGGGCATTTTGAAGAGGGACATGAAATAGATCGAGATGCTTTGGAGCACATAATTGACTAGCTGGGCTTTCCCAACTTGGCTTAGGAGGGCCCCTTTCCATCCCACTAATTTCCTCCTAATCCTTTCAATCACAAGATCCCATAATTTGGTCTTCATACTCCCTTTGAAGAGGGGCATTCCTAGGTAGGTAGAAGACAACTTCCCTATTTCAAAACTGAATATTCTTGTCCTTACCTTATAGGGGGAGTATTGAGGAAGAATACTTTACTCTTTGAAAAATTGACTATTTGACCTGCTGCCTTTTCATAACAACAAAGTAGGGATTTGATCTCCTTGGCTTGGGGGACCAAAGAGGAGGTGGCTAAGATAGTGTCATCAAAAAATTGTTGATGTGACACAGGGGATAGAGTAGTAGCGATTCTAATACCATCAATGGAGCCACCTAAAGTGGCAACAAAGATCACCCTTCCTAGGGCTTCTTCCATAATGATGAAAAGGTAAGGGGAAAGGGGATCCCCTTGCCTTAACCCCCTATGGATTTTAAAATATCCTGTTGCTGCTCCATTCACCAATACTAAAAACATGGCAAAAGAGATGCATTCCTTGGTTAAGTTAATCTAGTATTGATGGAACCCAAACTTGGTCATGACTTGGAGCAAGAATTCCCATGATACCCTATCATAGGCTTTGTTCATATCCAATTTCAACAAAAGATCAACCTTGCCACTCTTGTCAATGGAATGGATTACCTCATGAACTGTAATGATCCCATCCAAGATTTATCCCCATGACAAAGCCCCCTTGATTAGGATCAATGATGAAAGGGAGGAAAACTTTGATCCTGTTGGCCATTACCTTGGTGAGAATTTTGTACAAGGTGTTGCATAGGCTTATTGGCCTAAAATATTTGAAGTCCTTAGCACCCACCACTTTGGGGATGAGCACCAAGAAAGTAGAGTTGACATCTCAGGGAATGTGGTGAGTTCTTTGAACTTCATAGACAGTTGCACACACCTCTACATCCACAATATGCCAAAATATTTGGAATAAAATGGTCGAGAAGCCATCAGGTCCTGAAGCCTTCTCTCCTACCATTGCAAACACAACTCCCTTGACCTCATCTTCTTTAAATGGGTTGACTAGATAAGCATTATGATCTACCAAGACAAGAAGAGGGATGTTCTAAAGGAGAATATTTACAACCTTATCATCCACCCTTTCTAACTTTCCAATGAGGTTCCTAAAAAACTTGATCACTTCCTCTCTTATCTCGACTATATTATCAGTACAGGAACCATCATATTTTAGGATTTCTTTAATCTTATTAAGGCTACGGTGTCTCAGAGTAGTAACATGGAAATATTTGGTGTTTCGATCTCCTTCCTTGAGCCATAGAGCCTTGGATTTCTACCTCTAGAAGGTTTCCTCACAAGCCAAAGTATTATGATAATCACAAAGGAGTTGTCTTTCCTTATCTCGAATTTCTTAAGAGAAGTTGCCCTCATTCGTCCTAGCTTCAATGTCCATAAGTGGTCTCAGATCATATTTTCTCTGGAATAGGTGCCCAAAAACATTCTTATTCTAGTCCTTAAGTTTGTGTTTAATGAATCTAAGCTTCTTAGCTATTTGGGCCATTAGGGGACCAATAAATTATGTCTCCCACCATTCCTTAATGCATTTTTCTAGGCCTTCATTTATGAGCCACATTGCTTCAAATATGAAGGGACTATAAAATCTCCTTTTGTCCATTTGGGAGTCAAACACTAGAGGGTTGTAATATGATCCATCTTTAGGAAGAGTGGTTAGGGTGGCATCTCCAAAGTTGATCAACCCATCTTGTGAGATCAGGAACCTGTCAAGTCTTATTTGGATCAATTGGCTTCTGAGTCTTTTGTTGCTCCAAGTGTATTTTACACCCTTGAGGTTGACATCCATCAACCCATTCTTAGTAACAAATTGTTCAAAGTCATTCATACCTTTAAAGAAGTTGGTGTTTCCACCTTTTTTGTCAGAAGGATATAGAGGAGTGTTGAAATCTCCTGCAAGGATCTAGGTCAGATTGTGGAATAATTTTCTCATTGAGGTTAGTTCCTTTCAAAGTTGCCTCTATCCAGAATAGGAATTTGGGGCATAAACATTAGTCAAAACCCAACTGATTTTGGTATCCTTGCAATGGAAGAAAACACTAGTTAGTCTATCCAAGGAAGATAAGACTCTTCCTTCCATCAAGTTGCCATCCCACATACACAAGAGCCCTCTCGAGGCACCCACAACTGCACTAGCAACAAATTTAGCCTCTTTCCAAACACATCTCCTAATTTTATCTAGTTTTTGGTCATCCAATTTGGTTTCTTGCAATAACAAAATTTAGGGTTTGAGGTCCTTTCTCAGAGAAGACACCAGCTATGTTTAGAGGGGGCATTGAGACCCCTTACATTCCATGAAATAGTTCTCATTTTTTAGATTTTCTTGGGAGATTTTTCCTGCCCAGTTTTAGGGTCAATTGAGTTCCATTCACCACTTCTTTGGTTGTCTCCCTTTCCCTAATTTCATGTTGGGATGGTCTACCATGTTTTTTGTCTTTCCCAACATCTGCATTTGTTTTCCTTGAACTCCTAGTGATTCTATTTGGGCTCCCCTATTCCCTTATTAATTCTAGGGTTTTAGGTGAATCATCCTAAGTCTCATTGTGTTCCTCCTGGGTAGGGAGTTTGTTTTTAAATTGTTGCTCATCTTTGGGATTGTTCTACTCATGCTCATCTTCAAAAACTAGTACATCTAGGTCTAAGCCTTCTAAGGTATTTTGTAAACAATCAAATTGATTTTGAATCACTACCTCAGTGGAAACGATAGGATGAGATTCGAGGGTTTTTCTTACCTGAGGGATTTCCTCCATAATTTCTCCTTCTTCTCAACCTTCCTGATTTGATGAGGATATATTCTCTAGGCTAGGGTTTCTTTCATCCTCTATTGGTTTCTCTGAGGATTCTTCTTTTTTTCCTCCATCCCGTTTTTACTCCCATCGTTGGGATTGGGATTTCTTTTGAGGGAAATCCTTGTTAAGGTACCCTACACACTGGCATGAACTACATTTAACAGGAATATTTTTGTATTTGATAACCTGGTTCCATGTGCCAAAAAATGAGACCAATTCGATTGTCTTCATGGGTGTTTTCTCCATATCCATGTTCACACAAATCCTTGCATGTAGAAGTCATGATCTAGCAAAAGTTGCAGAGTCAATAGCCACCAAGTGACCCAAATATCGCTCGATCCTTGTGATGAGTGTCATTAAATCTTCATCATTTAATAATTATGTTTGTCAATCCAGGGTGGTGTCCAAGGCTATATACGATAGGAAAGGTAAGCATTTTAAGGATCAGTTCATTCAGGAGATGGCTTTATTGGTGAAACAGTTAGTGCTTGGGGGTTTTTGTGTCTCATTTTTAACTCTTAAAAACTTAAATTGATTCCTATTTACCCTTGCAAAAATGAATTTGTAGGAATTGAAACAATTGTAGAAAAATAAAACTATCTATTGCTTCGGAATTGAAAATGATAGAACTGAAATGTTGGAGGAATGAAAATAGTAGAAAATAAAACTTGCAAAATTTAAATCACACCTTGCATAAAGAAAAATATAATTACAATAACAAAATTTAAGGAATAATAATCAAATGTTGCAGAATTGAAACATGAAAATATTCTCTGATGCAAACTGGAAATTACAAAATCTGAAAACAACTTGCTGAAACAGGAGATTAACAGAAAATGTTGTAAGATACAAGAATTTATGCTAAGTAATAAGCTGATATGCACACATTATTATGATCATTACATGCAATATAAAAGGATACAACTGAAATGATGAAGTACAAACTTGATAGATTCCTGCAAATTTGTTGCAGCAAGAAATGAGCAAAAAACCTGTAAAAGTTTCTCCTCGTGGTCGTGAAAGTGGGCCCTTGCTCCCTAACCTAGAAGAAGGTGAAAAGAACTATTTTAAACTATCTATATCTCACACACACTCATTCAGACTACCAATGGAACAAAAATATTGCACCTTTTATTGGTTCTCGTAGCGAGATTACAGTATTGCAGGGAAAAGCCTGCAAAATACTGTTCTACTGTGATTACAAGGAAAGCTTATGAAATTATGCAATTCTATATCCTCCCTATTTATCTATCTATATGCTCAAACAAATGGGATAATTTTATTTATAAAAGTAGGGTACATGATTGATAAGGTTTTTTGCTACAATATAGGATTGTTACAACTGTGGCAAAATTGTTTCCAGAATGCAGGGATATGATCCATTATCCCTTATCTATTTCATCTGTTGGAATGCATCCGTTGAAGGACAAGTGTTGGAAAGGATAGGGATATCCCTTAAATAGTTGCAACCATAATTTACCACTTTGTTTGTTGCATTTAAAGGCTCTTTTGATCAAAACTGTTGCTTCTGCGCTCATTCCGAAGCTACTCCGAAATATCAAGTAGCAAAATAGAGTTTGCAATAATTCCCGCACCATAAGTGTATGCGAATAGTTATGATGGTGGAAATAGTCTCCATGTGTTCCCATAATACTAATTCCATTTGTGCATCAGATGAAGTGGATAAATTCCAAACCATGCTATATTTGTACAAATTGTTGGAATTTGTATGGAAATTTTTTTGTTTTCTGCATAGTCAACTATTGACAAAGGTTTTGGCACCTTTTGGTTATTCAAAGTGAGTAGATGATGGGAAAATCTTGTGAAAGAAGCACAAAACCAAATAGATAGTAGTACCTTAATATTACAACTTTAATTTAATGCAAAATATACTAAAACATACAGCTGAAATAGACTATAAATCATAGAAAAATAGTCAAAATAGGATATATGCACTTTAACATTTACAACATGTAAACACCAATACATAATGCATTCTATCACTATAATTAGCATCAAAACATAACATAAGGTGTTCAAAAGTGTTTATAAGTTATCAAAACTAGTCCATGGATGAGGCATTTGTAGGCCTCATCATTTTCCCCCCAACCTATTTTAATGCATGTCCTCATGCATTATGTGTAGCCACAATAGCACAAAGATCTACATCTAGATTTTATTCTTCATAACTCAGCTTTGGTCCTGAAACCTTATAATATCCTCTGATTGCTTGTATTTGCTTGATCCATTCCTGGAAATGCTCATCTGATTGGGGATCACTATCAAAGAAATAAGGAACTGGAGTTATCACATTTGGCAACCTATACCTCAAACCTACCTAGTGATCCTATAGCTTGTGGATAACTTGTACTATACCTTCTACTCTCCTTCTGGACCATAATAAATTGTTAGGTGAGATAGGTTCCCTCTTCTGAAGTGATATTGACAATTCTACCCACCTGCTTTTACAAGCTGAGAGAGCATTACCAAAATGCTGATTACAGAAGACCTAAAAATTCTTGATACAATCAGTAAGATTGCTCTTATATACTTCTCTAATTTTTTGTTCTCTCATCATAGTAAAATGCTGATTGATGGACTCCTTGTAATTAGTATGGGTTCTTCTGATCAGTAACTCAGCTATTAACTCCATTTCCTTGCTTGCATTTTTCTCCTCCTCCCAATAAATATGATTTTGCACTAAAGATATAAAGGCTCTCAGCTGAATATCTCCTATAAATATGTGTGGCAAGAAGGTTCCATTTTTAGGTAAGAAGAAGTTATGCAAAAATAGTTCACAAAGCAGATTCCTTTGTTCTTCTGGACTATGCAAATATGTTTCCACAAATTCTTTAGTAGTGTCCAGTTTATATGGAAGTTTGGAAATAATTCTCATTAATTGCCAATAGAGGTATTTTTCCTTTAATATTAGAGTATAAAACCTTGTAGGCCTTCTGCACTAAACTAAGTACTCTACAATTTGGCACATATCCTCTATTTGTTCCTGTAACTTAGTTATATCTGCAGTTTGGGCTTCTAGCTTCTGCTTCAAAGGTTTTAAGGCTGAAATTTGTGCCTCCGTCTATTGACATTGCAACATCCAATGTGCTATGTCTTTGTTATATTTTTTCATTGTAATTTTTTATGGGGGCCTTATGACTGATTGTATTTTTGGAGGAAAGTCCACTTGTATACCAACTTTTGATGTGTTAACAATGAATAGATCTACTTGCACTCCAATTTTTGTTGTTTCAACTTGAGGTGGTTCAACTGTGATTAATTCAATAGATAGTTGAGGAGAATGTATATTTACCTATTCTTACACTTCCTCCTGTTCATTGGCCTCCTCAGTTGCTTGTATTGTTTGTACCCCCTACTGTGAATTTTTAGAATGTTCTGCAGAGGCTTCTGAATCTGTCATGTTGACATCCTACTGGAAAATTTGGGTTGCTATTTCTTCTATTTCCACTCCTATGATGGGTGATTATTACTCAGTTAAGGCCAAATCTCTATGATCTTCTGCTAATTCTAATATAATTCTAGCCAATTCATCCTCAAAACCAATTTTTGTAGACTATTGCTCCAGAGTGGACAATCGAGCCCTTAGTTTATTCACCTCTCCCTACAAATTAGCAATAAGCTTATATTTCTCTATGTTAGAGGCTTCATGTTGTTCAATCCAACCCATTTGTGTCTTAATGACACTTCTAGAAACATGTAACTAGGTTTTTATATCATACTCTTCCTCTTCTCTTATTGATTCTTTGCCAAAATCAAAATCTTTAGAGTCTGAATAGTCAACAAGTGAGACTGTAGGTATTTTTATATCTATGACTATTGTCTCTACCTCAAAATCTTCTATGTCCATATATACTTCCTCTAATATCTCTTCTGTAAATTGTTCTACAAGAACTTCCTACCCCTGCTCTGTATTTAACTATTGAAATAGTGGTGTAACTTCTTCATCCACTATTTTTTTCTATTATTTTATTTTTTGAGTCTAGAAGACCTTCGTAACCACACAGGAGTTTGTTTAACCTTTTTAGGTAACTCTGGAACAAATTTGGATGATTCTGGAGCAAAACCTGCTTTAGGCGTTTCTTTCCCTATTTGCCTTTCCTTTCTTGAACTACTAGGCTGCCTAATAGGTTGTGTTGGAAAAATAGTTACATTCTCAGAAAATGTAACTCTTCTTCTTTTTCCCACAGGACCAGACTTAGATTATTTTTCCCTTTTCTTCCTAGTCCTAGAGGATGGAGGTCCTTGTGGTGAGGAGGGGATTTATTTTTCAGAGGATTCAGTTTCAATTTTAGGTTCAGATCTTGTAATTTCTACTTCATCTTCAGATTCAGACTTCTCTCCTTCTGCCTCTTCCTTAGATTCAGGGCTTTCACTCTCCAATTCATTCTAGGTAGAGAAGAACCATTCAAAACTCCTAGGGTTTCCTCTAAAGTGATGTTTGCAGATGATCTTGATGAGCCCATGGTGTTTGGGAGACCCTCTTCCTGCTTGGTACTTTTTGGCCATATTTACCAGCTCTTGATATAAATACAGAGGAAGGTTTACCCTAAGCTTAGGATTTGAGTTGCCATGGCGTAGATGGGTCAAAATTCTCATGTGATGTCCAGATAGGATAGGGAATTTCCCATCGTAGGTCAAAAACCTAATGATCCATACTGCAACTTCATCCCAAGGAGGTTGTAAACTTGTTCTTTTGACCCCCTTGCAAATATTATTACTCAATACAAACTGAGTGGGTCTATCCTCATCTCCCCTAAACTAGTTTACTAATTCATTTAAAGTATTCTTGCCATATTTCCCAATTTGAACCCCATGCAATGGCATTTCAGTAACTTGACTAGAGAATTTTGGGTTTGCCTGGATTGTCATGCCGTTGATGTGAACTTGATTATTGCAAAAGGTGCATGCAAAATCAGTGGCCAATCCCTCTGAATGCCCATCGAATTTGTGCAAAAAGGGCAAAAATCCCCCTTCTATAAAAATATGTAGCGATTCAGGATCTCCCTGTAGGCAATCTGCATTTTTTGGCTCAATCTGATTCTTCTTACCCCCCATTTTTAATCTTCCTGTATTCTATATCTTCTCAGTGTCGAAAGACAACGTTGTTCTTGGGTTTGAATCAAACTATTTGCAATTGTAGGGCTCAAAATGGTTCTGGGCTACGGAATTAAATTTTTACAGTGCCAAAAAAATGCTTTGGAACATGTTGGAACATTTGGAAATTAAATTTCCTTCTCCTATCTCACGTGGCAGACTCCTATTTCCCATAGGAACGTGATCTGTTGTGTTTTATTAAATGATTACGATGCACTGATGTGGTAGTCGTCTATTGGTTGGGTGATGGACAATGTACATACCTTCCCTCTTTCTCGAAGTCCTTGTGAAGTGTGCCAAAGATTTTGCATATCACAAAATGTGCGATGATTCCCAACAACCTCGTTTCCATCATTGTGTTGGAAACCTACGTCTTGAAATTTGTGCCATAATTTTTCCTTACTCTAAACAATAGAAATTTGATTGTGATGCCACATGTCATTTCGTCCTTATTCTTACTCATTTCGGAGTTTTTCTTGAAGTATGAACATTCCTTCATTTCGAAGCATATGTTTATTTTTATTCTGAAGTTGTTCTCGTATTTTCTCTTTGTTTTGGTTATGGAGTTATCATCATTCCAATCAGTAATGAGTACCATTTATTTCGGAGCATTATCATGATGAAACATTTGAAGGTTATGGATAAAAGTTTTCTACCCTTTTCACATATTCCATTGACTAGATGGATAAATTTTTGAATTAACCTTATGTATGCCTCATATACTAACTAGGGATATTATACACTACATACTAGATATCAACATTGTTCTAAAATGAAAAAGGCACATACCTGATATAACCATTTATCCATAATTGTACAATGGTTGTTTCTACTGATTCTCAGTTGGCTGCTCTACTGACTAAGACAGGTGCAATATGAAAATAGGTGAAACAGTGATTGTGAGAAAATATGGAACAATGATGGTGGGTACAAATGGAGAGTCACAAAGGCAAACATGCCGAAAGACCGGTTTTCATGCAAGCCTAATTCAGAGGTGCATCAAAGAGGTTTTCACTTTCTGAATTTATTCATTTTTTTTATCATTTTTTTATTATTTTTTTAATTTCTTTCATGTTACTCTACTAAGTCCGGTGTGGAAGAAGTATTTTCTTCCAACATGTGTACATCCAAGTTCTCCACTTGCTTGAGAAACTCCTCCTTCGATAGTGGTTTATGATATATCCGAAGGCGATGTCCATTAACCACCAATTTTCATCGTGAATCATCAATGGGTGAAAGGCAAACAACTCCATTTGCAAACACTTCCTCAATATGATATGGTCCAAGCCACCTAGTCTACAATTTTCTAGGATAGTCTTCATAATGTGAGTCAAACAACAAAGCCCAGTCGCCTTGCTAAAACTTCCTTTGCTGAATGTGACTATCATGCCACGATTTTCGATGTGCTTGGATCATCTCAGTCTGGTGCAATGCATCCCTCCGTAGCTCATCCAATGCATTGAGCTACAAGACTCATTTAGTTTGTGCCTGTGACAAATCAATACCTACATCCAAAGCAGTTCGAAGAGTCAATAACTCAAATTCAATAGGCAAAAGAGGCTTCTTACCATAAACCAATTCATATGGTGTAAATCCAGTGGTGGATTTCCAAGTAGTGTTGTAAGCCCAAATTGCTTCAGGTAGTTTGTCCATCCAATTTCTCCTATGGGAAGCTATGGTTTTGGTTAAAATTCTCTCTAGTTCCCTATTTGTTACTTCAACCTGACCATTGGCTTGTGGATGATACGATGAGGATTTCCTATGCTTGATTTCATATAGTTGAGTGAAAGCTTCAATAAGTCTTGAAGTAAACTGAGGTCCTTGATCTATAGTGATGGATTGTGGGGCTCCAAAATATAGGAAAATCTATGAATATAGGAAATCAACAACTTTTTCTTCTCAAGCATGCTTAAAAGCATAGGCTTCCACCCATTTGGTTACATAATTAGTACATACCAAGATATGCACTTTCCCTTGGGAAGGAGGGTCAATAGGTCCTACAAAATCTAGCCCCCACCTCTCAAATGGTTATGTTCCTACTTGAGGTTGTAATGGCATTTCACTAGTGAAGGTAGGTTTTCCCATCCTTTGGCATGCATCACAATGTCTAACATAATTTTTTACATCTTTATGCAAAGATGGCCAGTAATAACCAGTACCCAAGATCTTCTAAATTGTACTCTTGAATGAATAGTGTCCTCTTGAAGGTTCATCATGACATGCCCGTAGGATATCATATACCTCATCCTTGTGGATGCACCTACGCAAAACATGGTCAGGACTGCATTTGAAAAGTAAACCTCCTATCCATTTGAAAGAAGAACTTTGCTTGATTAACTATTTCTTTTGTTTAGGAGTAAAGTGAAGAGGAATTTTTCCTATAGCCAAGTAATTAGCTATATCTGCAAACCATGGGGACTACATAGAAATAGCAAATAGTTTCTCATCAGGAAATGCATCTTCAACCAACTCTCCTGTATCTGCATTTTGTAATCTTGATAGAAAATTTGCAACTACATTAGCTTTCCCTGGTTTATTAACTATAGTGATATCAAATTCCTGCAATAGTATTAACCAGTGAATAATTCTTGCACTAACCAGAGGTTTATTCATTAGGTATTTAATGGCATCATGATTTGTATGAATGAATATCTGATATCTTGTGATATAGTGTCGAAACTTATTGATAGCATATACTACAACTAAAAATTCCTTCTCACTAGTAGTGTAGTTCTTTTTAGCTCCTATCAAGTTTTTACTAATATAGTAAATGGCATAATGCTCCCCATTGTCAATTTGTCCTAATGCAGCTCCAATAGCAGTATTGGAAGCATCGGTTTGAATATGGAAGGGCAATTCCCAATTAGGTCCTCTCAATACAGGGGGAGTAGTTAATTTTTCTTTCAATTCATCAAAAGACTTTTGACACTTAGTAGACCAAGAAAATTCAGAATCCTTCATTAGTAATGCAAACATTGGATTGGCTATGGTACTAAAATTGGCAATAAATCTATGGTAGAAACCAATATGCCCTAGAAAACTCCTTACATCAGTTTGAGTTTTTGGAGGAGGAAGGTTTTTTATAACTTCCACCTTTTTAGGATCAACCTTGATCCCATAAGAGGAAATATGATGACCAAGGACAATCCCTTCCTCCATAATTAAGAAGCATTTCTCAGGATTAAGAGATAGATGGTATGTTTCACAACGTATTAAAACTTTTTCAAGTTGTTCTAAGGTATATTCAAAACTATCTCCAAATACTATGAAATCATCCATGTAAATTTCTACACTCTCATTTGTCAAATCAGAGAATATGGCCAAAATAGCTCTTTGAAATGTTGTTGGAGCATTACATAAACCAAAAGGCAGAATCCTATAAGCAAAGGTTCCCCAAGGACATGTGAAAGTGGCTTTCTCTTGGTCTTCAGGTGCAACTTGTATCTAATTATAACCACTGAATCCATCAAGAAAATAGAAAAATTTCTTACTAGCAAGGGTATATAACACTTGGTCTATGAAATGTAATGGGAAATGGTCATTATGTGTTACCTTGATTAACTCTCTATAGTCCACACACACTCCCATATTCCCATTTTTCTTTGGAATAATGACTAATGGAGAAACCCACTTACTATCTGAAATTGGGTAGATGAATCCTACATCTAAAAGTTTTTCAATTTCTTCTTTAACAATATCTTTCAGAGCAGGATTCAGGCACCTTTGAGGTTGTCTCACTGGTTTAACATCTTCAATGTATATCCTATGTGTACATACATCATGATGAATTCCAATCATGTCCTTATAATTCCAAGCAAAATTTTGAACATGTTTTTGTAGGACAACAAAAATTTTGGCTTCCTGTTCATTAGTTATCCAACTATTAATATTTAGAAATTTTCCTGGCTATATTTCAATTTTTTTAATCCCTAGATAAATAGAATTTATTGCTTCATATCTATTGATTAAATAATTTAATGGATAGTGATGTGGCTATAGAGTATGCAATACTCTAGATTCTGTTTCATAAGTGATACCAGATGGAATCATTCCCTGAATAGAACATGTGAAAGAGGTGAGAATATGATGATGCCATTCATGTGGCAATGTGAAACAGCTTTCTTGTATGGGAATAGGTGATAGATATTTTGAAGTTTTTTCTTCATCCTTCCATAGCAGGCGATGAACAAGAATTTGATCATCCTTAAGTCCTTCCTCTTGTAATGTTTCAACTAGGATAGTCTCATATTCAAAAATTTCTCTTTCTGGTGAGTTGATTTCCTCAATGTGTTCCTTCACTATTATTGTGGCCAAAGTGGCAATAGTTTCTTGTTCTTCATCAGACTCAGGATACCATATTTGTCCAAAAAATTTGGTTGAAGTTTGGGTTTGTGGATACAGAGAAATCTTCTTTAGGTCAATGCCATTTGAAATAGTCATTTCTCCTAACCTGCAGTCTATAAAAGCAGTTGCAGTAGCAAGCCAATGTCGCCATAGAATTATGGGATAACCACTGATTGAATTTCTAGGTTGCAACACCAAGAAATCTATAGGATATTCCCAAGAAGATACTTCAATGGTAATATCTTCTAGGATTCCTTCTAGCTTGGCAACTAACCTATCTGCCATTTCTAAAACTATAGTGGTAGGACTGAGATTATTGAGTTGTAGTTGTTGCATTGTTTCCTTAGTCATTACATTTATTGTAGCTCCAAGATCAATTAATACATTTGGAATTTGCACTAATCCAATAGTAATTGTGACTATTGGACTTCCTGGATCACTATATATGGGAGGCACTAGTTTTCTAGATAGCAGGTCAACAAACTTCCCTTCTACCTGCATAGTTTTAGAAAAAGCTTTCTTATTTTTGCCAGGTTTCTTGATACATAAATCTTGAACGGTCTTCTTGATTAAGGGCACATCATTTATTGCTTGCAAAAAAGGAAGATAAATTGTCATTTTCTTAAGTTCTATAACCAGTTCTGATTCAAGAATAGTTACAAGATTTTGAAACCTTTCAGGGTATGGTACTTCTTCTACAAGGTTTTCTTACCCATTTTATGGTTTTTCTTATTTTTCTTTTGTTTTCACTGGTTCTGAATGTGGATATTCTTGCTTTCTATCAATCTCTTCAATGGTGGGTGGAGTAAGGTCAGGTAAAATTTCCCTAAACACAACTAGATATTACTACAGTAAAGTACATGAACTGCAATAGAATCTTTAGACTCAACTCCATAAATAGGGGCTGCTTGTCTAGTATTATTTGGGTTAGCCATAGGCTGAGCTGGAAGTGGAGGTTGCTTAACTGGTTTTGATTATTGTGGTGGCATTCTTCTTTGAAAATTTTGATTAGGATCTGGTAGTAGGTTTTGATTTTGTCCTTGATACCTCTACTGCCCTTGATATGATGGGTATTGTGGTCCCCATATTTGCCCAGATTGTTGATTCTGTGTCCAAGGTGGATTAAAAGGATTCCATGGTTGATTCAAACCAGAATGTGACCAGTCTTGAGGGGTTGACCAAGATTGATTCCATGGTTGTGAAGGTGGTTTTGAATATCCCCAAGGCATATTCCAAGAATTTTGTCCTTAACTTGTAGGAAAATGAGGGGGATTTTGGTATTGTGAAAAGTTACTTCCTGGCCTCTACCCAATAACATTAAGTTCTTCATTTTGGGTTTACAAAACATTTTTAAGGTGAGGTAGGAGTTACACTTATCAATTTTATGCTTGAAGAACACAAGCTTATACTAAGAGAGGGGGTGAACAATATAAGACAACTTTTTACTTTTTCCTTCAAATCAACTTTCAATTCAATATTATGCAATGTATAGAAAGCAGTATTAATAGGAGTAATCAAAACAATGCACAAAACACCATCCACAATAGAGACACAGCAATTTACGTGGTTCACCCAAAGCGGGCAACTCCACGGATAAAATATCTCACTAAATTTTATCAACTCAAAATCTGGGAATACATTTCTCGATTACAATATTTATGGGCATCAACCCAAAGGAGACACCAATCCCCTATCTTTGTTCTTGTTGGTGATCCTTTAGAAGACCTATGCCTCCTCTGCCATTAGCAAATGGAACTCTATCCATAGAAGACACCTGTCTTCCCTGCTCTGGTTGGAGATCTCTGTCCTTAAATCTATCACCTCCAAAGCTGGTCCTTGAAATTACACTAAAACACAGTCCTTTGGTCTTAGCACAAATGTCCTAGATCTCTTTCTCTAATTTGCACCAAACGCAGTCCTTCAGTCTGGCACAAATGTCTTTGTCCTCTTTTTCTGGTTTGCTCAAAAACATAGTCCTTTGTTCTTTTTGCGCAATCACAGCTGCACTTGATCAAACTTTGACCTTTGCACCTCTACGCAATTACAGCCACATATACTTCGTGCACTTTGCTTCCTTGTGATCTCTCTCACTTGGAAGATTCGATAGAATGCACTCTACTCTCGATGATCGAACTTCTTCACTTCGCACCGTCTGCGAACATCGCTCTTTGAACACACACTTCGATCGATATCATTTTCTCTCCAAGCAGCCCTACTTTTATACTAAAAATTTCAAGATCAAAACCTTGATCTTAGTCGACTGCTACCCTTAACTTCATCGGTTGCAAAACCCTAAACTACGTCGTCGGCTCAAATTCAACTTTGTCGAATTCAACCGCCTCTGTGGTTCTGTAGCTTTTCTCGTGAAACTACAACATGTCACGATATCATGACACCTTAGCAACCGAACACTATCTTATGGCTTTTGTCATGATATCATGACACTTTCTGCTTCTGTTGACATCATCTTCTCTTTTGTCGTGAAATCATGACCCTTCTGACTTCATGGCCTTCTTCTCTGCTTTTGTCACAAAATCATGACACTACTGCATTTGCTGATGTCATCTTCACTCTTGTCGTGAAATCACAACCCTTCTCGCTTTCTCAACCTTTTCTCGACTTGCACTAGTGAAAATGAAACATGTCATGAAATCGTGACACTTTTGCTGCCTTGAGCTTCTCTCTGCCTTACTCTCGCAAAACTGGAACATGTCATGAAATCGTGATGCTTTTGTCTTCATAGCCTTCCTTTCTGCTTCTATTGTGAAATCACGACACTTCTCCTATAAAAGACCTGCTTCCAGTTTTTGTCGCAAAATTGTGACACTTTCTCCATATATACACTTTTCTTTCATCCTGTCATGAAATCGCTACATCTTCATCCGCTGGCTTCTTCACTTCTGCATGTCATGAAATTGTGAAACTTTCTGCATTCGTACGCTTTTCTTTCATCCTATCATGAAATCGTGACGCTTTCAGCTTTCGTATGCTTTCTTTGTAGCCCGTCGCGAAATCGTGACACTTCTCATTTTAGACTCTTCCCTTTGCTGCATGTCGTGAAATCACAATAGTTCTCACTTTGAGCTTTTTAGCATGTCGTGAAATCATGATAGTCCTCACTTCGTCTTTTGCAACATGTCGAGAAATCATGACTGTTCTCACTTTGAACTCTTCAGCATGTCGCAAAATCGTGACACCTTTCGAGTAACTTTATCTCTCTTTGAACTTGTCGTGAAATCATGACAGTTCACACTGTGGACTCTCTTTTCAGCATTATGTCACAAAATCATGACATTTTTCCTTTCGGACTCCCTCTCCTGCAACATGTCGCAAAATCGTGACACTTTTCGGTCTGTACAATCTTCTTTGCAATATGTCACGAAATTGTGACACTTTTACTTTTCTGCCTTCCTGCACTTTTCGAGTCGTGAAAATGCGACATGTCTCAAAATCGTGACACTTTCCACCTTGCTCTCCTTCTCTGCCAACATGTCACGAAATCACGACAGTTTTGCCAGCTTCTTCTCTCTCTTCCAACATGTCTCGAAATCGCGACAGTTTTTCCAGCCTGCTGCAAACTTTTTCTAACTTGTCTTTTTTTCTTTGATCTTTTGCAAATGGGCTACTATGATCTTTTTGGAAACCCACTGTCAATGCTCTGAATAATCTGACATTAAATCAAATTCCTTCAAGAGCTTCTTGACATCAATGACAACTTTTACACTTGAGCAAAGGCAATGTACCCAAGGTACCCAAAATTGCCAACAATCTCCCCCTTTGTCATTGATGGCAAACCTTTATTGAAAACACAACTCAAGAGCCAAAACTAAAACCAGCTATGCTAACAATTGAGAATCTACCTTTGAAGTTTTGCTTCCCCTGACTTGAAGCTCTTCTCTTCACTTGATGCTCTCCCCATTACTCATATCTCTCCCCCTTTGTCATCAATGGCAAAGGGTCACCTTTGGGGCTTGGGACTAAGAATGAGCCTCTTAGCTTAGTCCCTCCCCCACCTTCTGATGAGATGATTAAAATAGGGGTGGGAGTAAAACTCCCATTAGGCACTGATCATCATCAGCATCTACAATTTCCTTGTCGGGCCTTCTTTTGAATTTTTTGTCAATATTTTTGTTCTTGTTCCTGTCACTGTTCTGATCCTTGGACCTATTCATACCACTGTTCCTATTCCTGTAACGTGGAATATCAGCTCTACACTATCTAGCTATGTGACCGTCATTGTTGCACTTATAATAGGTAATAATGTTGTTTCTTTTAGGCATACCTGTTCTTCGAATCTGCCTGTTCTGACTAACCGAGTTCCTGTTATTAGCCTTGCAAAAAAATGCCTTATGCCCAAATTGATTACAAGAGTAGCAATACCCTTAAAAGAAATTGCTACCTCTAAAACTATCTTTTACCTTCCTTGAGTCATGTAATGCACAGCCATGTGACCAAACCTGTGACATGCAAAACATCTGCCGTGAAATTTTCTTTTATTCGACCTCTTAGGTCTCGAAAACTTCTTCGCAATCTAAATTTCATTTTCTGTTTCTGCGCATCTATCACTCATGGAATCATGATCTGAAGTACTTTCTTCATCAGAACTCTCTTCCTTTTTAAATCTCTTGCTAGATTCCCCAACCTGTTCCTTGTGCGGCTCAACAAAACCGAGACTTGTTTTATCTGTTGGTTTTCTTTGACCTTTGATGAGAGACTTAACCCTTTTGGAGCTATCTTGAAACTTGTATAGTTTATCCTTGTACTCTTTAGTTTCCACTTCCAAAGAAGCCATTTTCTGTTCCAACTCATTATACTGAAGAATCTTAGACTCTAACTCGTCCTTGAGTTCTTGTGTCTTAGCAATAGAGAAGTCAAGACTTTATGTAAGATCATCTCTCTCTATACAACATTCATCTAACTTATCCTTGAGTCTGGCATTCTTATTTCTTTTCTTTTTCAAAGCACTAAGAGCATTGGTAATTTCACTTTCAAGATCCTTTATTTGTTTTCTTTCTGAATCATCAGAGTATTTTACAGATTTCTTATCACTAGAGGTGCTACCCTTTTCAAAAACCATACAAGCATCTTCCTTATAGTTTTCTGAAGCATCCTCATACATACTAGTAACCAATTCATTATTTGTGCAATCATCCTCAAGGTGACCAAAATTTCCACATCTAAAACATTTCATGATAATGAATCTATGTTTTGGTTCTTCCTCTTTTTTTGATATGAACATCTCATTTTCACTATCACTTGAAGAACTTTCACTATCACTACTAGAACACTTACTTGCTTTGTCTAGGTAGAAACTCTTCTTGTGCTTGTGAGAATACCTCTTTTCATGATTGTTGTGCTCATCTTTGTTTTTCCTGTGATGCTTATACTTTTCAAAATCCTTGCTCTTAGAAACTTGTTTCTCTTCATCACTTTAATTCTTGGAAATAGTACAATCAGTAGCATAATGACCAAACTTTACATAATTGAAACATCTTATATTTTTCATGCTTTTGTGCTTTCTAGAGAACTTGCCTTTCTTGCTGTAATATGCCTCTTCATCACTAGAAGACTCATCACTCTCTTGAAGTTGTTTACCTTTGGATTTCGTGGTAGCCTTGAAAGCCGCCTCTTTCTTGACATCAACCTTCACTTGAGTTCTCAACTCAAATGCTGCAAGTATACTATGGAGCTCATCCTTTTTCAACTTATCCAAATCTTTAGCTTCCTCAATAGTAGAAATATTTTCACTAAATCTATTAGGAAGAGATCTTAAAATCTTATCACAAACATCATTTTCAGCAAGCTCAAGACCTAAGTCTTTCATGGAGTTAACAACCTCATCCATACGAAGCATGTAGGCACTAATATTTTCATCATCGTTCATCTTGAGTTGTTCAAACATACCTTTGAAGTGTATCAACTTGGCCTTTCGAACATTTACATCACCTGTGTGAACCACCTGCAGCTGTTTCCACATTTCACTAGCTGTCTTGCAGTGAATTACTTTAGTGAGATCTACTTTTTGTAAACGTTTCAGGATTGCATTCATTGCTTTTGAATTGCTATGATGTAGGAGCCTATCTTCTTTAGTATATGGACCATTTACAGGAATAGTGTACCCATATTCAATCACTTCCCAAACCTCATTCCCAAGAGCCATTAGATGAACCTTCATCCTTGCACTCCAAAGACCAAAAAATGATCCATCAAGAATAGGTGTTGCATTGCCACTTGAATAATCCATTATGTTCTTTGCTAGATTTTCCTTCAAGCTGTTAAACTTTTCGAAGGCACTGGATCTCGATACCAATTGAAGAACACAAGCTTATACTAAGAGGGGGGGTGAACAGTATAAGACCACTTTTTACTTTTTCCTTCAAATCAACTTTCAATTCAATATTATGCAGTGTATAGAAAGTAGTATTAATAGCAGTAATCAAAACAATGCACAAAACACCATCCATAATAGAGACACAGCAATTTACGTGGTTCACCCAAAGCGGGCTACTCCATTGGCTTCTTCACTTCTACCTGTCATGAAATCATGACACTTTCTGCATCTGTACGCTTTTCTTTCATCCTATCATGAAATCGCGACGCTTTCAGCTTTCGTACACTTTCTTTGTAGCCTGTTGCGAAATCACGATGCTTCTCATTTCAGACTCTTCCCTTTGCTGCATGTCATGAAATCATGATAGTTCTCACTTTGAGCTTTTCAACATGTTGCAAAATCATGACAGTCCTCACTTCGTCTTTTGCAACATGTCAAGAAATCGTGACTGTTCTCACTTTGAACTCTTTAGCATGTCACAAAATCCTGACACCTTTCGAGTAACTTTCTTTCTCTTCGAACTTGTCGTGAAATCATGATAGTTCACACTGTGGACTATCTTTTCATAATTATGTCACGAAATCATGACATTTTTCCTTTCGAACTCCCTCTCCTGTAACATGTCACGAAATCTTCTTTGCAATATGTCGCAAAATCGTGACACTTTTCCTTTTCTGCCTTCCTGCACTTTTCGAGTCGTGAAAATGCAACATGTCACGAAATCGTGACACTTTCCACCTTTGTCTCCTTCTCTGCCAACATGTCACAAAATTGTGACAGTTTTGCCAGCTTCTTCTCTCTCTTCCAACATGTCGCGAAATCGTGACAGTTTTTCCAACCTACTGCAAACTTTTTCTAACTTGTCTTTTTTTCTTTGATCTTTTGCAAATGGGCTACTATGATATTTTTGGAAACCCACTGTCCATGCTCTGAATAATCTGAAATTAAATCAAATTCCTTCAAGAGCTTCTTGACATCAATGACAACTTCTACACTTGAGCAAAGGCAATGTACCCAAGGTACCCAAAATTGCCAACAATGCTCTTTTGAACAAATTCCACAAATAGTTGAGATAGAGGTTCTATCCAAAGGAAAATCATGTAGGGTATGTTTATTATTGCATCTAGGACAATAGATAGCTAGGGGTGGTGAAGAATTGGATTTTGCATTCCTTTCCCCTAATGCAGTATTTAATTGAACAAGAATATCAATTTTTGTGTTAGCCATTTCTTCCATCAAATCTTTTATATCAGTATTACTAGAATTTTGCTTCCTTCTTCTTTGCCTAGTATGGGAATGATTTTTACATAACTCTACAATATCATTAATCTCAAGCTGGTTTATATCTCCTTTTCCCATTAAATCCAATACTTCTTTGGAATCATCCTGCAAACCTCTCAGAAATATAGTTTTTAATAAGTCAATTTCCACGGGACCACATCTCTTTTGGATAAAGGTAAATCTATCAAGATAATCCTCTAGGTTTTCATTCTCTTCTTGTCTAATATGAAATAAATCATATTTCCTATTTCTCACTCTAAAATACTCCTGATACTTATCCAAAAATGCAATTTCCATTTGATTCCAAGTGCGGATTGAATCTGGTTCAAGGCTCATAAACAAACATAAGGCTGCATATTTAAGTGTAGAGGGAAATAACTTCAATTTATGGTTGTCATTGACATAGTCATAATTCTGACTTAAAACCTTGAATTCAAACAAAAATTGATCAGGATCTTCAGAAACAACTCCCCTAAAGATTAGCAATACTGAGGGTGAAATTGTTTTCATGGGAGCATTCTGAGTAGGATTCAGATGAATAGGGTATTTAAAAGTTCTAACAGGAGGATTTTTAGCATCATGACCAACAATATCCCTATCATGTTCTCATTTTTTTGCCATAGGTGTTTCCTCAGTTTTAATTTGTTCAACTAGTTCAAATGGATCAGCCCTATGGTTATGTCTAGAGGTAAGTGCCTCTAAGAGTTCTTGCAAAAATTTTGCAATTTCAGTTGATGAAGACTATGCTTCTTGTTTAAGTCTTTAAGTAAGTTCATACATAGGCAGATCTTCACCCGATCATGAAGAATGCCTTGGTGGAAAAGAGCCAGTTCTGATAAACTTTCCTCTTTCATCTCTTGGTCTATGCATTCATGCTCATCCACTAAATGAACTAGAATTCAGTTTTCAAGAACTACTACCTTTAACAGGATAATTCTTGGACTGCTATACTTCTAACAACACCTAAGGTTTCCCTGGCAATGACACCAAAAATTATGAGTGTCGTCAACTCTTCATCATTTAATAATTATGTTTCTCAATCCAAGGCGGTGTCCAAGGCTATATACGATAGGAAAGGTAAGCATTTTAAGGATCAGTTCATTCAGGAGATGGCTTTATTGGTGAAATAGTTAGTTCTTGGGGGTGTTTGTGTCTCCTTTTTAACTCCTAAAAACTAAAATTGATTCCTATTTACCCTTGTAGAAATGAATTTGCAGGAATTGAAACAATTGTAAAAAAAGAAAACTATCTACTGCTTCAGAATTGAAAATGACAAAACTAAAATGTTGCAGGAATGAAAATAGCAAAAAATAAAACTTGTAGAATTTAAATCACACCTTGCATAAAGGAAAATCTAATTACAATAACGTAGTTTAAATAATAATAATCAAATGTTGTAGAACTGAAACATGGAAATATTCTTTGATGCAAACTGGAAATTACAGAATCTGAAAAGAACTTGCTAAAATAGGTTATCAACAGAAAATGTTGTAAGATACAAGAATTTATGCTAAGTAATTAGCTGATATGCACACACTACTATGATCATTACATGCAATCTAAAATGTTACAACTAAAATCATGAAGTACAAACTTGACAGATTCTTGCAAATTTGCTGCAACAAGAAATGAGCAAAAAACCTATAAAAGTTGCTCCTTCTCCTAGCCGTGGAAGTGGCCCCTTGCTCCCTGACCCAGAAGAAGGTGAAAAAAATTGTTTTAAACTATCTATATCTCATACACACTCATTCATACTGTCGATGGAATAGAAATATTGCACTTTTTATTAGTTCTATAGCAGCATTACAGTATTACAAGGAAAAGCTTGCAAAATACCGTTCTACTGTGATTACAAGGAAATATTATGAAATTATGCAATTCTATATCCTCCCTATATATCTATCTATATGCTCAACCAAACAAGATAATTTTATTTATACAAGTAGGGTACATGATTGATAAGGTTTTGTGCTACAATATATGATTGTTACAACTGTGGCAAAATTGTTTCCAGGATGCAGGAATATGATCCATTATCCCTTATCTATTTCATCTGCTGGAATGCATCCATTTAAGGACAAGTGTTGGAAAGGATAGGGATATCCCTTAAACAGCTGCAACCACTTTTTACCACTTTGTTTATTGAATTTAAAGGTTCTTTTGATCAAAATTGTTGCTTTTGCGCTCATTTCAAAGCTGCTCCGGAATATTAGGCAACAGAATAGCGTTTGCAACAATTCTCGCACCAAAAGCATATGTGAACAGTTATGATGGTGGAAATAGTATCCATGCATGCCCAGAAGACTAATTCCACTTTGTGCATCAGCTGGAGTGGACAAATTCCAAGCCATGTTGTATATGTACAGATGGTTGGAATTTATATGGAAAAATTCCTGTTTTCTGCACAATCAACTATTGACAAATGTTTTGGCACCTTTTGGTTATTCAAAGTGAGTGGACAATGGGAAAATCTTGTGAAATAAGCACAAAAAAAAATAGATAGCAGTACCTTAATATTATAACTTTAATTTAATAAAAAATATACTAAAACATACAACTAAAACAAACTATAAATCATAGAAAAATAGTCAAAACAGGATATATGCACTTTAACATTTACAACATGTAAACACCAATACATAATGCATTCTATCACTATAATTAGCATCAAAACATTACATGATGTGTTCAAAAGTGTTTATAATTTATCAAAACTAGTCCATGGATGAGGTATTTGTAGGCCTCATCATCTTGCAAAGATGTCTTCATCCCAAAAGTGCAATGAAAAGCCCAAAAGTTTGATCTAGGTTGGATCTTGATCGATGCTCTAGGTATGCGGATAAAAATTTGTTGTCCACATTTTAAAAAACAAACCCTGCCTACCAAAGAACTAGGGTCCTTGCTAAAATATCCAATCCAAATTTTCTTCATAGCTTAGGTGAACCAGGGAGAAACTCCTCAGTATAACAATAATATTTATGTGGTTTGATGGTCTCCACTTTTTAAATTTCCATATCCTTATCGCATCAAGATTTGGGTGTACACCCATAAAATTTTTGACCAAATAGTGCTCACCCTGAGTGGTGACCATTTTAACAAGCTCATATAACACTACAATCCGATCATCTTCTAGGTTCAGGTTGAAATTTCCCATAGGGATTTTCTAATTTCTCTTAATAGCATAAATTTGTGAGGCACATAGATCAAATAAAATAGTGCATGCTCTCATATTTGCACCATATCCCATGCTCAAACCCAAAGCCTTTGTAGCATACTCTACCATCTAAACACCTAGTTCAATTTTTTTGATTCTTATCCCATTGTAAAAACTCTTGAGTCCAATTATCCCTTTGAATTAAATGATTAATCAAAACTAACCTTTTTAATATTACTGCACATCATCTCAACATAAATACAACTCTTTACCTTATTGATCATCTTGCAAGGTGTGATATATTTATTTGTAGATGTGGGTCAAATATTATACATTAAAACTAGAACAATTATTTTACTTATGATCCTATTAGCGCAAAGGAAATTTAAATATTTCTTAAATGGATTTAAGACCCTAGGTTGCATGGGAACATCCTTACTACTATATGTTTTGTAAACTTAGTAAAATTCAAAATAACTTCTCATCAAAGATTACTTCTGAAATTTATGTTTTGTAAACCTATAAAACCTAAATAGCTAACAAGTACATTGTTTTTGAGATAGATATAAAGTATAAAAACAAGTGTAAATTCCTTGTCTTTTTGTGAGGACAAAGAATTTACATAAAATATTTTTTCAAATTTTTAAAATTGTGAATGTATTAGTAAAAAGGTTAAGTATATATAAAAATTGTTCAAATATTAATTTTAAAATATTATTATAATAAACCCGCACCGGATCTCTGGCGAAAATTTGCTCTGGCGATTTGGCTTTTGGCGGGAAATTTTCTGTGACGGCGTCTGGTGTTGCTCGAGGGACTCTGGCCCGAAGATCTTGCCTAGGGCTTTGGGGGGTTGTTTCTGCTTTCGCTTTGAAGGTTCGGTAGTGGTCCCGGGAGGGCCCGATGGGGTCTCCTCCTGTTTCTCCTGCTGGGAGAAAGACCTCA
The DNA here is from genome assembly GCA_028583015.1 of Wollemia nobilis. Lineage (NCBI taxonomy): Eukaryota > Viridiplantae > Streptophyta > Pinopsida > Araucariales > Araucariaceae > Wollemia > Wollemia nobilis. The sequence goes on along the minus strand of JAQPPZ010016869.1, from coordinate 11,995,729 downwards.
TATGCCGAGAAGTTGAAAGATTTTCCCTCGCCTTCCACGGACGGAGCTCAGCGGAATGCTTTTCAATCGATACTCAAGACTGTTGCCAATGGCCCAAATGCTCACCGCGTTAATGGATGCCTCCCACAATCTTCCTCCAGGCCTAAGATTGTAATAGAACCAATGCTGGTCGAAGATACAATCGTCTACCGAGCTAATCACGACTTGATCTGCAAATTCATGGGCATCCGGCCCACATCGAATTTTCTGCATACCTGGGTTCGTCAGAACTGGGAGCCACACGGTGAGTACTCTCTATGGCCTATAAGCAATGGGTATTTCATCATAAGTTTCTCTTCTTTAGCAGATAGAAACAGAGCATTTGAATCAAAAAAGAGAAACCATGGACCGGCAGGGTTATTTGTCCAACCCTGGAGAGTGGGTTTCGACCCCCGCATCGAACCCACGGCTGTCCCGGTGCTGGATCCGGTCGTACGCTCTCCCGATGGAGTTTTGGGGTGAGCAGGTTTTGGAATTAATAGGTAATTCCCTAGGCAGATTTATGGGAGTCTCCAAAGATACCATAGAGGGCAATTCTGCTTGTCTTTGCTAGAATATGTGTAGAGATGGACATTAGTCAGCCTCTACCAGCTGAGGTGGAACTTGAGCTTGCGGGGAGTACCCTGGATCCAGCGGTTAGACTATGAGGCCCTACCTTTCGGGTGCCGAGTATGCCATAAGCATGGACATTTGGCAAGGTTACGCCCAAACGTAGTGAGCACAAAAACGGAGGCTCCGAGTGGAATGTCAAACCGCCCTAGAGAGGGTAAGTCCAATCCGGTCAATGAACCCTCTAGCAATTCTCCGAGTCCCGATGCTCAACGGGATGGCTTTGAACAGGTGAAACGAAAGAGAAACAAAAAGAAAAATGGCAAGGAACGGGTACAGCTCAAGCCAAACAATCGGTATGAAATTTTTAAGTCATTAGTGGATCTGGAGGACCAATCTATGGAAGGAGTGGTTGGGAATGGTGAGAATGTCAACACTCCACCTCTTGTTTCTCCTTCCTTCACTCCCGTAGTAGAACAGGTGACTGTGCCAGCTGAGTACCTGCAGTCGAGAGAATCCAGGGGCTTTGGTTATACACTCCCCAGCACAGCCGGCTATAAAAGATGTTACCATGGGAAATGCAGATAAAAACAGAGAAAGGCCTGTTTTAGGGATTTCCCAGGTGGAAAAGAGATCAAGAAACAATAACTCTCAAGGAGCGGGAAGAAAATCCAATAAGGAATTACTAATAGCCCAAGGAGATAAGTTAATCAATGAAGGATTGGTGAGGTCCATTGATTCTTACTGCTCACAAGGTTTTCAATGATTATTCAATCTTGGAATATTAGGGGTTTAAACAGTAGAACCCATCAATCTGCTGTTCAAAGACTCTTAGAAAACCGAAAAATAGATTTTTTGCTTCTTCAGGAGACCAAAATGTCTTTAGATATTATGAGTAAAACCGCTACTAAAATCTGGCGGGGAGCTGGGTATATGGACGTGGCTGCCCAAGGAGCTTCAGGTGGAATTGTTACCCTTTGGAACCCTCTAGTCTGGACTGCTTTAGAACATGTAGCTTGTAGGGGTGTTCTTACTTCTCTCTTCAGAAATAACTTCAATTACGAAGTTGGTCCTTATAACCAACTTTTATGGGGCCCAAGATCTTGATGGCCAGAGGGCTCCAATGGGACGTTTGTTCACAACATGAGAGCATACGGGGAGTGTTATGACTGGATTATTGCGGGGGATTTTAATGCAAAATTATCCGTTCGGGACCGGGAAGGTGGCTCCCCTACTTTGGATCCGGGGGATCGGCTTCGATTGCCCAAGTTCCAGGCCTTTAATCTAGTGGACGTTCAAGGCCCTAGTGTTTTTTTCACTTGGACAAACAAGAGAAAGGAGCCACATAGCAGGAAGGTCAAGTTAGATCGCTTTTTGGTCTCGGAGGAGGCTTTTGTTAAATGGACTTTTAAGTTCCAGATTTTGGAGGGCCCTATTTCGGATCATTTTCCCATCTTGCTTGAGGGAGGGACTTCGAGAGGACAGCACCATAGGCCTTTTAAATTTGAGAATTTTTGGTTACAAAAGGAGGACCTTCGACAAAAAATTCCTCATTGGTGGGCAGAAGGCCGTCCACCTTTTGGGACAGCAATGTTCAAATTTCATAAACAGCTTCAATTTGTCAAATTTCAATTGAAACAGTGGAGGAAAGGAAACAAGTCGGATTTCCAGTCCCAAAGGGCTCCCTTGGTGGCTAGATGGGAGGAGGTTCAGAAACTTTTTAGGGAAGGATCAATTACTGAGCAACTTAAATCTGAAGATGACGAACTGCGTAAAGCGGTTGAGGACATTGACAACCAAGAGGAGTTATACTGGAAACAGAGGGCTAGAAATACTTGGTTATTAGAGGGGGACAGAAATACCAAATTTTTTCATCGGTCAGCTTGTGCTAGGAGACAGATGAACAATATGGAAGTTCTCAAAGATGAACAGGGAAATGTCTTCGATACTATTCCTGGTATGCACTCCCATGCTATCGATTACTTTTCTAAACTTTTTAAGGAAAGTATGCAGCAAGATATTGAGGCTCAGAACGAAGTTCTTAATGTTATTCCTCCTATTATCTCTGAAGAGGACAATCAGACCCTGCTTAGACCCATTGAAAGGGATGAGCGAGAAATGTGGTCTTTGGTATGAGTCTTGGAAAATCTCCTGGTCCGAGATGGCTTTCCTATTGAATTTTTCGAGATTTACGGGATACCTTGGAGGAGGATGTTACGGTCATTCTTGAGGAATCCAGATCCAATCGAAGAATGCTCAGGTCGATCAATCACACCTTCATTGCTTTAATTCCGAAAGGGGAAGCGGGGACTCATATCTACGATTTCGGGCCTATTGCTTTATGCAATGTGATTTACAAAATCATCACTAAGATAATGGCTGAGAGGCTTAAACCCCTTCTTCATAGCATCATTTCTCCTGAACAGGGGGCTTTGTTGAGGGAAGACAAATATTGGATGGGGTGATTTTGGCCCAGGAGGCCATCCATTCAATGAAAACTTCGGGCAACAAAGGCATGTTCATTAAACTGGATATGTCCAAGGCTTATGACCGGGTGGAGTGGTGCTTCTTGTCAAAAATGCTGGCTGCCTTTGGCTTCTCTCAGGAATGGATTGATTGGGTTATGAGTTGTGTTTCTTCTCCCTCCTTTTCTGTTCTCATTAAGGGCCTTCCCTCGCTTCCTTTCGGCGCCTCCCGTGGGCTCCGCCAGGGAGACCCTTGTTCTCCCTATCTCTTCCTTCTCTTGGCTGAAGGTTTGGGCAGACTGTTTTTGAGGAGAAGGCAACAAGGTCTGCTTTTCTGGTATCAAGGTTGGGGAGGAAACTCTGACTCACTTGCAATTTGTGGATGATACGGGTCTGGTTGGTGCGGCCACTCTTCGGGAAGCTAGAGGAATCAGAGATACTTTGAATGTCTACCTAAGGGCTTCAAATCAGGTTCTAAATGACAGGAAGTCCAAAGTGGTCTTTTTCAATCTTGACCAACGGCTTCAGGAGCGCGTTATTGAGATCCTGGGCTTCACAAGGACCTCTCTTCCAATTGTTTACACGGGGTTCCCCTTCATTTCAAAAAGTTAAATATTGATATTTGGAAGAACCTGTTAGCAGGCATCAAAGACAGAATGAATCATTGGGCCCATAAATGGCTAAGCTACGGGGGTAGATTAACCTTCTTGAAATCGATTATTCAGGCTTTTCCGATCTATAAATTCTCAATCTTGTTGCCCCTCATACCATCTGGAAAGAGCTGGACAAAATGGCTAGAAGATTTTTATGGGAAGGCGCAAAAGGGAAGAAAAAATGGGCCTTGGTTGGGTGGGACAAAGTTACCCAGCCTAAGGATAAAGGAGGGCTGGGCTTGAGATGCTCTATGCTTAACAACAGGGCTTTGGCTGGAAAACTGTATTGGAGGTGGGTTTCTCAGCCATCCTCTCTCTTCAACAGAATTCTTTCCAGTAAATATTTGGGGCATGTCCATCCCAATGAGGTGGGTCGCTTTCCCTTGGAAGGTCCTGGTTCCTTAGTGTGGCAGACTCTCAAGCTTGGGTCCCAGATTATCAAAGATCAATTATTATGGAAAGTGGGGAAAGGAGACAAGGCTCGCTTCTGGACAGACTCTTGGGACCAGCATCCGCCCATTATTGTTATGTTCCCCGAGCTACAACCTATCATGACCGCCTTAGAAGCCCAGGGTTGGATCCTTATTGATAAGTATCTTCTTACCAGTCATTTGGGGGGGTATACTTTTAAAAAGTTTAAGCGATGGGAGGAGTGGCCAATTACTGTCTCTCCGGAGTTGGCGCCTATCCTGCAAAAAATACTGTCAGAAAGGTTCCTCACGGGGAAGGATGAGGAAGATGAATTAGCCTGGGGCTATGGAAGCCTTGGGGTCTACTCAGTTAAGGTTGGATATGAAGAGATCCTCCCTGAGCCTCCCCCACACTCTTTTCCGGTTCAGCATTGGAGAAGGATTTGGCATTCAAAGGGTTGGCCGAAAGTGAACTTCTTCGCTTGGCAACTTATGCATAATGGTCTTCTCACCTTTGACAATCTCAGACGTAGGGGTTTCAATGGCCCCTCTCAATGTGCTTTATGCCTCCAACATGAGGAAACTGCAGACCATTTGTTTTTTGAGTGTCCTTTTACTCATCAGATTTGGGAAAGCTGGTTCTCTCAATTTAAACTCCAGGCTAATGGTGTTCTCAATCGTACCAATATTTGGGAAAAATGGAAATGGGGCGGGTTCAATTCCATAGCTCTCCGAACTGGATGGCAGTTAGGCTTTCTCTTCATTTGGTGGCAAGTTTGGTTGGAGAGAAACGCCCGGATCTTTAGAAACACTTTCTCCTCGATTGACGACGTTTGGCAGGTTATCTGGAGCAAAGTCACAGAAACTGTTGCTACTTTTGTCACTGAAAAGAATCAGGCTACTCTTGGGCATCCTGAAGAGGGGGTTGAGGGTCTTGAGAGGCAAGACAGATCATGCTGGAAACCTCCCCCTGAAGGCTGGATCAAGATCAATACTGATGGGGCTGCAAAAGGCAACCCGGGCAACGCAGGAATTGGTGTTGTTTGTCGGGATCACTCGAGTGCGGTTCTTTACTGGGAATTGCAGGGATTGGGCGAGCCACGAACAATGAAGCCGAAGCCTTGGCCATTAAGTCGGCGTCTATACGGGTGCATTAGCGGGGTCACCGGAGGATAATTCTTGAATACGATTCTCAAGTCCTGATCGGCGCTCTAGATTGCTTGCGGAATTTCTCTTTAAAAGCCTGGAGACTACGGATGTTGATATCTCAAATCAAGGAGTTATGGAGGGAGTTAGATGATGTCATCCCTGTGTATGTGAGTAGAAATCTGAACACGGTAGCTGACTTCCTTGCGAAGATGGGTGTTGAGAAAGAGGTAGGTGTTCGAGTGCACGGTGATATGCCTATGATAGATGAAGAGATTCGGAGTGGTCTGGAACGATCCCTACATCCATGAGCTCAAAAATGACTAAGGTTAGTTTCTGTCGCGATATCGCGACATATTGCGTCGTCGCGACCCTGTTTGGTTTTCTGTCGTGATTTCGCGACATGTTGCTCTGTCGCGACATGTCGCTCTGTCGCGACATGCTGCTCTGTCGCGACCTATCCTGGAAAACTGTAGCGATTTCGCTACCCTTCTGGTTGCTGCGGCCTTGGGAGGATTATTGTAGCGATTTCGCGACATGTTGCGTCGTCGCGGTCGTTGATGAGAAGGTGTCGCGATGTCGCGATCTCTTTGGTTGGTTTTCTTCTTTGGAGGAAAAGTGTCGCGATATCGCGACGCTTTGAAAAAATTGCATGAAAGGGAAAAACCGTCGCGATATCGCGACAATTTGTGTGAAAAGCTACTCTAAGGAAAATTCGTCGCGATTTCGTGCCTTTTTTGAGGAAAGGACTCAAAGGGGCATTCTTGTTGCGATTTTGAGATGTTTTGAGAAAAATTTAGTTAAGGGGGAAAAACCGACGCGATATCGCGACCTTTTTGAGAAAAGCCTCCCAATGGATAACTTGTCGCGATTTCGCGACATGTTTATGGAAAGGAAGCACAGGGGCAAACCTGTAGCGATTTCGCTACAGTTCTGGAGAAAAAACAGCTTGCAGGAAAAACGTCGCGATATCGCGACGGGTTTTGGTAATGGGCACCTCGGGGGTGAACATGTCGCGATTTCGCGACACTTTTACGGATGGGGCGCCCATTGGTTTTCTTGTCGCGATTTCGCTACACTTCTGGCCAAGTGGGGCTCCAAGGAAAAGTCGTCGCGATGTCGCGACACTTTCTCAAAGTTGCTGATCAAAGGGGTCCTCGTCGCGATTTCGCGACAGTTTCGGGGAGCAGGTGCCTTAAGGCTTTCTCATCGCGATTTCGTGACGCTTTTGGCGTTTGGGTGATTTGGTGCTGTGCTGTCGCGATTTCGCGACTTTTTTCGTGTGTTGTGGTTCCGGCGCTTTTTGTCGCGATATCGCGACATGTCGCGATTTCGCGACTTGTCGCGTTATCGCGACTGGTTGTTGTGGCGCGGCGGTTGTTTGGTTTGGTGTCGCGATTTCGCGACATGTCGCGTTTTCGCGCCCTTTGTACTTCTGGTCTCTTTGCGCTTGGTTGGGATGCCCTTTCTCCCTCTTGTAACTGTCTTTTGTTTTAATACAAGTTTTTTTCATTTTTTTTCAAAAAAAAATAATAAACCCGCACCACCACTTTTTTCTAGGGTTTTAGTTGTTAACTTGCACCCATGTGAAGGTTTCTATAAGATACAATTTGCTTAAGCTAAATCTGGTGTCCAGATTTTATTTCATGTGAAGAAGTCAATTCCGGACACAACCCTCGAATAGTTTCAAAGCAATAAAAAAGGTTTTAGAGGAGCATTACAGAGGATGTGGAGTAGGGTTTCAAAGAAGCAGTGCAATGAAGGTATATTAAGATTTTAAGGAGCATTGTAGAGGATACAAAATAAGATTTTAGAGGATTATTGTAGGGAAGGTAGATCAGGGTTTCAAAGGAGCATTACAAAGGAGGTAGATTAGGGTTTCAAAGGAGCGTTGCAGAGGAGGAAGATGAGCATTGTAGAGAAAGTGGATGTCTGGTTGGGTAGCATTGATCCCATTACTAAAGAAGTTAAGTTCATGAAGGTGGGTCCATTTGACTCCTATGACCCCTCCTTTTCTTTTGATTAGGAGGAGTGGGATCCTTGTAAGCTCAGAGGTGGTATGAGTAGAAACTTTGGGAAGGACCCCATCCCTTCTAGTGCACCTTCATTTGCAAAAGTGGTCATTTGTGGTAATGGAAGATCTGACACCATATTTGATATTTCTCCTTTGTCGAACCCCGATAGCTTTATTGATAATATCTTGAAATATGGGCTATGGAATCTTGTGGGAAAATTCCAAGGTAGGAGGTCAGATATTGATTCTCTGAGGATATGGGATTTTGCAAGATGGAGACCTATTGGGTCTCTTGAAATTAAGGCCATCCTAAGTAATTTCTTACTTATCAGACTCAACTCTAAGGAGGATTCCAAGCTGATATTGAAATGGGGTCCATGGTTTTTTGGTAAAAAAGGTTTATTTTTGCATAAATGGGGCCCATATTTTAATCCCCTAACGTAGAGCATTAATATTGTCCCACTATGGGTCAAGATACCAGACTTCCCACTTCATCTCCGACATGATAGAATCTTCTAAGATATTTATAATATGATCGGGGATTTGATTTTCTTTAATCATATTACCAGTTCTAAATCTCAAATGCTCTATGCTAGAATGTGTGTGATGATAGATATTGAGAAGGATATGTCAAGCTTTGTTGAACTCTTTTCTAATATTGGCACTCGGTTTTAGAACATTGAATATGAAAATAAACCCCAAGTTTTCTAGGAGTTTGGTAAGGGTGTGCACCATAAGAGCTTATGCCCCCTGCATATTCATCCTAAAGCTCTACGTACTTTAGAGAGCCGTAGGAAAAATAGTAAGAAGCTCATTGAAAAGTGGGTGCCTAAGCAAAACCCTCAAAATTTGAAAGGACAATATTTGATTTCTATTTCTCAAGTTGGGCTCAGTGAGGAATTATAGGAGGAAACCCTTCTTCCATCAATCATGTTTTATGAAGAGGAGGAGTTGAACACGGTTCCTATGAAGAGAAGGGAAGTGAGCCCAGTAGCGGGGGATATTATTCAACTTTCTAAATTTGAGGAGAGTGGAGAAGAGGTAAATCCCTCTAGTATTATCCTCCAAAATTCCTTTGACTGTCTTGACATGGATGATCCCACTCTTCAATAGTTAATGAAAAGCTCTCTAGCCTCTCCAAAAATTGTGCTTGAGAAAGGCTCTTCCGGTATGAAGACCAGAAGTCGTAGAAAATATTTTATTTATTTAGGGGATGAAAGGAAAGTGGGGAGAACAAAAAACAGAGCACTCAAGAAAAGGGAGATCAAATTTGAAATTGCTAATGAAGTACAACCCCTTCTAACGGATAGTTTTGAGGCTCTACATCCTTAAGAGAATGAGGTTGTTCCAATCATGGAGACTTGGAATAAATGTGTTCAGAAGTGTGGCCTAAAATGTTTTTATTTCTATGGGGGTCAAAAAACAAGGTGGGTAAGCCTCCCATGACCTCACTGAGAAAGGCTTATAACAAGTGATTTTTGTTATTTTTGGTTTAGTTACTTGTCAGGCTGGATGTTGTTGTTGTGGATATGATCTAGTTTATGAGATTCTTAGATTTCTGGTTCTCTAAGCACCCCTAGTTGTTTTGGGTGCTATTTTCTCCTATGTTGGCCCCTGTTGCCAGTTGGTTGATTGACCATCGCAATATTTTGTATTTGCTTTCTTGACATCTTATTTCTATATCTAAGTTTTGGGGGTGCCTTTCAAAACCCTACTTGTAATAGGTTCGGGAACCCTTTAAAAAATCCCTTCTACCAATCAAAAAATATATATTTATAATTATACAAATATTATTCTTCATAGTATTAATTTTATTATTTAATAGGATACAATGACTTAATATTTTATAGAAGATCTAATAGTTGTATTTTAATTACTACCTATAACCAATATTTCTTGTTTTTTTCATAAGAATATCCTTGTACTTTTCCAAGAGTTTATTATTGACACAAATTTGAGTGCACATTTTCAAGAGCAACATCTAATTTCTACATTAAGCCTTCTCATTTTGCATTATTTCTTGAAAACCTTTGTAAGCACCTCCAAATACAACTAATATTAGAGTATAATCTCTAAGATATATAATCTTCATTAAAAAAAACCAATGGAGACATTGAGAGCCTTAAATTTCAAAGGAAGTAAAATTATGATCATTTCATTACCTTCATCTAAAGACTTAGCCTACCTTAGACCATATCCACTCCTCTAATTCTAAATCCATCAATAAATTCAATGTTATTTGTATGCACTTCTTCTTCTATGGCTTGATCATGCAAGGAGGAATTTGGATTCTTCCTCTTCCTTTAAACCACTTTCCAATGATCTATAAGGACTACATCCCTATAAGATAAAACCTTATCAATATTGGAATGTGATACACCTTGAGAATTATTTAAAACCTCGTATATTGCATCTACTACTTTACCTACATTATCATGATCTAGTTGTGTTGACCCACACACCATAAAATTCTAACAAATCAAAATTAGAAGAAAAACTTCAACTTTTGTAATGGCATGCTAAAGTAATGAGAGCCATCTCCCTCATTTACCATCAAGATTGACACATGCCTATACTTACCATATTTGACCCTTTATTAACTTTTTTAAGACCTAATTATGAGGCTACATATGTGTGGATAGTCTCTAACCAAGTGACCCTCTTTATAACAAAAAAACATGTCTTTAGATGACTTGAATAGGTTGTATTTTGCAAATACTATAAACAAAGACCGACATTTTTTATAGACTACATAAGTTCTCTATTTAAATCCATCTCCACATAGGAAGTTCTTTAATTAAATCTATCTTCACATAAACATGTATGGTAACTTACAACTAGAAAATTTATTGTGTTCATTCTTGCACCATATCACCTCCCCTAACTAAGAGGTAATTTCCCTTAACTAAGCTCTAAAGGAATTTTTAGGAAGGGAAACTCAATCTGGAGAAACAATCTAGCTTTGAATAATACATCTAAAAAAATCTAAGGAATAGAATTACACATGGCATGTATGTCCACAAATAACCTAGGTCTCACACTACAATATTTTTTATGTTGCTTTAGCCAAATTAAAATTATAGAAAAGGTACCCTCTCCCTATAACCCTTAAACTATTAATAATCTAAAATGTTTCTCCTAATTTAGCTTGACCTATTTAGGCATCTCTTTTAAAAAATAATATAACACACATTTTACTATTCTCCCAAATGTCTTGTAATATATCATCAAGTAACAAAATTTCAAGGATTGTACATATACTTTCAACTCTATGAGCTAGGACACCCACCTTAGCACATAAACCAAGGTGGTCCCCCTCAATTCATAATATCACCTTTATTGTCACTTCTAAAACTAACAACTTATCAAATTGGCCATGCAAATAATGGGTTAACATATTCACTTCATAATTTAAAACTAAAGGTGAATTTCAATTGTTCACATTAGTTGAAGAAATATAATAAATAAAATATTTTTAATTTTTAATTGTATAAAATAAAAATAGTGTTTATCATATGTATAACTTGAATAGGTTTAACAATGAAGGTTTCGACATTCCAAATAAGAAATTTAAGTTGTAAATGTGAAAGGAAGAATGGTTTATAGAGCACATTTAAATAGGTGTAATATGAATAACGTCCATATCTACAACATATAACAAGCTCTAAATTTTTAGAATAGGCTTGAACAAGTGGAAGGAATCAAATAATTTCACACCCTAAACAAAGGTTTCAATCCCATGGGTAAACCTCGATATTTTTTTAAGGTGTTTGGTGGTGCAAGCGATTGAAAGTAAGGAGTTTCACATTATAAACTAAGGTTCTGGTACCATGGGTGAATCTCAATATTTGTACAACTTGAGTGGGAATTACTATGAAGGCTTGGGTATTAAGTAAAGGAAAACTTAAGTACTTCACATAAGTGATCTAACATTTGAATTTAGAAGAGAGTAAAGTTTCTACATTGATTTTATTTAGATATACATAATAAAGAATAGTCTATATGATTTCAACCTAATAAAACTAATAAAATTAGTTTGGTTTATAAGATACAATTATACTAGTGTAATCCTTATTCAAATTTTTATGTTATAATAAACATGTTTGCAATAATGCAACTCTTGATAAAACTATTTTTACAAGACCACTAATTTATTTTCTAAAGTAATCTAATACAACCAAGACTTGTTACAATTTGATATAAATAATTAAAAATATATAATAGTATGACATTATAATACAATTGATCATAACTCAAAGAGGAAGAAGAAAGTGTTAGTTAAATGGTCTAACTCCTCCCCATCTAGAGGAAATTCAAGTTAAATATCGATAATCCATTGAGAGGGAACCTTGGGAAGTTCAATGCTATAGTTTATTGAGGTATGACAAAGATGTTTAGCTTGGTTTACTCAATTGATATTTATTTTAGTTTCAATAACAAAATTATAACTATTTTGTTAACTTCTATTCTTGGTCCTTTTTAAGAGTGATAAAATCATAATGGAAATGGAAATATCAATTTATTGTGAATTCTTTTATGAAGGAAAATATAAATAATGATTGTAGACCATTAGTAAAGTCATTGTCGCAATCTTCATAAAATTTAATAATATTTATTTTAACATGTCCATGAAAGGGGGAAAAATGTGATGGACTTGATTTTCAACTTGGGTAGTGATATGTAATTTAAATGGGTACTTAACCTCTCACAATTGAACATGTTGATATGACCTTAAGGCTTGTTAAAAAACATGTTTTCCATATGATGCTTGTTGATATAATCTTCTTCCTATGTGAATTGATGATAGATAGTGTTAATGTGACATAACTCACCAATAGAGAGTTATTTTTGGGTCATAATAATAGGAAAGTTATCACAAGTAAGTGTATTGCCTTATCCTTTCCACTTGAACACTTTCCTTATGCCTTGATGGCTTTTTTAGTTGCTCCATATTCTATGTTGATTGGCAATACCTCATGGTTTTGTATTTTATGTAACAAGGTAATGATAAGACTTCAATCAAGAAAAGATAATTTATAATTCCTTAGAAATTTATATTATATGATTCCATATATCCTACATACTATTGAATTTATTTAAATTTTTAGACATTTATGCGTGTTATTATATCTTTGATTTTGGATCATATTTAGAACATCTTATAGATGTGATTACAATGGTGATCAAATAAGAAAAAGAGTTATGATAATAACAATGGTAGTTATAAATAAGGAAAGTGAGGACAATACAATAGTGGTTCAACTTATGATGAGATATATGTAGAGGATATAGTCTATATCGAGTTCATCATTGAGAGTTTTTAAAGTAGTCTTACAAATTTAAAGTATGATCATATCAGAGTGACTAAGTATATGTTAGACATTAATTTCTGCTCCTATTATAGCGGTGGTATGTGTTTAGAGGTATAAATTGGCATTCATATTGAAAGCTCTATATTATAAGATGTATAACATTATCTATGCAATTCAATTTTGCATTATCTCATGAAAAACAAGACATAAAAAACAGAAAAACAGATTCATAAGTCATATCAAGAAGAGAGAGAAAGGCTCGAGGATATGAATCAAAGGTTGAAATTTTTAACGATAACTCACCTAACTCATATTGAATCCCATATATAGATTATGTATAGATTAATATAATATATATTAAACATATATGATGATTACAATGATGACAACAATAAATAATCTAGGTTCAATTGATCTACAAGATGTATTTGTGTATATTTATTTTGTTAGAAGATGAAATATGTGAATGTTAAGTGACAACATATATTTTTAGTATTTTATTTAGTTATCTTGATCTAATATTTTGTGTATAATATTTATGAATCATATAAGTGTTGCTAATTATATTTGATAATTATTAAGTATAAAGGATAAGCAAATAAATTATTTGTTGTCCTCTATTTCATTCAAATGATAAAATTTGTGTATTCATTATTTTTAGGGGATATTAGGGCTTTATCTATTATTTCATCATACAGGTTATGCGAATTAGTTTTTAAATTGGAGATTTTGGTTTTTAATTTAGTTCTCAATTAAGTATATAATATAGAGTAGTTTATAGCTAAAAGTATTTTTAAAGTAGTAATATTTTATTATGTTTTATCATATCATCACTAAAACAATTGTTAATAATTACAATTTGGATATATGCAATTCTAGTCTATTCATTCCTTTTAGAGTTGATTCTTCATGGATGTTTAAGTGGTTTATCCATTTATGTGAGGTTTTTATTATCAATATTGTTAATCATCATTGTATTAGATAAAAATGTTGGATGATACTAAAAACACCCTAAATCTAGATTGAATATGCTTATAGTTTGAGTAAAATTCTGAGGTTTAAAGTTTTCAATGACAATAAGCATGTTTTTATAAGAATAATATAATAGCTTATTTTGATCTTGGTATTAAATTTATTAATAATATTTTTTTCCTAATGATATAGTCTTCCATACTTTACATCCATATATATTGTTAGCTTTTGATGATATATATTAAAGGAAATGCAACCACAAGATGTAAAACAAGCAAGCAATGATAACTATAATGGCACTATAATATGTAGGAAAATTATATAAGAAATTTTTTCATTAACTTAGAAATATACCATTAATGAAAGCTCATAAAAATAATACAATGTAATATAATGGAGGACATGAACACTTCATAAATAAATGAAGGATCTACATTGTACTCACTATACTAACTAGCTACTAATGCTACTCCATTCAACCATAACTTCTATTATTGTATCTTCTACCTCAAAGGCATATATAGGGAGATAAGTCCCTTGGCCTTTCATCTACCCATGACTTTTCATCTACCTAATCTTTTACTCATGTACATGTGGACTACATGCACATTTACATCATTTCACATTCTAATACTTGTGAATTTATTACATTGCATGAAGTAACTACTCAAACCTTACTCTAAGGTAAACTCCCACTCTAGTTAAGTACCCAAGGTGGTACATTAGCATGTACCAAATAATGTAATATACTCCAACACACCCCTATATTACATTATTTTGATATTGAAGACTTTAGTCTTCAATATAGATCTTCATATTTATCTTCAATAAGGTCTTTGTCTTGATTTTATAATTTAACCTCTTCTTTCCCGCTTTTTTCATTGTACCCTTTGCCTGTATCAAGATGAATATCTTCATATTGTTTCTTTAGCTCACTTTGATCTAGATTCAACTTGAAAGTACTTTCTTTCATATTCTCTTTTTAATCACGCTTTCTTTTCCTTCTTCTTCTTCTTCTTTGTTTTTGCAAATTTGTTAATGATATATCTTCTTCTTGTTGAGTTAGTATTGACTAGATTTGTTATTTTACTTCTTTTTTTGAAATAATTCAAAGTAATCATTGATAGATATATCATTAAACATTATTTCTAATTAAATATAATTATATTTTGAGTATTCCATTAAGCTCTGAAAAGCACTTCATGAAGATAATCAATTAATGTCATAAAATTTCCTTCCTTTGCTTCCTTAAGAAACATCGAGAATATTTCTTTTTTACTAGTGGACAAGTATTTGTACCCATCAAAGGTATCTATTAAAATTTAAGAGTAAATACTCTAACTCATGAAATAGTTCCTCATTATTGATTGCATTCCTTACTATTTCATCCATGATTCTTCTAAGTAATTATTTGAAGTGGGACTCCTTATAGCTTCCTAGTGTTTTTGAGAATGCTTTGAGAATATTAATGTTAAATATATGGTTTTGATAAGACTTTACTTTTTCCAAATATTTAGTTAGAATAAATTTTAATTCCCAAGTATTTAGGACAACTTTGATGGAAATTTTGTATTTCAAAACCTTTGAAGTTGTCTACCTTATGACTCCCTAGTTTAGAGTATGGAAACTAACTTGATAAAACCTTATCAAATCCTAGGTTTTGTAGTATCCCTTAGATCTCCCAAATGATTATAGTATGTTATGGTCTTAATAAAGTGCTTAGAATCTATTAGATTTTCTTTTGAGTTGATTCTCTAATGTTTTGAGGACAATGAGAATATAATGATCAACTCTTATTTCACCTTATTTCTCCCTATTGAAATATGCACTTTTCAATTTATGAAGTTCTATATCTTCAAGAATCTATGGTCGAATTCCTTTTATACCTTTAATTGTATATGAGACAAGTATAAGCAATAAATTCCAACTTTAAAGTAATTCAATGTTTTTGCTTCCTTTATCCTTAATTTTTAATGGTTTAATTTTCTAAATTCCAATGATCTAAAGTTTGATGTAGCACTTCTTATATATTCCTAATTTAGAATTTTAGAAAATGAAAATATTTGAAAAAGAATAATATTTTAATTTTTCTAAGATAGAAAACCTTATATCCCCTATTCTAATTATTTATAAATATTATGATATTTGTATTTCAACTAATGCACTTTTGAAATATAACTTAAAGACATAAACTCCTTGTTTTGATTTGCTTTCTAATTCACTAAGGTTGGTATTTGCTTATATCTCAAATGCAATAAACTCAACCTTATATAACTCACCTTATAACTCCTTGCACTTTAAAAAAGTAAATATTAAATGATGTAAAACTATACCTTCCTTGTAATGTTGTATGTTGTGAGATGATTGGCTTTTATTTTGACTACTCTTACCCAAGCTTTGGGTATTGTATTTGTTGGTATTCAATGTATGACAGTGAGCATAGAATGCTCTACATCCAATGGGAACCTTATAATATTCTTTTCCTCCTTAAATGCACTTTGACCTCTCTATGCTAGATATCCTCACTTTTTTTATTCAAGGCTATTAATACCTCTTGTATCCCTTTGAAATGTATGCCAAGTGGTATTTACGTTGCCTAAGAATGTATGTCTTCTTTTTATGTGGTATTGGGAGGTTATAATATTTAGAGGCATTAATTTAGATGGTGTAAACCTTATGTTATGTATTGGGCGTTGAAACAATGATTATTGATTCCTCTTTGGCTTGAATGGAGCGTTACTCCAACCTGGGTGCTCTTATCCCTTAGTGCAAGTGTTATGTTATTGAAAATATGCAAGTGCTCTTTATTACTTTGTGCCAAGTGGAACATGATTCCTTACATTGATATGGCTCCTCCCCTTGCATGCAACCATACTCTTCAACATACCTTTTCTTTGAAATGATATTTGTTCTCTTATCACCTATTCTTGCCAAATTTCTTTGCAATTTTGTTTGGCTTATTTTGTAACAACAAGCTTTCTTGATTGTATAGCGTGTGGTGGATCCTCTCCAACATAGGTGCCTCCTCTCAATGAAGGTGGCCATTTTTACAAGCTTATTTCTTCTACCACTTAGATAATTATTGCTATTCTCCTTTGCACATTGTCTTTACCACTTGTATTATGTTATTATCCAACTTCTTTTATTAATATCCTTACTATTTGCACTACACTATCCTTAATATTTGTTCTTTGATGCATGTGTCTTTCAATGTGGGTGTTTATTTTGTGATATTGTAGCACCAAATATTGTGGCTTTAGAACACCTAGAATGGGATGATGTTGAGCTCTTAGGTGGCTCTATATTCTTTGCACTATAGCTTGTGCTTAAACCTGGTTTATGCTACCGCTTGATGACTATAATTTTGTGCTACATTGGTGTCTTAAGACACTTGAACCTTGTCTTCCTTTTACTACTTTGAGAAGATAAATATGAAGCTATTAAACCCTGAATTAAATTTGCAATAGACTAAGATAGAATACCTTAGTTGCACTTGGGTTTTTGAGACTTTCTTAGTCTCTTTATGTAGATTTATTTCTTGACTTGATATGGTGGATTCTTCCCTATTATTTGGTGGTTATAATTCTCCTTTTGGTGTCTTCACTTCATCAAGATATATTTCAGATTTCCTACACTCAATAATATATTTTGACACTCCAAATTAATCCTATTTTGTGCACTAATCTTTCTTCCTTTGCTAAATACTTAATGAACTTTAATAAATCTTGGAGATAATATGTATTAAGATTTAATGTCTATTAAACCTTCAATTTAGAATAATGTCTTCTTTACTTTCAATAGAAGGTAGGATGTTGATATTTTTCTTTCTTTAAAAATATATCTAACTCTTGCTTCTTCTATTTTCTACAAGAAAAAAATGTAATTTTCTTTCAAGAATGAAAGAAAATTACACTTCTCAAGTGCCTTGGCACAAACAATAACCCAGATAAAAATAGATTACTGGAAGTCATCAAATCAGAGAGAAAATAAACCCATATTTGAAATAGCATGGGGATAATAAGGATAAATATCCTTATATATCAATACTTAATCATCCAAATAACCTCCATGTCCAAAACTTGGATAGATATCAGTGAAAAAGAAACCAATAGAAAGAAATGAAATAATTTAAAACTACCATAAAACTCTCATCAAATGAATAGACCCACAGTACAAACTAGAGCTAGCATATGAACTCCATCCTTGTTCTCTTCCATTTACAAGAAACCTTCTAGGACCTATTGACCTTCTTTTGATAACTTATATGCTTCTTGATTTCTATAAACATGAGTAAAAGATATATTTTCAAAAATAGAAATCACCTCTAGTAGTTCATATCCCACTGGTCTAAGTAGGTTATTTTTTAATTGAGTGGATCTATTCATCCAGTTGATGACTATAGTAGAATCTTCAAAAAATTGTATTTTTTCAAATTTCTCTCCACAACACACTTCATTAGTAATATCAACACCTGGAACATAGAAAAATACTTGGAAATTTTCCCAAGACCTACTTTAAATTTTATATAGTGGGTATCTTATAAGTATAGAATTCCTCCTGCACTACTAAAATATGAATGCCTCTAACTAGCCCCATCAAAAAAACCCCATGGTTGAGACTTTTCAATGAACAAATTACCTACTTGTCGAGGTTTCTTATGTTTTTTATGTGTAGACACCTAAAATATATCATGTTTAGGAGACTACCCATATGGACACATTTGCAGACCATATGAATCCTCTTGGATCTCTCCAAGAGCAAGCAGTGGTCCTAACCACTCAAAAAGGGTAGTTCTAGCCCATCCAGGCTTGGCCACTCTCAAGCAGAGTGGCCACCACACCTAGACGTTGAAGACTACATCGACCACACCTAGCCATTGGACCTAAAAATGGCTAGCACCATGCACATTCTGGCCATGAAAATGGGCCCAGATCATGCAATCTGACTGCACCTTTGCATTGTTTATGGATGCATTTTGGTGAGGAACTACCTGAGTTCCTCCTAACTACCCCTTCAATGCTAGTTTGTGACTGATGCTTTCCACCCGAGATGGTCAGTCACATGCAATTTGGATTGAAGCTTCTCCAGGAAGCCAAGGTCTAGATATGAGAGAGGGAAGTCTACATATGGACTCTCCCACAAAGAGCAAAAGATCCATGATTTTTAGAGTTTATGCAGCAAAGCCCTGTCATATTGGAGAGCAAATCTATGCACCCTTGAGGAGCAACGAAGTGCTATCCAACTGAGGAGAGACTACGCATCCGATATTCACATCCATTATTATTCACTACCATTCCATGTACCTGACACATCCGATGACCCTTGAACATCAATTGGAGTAGAGAACCTGGTGCTACAACCCTTGGAGTGTGAGGAGAAAGGTCTATTTCATGGTTGTTGTCTTGGACAGTGGCCCGTAGGCACAACCTAGGGTTTTGACATTAGTTTTCTTTGTTCTAGCATTAGATTCGATTGCTTTCCATTTCAACATTTATTTCTAGCATAGATCTAGTTTATTGTATGCATTTACATTATTGCTTTCTGAGATATGCCCGTATTTTTCATTAGTATTATTGCATTTAGTCATATTATGCTTATTTACCTTGCTTATCAGATTTTATACTAACAACCTCATCCGGGGAGGTAGCCCGGACTACTAAGCATGCTTTATTGTTTCCATGTACGTAGATCTATAGGTTTACAAGACCATATCAAGACATTCGGAGCACGAGATCCCTCCTGGATGAGAGAAGGAGAAGGAGGCATCTGTGAGCCCTCAGACAAGTTCATGTGTGGGATCGGGAAGCCTATGAAAGTGCACCACCCCTTTGCGAGGGGATTTATTCCACCATTTGTGTCCTACTTGTAACTGATTGTATCAAAAACTAGTTATCCCTCAGAGGGATGAATATGTAATCGGATTCATTGTTGAAATCAATAAAAAGAGGATATTTCTTTGTTGTTTTTATTTTTGAGTTACGCATATTTTCTTTGTGCCTTTTTCCATTTGATATTACAATCATTTCATTGCAAGAAGGTCAAGTGCGATGTGTGCTCCCCGGGGTCGCACAGATGGTGATCATGGTGGGACCCCCACTAGGTTTTATTTTTCAGTCAATTTATTGACATTCATGGGTTTTTCTGTGTGCAGGTTTGGCCGCTCTAGTCGATAGCAACCCATAGGTCTTGGCCACTCTGGTCGATAGCAACTAGCTGATCTTAGCCACTCCTATAGTCAGTGGCTAGAATCAGCTGCTCTGGTCAATAGCGACCAATAGCAAAGTGCAACAAAGAGTGAAATTTCCATCATCAGAGTGGGATTTGAGGTTGGTTTCATCCTCTATTTTCTCTGTGTTTTCTATCTACAACTTTTTATTTCCTAAAACAGCAAGTGAAATCATAGTTTAATCAGGAAAATATAAAGGAAAATGGAAAAAGAAATTGCACTTGATGTTTCCTAGGACTTTCTTTAGTTTTCTCTAGGCACTTCTAGGAACAACGGGCCTCTGCTTGTAAGGTCTGCCCTAGTCTCCAACATGCTAGGCCTATGTGTGTTTAGTTTGCTTGCATGCGGCCCAACCAGTGGCCCTTAATTCATAGAATAGAATGCATTCTTTGAAGATCATATAAGCTGAATACATGCATCTTTCTAAAATGAAACATCTTTTATCTTAGGCATATAGGAAAGATCATGCTTGCTTGGTGATGCATTTTATTTACATGTAAGGTTAAAAAGAACCACACACACCACACACCATTTTAAATGCTAGTGAGTTGGAAGTCATGACCAACCACTAGTAGAGATCCAACGAGGTGGCTTTCATCTCCATCCGCTAACTCAAATCCCATGCACCCTCTATTTTTGGCCAATATCGGATCCAAGAACCATCATAGCCCATGGAAAATCTGCATGTATCTCTCCTCAGAGAGGTATATCACTGACTATGGGTGAACTGGGTGAGGACCAGGAGGACCTGTGCTCCCTGACCATGTGTGGAAGTCATTACCACACATTATAGGTTGGATTATGTGGCCTGGATTTCATCACCAGGTTGTCGAGCTATGAGTGTACAGGTGAAAACCCTTAAACAATTTAAGTATACCATCCAACAAAAATGCAAAACATGATGAGAGTTAGCTTATATATCCAATGAATCAAAACACACCAAAAAGTTTAGGGAACACACACATAAATCCTTAAAAGAGATAAACATCTGCTTGTTTTGTTTGTGTGGTTTTGAATCTACCTAAGAAGATAACTCATAAGTCACCATGGTATACACATGGAGCAACCACCCTCGGTCCAACACCGAGGGGGAAGCTAATGCTCCACACACTCATAGTCACACTGGCATTGAGCCGCCCACCCATAGTGTCATCGAATGAAGTTTAGCAAGTCTTAGGGGTGACAACTCAACCCTTGGGGGGACTCCTCGAGAAACCCCAACAAGAGAGCCACATCCTGGTTCCTCATCACATAGACATGAGGAGGCCTCATGGCCTCTCTCATCACTTAGGCACACAGAGGCATCATGACCTCCTTCATCACATAGATATGAGGAGGCCTCAAGGTCTTCCTCATCGCATAGACAAGTGAAGGCATCATGACCTCCCTCTTCACACCGACATGTGGAGGCATCATGACCTCCCTCATCGCATAGACATGCGGAGGCTTCAAGGCCTCCATCATCACGCCGGCATGAGGAGGCATCAAGACCTCCATCATTGCATAGGCATGCAGGGGTTGCAAGACCCCAAGCTTCACATGATACACATAGGATAGATCAGCCCACTAAGGGGTAAGACCCTAGGGCTACATCCAGTCGTAGACCTAGGACATCCTACAGCCTCCCTATATATGGGAGGGTACCCTTGGACTATGAGCTCATTGGTGCCAATGGGACTCTATAGGATCAGCCATGGAGAACCCAATAACTTGATGAGTTGGATCGAGTTCCCTTGAGACCAGCTCCTAGAAGTATCACTATTGAACTTTCTACTTTAGTAAGTTTGTGTAGCATAGCTACTAGATGCACCAATGAACTAGGGGAAGCTTCAAAGTGACCCCACAACACATACACTACTTTCGATCATGGGGGTACTCAACCCATAACACAGTACACAGAGCAAGTCACCCTAGTGGACAAGGGTAAGCACATAGTAGGAGCCTCCTCGAGGGGCCTAAGCATTAGAACTCCTCGCACAAAGTTAGAAAGGCATGAACCTTTAGTAGTAGGTCGATCTGACTGTATACATAGGTTAGAGGAAGTACTGCACATCGAGCGAGAGCGTGTAGAAGCTCTTGAGCAAGAAGAGTGAAGGAAGAGGTACCTATACCTACAAGAACAATGCTCAAGAGAAGAAAGAGCTAAGCATGAGGAGCTAGCAGAGAGGCTAGCTCGAACAGATGCACACATAGGTGGTGAGAGATACCAACATGAGAGACATGTCGATTCTCAATAGGAGAGAAGCACTAGGTAAGGAAATGAGCATGCTCACCACACTTCACAACATCAACAACACCTGGACCTCGAACAAACACAATTCAATGAGGAACGGGTAGGGATGGAAGATCAGGAATAGACATATCTTGAACCTCCATCCATGGTTATGGGAGATGAGTATAGATGCCCAAATCGGGCCAACATAGGGTTACCTCCCTTACCACTATGAGCAAACCTTTAGGAACATGAGATTATTTCCTCAAAGGTATACCAAACACTTGCCGAGAGAGTCAAGTCTCTCGAGAAGTAGGACATGGGTGGATAGAAGCTGATATTGAGCAAGATACACAACCAACCTCTGTGCCCCTCAGTCCTGAGTCCCATATATCCTAGGCACTTTGAGATGCCTAGGCTAGACAAGTTTAAGGGAGAGGGAGATGCATAAGAACATATGACCAACTTCATGAATGCATGCTTCCACCTTGAGTAGAATGATGCCCTAATGCTGAGGATATTCATCATGATATTCTCGGGCATAGCAACTCAATGGTTCAACCAATTGCCCAAGCATAGCATCACCAGTTTTGAGCAACTAGTGAATGCATTCCTTGAATGCTTCTCCTTCGGTGCCAAGAAGAAGGTGAACCTATCCGATCTGGCCAATTTGAAGTAGTATGATGATGATCTAGTGATGGACTATGGGGATAGGTGGAGAAAAATCATGGTAAAACTATCATTCTCCATCCCCACTGAAGAGCTCATCCGAATGTTCATAAAGAGCTATGCAAAGCACATCTCTCTACTATTACAACTACAACAATATGAATCATTCAAAGAAGCCTTGGCTCAAGCCAAGCTTATTGAAGACATAAAGGTCGATGAGGGAGACCTCAAGCTCCACAACAAGAAAGAGTGGAGCAAGAACAATTAGAATGACAAGAATAAGTAGAAGTAGGCCAAGCCTACTCAGGTTAATCAAGTTGTATTGGCCATGTCAAAGGAGGGGAATGGACAACAACCCTAGAATTATTAGGCTCACCCCTCATCGACCAACTATGACCCTAAGAACAACCAGGGCTATAACAAGGAGCGTCGGTCACCTCATTATTACATGCCTCTGAATGAATCGATGCAATCGATATTTAATCATTTGAATGAGGCACAGAGGATAAGATTTCTTGATGTACAACTTCTTGACCCTAACCATCCCAAGCCAAAGGGATATAGGGAAGATCAATACTACCCATATCATAGGATATAAGGGTATGATATCGAGAATTGCATCGGATTCAAGAATGTTGTGCAAAACATGATTGAAAAGGGAGAGCTAAGAGTTGACAACCCGCTAGCTCTCGATAATAGAGATATGGGTATATTCAGGAACCCATTGCCCAATCATGAGGCCCCTAGAGATCAGGGCACCCAAGTCAACCAGGTCTGAGTCGAGCCACCTATTCAAGGATGCATCAGAATGGTTGAGTTAGTTAACATGGCAACCAGGAGTTAGAGATATGGGCAACCATAACCTCCAACAACTCCCATTAATATCTCAGCTGCACCTCGATAGAGATAGGTGCATAACAATCCTCCAGGTCCACCAACAAGACTTGTGGTAACTGTTTGGAGTAGACTAGAATAGAATCTACAAATGACTTCGACCAAGTTGTCCATTTACGAGCTCATACAATAGTCCCCTAGGCATAGGGAGACTTTAATGGAGATTTTGAGATCAATCGAGCTCCAACCCTAGAACCCATATGCGTTCACACATTTTGTGGGGCAAGTGCAATAATGCCAAGAGCCCGTGATTCATTTTTATGATCATGAAATTAAGGTAGTCCCTACTACCTCAGTAGACCCACCTCTGCACATTATTGCATCAATCAATGACATACCATTCAAGCGGGTTTTGATCGATACGGGCTCATCAATCAACATCATCACTACCAAGGCTATAGGGCACTTGAAGATCCCTAAGTCCAACATTATCCCGACTTCCTACACGCTCAGGGCTTTTAATGATGTGTTATGCTCCACCGTGGGTACAATAATTTTACCTATAAAGGTAGGACATAAGACCATCCCCATGATGTGTCACGTGTTAGAAGGGGTGATGCAATATAACATCCTTCTAGGGCATCCCTGGATTAGGGACATGCAGTGCGTACCCTCAATCCTACACCAATGCATCAAGTATGTGCATGAGGGACAAGTTCATGTGGTTCCATCCGATGAAGAGTCATTCAAGTACGTGCATCAAGTCGACTTGTCGAGGGACTTTGTCCTTCCATCAACACACTTGTACATAAGGCCTTCATCCCCAACCATGCAACTAGAGAAGCAAAAGTAGATCAGTGCGAGGTGACCCATCCATATCGGCACCACCTCCTACATCCAAAGCTACTGGCACTTCTAAAAAGCCTTTGACATCTAAGGCAAAAGATAAATAGAAGCTGAAGGCACCCCTAGTGGAGGAAGGACCCAAGGAGCTTCCAACCATAGTAGCTATAGGAATTCCTACTCCCATGGAGGAGGAATATTCCTAAGAAATAGTCAAGGAGGTACCTCAACCTACCTCACCTGCATCATCAATGTCATCTACATCGCAGGTGATAGTTCACCTAGCCAATATAGCACTAGGTGAATATCTTGTGTAGAACATGACTTTCATGCCAATTATTGAGTCTGCACAAGACATGGGATGGCCAAGAGTCCCAAATCTACTAGTAGGGATAGTGGTTCCCTTAGGGGTTCCACCCAACCAAACTAATTTTATATATGTTGGTTTAGATTATACCCATACTGCTCTTGATCTTGAAAGGGATGAGGATGAGCCATTCACCATGAATGTTCATTACTTGTTGAATCTCGAGTTTACTCTGAAGTACTTTGAGTAATGTCACTGGCAAGGCTATGGCCTAGGCCTATATGAGCAAGGGTTTCGATTACCATTTTAGCCATAGTACCAACTACCTATTGATAGGTGTGATTTAGGCTATCAAATGTAGAGTCATGATGACTCTTTGGAAGCAGCCCTAGATAGGTTAAGCATTGGGTTTGGGGAGGACATCGATTGGAATCCCTATCAACCCCCTAGTAGAAACTACTTGGGTGATAGATGGGTGTCGATGGTCAATATCACACCACCTGATAAGTATCACCTTGAATCCTCTCTTGAAGCACCCCCATCAGGAGCCATCCTATGGGAGGAAGAGCCAATGCATGGATATGAGTGAGAGGAGTATGACTATGTCCCAAGTGAGGATGAAGATGAAGCTAGCCTGGCCTACCATGGGCCTCGGTATATGCAAAACCTTACTTGGATAGGCCACACAGAGAGTGGCTACATCTCATATGAGAGTGAATACATCTCGGATGAGGGTGGATACATGTCATATGAGAGTGGCTATGAGTTAGAGGACTCAATAGAGATGGCCTACCTACGGCCTAGACATACGAGCCATATCATTGGGCCA
The DNA here is from genome assembly GCA_028583015.1 of Wollemia nobilis. NCBI lineage: Eukaryota > Viridiplantae > Streptophyta > Pinopsida > Araucariales > Araucariaceae > Wollemia > Wollemia nobilis. The sequence continues at coordinate 11,970,249 of JAQPPZ010016869.1, read as the reverse complement.
AAGACAAATGCTAATGGATTCTTCATAAGTGATGATGACTATGAAGATGAGACTAAGCTGGCCTATCTAGGGCATCATCAGGTAAGCCACCACCCCATCCTAGGGCTAGAAACAAATGCCAATGGTTTCTTTATAAGTGATGATGACTTTGAGGATGAGATCGAGATGGCTTATCTTGGGCCTCGACACTTGCATCCAGTCAATCTACTTGTGGAGAGAGAAGCGATGCTTCATGCCATAGATCCTAGCCTTCACTTCCTAGGAAGACTAGTAAACCTAGATGCCATCTATCACATGGTCAACCCAGATCCCCCAACATTTAGAGAGCTAGTTGTTACCTAATGATCCCATCATCTCATCTATCCATAGACTAGATCCTAAGATCCCTATGCCCCTAGAGCCTCATCACGAGTATGGAGGGTGCACCCAAGATGTAGAGCTTCACCCGTGTGGTCCTGGAGATTTCATTCCATCCATCAACATGATCTCCATTGATTTGACCACTCCACTCCATAACCCAATAGATCCTTCAAAACCATTGTGTCTTAACTTAGATGCTATTGATTGGGATCATGTTGATTCACCCCTAGAGCCTAAATATTTCTTCCCCAATGAAGATATGCTACAACCATTCCATTTTGCACTAGGCTATGCACATGATGTCTATCACACTGGTCTCGACCTTGAGTTAGTGGGAACTATAAATCCAGCAGATGACATTCATTTAATCCCCACTCCTCACCAGCTTGAGGAGGGGTCACATATGGAAATAGAGGAGACTTTCAAGGTGGACATCAGCAATGATCCTTCTCAACCAAAGAAATTCAAGTTCGGAGAAAGCTTATCTCTAGAAGAACAAGCCATCATAATTCCTCTATTGAAAGAGAGACCAAATCTCTTTGCTTGGACCTACAAAGACATGCTAGGGCTAGATCTAAAATTGGTTGTCCACAACCTTTCGCTAGACCCCACGAAGAAATCGGTCAAGTAAAAGCTCAGAAAGATGCATCCAACCATCGCTTTGATGGTTAAAAATGAGTTACAAAAATTGTTGGATGTAGTCTTTATTGTTCCCATTGACTATCCATAATGGGTATCAAACATGGTACCCATAGGAAAACCTGATGGAAGAGTCTGCATTTGCATGGATTTTAGGGATCTCAACAAGGCAACCCCAAAGGATTCATTCTCATTGCCCAACATAGATGCTCTTGTAGATGCAACTACAGGTCATGAGATGCTCTCCCTAATGGATGATTTTTTTGGTTATAATCAGATTCGGATTAAACTCGAAGACCAGCATAAAACCACGTTCACCACTCCATGGGGGATATTCTGTTACAAAGTGATGCCATTCGGTCTTAAAAATATTGGTGCCACATATCAATGGGCTATGACATACATTTTCCATGACTACATGCACAAGATCTTGGAAGACTACATCGATGACTTGCTAGCCAAGTCATTGCTATGAGAAGAGCATGCTGAGACCCTCAGAAAGGTCTTCGATCACCTGATTGAGCACAATGTCAGGTTGAACCCCAAGAAATGCATCTTTGGCATAACTTCTAGAAAAATCTTGGGATTCATCATTTCTAAACGAGGCATCGAGGTAGACCCAACAAAGGTAAAGGCTATCCTAGAAATGGCCCCGCCCATGAACATCAAAGAACTGAGAAGCTTACAGGGCAAAGTAGCATCCATCAAGTGATTTATCACACAACTATCGGATAAATGTTGACCCATGAATCGACTGCTACACAAGGGGGTCCCATTCTAGTGGGATGAAGAATGTCAGCAAGCCTTTGCTAAAATCAAGGAGTACCTAGCAATGCCACCAGTCTTAGCTCCACCAAGGCTAGACGTGCCATTCCTATTGTATATATCCACTACCAATTTTACTTTGGGCACCATGTTGGCTCAAAAGAATGTGCAAGACAAGGAACAAGCGATATATTACATCAGCCGCACCTTGGTGAGCTACGAGATAGGATATGCATACGTAGAAAAGCTATGCTTAGCAGTGGTCTTTGCAACCAAGAAATTGTGCCACTACATGCTGAGCCATATGACATATGTAATATCCAAGAAAAATCCTTTGTAGTATATGATGAGCAAGACATATCATAACACACGTACTACAAAGTGGATCATGCTATTGATAGAATTTGATTTGGAATTCATAAGCCAAAATTCCATCAAGGGACAAGTCATAGCTGATCAGTTGGCTGAGGCACCTCTTCAGAATAGTAGGCCCCTCACCATAGAGCTTCCTGATGATGTTTTCTTTGCACTATCAGAAGCGCCCAAACTCGAAGAACCAAAAAACAAAGCTGACATGACTCTATTCTTCGATGGTTCGAAGTGTGAGCAAGGAGGCGATGCGAGGATTATCTTTTTCATGCCACAAGGTGCTCCAATGCCCTTGTCATTCAAGCTAGACTTCCCTTGCACTAATAACAACACCGAATATGAGGCCCTAATCTTGGGTCTCCAAATAACCATCACCATGAGAATCAAAAGGCTAAATATCTTTGGTGACTCCCTCCTCATAGTCAACCAGGTCAAGGGACTGTTTCAATGTTGGGATCCAATCCTGAAAGCTTACAAGGAGCTTGTTGACACATATCTAGCCAAACTAGAGTGGTATGACATCGAGGCAATCCCTCGTTCATCAAATAGATTTGCAGACACCATGGCATCTCTGGGATCCTTGATCCCTCAGAATCCATCTGCTGATTTCACTACCATTCATGTCAAAATGCTCTCTCACTCAACGATCCAACATGAGGCTTTTGATAACAAGGAATCAGTCAACATGATTCATATAGAGCCAGACCATGACTGGTTCTGTAAAGCCAAAGACTTCTTAAAGAAGGCACCTTGGGGGTCCCTGATCTCGCAAGGTCCTACGGAGAATGGTACCACTATTCACCATAAGGTTATTTCTCAATCTACATTTGTGCAAATCGAATTGTAGGAGGAACAAGCCATCTTATCTATCGAGGTTGTAGCCTATTAGGATTGGCTATCCCAATTACAAGACTTCCTTAGGCTTGGAATTGTCCCACAAGGACTTTCGCATGTCGAAAGATGAGCATTCAAGCAAAAAGTGACAAGATATGTCTTGCTAGGAGGCATATTGTATCATCGAAGCTATGATGGAATCCTCCTACATTGCTTAGAGCCCCAAGAATCAGCTTGGGTGATTTTGCAAGCTCACGATGGTACATGCAGTGGCCACTTCAGCGATATGGCCATTATCAAGCACATCCTTTGAATGGGTTATTATTGGCCCACCATGGAGAAGGATTATTGTGAGTATGTCAAGAAATGCGTTAAATGCTAGCAACATGCAAATCTGATGCACTTGCCATCTCAGGCCTTACAGCCCATTCAGGTGGCTTGGCCATTTTCTCAGTGGGGTTTTGATATGATTGGAAATATTTCTCCCCCATATTTGGGTCAACACACGTTCATCTTAATAGCCATTGAGTACTTCACCAAATGGGTGGAAGCGGTCCCCTTAACCTCGATAATTGGTCCTCGGATTGTGGAGTTCATACTTCACAATATCATCTATCATTTTGGGGTACCCTTCAAGATAATCTTGGATAATGGTCCATCATTCAAAAACAAAAATGTGTGAGCTTTAACAACCAAATACAACATTCAGCATAGTTTTGCGACACCATACTATCCACAAGCAAATGGGCAAGCAGAGGCCTCAAACAAGACAATAGTAGCCATCTTAAAGAAGATGGTGAAAGAAAATCATAAGGATTGGCATCTACAATTACCCTTAGCATTGTGGGCTTACAGGACTAGCATACGGATGCCCACTGGGACAACACCATTTTTGCTTGTATATGGCGTTGAGGCCATTATGCCCTTAGAGTTGGAAATTCCAACATTATGTGTCGCATTGAAAGAGTTCATCAATGATGACACTACACGGCAAGCTCACCTGGATCAATTGACCCTTCTGGATGAACGACGCATCAATGCTCTTGAGCATCTTCACATTTACTAGGATCATCTAACATGAGCTTATAACAATAAACTCCACCTGAGAGACTTTAAATTTGGGGATCTTGTGCTTAAAGAAAACCAACAGAACTCAAACTCTACCACCGCATCTACGAGACAAATTTACGGCCAATTGGATAGGTCCCTATATCATCTTTGAGAAGATTGGGCCTAGGGCATATCACCTAACAATGCTAGAGGGTGTTGAGGAGCCAGAGCCTCTCAACATCATTCATCTAAAGGTGTTTCACACATAAATCAACAAAATATCAAAAACATTCAAATAAATTTCAAAAGTTTCAAAAACAATAGAAATCATAAAAATCCAAACAAATCATAAAACATCAAAATTAAAAACAAAAATCTCCAAAGGCATCTTAAATCCCTTTGCCAACTCACAAAAGCTCCAAAGGCATCTTAAAGCCCTTTGGTCAACTCACAAAAGCTCCAAAGGCATCTTAAAGCCCTTTGGTCAACTCACAAAAAGCTCCAAAGGCATCTTAAAGCCCTTTGGTCAATTCACAAAAAGCTCCAAAGGCATCTTAAAGCCCTTTGGTCAACTCACAAAAATCTCCAAAGGCATCTTAAAGCCATTTGGTCAATTCACAAAAGGTCCAAAGGCATCTTAAAGCCCTTTGGTCAATTCACAAAAATGCTCCAAAGGCATCTTAAAGCCCTTTGGTCAACTCACAAAAAGCTCCAAAGGCATCTTAAAGCCCTTTGGTCAAATCACAAAAATCCCCAAAGGCACCCTAAGCCCTTTGGTCAAAAGCAAAACATAAAAACACAAAAACAACTTAAAATCAAAAAGTTCAAAAATATTCATAATAATCAAAACTCAAAAACAATTGAAAGCATCAAAAATACAAAAACATTTGCATTCACATTTGCATCCATATAGTCGCATTGCATTAGGCATTCACATCCATTGCATTTACATTTAGTAGGTTGTATCCACAATCTTACAAATGACACCACATTTGTACCTCAATCATGCATCCTCAAAATCCATCTTCATCCATCACCCATGTGTGTAACTGTGTTTTTCAACACAACCCCTCCTGTTGCTATGAGGAATGTACTAGGGTTTTTCGGTCACTCAGCCATACCTAGTGGTTTTATCAAACTTTGTAGAAAGTTATCTTAGCTTTTAATAGGTGAGGTTTAGTTTTGATAGCACCTGGTATATTTCAAAATCCCATCACTAATCAAAACACTAAAATCCTAGTTGGAACAAGGGAAATATGAACGCTACGAAGCGGTATTAGGTATCCTAAGGTGAAAAGTTTATCTTGCTCATCCCCCTATGCGATCGGTTCAAAAATGATGAGAATTGGCAAAAGGACAAGTTCACCCCTACCCAAAGAAATCCCTTGCTTTAATAAAAACAAGCAAAATCCTAAACAAAGCAAAATTCAAAAACAAAATAAACAGTGATTATCATCACTACATAAATCCCTTGCTCAAAAGAAAATAAAAATTCAAAATAAACAGTGATTTTCATCACTAAGCATGAGCAAGTATCCCAAATAAATATGAAGAAAATAAGGGAGTATTGAACTTGAATCCCTGGAATTCTTAGCATGAATGAGCCATAAGGTATCCTTACGCACGATGATATGTCTATCACATTAGCATATCGCTTTTGTACATACCAATGTTTGCATGTGGAAGAGCTAGCTTTAGGTGTCTTGTACCGCCTAGTGGTCTAATCCAACTGAGTCCAACCTAGGATCAGGATAAACATTTGAGGATCCCCAATACAGTAATGGGCTGAATGAATCCCACCTGGCACTGGGGTATGCTTATGTTCTATCTAATATATTCATTTGCACACATAGGGATAATGAATGTCTAGGTCTTCATAACGAAAACTTTATCCTTCAAAGCTTTGTATGATCAGTATACAACCTTTGATGGGGCAACTAGGGTGTTTGAGTCTCATGGAAAACCTCAAAAAATCCCCTCATAGCAACAATTCATATCATCACTCACATCATCAACTTTCTTGAGGATATTTTGTTCATTAAAGGGCGTCCATGAAATAGGATAGATACCATATGAATGTCAACAATGATATTTAGATGACCACTGACTATTTTGTGCATATATTTTAATTTATATAAGCTAATAAAGAAAGTACATACATATCACATCATCTCACCTCACATTTGGATGTTTAAATGATTAATTCTTATTATAAGAGTTATTATTTATTCATGATTTTTATACATTATGTGGTGTCATCCATTAGATTGTCAAAACCCATGTCACATCATACCATATGTTTTAAGTGATTAAAGCATACAGGTTCATTCACATTAGATCATCACATAATGCATAACATATTTCATTTACCATATCATAACAACATAAGTTAGATGCATACAAATACATCAAAATATAAACATGCATTTAACAATAAGCATTGCATCCATATATGCATCCATCATCATCATCTAGATCATGCCACCTAAGCATCCATGCATCACAAACCATAAGTCATATAAACCACACCATATAGCATAAAATCATAAAGTAGTCCACCTACACATCCACATCATAACATCTAAAGCATCACATCACATCATATCACATAAGATCATGATACTGCATCACATAAACATAAAAACATAATCATAAAAGATACACATGATGAGTCTCAAAGTCTAGATATCATATAAATGTGTGTCAAATAAGTACATGTAGGTACAAAAATCACCATAAGGCTACAATTGTGTAGGTCACCTGACCTTACACTTAAAAGCAAAACCAGTACAATGAACCATCAATCTGGGCCTATGCCCCCTGCCTCACCTCCACCCTCAGCTCTGTCCTTGTGTGAGTGATGCGAGCTAGCCCCCACAGTCCTCTCTATATGGAAACTGGTCCTCTGGCTAGTTTGGTTTGAAGACTATTCTGATGTAGTTTGTATGCTATGCTACGACTCCCTTGATATGGGTCTCTCTTGAGGAGTAGCACCTAGTAGACAAACCTGCAACCTCAAAGCAATAATATAGGTGGCATCTGATGTCATCTGATCCTCATTCTCCTCTATGATCACCTGAAGTCATCACACCTTAGCCCCTAAATCCACACCTGTAGGAGCCTATACCATAGGAGAAGCTAGTGCAATCTGACTCTGAGTAGCATATCGCTTGGCAATAATCTGGGTAGCCTATGTCTGAAGAGTGGCAATGGTAGCATCCCACTGCTGCACCTAGATCTAATATGACTGTAGCTTAGCTTAGCCTCTACCTGGTGTATCTAAGCCTAGAGAGGGGACTCCTACTCCTTAAGAGCTATATCCTCATCCTCCTTAGGGATAACCTGCTTCAATACCACTTACTCCTTTGATACCTATTGCTCTTCTTACCCCCAATCATTTGTCCAAGCTCGTACTTGGTTCCCATCAGGATCCTTGAACTCTACCTCATCCAAATATCACCCCAAGTAGCCACCACCATGCCATAGTCGCGTAACCCACCAGTGGGTATACACCTCTATAACTCCAGCATCAACCACGCTAGGATCAACTATAGGAGGGTCATCCTCCTCTAAAACTATTGTAACTCAAGGTGGTGGAAGGTTCTTCTCTACAACAATTTGATGGTATAAAACTAGCTCGAGAGGGATGTCTTGTTGGATGCCAAACTATCTGAGCACCCTAGAATAATAGAAGAACTCTCTGATGCCATCCTTGTGGCTGATAACCCATCGGTCGCATCGATTCCGAGCTATGAAGCTAGTCGGATATCTCCAGGAAGGGCACTCGTGATAGGGCCTCCAGATGATGTTAGTGGCCCGCAAATCGGTTAGATATGTCATGTAATGGGAAATATCCCCTGCAAAAGGCCGAATATTGTGCTCCTCGAGCTCTCTAGGCCACTTGGATCCATAGCACTAGGCATCATCTACCACAATGATCTCCATAGGAAGTCCTATTGGGTGATCCACCATAATATGCTCCCATACCCAGATCTAGAGGAGCAAGCTACAAGTAATGCTAGCCCATCCGTGGCATTGAATATGGTATAACTCATCATAGCACTATACCAGTAGTGCGCTACCCCAAGCATAGATGATAGGCTCCTCGCTATCAATCAAGTCTTGTACCATCGCCAAGAGGTTCCATGGGAACCTCACTCTAGAGTAGTTAGGTAGAAGGATGTTACAAATCACCATCAACAGGACAACATGCCTTTAGGAGAAGACATCCTCTTGGTACCACTAGGCCACGAAAATATTTCCAGACCAAGTATCCCAAAAGGCAATAATGACATGTCTCCCAAAGACCCTAGAAAAAATTGCATCTCTAGCACCAGTGGGAGAAGATACAATGTGTACTCCATAAAAAGGGATCCGAAATATCCTATAGATATCCTCTAGAGTGATCATCATATCATCGATAAGGATATGGAAGGTATGAGTCTTGGAGTCCCATCTGTGGGCTAGGGTAGTAAGGTAAGCCTCATTCAACATGATCAATAGAAGCCCAGTGACATACTAGACCCCATGAGCATCAAGCCACTCCCAGTCCATGGCATTCAGGGGAGGCAAAAGGTCCACAAGTAGTTTCATATCCTGAGCCCGCATAGATAAAATCTAGAAGTGCAAAATAGATACCTAAATCAAATGCACTAAACAAACTAATAAATGCATAAAATAAAAATGGTGCAAAATAATCTAGGATGTGCTTAAGGCAACAAGCATAGTGGTTAAATGCACCTACACATCCAAAAAAAATCAAATACTACACTTCAAAACTCAAAAAAATCAATTAAATTGATTAAAATTTGAAAAATCAGAATAATAAGCCTAAACCTGTCTGGTCACTCACGCCAGGAGTGGCCAAGAATCAATTGTTGATGCTGACAATAGACAACATCCAATGGTCAAAAATCTAACCGTTAGATTTTTACCTGGTCATTGACAGCGATAGTGGCCAGCCCCAGGCAATACAAGCCGCTCTGAGCGGTAATGGCCAACGGGAAACATGCCAACGACATTCCCCCTTAGCCCAAAAACACAAAAAAAATTTAAAAATTCCTAAAACTAGCCTGGACCCACTAAAACTAAACCTAGCCTAGACCTATTGATAGGTTCGGTTCATTGCCCACAAGTTTAGTGAGGTTCATTTACCGCATTTCTTAATTAGGTTCATTTTATTGAATTAAATAAGCAAGCCAGGGTTTGGCAGAATACCCATGAAGCTTTGGCTCCTCCGCTAGTAGAAGCCTCTCCCTGCTCAGCCATATCACCCAAATCAACAACAAATATGGTAACACTTCATGTCACAATTGCACTTTCTCACCTTAGAGCTCAAAAGTACAATTGAAATAATGAAATGAGAAACCCTAGGATTTTCTTTTATATTTTCCCTCTTTTCCTCAACCGCTACTGGCGTTAGCGACCTGCACTTTTTGGCCGCTATATCTGATAACGGCCAAGAAGCAACAATTGTGGGTCGCTAGACCTGACAGCGACTAGCAAATAAGGAGAAATTTTATCAATTTCTCACCATAGAGCACATCAAAATAGGCCAAAAAGCATACCTATTGGTCCAGAACAAAAAAAATTGCACAAATTCTAGAAAATTAAAACAAATAAAAAACACAAAAAAATATAATAAAAATCAAATAACAACAAAAATCACAAGTGAGCCTTGTATGTCGTTATTTAATCTATACACTCGGTGGTTGCAGCGATTTGCACTCCATGCAATCCAACAAGATGAGTATGTTACCATAAGGCCACTTGGGATAAATTAATTATGGTCAAGTTGAGACGTATCATTTCAACCCTGAAGAAGGCCATGGCACTTGGACTGCCCCATAGGAGCAAGGATTTGGCTCACTTTCTCCATAATATTTTGCACCAACTCATCAGATCTAGTGATTCAACCATGCTAAAATAGAATTACGTTCATATTAATTCCCTAAGAAGGCCATTACAACTGGACCGCCCCATGGGATAGAGATGTATAATTACCAAATGGGGTTGAAATCACACCTGGATGAGAAGAACCCTATAACAATAGAGCAACCCTCTAAAGAGGTCCAAATCATTCATTTTGGTCAAGCGACTCGTATTTTTATTAATTGTCCTTTCCTCATCGACTCGTTGCTTGAGGGGGTAGTCAAAATTTTTAGCAATCATAATCAAAGTCAACAAAATATCACTCAATCATGTCAAATTGTGTTTGTCTTATGAATCATTTCTAAAAACTATCATAAGATTACCCTTTGCTGGGGAAAAAAGTAAATATGACAGTTAAGTTTGTAGCTCTCCTCCTTTCGGACCTATAGTAGTACTAAAGCTACATGATCGCCTGATAACAAGTGCAAACTCCCATAAATTTAAGTCTTTCATTCTATTAGAAGTAATGATTCTAGGATGCATGCCCTCTCGCATGATTGGGGCATCCAATGTTGATCAGATCAATGATCATCATCCAACCTACAATGTGACCCTAGGTGGTCTATTTTTTCTCTGTGTTATGTTTTCCCACAACGCATCCCAAAAAGGGGTATCTGTAGACACCTAAAATACATCATGTTTAGGAGACTACCCATATGGATACATTCACAGACCATATGAATCCTCTTGGATCTCTCCAAGAGCAAGCAGTGGTCCTAACCACTCAAATAGGGTAGTTCTAGCCCATCCAGGCTTGGTCGCTCTCAAGCAAAGCAACCGCCACACCTGGTCGCTGAAGACTACAATGGCCACACCTAGCCATTGGACCTGATAGCGTCTAGCACCATGCATAGTCTGGCCATGAAAATAGGCCCAGATCATGCAATCTGACTACACCTTTACATTTTTTACGGGTAGATTTTGGTGAGGAACTACCTGAGTTCCTCCTAACTGCCCCTTCAATGCCAGTTTGTGATTGATGCTTTCCACCTAGGATGGTCAATCACATGCAATTTGGATTGAAGCTTCTCCAGGAATCCAAGGTCCAGATCTGAGAGAGGGAAATCTACATATGGAATCTCCTACAAAGAGCAAAATATCTATGATTTTCAAAGTTTATGCAGTGAAGCCTTATCATATTGAAGAGAAAATCTACACATCCTTGAGGAACAACGAAGTGTTATCTGATTGAGGAGAGACTACGCATTCAATATTCACATCCATTATTATTAACCACCATCCTGTGTACTTGACACATCTGACGATCCTTGAACATCAGTTGGAGTAGATAACCTGGTGCTACAACCCTTGGAGTGTGAGGATAAAGGTCTATTTTTGGTCGCTATCCTGGACCGTAGCCCATAGGCACAACCTAGGCTTTTGACATTAGTTTTCTTTGTGCTGGCATTAGATTCGATTTCTTTTCGCTTCAATATTTACTTCTAAGCATAGATCTAATTTATTGTATGCATTTACATTATTGCTTTCCAAGATATGCCCATATTTTTCATTAGTATCATCACATTTAGTCATATTATGCTTATTTATCTTGCTTATTAGATTTGATACTAACAACCTCATCCGAGGAGGCAGCCCGAACTACTAAGCATGCTTTGTTGTTTCCATGTAGGCAAATCTACAGGTTTATAGGACCATATCAAGACATTCGGAGCATGAGATCCCTCCTAGATAAGAGAAGGAGAAGGAGGCATCTGTGAGCCCTCAGACAAGTTCATGTGTGGGATCGGGAAGCCTGCAAAAGTGCACCACCCCTTTGCGAGGGGATTTATTCCACCATTTATGTCTCGCTTGTAACTAATTGTATCAAAAATTGGTTATCCCTCAAAGGGGTGAATATGTAATCTGATTCATTATTGAAATCAATAAAAAGAGGATCTTTCTTTGTTGTTTTTATTTTTGAGTTACGCATATTTACTTTGTGCCTTTTTCCATTTGATATTATAGTTATTTCATTGCAAGTGGGTCAAGTGCATTGTGCGCTCCCCAGGGTCGCATATTAGGCCATTTGTTTATTGAGACCAAAGTCCTCACCTGAAAAATGACTTGAAATGGGGGTATTAAATTTCCTTCAAAAATAGTTATATTTCGTGCAAACCATATACCCCAATATATAAGATATGGTAAAGAATTGTTTCAACTCTTTTTAAAAAACCATTGTCTTAAGCATACCTCCACTGTTTCTCCTTCCCAAATATTTTTTACTCCAATTATTTTGTTTAGCTTCTAACCAAACCTGTTGAGAAAAAGGGCATTTTATTAACAAATAGATGTTTTCATCCTTTGACTGACACAACATACAAATACTTTGAACTTATCTGCTTCTCCTCTATAAAACTTTCTAAGTCAAAGCCTTATTTCTAAAAGCTAACCACATAAAAATAATTGCTTTTTGGGGGTAGATAATTTCCAAATTTTCTTTCATCACCAAGTAGGCCCTTGAGGATGAGGGTCGAAACTTGCTTTGTAACCAAGTCAAGTCGTATATTGACTTCCTGATTTTTTGCATGCCCAAGCAATAGTATATGGTTTAGCTCTCAAATTGATATGACTCTTATTAATACTATCCGTGTAAGCCTTCCAAAAAATATTTTTCTCATCAGAAAGACCCAATACCTGAGCCTGCTTCCAATATTGGGTCCAAATATTAGAAGAATCTAATTCCCCCACCTAATCAAGAAAGAAAAAATATTTTTCTTGTAAAGAACTTATCATATCTTCTGGAAACAAAATGTTTTCTCCACAACCCAAAATAGAATCAGCCTCTATTCTAACTTTTTCACCATTGCCCACTTTCCAAGCCAAATATTTTCCAATCATAGGAAAGGCTTTTACTAGTGCCTTCCATTGAATGGAAATAATTTTATTGCTTTTCTATGGACTTTTGATCCAATCTATAAATGTCCTTGGATAAATATACTTATGTTCAATAATCTTCTTCCATAATCCTTCTTTGGTCAAAATCCTCCATAAACTTTATGCTGCTAGAGAAGAACCAAAAAGATAGATATTTTTAAGACCTCAACCACCTTCCTCCTTTGGCCGAGCAATACTTTACCACTTAACTAAATGAATGCCTTCATGTTCCTTCCATCCAATCCAAATAAATCTAAAGTAATTTTTTCTTATTTTCTCTAAATATCCTTTAGGAATGAATGCCAAGTGCCAAAACATAGGAATTGCCTCAAGAATCGACTTTACAAGTGTTAATATCCCACCAATAGACAACCATATATTACACCAATGGTTAATCGTAAATTCAATATTCTATAAAAGCCATCCCCAATATTTCTTCCTATAAGTATTTGGCTTCAATACAAAACCCAGATACTTAAAGCCTTCCTGGAAATCTAAGAGATTAAAAGGAAAAATTCTAATTAGACCTTGTTCAATCTCTTTCTCTAGACCATTAAAGCAAATAGAAGATTTTTGAAATTTTATCTCCATACCGATAGAAATATTGTAATTGTCCAAGATTTCCTTCAACTTTCTAGCTTCCCTTAAACTACCATTTGTGAACAATAAAACATCATCAAAAAATAATAAATGAGATAAATTAAGGACCCCCACTTTACTACCAGTCAATGATCCTACCCTCTTTCCATCCAAAAAATCTCTACTCAATTCTTCAATCGGTAAAAAAGTAAAGGAGATTAAGGACATCCATGTCTTAATCCTCTTGAAGGTCTAAATATTTTGGAAACTGATGCATTGATAAGAATAGCAAAATATATAGAAGAAATACATTCCATAATCTACTTTACTATCAAATAGCTAAATCCCATATGTAAAAGCATCAATCTGAGATACAACCAGCTAATTCTGTCATAATATTTAGATAGATCTAGTTTAAGGACCATTGTAGGAAGATTTTTAGTTTTAATAGAGTGAAGGCCCTCTTATGCAGCTCCTATGGCTTCAAATATTTGTCTACCTACTAAAAACCCAAACTGCTCCTAAGAAATAAATTCAAATAAAATATTCTTTAATCTAACAGTAAGAATCTTTACAATGATTTCATAGATACAGTTACACAATGAAATGGATCTAAATGCATCAAAATTTTTAGGCTTCTCCTTTTTTAGAATCAAATATAAAAAAGTGGAGTCAAAAGACCCCAAAACCTTAACACTCAACCTAACTTCCTGCATAACTCTAAGAAGATCCTCCTCAACCAGATCATAGAAAACTAGAGAAAACTCCACATGCCATCCATCAGGCCCTAAAATTTTATCCTTTTTGAAATAAATCAGGAAAAATTTTAGTTCTGTTGAAATTTGAGCATGTTTTGTTGTCATTGATGTCAAGAGGTTTGATATCCTAAGTTGATGGAATTAATGTCAAAAGGTTTTGATATCCTATAATTAATGTGCTATGAAAGCAAGGCAAGGTTCTCTCCAAAGCACTTAGGACCATGGATTCTAAGTTAATTAATAAGAGGTTTGAAGGAGACTTGAAGGCTCAAGTTTAGGGCTATGTGCAAGGAGGCAAGTAAAAAAGGATAATGTCATAATATTTTTGCCACTGGGGTCTTTCAAAAAGGAGATTGGATAATGCATTGGCCAAAGAGTTATCAAAGAGCTAAGTATTTAATTAATTAATATTTAACCATAAGGTTAAATAAAATAATTAATTAATATTTAACCCTAAGGTTAAATATTAATAAAAATAATTATTAAAATCTTGAAGCACAAAAATCAAATTGCAAAGAGTGCTTACGTTGAATGTATAGGAGGATATATATATTAATAGGCTAAGGTTTAGCCTAAGTTCAGTGCATTCAAATTATTAGCCTTTGAATTATTACCTTGTTTGTGCGACACGACAAAAGAGAAACAGACAGTGCATCGCACATTTCTCAGGGTAGTCCTTGGTCAAAGGCAGGAAGAGGTGTGTCTCAACTCGATGTGAGGTAGTAGCCAAGCTGGAAAGCTAGGCTTGCATAGCGTGTAGTGAGAAGAAGGTGTTGCATTTGATTCACGTGGAAGCCTTTTGATTGTGTGGTTGAATTTTCTTTTAGCGTCGGTGGCAAAGGTTAAGGAAGAGATCATGCACCTTTGTTCGTGTGGGTTGGCTAGCCACGCGGTGACCTAGCCATGACTAGGGCATCGGGCCAGCAAGTAGTGTGGATTCAACTCCTAGCAGCAGGCGGTAGGCGACAGCAAAAAGGGGAATTAATTTTTATTAAAAATTAACTTCTGCCCTAAGGTATAAGGTGGCTAAGGTATGTGCTAGGGAGATATAAGGAGTTTTAAATTGTTTTTATTTTTTCAATAAAAAGGGTTATAAAGTGATTTCTTTATTGAGTAAAAATTAAGGTGGGTTGTTTTGCAAATGCATTGGGATAAAAATTGAAGTGGTGTTCTAATTATCTTTTGGAAGTGAATTAATGCAAATTAGGAGATATAGGGTGTAAATGAAATATTTTGCTTATATAATTGATCAACTTTGTTGATGAAATTTTTCTTGCAAAGTTAGGAGATATAATGTGTAAATGAAATAGTTTGCTTATGTAATTAGTCAAATTTGTTGATGAAATTTTGCTTGCAAAGTTAGGAGAAATAATGTGTAAAAGTGATTTGATATTTCATTGTAAATTCTGAGAAGAAATTTCTTATGGATGCATTAAGAGAGTATTTTGATAACTAACCTTTGAAAGTGGTACAAAGAAATATGGTTGATTGTAAGACAACTTTTGAGGATATTTCTCCATCAAAGCATATTAGAGGTATGGGCACATCATATTTTTTTTAAAGTGTTTGTTGGAATGAATATTGTGAAACATAAGGTGGAGTGAAAAGGATTGTTTGATAAGCATTGTTGGAAATATATGAGCAAGTTTTGTGTGCTTCATTGTTGAATGGTTTGGAAACACTTGAGATAGATTTTGAGAACAATCTATGCTTTTATTGCTAAAAGAGTTTGGGAATTTTTTGAGATAAAGAGTGTGAACCATTTGTGCTAGGATTGAAAATAAATTAAGCATATTTGTGAAATATTTTTGTAATACCCTAAAAATGAACCACATTAATTTATATTAATTTACCTAAGTTAAAACATTTGGAAATTTGCCCTAAACCACCTAAAAACCATCTTCCTCATTTTTCACGTCAAAAATACACTATGTTATGACTGTTAGACGATATCGTCATCAATTTTATGATATTGTCTCTAATTGAATGAAATCGTCTGTCGAAAACATCTAGATGATTTCATCCAAAACCAAAACTTGTCTGGTTAGATACGCAACAAAAGTAGCTCTAACACCCATGCTTATCATGGGATAAGTGTATCTAGGATATTAGCCGTGACCCCCCTAGAGATCTCCCAGATTGGGATGGATCCCAACCCATATAATAGCCTTCTAGCCCTATAAAATCCCTATTTTTCCATTGAACTTCTCTTGAATGATCCATTTCATGCAACCCCAAATTCATTAAGTTATATAACGTCACAAGAACTTCCATTATGACCATTTCTTATCAGTTTATTTATAGGTTTTCAATGTGCATCAGTTAGAGGTATACAAAATCATCTCAGACGATTTCCTTCAAATTGCAGACAATCTTGTATCGATTCAATATGATTTCACTGGATTGGAGATGATTTTACCTACAACCCACTTGGGGGAAATTACAATCAAGAGTTTGTACTTTCTTCCTTCAATCTCAATTTCATTTGTATTAGATTATCTTGCTTTATGTTATGCATCTGGTGTTCACCTCATTTAGTTATTAAATTGCATCTTATTGTCATTTTAGATTAGGATAAGCATTCATTTATTCTGGTTTATTTTAAATTCAATTTGTAAATCAGATTAGTCATTCATCTCACATTGTTAAGCATACTTTAATTCATATTGTAGCATATTCTCCTATTTTTGGTATCCATTTTTACTATTGCATGTTTCTAACGAAATCATCTCAGACGATTTTTTCTGATCGAAAATGATATCGTCTAATATTGGATGATTTTGTACAATCATAGATGAATCTACAAAATTGTAGATGATTCTGTTAAATTACAGGTGATTCTTTCAAATTTCAGACGATCTGGACTGCATCAAGTGGCAGAATATTCATCAGACATCCGAAATCAGATAAATTATTTCAAATTTCTTCAAAAGCACTGCATTAGTCCATAATTAATTATTTTTTTGTTTTTTGTTTGCATTTAAATCATAAATCACATATATATTAAAGTAGATGCATTTTGGTCAACTTAGGTGTATGAATTAAAATGAACACATCAAAACACATCCTCAACCTAGGCTCGGAAATTTCCACAAAATGTTTCCTGGTGAACCCACCATTCATCAAAAAATCACCAAAGAGGACATGAAACCAAGTGTATCTCCTTTAAGGTGTAGCCCTATCATTTTCCCATCCCCCTTATAGGCACGGATCCATCAGCCTAAAGGAAAGAGATGCAAAAAATTTAGGCCTACACTTTTGAACATTGATTTGAGAAATATTGATAGCATTTGATAAGGTGTTTTAGATCAATTTGAATGAGAGAATTTAAGCATTTGCGTGATGGATATTAAGAAGGAAATTGACAAGTAGAATTTATTTGAAGATAATTTTTTTGAAAGATATTTGAGTGGTTTTGTGTATGCAAGATTTGGAATTATTTGAGCAGGTTTTGTAAACAACTTGAGGACAGATTTGAGCAAGTATTTGAGGAGGTTTGAGG
Source organism: Wollemia nobilis (assembly GCA_028583015.1). Taxonomy (NCBI): domain Eukaryota; kingdom Viridiplantae; phylum Streptophyta; class Pinopsida; order Araucariales; family Araucariaceae; genus Wollemia; species Wollemia nobilis. The sequence goes on along the minus strand of JAQPPZ010016869.1, from coordinate 11,952,588 downwards.
ATAGAGTTGAGTAAGCTTTTATGAAGGCTTGAGAATAGAGTTGAGAAAGATTTTATGAATGCTTTAGGATAGAATTGAGTAAGCACTTGAGAGGGCTTGAAGATAGATTTGAGTAAGTCTTTGAGAAGGCTTGAGGATAAATTTGACCAAGTATTTGAGAAGGATTGTAGGTAGATTTAAGCAAGTATTTGAAAGGGCTTGAAGGTAGATTTTAGCAAGCATTTGAGAGGGTTTGATGATATATTTGAGCAAGTCCTTGAGAGGTCTTGAAGGTAAATTTTAGCAAGTCTTGTGAAGAGTTGAAACAACATTGAGAGCAGGTTGAATTGCTAATTTGTTCAATATTTGTGTTAAGGATTGAGGTATATTTGACATAGAGTTTAGTGTATATTTGTGAATAGATTTAGAGAAAATTTATACTAGACTTGGGATAGAGTTTAGTGCAAATTTGTGAGCAAAGTTAGAGTAGATTTGTGCTAGACTTGGGATAAAGTTTGGTGTAAATTTGAGACAAAGCTGAGAGTAGGCTTTGAAGGTGACAGATCAGATTACATAAATATCTAGTGGATAGAGATCCATTATCCAAGGTAGTGAGGATAGAGAGATCCATAAGCTAGAGTAGTGGGGGCAAAAGTCTTCTAGAAGATCACCAGCTAGATCAGAGGAGAAAGATTTCTCCTTTGGATAGAGTTCTATGAACCAAAGCAAGGTGAAAGAGTTCTATTATGGATAAAAACTAGAGCAAGGGGAAAGAGTTCTCCCATGGAGTGTGATTTGCAAACCAATTAAGAAGATAGAGTTATTATTTGGAGATATATCAACAAACCAGTTGATGGGATAGAGTTCTCCTAGATCAAGTTTCATGAACTAGAGAAAATAGGAAAGAGTTATCATGTGGATAGAGTTACACAAACTAGAGCAAAAGGAAAGAATTATATTGTGGAGTGTGATTCATGAACCAACTAGGGAGATAGAGTTATTCTGTGGAAAGAGATTCACAAACCAGTTGAGGAGAAAGAGTTCTCCTAGATTAAGTTCCATGAACCAGAGAAAATGGGAAATATTTCTCTTATGGAGAGAGATCCACAAATTAGAGCATAGGGTATTGGTTTCTCCTTTGGATAGAGGTCCATAAACATTGTAATAGGGAATTGATTCCCAAGAGATTTTTTGAGAAAATTTTAGTGAAAATATTTTCTCCGTGGAGTAGCCCACGTTGGATGAACCACATTAAATTGATGTCTCTCTTGTGTGTGATGATTTTTACATTACTTTGATTATTGCTATTGATATTTCCATATTGGATATATTATTTGGGAAATAAAAGTGAAAGTTGATCTTATATTGTTCACCCCCCTCTCAGTAGAAGCTTGTGTTATTTAATTGGTATTAGAGCAGGTTACTTCGAAAGAGTATAATAAATTGAAGAAAGAGTGTACAGAAACACATATGACATCTCAGAGTGGAGCTTCAGCAAATAAGGCACCATTGTTCAATGGGAACAATTATGTTTTTTAGAGAGTAATAATGATGACTTACCTGATGTTACAAGCATATGAGACATGGCAAGTAGTTGAGGATGGGTTCACACCTATAGCTAGTCTTCCCACAGATAAATATAGTAAGCTCCTACGTGTGAATAATGTAAAAGCAATGAATGCAATCTTGGGTGGATTACGTGAAGAAAAATTTGTAAAAGTTATGCATTGTAAATCAAAAAAATATATATGGTAAAAGTTAAAGCAAACATATGAGGGAGATAAAAATGTCAAGAATGCAAAAGATAATAAAATAGATTCAAGTGATGAGTCAATCTGTGATGAGGAAGCTAACTACGATAAAAGAAACAAGAAGGACTCAAGAAAGCACAAAGGTATGAAAAAATTAAAGTGTTTCAATTGTGGTAAATATGGTCACTATGCATCTAACTGTACAGAAGTCGAAAGTAGCAACTTTAAAGAGAAACAAGATCATAATAAAAAGGAAGTAGAAAAATCTAGGTATGAAAAGAAAAACAGGGATAAAAAAGCAAGTATGGAAAGAAGGAATATGGTTTTACTGAGAGGAATTTTAAAAATGGACATCTCTTTCAAGGTTATTGGTACTCTTATAATAATTTTGGTCATAAATCAATTCATTGCAGGGTTCATGACATAAATGGGTATGGCTTCACCAGGAGGAACTCCAATACATTTGAACCTTCTAGGAACCACAACATTAAGTGTTATAAGTGAAATAATGTTGGGCATAAGGCCAAGTGGTGTAGAACATAATTTCCAAAGATAATCAAGAATAGGTACACTCAAAATAATCAAAAGGGTATGTTGAGAAAGAAGGTGGAAAAAGAAAAAGAGCATTGTATGATAAGAGTAGTTTTACTCCCATCCCAAAATTAATCACCTCAAGGAGAGGAGGTGGGGAGGGGGCTGATATAAGAGTCTTATATTTAGCCCCAAAGGATTCCCTTTGCCATGATGTCAAAGGGTGAGAGATTTAAGTTAGGGGGAGAGCATTCAGTCAAGGGGAGCAGTTTCTTAGCGGGGGAAGAATTGGAAAAAGGAAAAAGGATTGGTTAAAAAAAGGGGATGCCATCAATGACAAAAGGGGGAAATTGTTGGAAATTTGAGCATGTTTTGTTGTCATTGATTTCAAGAGGTTTGATATCCTAAGTTGATGGAATTAATGTCAAAAAATTTGATGTCCTATAATTAATGTGCTATGAAAGCAATACAAGGTTCTCTCCAAAGCACTTAGGACCATGGGTTCTAATTTAATGAATAAGAGGTTTGAAGGAGACTTGAAGGCTCAATTTTAAGGCTATGTGCAAGAAGGCAAGTGAAAAAGATAATATTATAATATTTTGGCCATCAAGGCCTTTCAAAAAGGATATTATAATGCATTGGCCAAAGAGTTATCAAAGAGCTAAGTATTTAATTAATTAATATTTAACCATAAGGTTAAATAAAATAATTAATTAATATTTAACCCTAAGGTTAAATATTAATAAAAATAATTATTAAAATTTCGAAGCACCAAAATCAAATTGCAAAGAGCACCGATGTCGAATGTATAGGAGGGCATATATATTAATAGGCTAAGGTTTAGCCTAAGTTCAGTACATTCGAATTATTACCTTGTTCATGCAACATGGTAGAAGGGAAATAGAGAGCACATCACACATTTCTCAAGGTAGTCGTTGGTCAAAAGTAGGAAGGGGTGTGTCCCCAGTCGATGTGAGGTGGCAACTGAGTTGGCAAGCTAGGCTTAAGTAGCACGTAGTGAGCAAGAGGTGTTGCATTAGATTCATGTGGGGGCCTTTTGATTGCATGGTTAGATTTTCTCTTAGCATCAGTGGTAAAGGTTAAGGAAGTGATCATGCACCTTTGTTCATATGGGTTGGCTAGCCCACGCAATGACATAGCCGCGACTAAGGTACGGGGTTAGCAGGCAATGCAAGTTCGATTCCAGGCAGCAGGCGGCAGCAAAAGGGGGAATTAATTTTTATTAAAAATTTAATTTATGCCCTAAGGTCTAAGGTGGCTAAGGTATGTTCTAGGGAGATATAAGGAGTTTTAAATTATTTTTATTTTTGCAATAAAAGTATTTATAAAGTGATTTCTTTCTTGAGCAAAAATTAAGGTGGGTTGTTTTGTAAATGCATTGGGATAAAAATTGAAGTGGTGTTTTATTTATCTTTTGGAAATGCATTAATGCAAAGTAGGAGATATAAGGTGTAAATGAAATATTTTGCTTATGTAATTGGTCAACTTTGTTGATGAAATTTTTCTTGCAAAGTTAGGATATATAAGGTGTAAATGAAATATTTTGCTTATGTAATTGGTCAAATTTGTTGATGAAATTTTACTTGCAAAGTTAGGAGAAATAAGGTGTAAAAGTGATTTGATATTTCATTGTAAATTCTAAGAAGAAATTTCATATGGATGCATTGAGAGAGTATTTTGATAACTAACATTTGAAAGTGGCACATAGAAAAGTGGTTGGTTGTAAGACATGTTTTGAGGATATTTCTCCATCAAAGCAAATGAGAGGTATGGGCACATCATCTTTTGTTTAAAGTGTTTGTTGGAATGAATATTGTGAAACATAAGGTGGAATTAAAAGGACTATTTGATAAGTATTATTGGAAATTTATGAGAAAGTTTTGTGTCCTTCATTGTTAAATGGTCTGAAAACACTTGAGATAGATTTTGAGAACAATCTATGCTTTTATTGCTGAAAGAGTTTGGAAAGTTTTGAGATAAAGAGTGTGAACCATTTGTGCTAGGATTGAAAACAAATTAAGCATCTTTGTGAAATATTTTGAACATTGATTTGAGAAATATTGATAGCATTTGAGAAGGTGTTTTAGATCAATTTGAATAAGGGAATTTGAAAATTTGAGTGATTGATCTTGAGAAGAAAATTGGCAAGTAGAATTTGTTTGAAGAGAGTTTTTCTAAAAGATATTTGAGTGGTGTTGTGTATGCAATATTTGGAATTATTTGAGCAGGTTTTGTAAATAGCTTGAGGATAGATTTAAGCAAGTCTTTGAGGAGGCTTGAGGACAGAGTTGAGAAAGCTTTTGTGAAGTATTAAGGATAACATTAAGCAAGCTTTTGTGAAGGCTTGAGGACATAATTGAGCAAGCACTTGAGAGGGCTTGAGGAGAGATTTGAGTAAGTCTTTGAGAAGGCTTGAGGATAGATTTAAGCATGTCTTTGAGAAGGCTTGAGGGTAAAATTGAGCAATTTTTTGAAAGATCTTGAAGGTAGATTTGAGCAAGTCTTTGAGATGGCTTGAAGGTAGATTTGAGAAAGTCCTTGAGAGGGATTGAAGGCATATTTGAGCAAGTCTTATGAATACTTGAAACAACATTGAGAGCAGGTTTGATTGCTAATTTGTTCAAGCTTTGTGTTAAGTATTGAGGTAGATTTGAGATATATTTTAGTGCATATTTGTGAGCAGAGTTAGAGCATATTTGTGCTAGACTTGGGATAGAGTTTAGTGCAAATTTGTGAGCAGAGATAGAGTAGATTTGTGCTAGAATTGGGATATATTTTGGTGTAGATTTGAGATAGATTTTATAGTAGGATTTGGAGGTGATAGAGTAGAGGACAACAATATCCAATGGATAGAGATCCATTATCCAAGGTAGTGAGAGTAGAGGTCTTCTATGGAGATATATCCACAAGCTAGATCAGTGGGGGTATAAGTCTTCTAGAAGATCACCAGCCAAAGTAAAGGAGAAAGAGTTCTCATGTGGATAGAGTTCCATGAACTAGAGCAAGGGGAAAGATTTCTCCTATGGATAGAGTTCCACAAACCAAAGCAAGAAGAAAGAGTTCTATGGAGTGTGATCCATGAACCAACTAGGGAGATAGAGTTCTTCTATGTTTAGAGATCCATGAACTAGTTTATGGAATAGAGTTTTCTTGGATCAAGTTCTACAAAACAGAGAAAAATGAAAAGATTTATCGTGTGGATAGAGTTCCACAAACCAGAGCAAGGAGAAAGAGTTCTCTTGTGGAGTGTGATTCATGAACCAGCCGGGGAGATAGAGTTATTATATGAAAAGAGATCCATGAACTGGTTGAGGAGAAAGAGTTCTCCTAGATCAAGTTCCATGAACCAAAGAAAATGGGAAATAGTTCTCCTATGGATAGAGATCCACAAATAATAGCATAGGGGATTGGTGTCTCCTTTGGATAGAGGTCCATAAATATTGTAATAGAAAATTGATTTCCAAAATATTTGTTGAGAAAATTTTAGTGGAAATATTTTCTTTGTAGAGTAGCCCATATTGGGTGAACCACGTTAATTTGGTGTCTCTCTCATGTGTGATTATTTATGCATTGCTTTGATTACTTCTAATAATATTCCCATTGATAATATTGGATAATATTGTTTAAGAAAGAAAAGTAAAAGTTGGTCTTATATTGTTCACCCCTTCCCTCTCATTATAAGCATATGTTCTTCAAGTTCTTCCATTGTGACCTCCTTCATAAGTAACTTATTATCCTCATCTATCACAAAACTAGGGAATAAAGTAGTTAAATTTAAAATTTCCCCAATATTGACTTTATCAGGTTGTTTATATATTGTTTGAAAATGTTTTACTCCCAAATCTACTAGCTCAACAAAACTCCTAACGAGAGCCCCTTCTTAATTATGCATCACCTAGATAGTTTAACCTTCTTCCTCCAATCATACAACTCTACTTTTCATTATCCATTTAGATTCCCTCCACTCCAAGAATTTATTCTTCTTAATTTCTAGTTCAAACAGTCTTGTTTTCTCCTTCTCTTTAAAAAAACTAGCCTCATTCTTTTTATGAATTTCTAAAATTTCCTTCTCTACCAACTTGATATCTCTATCTATACTCTCCTTTATAAATACAATCCAAGATGACACGACTCCTTTTAATTTTTTTAAAGTAGAAATAAATTAAAAACTCACTGATGACCTAGAAATTTGGTCATAACCAATCCATTCTTTTTTAATCGGTTGTTGAAAATATTCTTCCTCCAACAAAATTAGATTGAGACTAAAAGGACTTGTAGGTTTTTCCTCTTGAATTTCTAATTTAAGAAGTATGGAAGAATGATCTGAGCCACCTCTAGTCTCAACTCATGACCGTTTTCTATTTATTTCATTACATAATGAATCTAAGATCAAAAATCTATTCAACCTCTTTGATATCCCAACTTATCCAACTCTGTTATTTCTCCACGTAGGCATTAATTTTATTGGTTCCAAATCAATTAAACTAGCTTCTTCAATATTATTCTTGAAGTAACCTGCAAGTCTATCAAGTCTTGCAGATTCTCTCTATACCTCACTTCTATTCATAGTAAAATTTAAATCACCACCAATGATAACTCTTTCATCCCTAACACACCTTTGGGAGAAAAAATATTCCCAGAAAACCTGTCCATTTTTATAGAGACCATAACAATTAATAATTTGTAACCTCAAACCCAAGTTTAAAAATATTTTTTGTCCATTTTCCTGAAACCATAAAGGAAGAATTAATTAAGGATGTTGAGTTCTTCCAGCTAGTCAAAACACCCCCTAAATTTTTGGTAGCATCTAGATCCAAGAACTCCCAGTCCTTAAGCAATTTACTTAACCCTTCAATGACTTTTGTACCTACCCCCATGGTTTCTTGTAGAAGGATAACATTCGAATTATGAATTTCCACCAGCCTGGCTAAGGAAAGTATTTTAGAGGGACTGCCAAGACCTCAAATATTAATGGATAACAAGATCAATTAAACATATTAGAGGGGTTTTTTCCTACTCTAAGGACCCATTTGATATATTTGTGTTTACCCTATTTAATTTCCCTCAAAGCCTTCTCTTTGTGCATGAAACAAAAAGTATTTCCTACTTTATAAAGTAGTGTAAGATTCCTTTATATGGTCCATACCTAACCCCAACCTTTCAACAACTACACAAGTTTTCAACTCATATTTCCTTTTCCTAGAATACACTAAATATCTACAAGAGGAACCTGTCTCCAAACCATCCCCTAAAATAGGTACCTCCCTAAAAGATTTACTTGACATGTCACAAAGACTTCCCCCAAAAGTAGAAATATTTGGATCACAATCTATATTCAATATGTTTGAGGTTACCTATCCATTGTCCAAAATATTAGAAAATTCCTTATCTTGAAAAATTTTCTTTGAATATTCATAAGGTAGTGTACAAAGTTCTTTATTACCTAATTTCATATTATTCTCATGTATTGGACAACAATTATCATAATGTTTAGATGTCTTATCAACAAAATTAACAGTATTGGGTTTCAATTCTTTCATAGTTTTCCATATGACTCTGTCTCCTTCTCTAACAACTTGTGAACAGTGAAATGAAGACAAAACTAGGCCTAAAAATTCTTCCTCCTCTAGAGTTTTGGTTCTAGGTTCAACAACATTATTTTTTTGTGCTAAATCAGGAAGTGCTATTGAGCTCTAAAAAATAGGTATCTCTTGATTGTTGTTAGCTGAATTGAAATCCCCACTAGTCATTTGGTTTCTCCTCCATACTTTCTATGTGAAAGCTTGAGAACATTCCTTAGCAATATATCCATAAACATGACAACAAACACATCTAAATGGAATATTAAAATAATCCAAGACTTGATTATGAATTGTATTCCCCACAACTATCTCCATACAGTCTGGTAAGCCTTCACTAATATCCATCTCAACCAAAACATAAGCTACAAACCAAAACCACTATATTTGAAATAAATATCTATATCTAAATATTTACCTAATGAATATCCAATCTCTTTCAAAGCTCTTTCTGACCATAACTCCATTGGCATACCTGGAAGTTTTACCTAGATTGGGATTCTCCTAGCAACTTCAATCCTAGGATCAAAGCAAGTCGTCCAAGCCTTCAAAGCCAAAAAAGAATACCCCAAATACCAATGACCTCCCAAAATGTTTTGTGCATATTCTTCATATCAAAAAATGAAATCTATCCATCCTCTAGAAAGTAAGTGAAAATTGACCCATATACTAAAATTGGGACCCACACCTTCTGCAACCATTCATTTAGTGTATTATCAACCATTTAACATCCACAAAACTTTCCAATGAGGGCCTTCCTCAAAAAATTCATAACTTGTTTCATCCTCAAGTCTTCCTCAAGTACTGTTATGATATTTGAATTTCCCTTTTTAACCACTTTTGTGCCTTAGGCACTTTAGTAACCAGAGTTATAGACTGTGCTGATTGAAAGTTTAGCCTGAATCCACTTAAAGGAAACTTTGTCTGAAAAAGTGAGTTTGGATTATTTGGAGTCCGCTCAAGTTTTTCTTCTCTACAATTAAATGCTTTCTCACTCATTAGACCTATCACTTGCATAGAGTATTTTAAGACAACTAAGAATGAGAAATCAATAGGACAACTGACCTAGTTTGGAAATTTTGACATAGACTCCCCTTTTTCCACTAAAGTCTGATCACCTGCAATATTATTCTGATCACTCAAAAAACCCAAGGACCCCCATTTCTCAACTTCTAAGTCTTGTTCAAAAATGGGACCCTTGGCCCTTGGAGTTGAAAAAATGTGTTGCCCCTCAAAGGGATCCTCTGAGAAGTCCAAAAATTCCTCTTCATTCTCCATAAAAAAACAAGAAACCAAATTTTCAAATTATACTTTTGCATACTTTGAATCTAGAAAGTAAGTTTTCCAGCCTTCATTTTATTCACATGGACAATTCTGAGTGCACTTATGTTTTAAAAAAATGATGATGCTTCTTGTGTCATTTTTTAAATATATTAGTCAATAACTGGATCCACCTTCATTTTATTCACATGAATATATCTAAGCACATTCTAATTTTAGGAAAATAAAATACTACCACTTCTTGTGTTTTTTACTTTTCTCTATGCTTCACTTGTAAACCCTAGCTTTACTGTGTGCACTCCACAGTTCTAGCAAAAAAAAATTCTTCAAACTGTTGTTCACATGCATAGAAATATTCCTCCCTAGAAAACAATCCTTTCACCCCTTTGAATTAATTCCTCTATGCTTCACTTTGCAAACCCTAGCTTCATTGCATGCACTCCATGATTGTAGTCGACAAACTTCTTTAAAAGAAATTTTAAATGTAAGAAAGATGAAAGCTTACCTCCTTCATAGTTTGAGCTTTCATCAAAATTATAGATGGGTCTTCAACTATTACTGGGTAGGGATGATGATGGATCAACCACAACCTGGTGCAACAGTGGCAATAAACTCCAACAAATCCTCTCCTCCTTAAAAATCCTCTTACACCGCTACTTAATTTTTTCCACAAAATCCTCTTACGTCACTGCTCAATTTTTTTCACAAAACCACTAGATTTCATTGCTCAGATGTTTTCCATAGAAATCCTCCAACGATGCTGCTCAAATTTTTTCATAGAATTCCTCTCACATTGCTGCTCAATTTTTCCACAAAACCCTTGGATGTCATTGCTTAGATGTTTTTCACGGAAACCCTCTAACACTGCTACTCAAAATTTGCCATGGAAATCTTTTTACATTTTTGCTCAGTTTTTTCTATAAAATCCTCATATGTCGTTGCTCAGATGTTTTCCACATCTTAAATACTCTAACTCCTCTTTCTTATGTGCAGGTTTTGACCTTTGTAGAAACTATCTTTTGCACTTCCTTGAAGACTTTAAACTTGAAACTATATCCTTTGTAACTTTAAACTCTAATGTGGTGCTTAATAAAACCTCATAATGAACTTAATATAAGTGTTCAAATAATGAACCTTTTGCACTAAGTTTTTTTCCCTTTATGACCTCTATAGATGATGTATTTCTTGATGATTAGATTCACCTAAATGCTGCCCTATGCTTGATGGAGTCACAAATCTTCCTTGCTGTCCAAATAGCCCTTTAACTCGCTAATTTACAACTTTAAAACTCCTCTAACTTGCTGCCCAAAAATGCAGTTTTATGGCTTTAACTCTCCTTTATGATGCTCCCTCGAACTCTAAAAATTAGTAGCTATTAATTCTGCCTAAAGTGCTGCCTAAAAATTTGAAATTTTCAGATTCTAACACAGCTAATTTCTCCTTCGAAACGTTGTCTTCAAGTCTCCAAATTTGGTAGGAAACTTCCTCCAAATTGTGTTAGCTTTTGATGATATATATTAAAGGAAATGCAACCACAAGATGTAAAATGAGCAAGCAATGATAACTATATGATAATGGCACTATAATATGTAGGAAAATTATAAGAGAAACTTCTATAATAACTCAGAAATATGCCATTAATGAAAGCTCACAAAAATAGTACAATGTAATATAATGGAGGACATGAACACTCCATAAATACATGAAGGAACTACATTGTACTCACTCTAACTACTAATGCAACTAGTCACTATTGTATCTTTTGTCCTCTATCTCTCTTTCTTCCTTCTACCTCAAAGGCATATATATAGGGAGATAAGTCCCTTGGCCTTTCATCTACCAAATCATATGACTCATGTACATGTGGACTACATGCACATTTACATCATTGCACATTCTAACACTTGTGCATTTATTACATTGCATGAAGTAACTACTCAAACCTTACTCTAAGGTAAACTCCTACTCTAGTTATGTACCCAAGGTGGTACATTAGCATGTACCAAATAATGTAATATACTCCAACACCCCCTGTATTACATTATTTGGGTATTGAAGACTTTAGTCTTCAATATGGATCTTCATATTTCAAATATTCTTTAGCTTGATCAGGTTCTTTGTATTATCTTTAATTTACTTTGCATTGTATGCCTCCTTGATCTGGTTCCTTTTCTTCTTCTTCTTTATCCTTGTCTTTGGAGTCAGTTTTTGTGCTTTCATGAGTGGTCGTACTATCACCTGATTCCTGCAAAAGTATTTCCTCTTTGCCTTTGTCCTTCTTATCACTATTATTCTTTAGTACAGAGGCTTTTGAACAATCACTTAAGGCATCATGATAAGATCTTGAGTTAGTAGAACTTGAAGTATCAATACTGCATGAGGATTGAAATATCTTCTCTAAGAAGGATTCATCTATTGTTGTTTTCTCTTTAAGTGATTCAATCAATCCTTTTTGTTCTACATTCTCATCTTTGTAACATTTGAATATAAGTAATGCCATATATAATATGCTACCAATGTCTAAAGGAATTTGAATATCATTCTTTTCATTATCAATTGCTTCAGTGATTCTAGCATGTAGATAATATTCCAGAGTTTCAAAGTTTTCTTTTAAAGCTTCACTATGAATCACTTTTGAAGTAAGGTCTAAATTTCCTTCAGACTTTATAAGTAAATTCTTGATTCCAATTTTTATAACACTTGCCCTTTCCTTTCTGATGGTGTTGTCCATATCATTATTCATTGTATTCTTTGTAGTAGACATATTTCTTCCTCCTTAGTTTTAATAGACTATTGTCACTTGTAGACCTTGTATCTCCCTATCTGAATTCTAAGTTGAATTTGAGTATATGACCAAATTCTAACTTTTAATTCTTCAAATCTTGTAGTATATGATTAATCAATGGAATTCTTCTAGCTCTTTGGTATTTTGAGAATACTTTTGATAGAACCTTTGAAGTAGTCTACCTTATGACTCCCTAGTTTTGAGTATGTGAACTAACTTGATAAAACCTTTTCAAATATTAGGTTTTGTAGAATCCCTTATATCTCCCAAGTGATTAGAGTATGCTATGGTCTTGATAAAGTGCTTAGCATCTATTAGATTTTCTTTTGAGTTGATTCCCTAATGTTTTGAAGATAATGTTAATATAATGATCAACTCCTATTTCACCTTATTTCTCCCTATTGAAATATGCACTTTTCAATTTGATGAAGTTCTCTATCTTCAAGACTCTATGGTTGGATTCCTTTTGTCCCTTTAATTTGTATATGAGACAAGTATAAGCAATAAATTCCAACTTTAAAGCAATCAATGATTTTGCTTCTTTTATCCTTAATTTTCAATGGTTCAATTTTCTAAATTCCAATGATCTAAAGTTTGATGTAGCACTCCTTATATCTCCCTAATTTGGAATTTTAGAAAATGATAATATTTGCAAAAGAATAATGTTTTAATTTTTCCAAGGTAGAAAACCTTATATCTCCTATTTTAATTATTTGCAAATATTATGATATTTGTATTTCAACTAATGCACTTTTGAAATATCACTTAAGGATATAAACTCCTTGTTTTAATTTGCTTTCTAATTCACTAAGGTTGTAATTTATCCAATGCAATATAAGCTTAACCTTAGATATAATGCACCTTATATCTCCTTTTGCACTTTAATGAAAGCAAATATTAAAATCAATGTAAATATACCTTTCTAATGTTGTGTGTTGATTGGCTTTAATCTTGTCTTCACTTTCCAAGCTTTGGAGCATTGTATTTCTTTTGTCTTCACAGCATGACAGTGAGCATTCAATGCTCTACTTTGAATGGTGCTCTCTTATGATGGTCTTTTACTCCCTTCAATGCACTTTGACCTCTCTATGCTAGATATGCATGCTCTTCCTATGCAAGGCTATTAATACCTCTTGTCCTCCTTTGAAATGTATGCCAAGTGGCACTTACATTGCCTTAGAACGTATACCTTCTTGTTAGGTGGTGCAGGGAGGTTACTACCTTTTAGAGGTATTAATTTATATGGTGCAAGCTTGGTAATAATATTTGAGCATTGAAATGATGATTAATGAGGAGCGTTACTCCAACCTGGGTGCTCTTTGGCTTGACTAGAGCATTACTTCAATTTGGGTTCCTTTGTGCAAGCGTTAGGTTAATGAAGAATATGTAGATGCTCTACTTCCTTTGTGCCAAGTGGCACAAGATTCCTTTCATTGATATGGCAAGTGGAGGCTCTTTCTTTTGCATGCAACCAAACCCTTCAACGTCCTTATCACCTTAATGCACTTCCAACTCCTTTGCAAGTTGTTTTGATTCTTTTACAATGTGCTTTCTTGAGCTTCAACATCTGGTGGCTCCTCTTCCAACCAAGGTGGCTCCTCTCCAATGAAGGTGGTTCTTCTAGTGGTGTTTCAATACTTTCTTCATGGTGGTCATTCATCCAAGCTCCTTTCCACATCCACTTGGGTAATATTTGAAGTTATCCTCCTTTGCACCTTGTCTTTGCCACTTGTATTACATTATGCAACTTGCACTATTGTTGCTTTATGCTATCCTTGCTATTGATGTTGAGTTGTCTTACTTAGTCTTCTTCTTGTTGCAGGTTCCTTTTGCTATGATAAGTGTCTTTATTATGGCACTACATTCATGGGACTATGGCACTAAATATGGTGTCTTTTGACACCTTGAAGAGGATGGTATTGAGCCCTTAGATGGCTCTATCTCCTTAGCATCATAGCTTGTGCTTTAACCTTGATAAATACTATCACTTATTGACTGTAATATTGTGCTATGTTGGTGTCTTAAGACACTTGAACCTTGTCTTCCTTTTGTGCTTTGATAAGACAAATATGAAGCTTATTAAACCCTAAATTAAATCTGCAATAGACTAAGATAGATTACCTTAGTTTCACTTGGGTTTACTTCTTGACTTGATATGGTGGCTTCTTCCCTATTCCTTGGTGGTTATAATGCTCCTTTTTGGTGGCTTCTCTTCACCAAGATTTATTGTTGTTCACCTATGCTTAATGGTGTCTTTTGACACTCCAACTCAACCCTTCTTGTGCACTAATATTTCTTCCTTTTCTAAATACTTAATGCACTTTAATAACTCTTGGAGATAATTTGTATTAAGCACTAAAGTCTATTCAACCTTCACTTTAGAATAATGTCTTCTTTGCTTTCAATAGAAGGTAGGATGTTGATATTTTTCTTTCTTTCAAAATATATCTAACTCCTCTTTCTTATGTGTAGGTTTTAACCCTTGTAGAAACTATCTTCTGCACTTCCTTGAAGACTTTAAACTTGAAACCTTCTCCTTGCAACTTTAAACTCTAATTTGGTGCTTAATGAAACTTAATAATGAACTTAATATAAGTGTTCAAATAATGAACCTTTTGCACCAAATTTGCTTACCTTTTTAACCTTCGTAGATGATGTATTTCTTGGTGATTTGAATCACCTAATTGCTGCTCTGTGTTAGATGAAATCATAACTCTTTATTTGCTATCCAAAATAACTCTTTAACTCACCAATTTGCAGCTTTGAAACTCCTCTAACTTGCTACCTGAAAATGTAGTTTGGTGGCTTTAACTCTCCTTCATGATGCTCCCTTGAACTCTGAAACTTAGCAACTATTAATGCTACCCTTTCTTACTACTTTCTTGTTGTCCTCAAATCTAAACTTTTCAGATTCTAATGTAGCTAATTTCTCCTCCGAAATGTTGTCCTTGAATCTCTCAAATTTGGTAGGAAACTTCCTCCAAATTGCAACTAAAACTTTTCTCCTAGAAACCTTCAATTTTCTATTGTAAAACCAACAATCTCCTTTCTCCGAAATAGCCTTCAATGGCAATCTCCAAATCTCTTAGATTTGGTGGCTTCTTCTAACTCCTTTCTCCTTCAACCTCCTTGTCGAATTCTGACTTCGACCTTGGCCTATCTAGTGGCCTTCTTCTCAAGAATTTGAATGTCTTGAGGTCTTCAGTATTCTCCTCCAAAATTTGGCTAACTCCTTGCCAAATCCTTCTCCTTTTGGGCTTGTTGTCATATGGTGACAATTATCCCAAATTCTATTCTATCAGGAACTTCTCCTTGCTAGCTATCTTCTCCAATGAGTTCTCCTAAAAAATCTCTCCAATGACCTTCTCCAAATCTCCTTCAATGGCCTTCTCTGAATCCTTCAATGAGGCTTTCCTAGCCTTCTCCTTGAGACCTCTTCTCTAAGGTATTTAAATTTCTACAGCTTCTCTAGTCTTCTCAAAACTTCAATGAGACCTTCCCTTGATCTCTTCAATCTTCAACTATGGAAGTTTTGTAATGATATCTTTTTCTTGGATCTCTAAAATCTGCTACTTCTGAAATCTACAGTAGGACTTTTGCTAGTCCTTCTCTATCTTCAATCTTCCAAATCTAGAAGTTCTTCAATGGGACCTCCTATGGGTCTCTTCAGCTTCTTGAGTTGTTTTCTCCTTCTCTCACTCTGCAATCTATAGTCTTCAATCTTCAATGGAGATCTCCAATCTCTAATCTTCTCTAGGACTCTTTTCCTTGAGTCTCTTCTTCCTTCAATGGGGTCTTCTTTCTTGGACCTCCTTCTTGATCTATTGTCTTTAATGTGTCTTCTTTGACCTCCTCCTCATTTCTTCTCAATATTCATATATGGATTTTACAAGTCTGCAAATCTTGCAATGGGACCTTTTCCTTAGGCCTCCAAATCTTCAATATTTTATTTGTTGCTTCAGGTACTAGATTGATTCCAAAGAAGATATTCTTCCTAGCTCTTGTAGGAAGCTTCCCAACTTTCTTTGAATCTCCTTTTTTTTCAACAAAGTATTAGAAACTATAATGGAATAAATTCTAAATCTTGAGATAATAAATCTTCACTAGTTGATTTGTCAATCTAGTGGAATCAATGTTGAGTCCTAGTCTTCACAAGTTTTTCTACAACTCTATGGAAAGACTCTAGCCAAATATAATTTCAAAAATTCTGAAAATGAGATTTCCTATCTCCTCTTAATCTCTCTTGTGGCTCTCCCTATTTCCTATCGATCTACCATGTGCTCTAATACCACTGTTAGCTTTTGATGATATATATTAAAGGAAATGCAACCACAAGATGTAAAATGAGCAAGCAATGATAACTATATGATAATGACACTATAATATGCAGGAAAATTATAAGAGAAACTTCTGCAATAACTCAGAAATATGCCATTAATGAAAGCTCACGAAAATAGTACAATGTAATATAATGGAGGACATGAACACTCCATAAATACATGAAGGAACTACATTGTACTCACTCTAACTACTAATGCAACTAGTCACTATTGTATCTTCTGTCCTCTCTCTCCTCTTCTACCTCAAAGGCATATATATAGGGAGATAAGTCCCTTGGCCTTTCATCTACCAAACCTATGACTCATGTACATGTGGACTACATGCACATTTACATCATTGCACATTCTAACACTTGTGCATTTATTACATTGCATGAAGTAACTACTCAAACCTTACTCTAAGGTAAACTCCTACTCTAGTTATGTACCCAAGGTGGTACATTAGCATGTACCAAATAATGTAATATACTCCAACAAATTGCAACTGAAACTTTCCTTCTAGAAACCTTCAACTTTCTGTTGTAAAACCAACAATCTCCTTTCTATGAAATAGCCTTCAATAATAATCTCTAAATATCTCAAATTTAGTAGCTTCTTCTAACTCCTTTCTCCTTCAACCTCCTTGTTGAATTCTAACTTTGACCTTTGACCTTTGACCTTGGCCTATTTATTGGCCTTCTTCTCAATAACCTAAATGTCTTGAGGTCTTAACTATTCTCCTCTAAAACTTGACAAATGTCTTGTCAAATCCTTCTTCTTTTGGGCTTGTTTTTGGATGGTGATAATTATCCCAAAACCTCCTTTATCAAGAACCGATTCTTGCTAGAAATATACTCCAATTAGTTCTTTTGAAATCTTCTTCAATGGCCTTCTCCAAAATCTACAATGAGGATTTTCTAGCCTTCTCCTTCTTTGTCCTTTTAATCCTTCCTTTAGACCTCTTCTCTTGGATCTCTAACTTTCACAACTACTCAAGGATTCTTCTCAAGGCTTCAATGATAGCTTTCCTTGATCTCTATAATATACTACTTTTAAAGTCTATAATAGGATATTTTCTAGTCCTTTTCTATCTCCAATATTCCAAATTTGGAAGTTCTTCAATGGGACCTCTTGTGGATCTCTTCAGCTTGTTGAGTTGTTTTCTTCTTCTTCACCCTAAAGTATTCAATCTTTAAATTTCTATGAGGACATCTTTATTGGTTCTCCTTAATCTTCAATGGAGATCTCCAATATTCAATCTTCTCTTGGACTCTTTTTTGGAGTCTCTACTTCGTTCAATCTACAATAAGGCATCTTTGTACTTTTTCTCTCTTCTGTAATATGCAAGTTTGTAACTCTTTCAATGGGAACTTTTCCTTAAGGCCTCCAAATTTATAAACTCTAACTTGTTGCTTCAGATACCGGATTGATTTTAAAGAAGATATTATTCCTAGCTCTCTTGTAGGAAGCTTCCCAACTTTCTTTGAATCTCCTTTTTCTGCAATAAAGTATTAGAGAAATTGTAATGGAAAAACTCTAAATCTTGAGATAATGAATCTTCACTAGTTGATTTTTCAATCTAGTGGAATCAATGTTGAGTCCTAGTCTTCACAATTTTTTTGCAACTCTATGGAAAGACTCTAGCCAAATGTAATTTTAGAAATTCTAAAAATTATATTTTTTATCTCCTCTCAATCTCTCTTGTGGCTCTCCCTATTTCCTATCGATATATTGTGTGTTCTGATACCACGGTTAGCTTTTGATGATATATATTAAAGGAAATGCAACCATAAGATGTAAAATGATCAAGCAATGATAACCATATTATAATAGAACTATAATATATAGGAAAATTATATAAGAAATATATGCACTAACTTAGATATATGCCATTAATGAAAGCTCACAAAAATAATACAATGTAATATAATGGAGGACATGAACACTCCATAAATACATGAAGGATCTACATTGTACTCACTATACCAACTAGATACTAATTCTACTCCCTTCAAATACAACTTCTACTAATTTATCTTCTACCTCAAAGGCATATATATATAAGGAGATAAGTCCCTTGGCCTTTCATCTATCCATGAATCTTCATCTACCTAACCTATGACTCATGTACATGTGGACTACATGCACATTTAAATCATTGCATATTCTAACACTTGTGCGTTTATTACATTGCATGAAGTAACTATTCAAACCTTAATCTGAGGTAAAATCCTACTCTAGTTAAGTACCCAAGGTGGTACATTAGCATGTACCAAATAATGTAATATACTCCAACATATATTTGTATGTGTGTAAAAATATTATAAACCTATAGACTTTATTATTAACTTAATCCAAGAAGAGGGTTGTTCGCAACCTGCTTGTTATACTCAAGAGGACATGAGGATGGAACAGAGTGAAAGGGATGCAAACCATAGTTGCAGTCAAGCATTGCAAACAGAGTTATTTACATCCCATTTGTTGTACTCAAGAGGACATGAGGATGGAATAGAGTAAAAGGGGTGCAAATCCTAGGTGCAATAAAGCATTGCAAAAAGAGGGTTTTTTGCATCTTGCTTGTTGTACTCAGGAGGATATTAGTCACTCTTTAGTCTAAGAGAAAGCCTCTTCAATCAGAAGCAAATTCTTTTAGAGATATTTGGATTCGTGGGTGGCGCTTTCTAATGAACCTATGCTCTCTATCAATATTTTGGAGGATGAATTTAGGTTGTATTTGATTTATAATGAAGCCCAAACAGATATTTGTAAACTTAGGGGTAAAAGACAAGGCTTGGAGGAGCTCAAAGGATACATTACACTTTGGTGGTCTAGTAAATTCCATGTAACTTTTCTACTCAAAAATTTCTTTGTTGTTTCTTTTTCTAATTTAGTGGATAGAGATAGGGTAATCTATTATAGATACAATTGGCTTTTGGATAAAGGGACATCCATATATGACCTTGGACTCTAAGTTTCAACCCTCTTATAGAAGAAGTTGATGGCTTTTGAGTATGGGTGAATCTATATGCTCTCCGTATGGAGTTTTTTGGAGATAAGATATTCTCCAAAAATGGTAATGCCATTGGTGCATTCCAGTATATGGATGCTCAAACAAAGGAAAATTGATCTAGTAAAATTAATGAGTAAATCAAGATTGACTATTAGGATGGATGTTTCAATTCCTTAGTCTCAATCCATTACTATATCCTTAAGAAAAATGGAATAGAACCAAAATATTTAATATGAAAACTTCTTTAAAATGTTATGGTTGTTAGCAATATGACCACCTGAAGAAGAGATGCTCGATCATCCGATCATGCTCTAATTCCTCCTTGGTGGAGGATAAGACCCTGCACATGAATTATTCTAAACCTTCAAATGTCCCATTTCACAAGGAAGAAGCTCATACTCTAGTTGTGCCAATTATCCAATAGAAATTAAGCATAGAAGACTTAATCCCAAAAGGAGAATTCAAATCAGATCATTAATAAAAGTCAAATGGTTACTAAAGACCATCCAATCAGTTCCATGGAAAATATTAGCACCTCAAATAGTATTCTTGAAGCTAATTATAAAACAATCGGTGATAATCAATTTTCTAAAAATAAAGATCATATAAAATGTGTTACAACTAGATATTATCTCGGGAGCTTAAAGTGCAAAAATACGTTCTCAGAATCCTACCACTTTGAAGGAGGAAGAACATATGCTACAAAAGAAAAACAATCAAAATACCCCTTAGCTATGAACTTTGTAACAACCCCAATGGTTATGGACTATTGTTTTTGTTATGATTGGGTGATAGCTATAGTTTTTTTAAGTTTCTATTTTGGAAGTGGTCTACTAATTTATCATGTTTTGGAAGTTGTTTTGTCAATATATGGTATTCTAAGGTTTAGTCGTAGTAGTAAGTGGATGATAGTATTTTGTAAGGCTATTGCAACATATTGTACTATCTTACACAACTTGATGTACAAGTTTGGGGATCCTAAAACCCCTTTTTACCCTAATAAAAAAATTAATATTTTTTAAAGTCCCAACAAGGACACTACAATGGCAAAATATATTTGGATATCCTAATGGATATCCAAGTTCAATTCACAAGGAGGGTAGCCCCTAATGTACACCCAAATTTTCAACCTATTCAAAAAATTATATTATTTTAAAAATTTAATATTTTATAATTATATCAACTTTTAATCACTCTTTTTTTTTTATAGAAAACACCCCTTTCAGGGTGCCACTTTTAGGTAATACCCAAGGAGGTAGGGGTATCTATTCTGGAAAAATCATCCAGGGCTCACACCTAGCCTACCTCCTTTGACACACTCAAGAAGCATGCCTAAAACAACAAAAACATAAATAACACAAACCAACAGACACAAAAATGCAAAAACAATAAACAACAACAAAAAATAAAAATAAAAAAAACACAAGAACAACAAACAACAACAACAACAAAACACAAAATACACATAAAACCATACCAAAACACAAAACACAAAAACACACACTGAAAAATTAAGTCGATGGAAAAAATAGATTACATATATGGCCTTTCTAGGCCAACATGCCTTTTAACCAAGAATAAACACAAGAAACATAAGAATGATCTTTTTTATCTAGGGACTTGAAAAACCTTGATTATACCAAAGAGATGATAATACAAAGAAAAAATGAACTAGGCACCTTTAGTATTGGAGCCATCCAGAGAAAGGATAGAAAGAAGAGCATCCCTAATATGCAAAGCCCACCATCTGGGAGGGCAGTCGTAGCAAGTAAGATCACATTTATCCAATACCCAATTAGCTAAAGCATCAACATTCTCTAAACATACGATTGTACTCAACTTTCAAAAATCCCATCTAGATTAACTGAATATTATCAACAATTCTTTTTACTCTCCAATCAACTTTATGATTCTTAGAAGGAGTCTTCAATAGATTAATCATGATTTGGGAGTTAGATTCAACCAACACATTTTTCCATCCAACCTTAGCAGCCTCTGGAAGGCCTTTGAGGATACTGTACCCCTCAACAAGGTTATTGGAAAGGATACTCAAATTCTTAGTAAAAGTGAAACCCAAGGAACCATCTAAAAGTCTATCAATTCTTCCCACAGTAGCTTTTCCAGGGTTCCCCCTAGAGGCTCCATTTGTATTAAATTTTCTAGAATTCTTTGGAGGAGGCTTCCAAATCCTTGTTTTATCTATATTTTGATTACTCACATTCCCTTCAATATGATTTCCAATAGTAGAGTGGATCTTCAATATTTTCATAACTTGATCCCATCGTTGTTGTGATTCTTGGGGGTGATTAAGGAGCTAGACTAATTCAATTAAGTTGGAAATGATATTTAACCAATTATAGTGAATATCCTTTATTTCTTGTTTGAAAATATGGTTGTTTCTTTCCTTCTAGATATTCCAAGGTAGGATGGTAGTTCCCATCCAAACTAACTATCTAAAAAATGATCAATAACCTCTTGTTTAGGCCAATCCCTCCTAACTTGTTCAAGAGTACAAAATTTGGACAAAAAAAATAAGGTAGCCATTCTCCTCCATAGCTCAAAGGCTAAGGGACATTCAATAAAAATATGACTAAGAGTTTACACATTCTTTCCGTACATATCACATCTAAATGGGCCATGAAAACCACATTTCATAAGTTGCTCACCTTAGGCCAAAGCTTCTAAATCCATAATTGTGTACATATGTCATAAGACTAGTTGGTATTATTGTGGCATAAGTCCAAATAATCTTGAGCAATAGTATACTCAACCGTAGTAGTGTTTTTCCATCCAAAATAGTCCCTATCATGGGACCGAGAGAGATATCATATGAAGGATGCATTGGATATATTTCCTTTGCCTTTCTGGAATTTGAATAGGCCAATCGTCGATAGGGATCCAATATCTATCAATCTCTAAATCACTAGTCTAGTACTGATAGTAATTAGCTACCTTTTTTCTAATTAACTTGATGAATAATCTCCATATAGGACCTCCAATTAGGGAACTGAGTTATCAAATATCGATGATCATCCCAACAATCTACCTAAAAAATAACCTATTAACCATTATGAATGATAAAAAAAAACTTATTCTCTATCAAATCCTCACCAATCCTAAGAACAACAAAAATGGGAGAACCTTTGGTAGGAATTTGATAATGAACAAGGTCTTTAGGACTTTTGTTTTCAACATATTTAGAATGAAGATTATTGGCCCATAGGGTATTGGGGTTGTTCAAAATCCTCTAATACAACTTTACAACTAAAACCTTATTGTTTTTTATAGTAGACCAAAATCCTAACCCTCCTTCATGCTTGGGAAGGCATAAAGTATCCCATTTCACCAAAGCCCATTTTCTTTTCTCCTTAGTACCACTCTAGAGGAATAATTGATTGAATTAATCTAGTTCTCAAAGAACTACCTTTGGGATATTCAACAAAAAAAAAAACATAAATAGGTATAGCTTGAAGGACTAATACTAAGGTAATTCTACTCCCATATGAAAGCCACCTATTGGTCCACTTTCCAATTTTCTCTTTTACTTTGTCTAGCAACCAATTCCATTTTTTTTTTGTTTCTAGATGTTAATAGGAATTTTTAAATAAGTGATCATAAGAGAGGTCTTCTTATATCTTAATTAATCAATAAAAATGGATTATTTTCTAGGAAAGCAATGAAAGAAGATGACTTTCAATTGTTTGTAATTGATCAATTGACCTATTGCATTAGATAAACAACTAATAATTTGATTAATTTTAGAGTCTTCCTTAGTCGTAGCTTTACCTAACGGAGTAGAGTCATAAATAACATGAATATGTGAGATAGGCCTATCTCCATGAGAAATGGTAACTCCCTCAAGGGTTCTATTTTTCTATTTTTGGTCATAGACCTGCCCAAGAATTCAACAAGAATGATGAATAAGGGGATAGGGATTGCCCTTCCTAATACCTTTGTAAGCTAGGAACACCTATGAAGGGTAGCCACTAATAAGAACTAAGTAAGACACCAAAAAGATACATCCCATAATATAATTTGTCCAATCCTAAGAGAAGCCAAATTACCTCATAACTTTGACAAGGAAGTGCAAATCCACTCTATCATAAGCTTTGGATAGGTCTAAACGAATGAACATAGAAGGAGATTTATGTGCTTCCATGGAATGGATGGTTTCCTAAGTAAGACCTATCTCATACATAATCTTATACCCTTCCACATAACCTCCTTGTTTAGTAAAAATAATCTTATGCAAAAGATGTTTCAACCTCTCTACCATGATCTTGGTAATGATTTTGAGAAGATCATTACATAAAGCTATTGGTCTAGAATCTATGTTCTGCATCTTGAGCCTTTGGGACCAGAGCTATATAAGTTTTATTGATAACCTTTAAAATATCTTTGGTATTATTGGCTTCTTCCACCACCCCTAATAAATCAACATGAGGAATATCCCAAAATTCTTGGTAAAATTCTATGGGAAAACCATCAGGTCCTGGGATCTTCTTTTTGCATTTTAAAAAACACTTGTTGAAGCTCATTGATAGTAACAATAGTAGTCAAAATAGAGTTTTCCTCATAAGTGATAAGATTTAGGATCACTTAAAGAATATTCTATTGATAAGTTGAGTCAAGACATGCGTTAGTGAATAGTTTGGAAAATTATTTGACTGCTATAGACTTCATGCCATCCTAAGTTTGGACAAAGTCTCTAGAATATAAATTCAAGGAAGAAATAAAGTTGTGGTATCTATAGGCTAGAAGGAATTTGTGGTAGAATTATGTGTTTCTATATCCTTATTTGAGCCATTGGATCCTATATTTCTAATTCCATAAGAGCTCTTTTCTGTTTTCCCACTCCTCCAATAGTGTTGTGAGTCTAATTTCATTAATACTTATACTCTCAATGAGACAATATAAATGAATTTGATCATTCAACTTTTCAAGCTGAGCAATCACTTCTTTTTTCTTTTGCTTGACATCTCCAAACTTCTAATTACAACTCTTGATTTTGGATTTAATGTATTGCAACATTTTGAAAAAACAAAAATCTTAGTTCCATACTTTACCTTCTTACCACCATTATCGCACTCAAGGTTTGAAGGAACTATCTCTAAGACACATTAACTGAAATCGAAAGGGTGGAAAACTAACCTTGGTTTACCACATTTCAACCATGATTGGCCAATGATTTGAGCCAACATTGCTAAGAGTTTTCACCTTAGAAATGTGACAATGGATTAATAAATTGTCAAAGAACAAGAACCTATCCAATCTTTCCATGATACAAGAAGAGCCTTGCCTTCTATTAGACCGAGTCATGAGGTCATTATCAAGTTGGATGTCCACAAGGTTAAGGTTTACAATATATCCACTCATGAGGTTTGAGCTCCCATCTAGATTCCTATTTCCCCCCCTTCTCTTCCAAAGAGAGGATGTTATTGAAGTCTCCTTAGATTAAGACCCAAGATTTAGGAAAATGGGAGATAATATAAATTATATCCTTCCATTATCTCTACTTTTCCTCCAAAGTAATTTTAACATAAACAATCAAGCATAGCAAAATTTGGTTAGATTATCTACTTTGTGTAGCCACAACCAAGAGTTTCCAACTACCAACCATATGGTGAATAATGATCTCTTTTGGGTCCCAGATGTAAGAAATACTACCAAAAACCCCATGGAAGTTGAGTCAAACCTTTTTTTTCATCAACCAAATTTTACTTGCAATAGACTTCATTTCCCCTATAGACATCTTTGTTTCCTAAAGGAAAGTGGTTAGTTTATCTAAATCATTCTTCTAATTTTATTTTATTTTAAAAGACTCCCTTTGAGCCCTCTAATGTTCCAAGTGATGATCTTCATAAATAATAGGGCTAACAATGTTGGTAAGGGCATTAATATTACCTTCCTATACAATCTTTTCACCTTCTTTTACCATATGATGTTGATTAGTCTTGCGGCCTACCTTTTGGTTAGTGTTCATCTTCATTTTTTTATGTTTCGTCTTACCCCAATTGAATTAGGGATAACTTCTAACCCTGAAGGATGTGTATCCAAAACCAAAGTTTCATTGGAAGGTTCAACAAAGTCTATCTTGGGGTCTTAATTATTTGAAGTTTTAGCATTTACAAGATTGTTCTTCTTGTCTATGTTTTCTCCCTTATTTTTTGTTGAAAACCTTTTATTTCTTAGTTTATCTTTGACTTCTTCCCTGCATCTTTAAACTGCGTGTTTCTAATATTTGTATCTCCATTATATCCTCTTCTTCATGTGTTAGGTTATTTATGGAAAGAATTCCAAACATACTAGATGACAACACTACTTTATCCTACATAACTGGTATTTTTAGTGTTCTTCTTAGGCATTTGAAACCTTCTAAGTTTGTGTCCTCTATGTTTTGATTTGGAATCTTATTTGGACAGGCACTAGCCAAATGACCATATTCATGGTATATTCTACAATGGAAAGGAATGTTCTCATAGTCCACCACCTGCTCCCAGGTGTCCTCCCAAATTTGTAATGAGATATTTTGTGGAAGGGGTTTGTTGAAATCCATTAAGACATAAATTTAAGCATAAATAATGTGTTCAAATTTGTGTGTGTAGTCAATAGTCACAATGAAATATCTAAGGGAGTTTCTAATTTTAGAAAATATAGTTGGATTCCAAAATTTAATTGGGAGGTCAAAGAGTCTAACCCACACAGGTCTTGTAGAAGGTATCTCTTCTTTAGCTTTAAATTTAGTTTGCTAAGGCTTCATGAAAAGCCCTACCCTTCCAAAGAACTAGGGACCCCTTGAAATATTTTCTCTCTATCTTCATCATTAGCAAAAATAACAAGAAAATAACCATTGGAATAAATAGATATTTGTAATTCACCTTGTGTTTTCCAATATTTTGTAACCCACACTTTGAAAGCAAATAGGCTCAGACAAAAACCCAAGAAATGATAAATTAGTCCTATTCTTTCTATATCTTTTGTTTCATCTTGAATATTACCAATTTATAGCTTAGCATTTGGGGTTCCATCAGATGCTCTTAGATATCCTAGCTCAATTTTTTTTGGATCAATCTTAAGCATTCTTAGAGGTCTACGAGGTGCCTTAATATTAATATTAACATTATTCTAGGACTGTCTGCCATGGAGGACATCCCCAAAATTCATTTTTGGGATTGAATCTCCAAAATCCTTACCCTTAAAAGGGGTTTCCAGAGTGGATTTATTTTGGAGGTGTTCCTTAGCAATGCGATTGCTTGAGTTCTAAACCATTTTTTCTTTTTTCTATGGAGGCTTCTCTTATTTAATCTATAGCTTGAAACTTGTTTTTGGGTCTCTTTAATCCATACCTCAAATATCGAGGAAAGGTGTGATTTTTTACTTTTTCCTTGGGCAACAAATTGGAAGTAGTTTTCAATCAAGTCCATAGCATAAAGATTTGTTGAATGAAGAATTCCTAACCCATCATGGGTCTCCTGCAACATATCCTGCATTTACCTTGGACAAAATAACAAAATAAAAATAAATTGATCGTTAGGGTCCATAGGTCCCAAAAAAACAACCTTTGTCATCACCTACACTCGACCCACAAACGAAACCCTCACACAACCGCCTTTGAAACCCTCGTCAATTTTCCATTATTCTTTTACCCCTATCAATCTTTCAACTTTTCATCACTTTATATTAAAAATATCTTAAAAATTTCACTCAACTTTAAATTAAAAACTAAAATTATTTTATTTTATATATAAAGATCTCTATATCTTTTTGAAATTAAATTAATTTTAATTTAATCATAAATATTTTGTTGAAGGAATGTGAAATATATATATAAAGGCACAACTAGGAGAACACCTCCCTGAAGACATAACTAAGAACATCGTTCCTATGGTTCAAACTTGAATACCATTAAAATGTACAAACAAAAATAAAATATTTTTTAAAATCATTTGTTATCCTTTCTCATATAAATAAAATGTCATGACGTTTTTCTACTACCCTATATAATATTTTAAGAAATAAAATGAAATCTATGAACAATGAAAATAATATTCTATTTGTTGAATTGTCTTTGGGAAAAAGTCCCCATTAGTGGACATGATGCAATTCACATGGGTGCATGTATTCACAATTTGGGAATAAACTTTTGTTGAAAAGCAATAAGTCAAATGGTTTTATAATTCTAAATTTGTTGATTGAAATCTATGCCCTTAAGTCCATTTCAAATATTATTATTAATTGAAAATAATAATATTACTATGTGCCATCAAAATAAACATGTCAGTTCAACATATAAAATATAGCTATTTACCATACTGAACACCTTGAAGTGGTTGTGATAGATATATTTAGCTATAGAAGGTCAAAGATCATACATTTAAAATAGAGCAATTTCTTGTAAGCCTTTCATTGGTCCATAGGAACGTGCAAGATGACAACATGGTTTTTGAATTGACTTTGAGACCCTAGGTTGCACGGGTACATCCCTTCTCGCTTGAGTACTAGGGTTCATGTATATAACATCAAAGTCTTCTGTTATATGTTTTAATATATTGAAAAGAATACATGAAAGTCTTCTGTTGCATGTGATATTATATGTTTTGTAAACTGGTTAAAATAAAACTATTTTGAACAGAATCTGTCATGATGAAGAGGTTTTTGAAAGAGTGGTAAGTAAGTATGATTTAAAAATGACAAAGGTTTAAGTTTTTGAAGTTTGAAAATGTATTTTTTATAATTTTAATTTTAATTTTATGTGTATATAATTTTTTTTGTAGTCTCAATTTTTATGTGTTTGATTTATAAACATCATAGTTTTATAGAAGATTCATCTTCAATAATTTTTTTTATATGTATATTTTTTTTGAACTGTTACAAGTGTAAGTTTTATATCTTTTGTTGGGTGGAGTGATATGTTTTTAGTTTTAGTTTGTTCTCATTAGACGGGTGTGGTGTTGTTCCTCTTATATGGGACGTTCGGTTCATATTTTTTAGGACTTTATTATTGTACTCTAAGTAGGAGGGTTGGTGACTAGTTTTTTCGACCTTTACTCCTCATTGGTGGGTTACCCTTTGAATGTAAATTGTATTTCTCCTTTTGAAGCTTGTTGTTGGGTAACGCTTTTGAATCTTGTTGGAGCTTGTTGTAATGGTTGTGGGATCCTCTCAAAACCCTCATCTGGGGTTGTGGGTTCCAATCAAAACCCTCACGTTGGGGGATCCTTAAAACCCCTTCTTTACCTAATCAAAAAAATAATTAATCTCAAATTTCATGTGCTTGACTTATGAACATCAGAGTTTTTAATATCGCCTCAACTTTTAAAATATAAACTAAAATAAATTTATATTACTAACAACATTAAACTTATAAAATATATATCATAAATAATTATATTATTTTAAAAATTTAATATTTTTCATCTATATTAAATTTTCATCATTCCTTATTAAAAATAAAAACATTTCATCACTCCATAATAAAACTAACCTTTATCCGCCCATGTAGAGGAGTTGGAGAGCAAGTGGGTAGTTAAACCTCTTTAGTTGCTGAGAGGCCCAGGTTCAAATCTCTCGCCTCACATGTTGCGGATATGTTATGTAATGGTTCCCTCGTGGTCACAATCTGTTTACCCCTTGTGGCCACCTTCTAAAAAAAAAAAATTAACCTAAAATTTTTATCTCGATCTCCAAATTACAAACCAAAATTATTTTATTTCACATATATAAACAATTATATTATTTTAAAAAACTAAACTAATATATTCATATAAATATATAAATAACTTTTAAATATATTTTTTTTAAATCATTTATCATCCTTTCTTGATGAAAAAAAAACGCAAAAGAAAGCTCTACTGCCCTGCATGATATATTAAAAAAAAAATGAAATTTATGAATGAATTGTTCTAGAAAAAGTTTTAAAAATAAAATGTTGTACTATTTTTTTATTTAAAATTAATGTGAGAAATTTTAACAAAGGTCGAATAATTTTTTTAAAAACAATTTTTTTAACCATAATTTTTTTTTAAACCAAAACTAAATTTATCAATAAAAAATTAATACACATACAACATTTTAATCCTTACACATATGCTATCTCCGCTTTATTAGTAGAAATGATGCAATCCACAAGGGTGCATTTATTCCACCACAAGGGACATTTTGGAGAATAAACTTTTGTCGGAAAGGTTTTATAATTTTAAATTTGATTAAAAACTATGTGCTCCAGTTCAATATTGTTTAATAAAGTAATTTCAAATAATATTATTAATTAAAAAAATAATTACTATGTTCTTTTAGCATAAATTTATAGCTATTGACCATACTACACACCTTGGAGTGGTTGTGACATATATATATTATATACAGATGTGGGTCAAAGATCATACATTTAAAATAGAGCAATTTCTTGTAAGCCTTTCATTGGTCCAAAGGAACTCTTAATTTTATCGTAAAAGTTTTGTGAATTGACTTTGAGACCCTAGGTTGCACGGGTGCATCCTTCTGACTTGAGTACTAGGGTTCATGCTTAGGTACATCCTTCTGACTTGAGTCCTAGGGTTCATGCTTAGAACAATCAAATTCTTCTGTTGCATGTGATACTATATGTTTTTTAAATCCGTTAAAATAAAAAAAATATTAAAAAAATATTATGATGACGAGGTTTTGAAGGAGTGGTGAGTAGGTATAATTTAAAAATTAGATGGTTTAAGTTTTTGAAGTTTGGAAAATGTTTTATTTAGTTTCAAATTCCATGTGCTTAATTTACGAACATCAAAGCTTTATATTATAGAAGATTCATTTTGAATGCAATTTTTAAATTTTTTTAAACTTTAGATAAGTTATAGTAGAGAGTGAACAACTACATAATTTAAATGAGGTTAGATGAATAAGAGTTTTTTTTTTAATGAAAAGGTTAAGAGTTTAAGGTTTTAAGATATTTAATAATGGTTTTCATGGTTTCTATAGTAATTATTTTGAAATATTTTTATTAAAAGTAAATATTTTTATAAAAGTATTAATTTTTATCCTTGCTTCCAACTACATCCAATTTAAGGATTAATGAAAATATGTATAAGTCATTTAAAGAGTCAAGAAATTTAAAGGATAAATTAAATTCAGATTAATTATATGTATATGTCATTTAAAAGAATAAAAAAATTGAATGACATCAAGTATGAGTTTTCAATAAATGTTAAGAGAATTTTTTTTTTTATATTATACAACTTTTTAAGTGGAAGTAATTTTTTTAATTAGTTATATAAGATTGAAACGTCTTTAATTTTTATTGTCTTATAATTTTATTATAACAACCTATATTATCATAATATCACATACACTTAACAATAATTGTTTCTAAATTTTCTTATTATAAGTTCATATTTTTATAAAAACATTAAATTTGTCTTTGCTTCCCAACTCTTCCCTTAACCTAATGGTTGTTACATTTTGTAAACCACTATGCAATAAAATCATTGGAAGTGGTAAAAAGTAGAGTGAGGTCTTGATAAAGCTAAACATGTTGACCATGATTGTGAACTCTTGGATTCAAAATAAATATTTGATTGAAGCTTCAATTTTTCACTTCCTATGAGTTTACGTGATTAAGTGATTCCAAGCAATGAAATATAGAATAAATCAAGTACAATTTGTGGATATCTTTGGAAGAATAAAACCCCTTCAAGAAGGATTCTTTTGAATGTAAAGGCCTAATTTTTAATTAATTTAAAAATACAATTCTTTACAAGCAAAAAAAATAGGTGGATAGGCACACCCCAATATGTAGTCACACTAACTCAGGTGGAGTTAGACAACGTTACTCAAAACAATAAAAAAGGGTTAAACCTATCACCAACCACAGTACCAAAAAGCATGCATTAAATCATGTCAATCATGGAGGTATGCTCACAAGGTGAATGTCCACCATCTGCCAGATGCTAACAACCGATATTAGAAGGAATAGAAATGAGCCACCCATCCTCCCTAGGCGTGCCAACATTATCACTTGTACCAGAACCATCAATGCCATCAGAGACAAGATCGAGAAGGTTGTATAGAAGGCAATCAGATGACCGTACATGGGGTATTACCTCAATGTTGCATAAGAGCGCGAAGATGCTCCACATTTATATGAACTTTCTCCACTTGAACTGAAATCTGGAGCCAAAAATCAGAGCAAACTGTGCACTTATCAGCAATTGAAAATTCATCTAAACTATGCTACTGAGAAAAGAGAATTTTATTACGAGTTTTCCAAATATGAAATAGCACACTGATGTGAAGAATGTTCCACACTTCCAACAAGAGCAAGGAAAAATCTGGTGGGTTGCCAAGAAAAACATGATACCAGGTGAATGAACTAGCCATATGAGGCCAAAATAAGGTCTCAAGCCAATCCCAGGCCATTCGAGCTTTCTTGCATTGCCGAAAAAGATGAAGTGGGTCCTCTAGAGCACCGTAAAAATGATAGGAAATATTCTCTATTCCAAGGTAGTTTAATATTTGTCCAAGAGGAAGACCATAGGATAAGAGGCTCCAAGCAAAGAAAGCATGTTTGGATTCAATATATCCTGCCCAAGCCATTTTAAATCTTAGACTTCAACGAGTTTGAGTGGAAAGAAGATCCCACTAGGTATTGAGTCTTTGAACCATAGGGACATTGGAAGTAAGCCAAGCTTACTCTAACTTAGATTTATAAGTAAGAAGTGGGGTTCTCTTAAACCATCCCCAATTAGACCACCAAGGCTTTTGAGAATGTCTACAGATCATGGGCCAAAGGGAAAAGGGGATACAATCTAAAACAATGTCATAAGTAATCTTATCATCTGGCCGCAAACCAAACAATATCCTGAAATCAGCCCATGAGATCCAATCCCTGGAATATCTTAAAAAAAAATTTGCCATTGTTGAAATCCCTTTCCTGAAGAACCATTGAGCATGAATCCATTGCATAAAAGCAATATGGGAACCTTGAAGAGTAATAAAAGGTGACCACCAAACATTATAAGTGGAAATAGAAGCACCTTTTCGATGCCCATCCCCTAGCCAACTCAACTAGGGCTTAATTTTCTCCCAAGCCCTCCATATGCTCTGAATGACAAAAGAGCCTTGAATTTTAACTGGGATAGGAGCAACCAAGAGGGATTGAAAATTCATGTCTTTCCAAGCCTTCTTGCCAAGAGGTAAACCAGTGGATATGCAGTGTTGAATGAGAAATTTCCAAGGTTAAAAACCACTTAATGCTCAAAGAATCCATTTAGAAAATAAAGTAAAACCTTGTCTTTGACAATCATGTAGTCCCATACCTCCTGATTTTTTGGGAAGAAAATTGAATTTCCAGGAAACTCTATGAAACCCTCGTTTATGTGATGAGTTAGCCCAAAGAAAATCCCTTAAAATATTTTCCAACTTTTTATAGCAGGCTTGAGAAGGGACCCAACAAGATGAATAGTACACATGAGTAGAAGCAATAATTTTGGAACACACCTAAAACTTACCAACTAGAGTAAGTTTTTTGGTGATCAAAAATAATTTTTTTTCTCTACTTTTTGTAAAACATAATTTCATAAGACAACAAGGTAACTCTGGAAAGCAAATGGGATGCCAAGGAATTTAAATATATCCTCTGGTTGGATCTAATGCCATTGGAAGCTTTCAAGTCAACTTGTAAGGTCCAAAGAGGATTACCTATAGCATGAGGTCTTCCTCCATTGAATGCTAGATCTTGATGCATTGCAAAAAATATCCAAATAATCTAGAGCCTGTTTGATAGAGCATTCATCCTCATGAAGAGTCAAAAAATAATCATCTACAAAATATCCATTTATAATTTGAGAAGATTCTCCAGGTAAAGAAATACCCCTAATATTATCTTGACTCACTTGGTTAGCAAGAAGGTATCCAAAAGATTCAGTTGCCAATATGAAAAGAGAAGAAGCCAAAGGACAACCCTGTCTGATAGATCTAAAAAATCCAATTGATTCAGACTGACAATTTTTCAAAGTAAGCACAGCTGAAGCATTCACAAAAATCATACTAACCAAGCTCAAGAAATGTGGCCCAAAACCAAGAGCTTGAAGCATGGTAAGGATGAAATTCCATTCAATCCTATCATACGATTTCTCAAAATTAATCTAGATGAAAAGAGTATTTTTTTTAGTGGCTCTAGCCCATTCCATTCCCTCCTAAACGACAGTTACATTATCCAAAATATATCTTCTTTGCACAAACCCAGTTTGCTCAAGACGAATAATAAGTGGCAACAGAGGTCTAAGGTGTAAGGCCAAAGCCTTAGCAATAATTTTGTAACTCACATTGAGTAAAGTAATAGGCCTCCAGTTGGTGAGCACTTCTGGATCCCCTTGCTTAGGGATGAATTTAATATTTCCCTTATTAATTATAGAACCTAAAGAGCCAAAAGCCATTGCTTCGTGATAAACATATAGTAAATCTAGGTCAACCATGTCCCAATACTCCTTATAAAATTCACAAGAAAATTCATCTAATCATGGAGCTTTATCAATGGCCATCCTGGATAGGGCTTCAACAAGATCATCCAATGACAAAGGATGCTCACAAGCTTCCTTTTGAAGAGTTGAAAGCTTCTCAAGAACAACCGCGCAACAAGATTAAATTATATCCTATCATTCAGGAGTTAACTCCTACGAAGCAAAAAATTTCTGATAATGCTTGACAAAAACTTTAATAATATTAGGAAGTGAATTCCAAAAACCCCTACATCCTGAATAGCATTGAATTGAATGGATTGTCTCAAGGGCTTTATTTTTTGAAAAAAATCTTTTGAAACCCTATCACCAATTTTTAGCCAGTGAAGTCGAGCATGAAGTTGAGCTCCCCTTGCTTCATAAAGCTCAATTTTTTTAAGCTCATGCCTAAGAATTGCTACTTGGGCTTGAAGAATAGAGCTTGGAGAGCTCACTTCGAGTCTAATAGAAGTGCGAGCCAACTCAAATTTAAGGGCTGCATTAGAGATTCATCTTCGCTTGGCAACTTCAACTCTTAAATTCCTTAGAAGAACAGTTGTTCTAGAGATAGCTTCATTCCACCAAGAAATTCTACCATGAATTCCAGTTGGTCTAGGAACTAGATTCCAAATCCTACGAATATGAGTAGACATAGCTTGATGTTTCAAAAAATAAATATTCAGATAAAACTAAGACTTAAACTAACGAGGCAGAGGTGGAGAACAAGAGATGGAAAATACAATGGGAACATGATCAGAAAAGGTGGTATCAGGAACAATTGAAAAAAGGATAGAGAAGCTGATAAGCGATGGAAATGAAAATGAGAATGTTCAGATAGCATAGCTCTATCAAGCCACTTCAAAATACAAGTATTGCTAGGTTGAAATTTGGGCTAGGTATACCACATAGACTCGGGAAAATTAGAGGGTATAAAGCAGGAATTAGGGTCACTTAACCCAATATTATTTTTGAAAAAAAACCATGCTTCCCGCTCACCAAAATTCCAACGCATAGGGAGCAAGCCGAGTTTATCAGTCGGTTTCTCCACCATATTGAAATCACCACACATCACCCAAACTGCTTTAGGTAGGGAAAGAGCAATTCAACACCATAAATAACGCCTTTTCGATGCATTATTAGAAGCATATACATTAATCAAACTAAAAAGGATACCACCAACTTCAAAAAGAGTTCAAAATACTTTATTTGAGCGGTCCACCTCTCATGTGACAAGATGAAAATACCATTTGGGAGAAATGAAAGTGCTAGCTCCTCCTCTGCCAAGAGTATGATGGGAACAAAAAAAAATTACTTTTCTGCCATAAAAAGGTACAAGTATTGTTCAAAATTAATTCAGCAACCTTAACTTCTTACAAACACAAAAAATCCAAACTACCATGCAAGCGAGCAACATTCTGAATCTCTCTATGGACCTGATATTTTCGGACTGGATCAGTCAGTCCTCTTACATTCCAGGACAAAAAAATCATTGCGGACGATCGAGGTTCATTCCCTCGAAAAAATATTCAGAATCTCCCAACTCTCCTAAGGAAGTGTATGAATTGCTGAGAAATCATTCATGATTTTCCCTAAGAAAATCAGTCTACCGTCTCTTTTCTTGATGTAACCCCTCACAAATTGGACTCCATGAACGATGGGACTTGGAGAATGACACATCCTTCGGTAACGCTTGCTTAATAATGGAAGGAGCAAGATCATCGGGTGAATAAGATACTAGAGGTAGTGAAACCCCATATCAAGCAGGTACAGAAGGGGACCCTCTTGGTGTCAAGGAAGATAGTTGCACTGGAGCAGTTGGAACCTGAAGGGATGGAATACATGGTGCTAAAGGTTGTTGTACCAGAGGGTTAGAACTAGAACCTCCCTACAACACTGATCGCTTAGGTGGATGGTATTTATTGTTTTTCATTGTAGTCCATTCATATGGAGGATTCTTGGCTCCTGGAGCTGAAGCTTTCAGATCAAGGGGAGGAAAAACAACATTGCACGATTTGAAATTATCAACCATAAGTGGATAATCTTTAATTTTGTGCTCTACTAATTGACAATGGTAATAGGTGTTGGGCAAATTAGTGTACACACCATGTTGTGTAAAATCTTTGTCATCAATCTTCAGGTCAATAGACTCAGTAAGGTCCTTGGAAAGATCAACTTTGACACACACATGCCTGTTAGGTAGACATTATAGAATTTATTTTGTTCTAAGCAGACCATATTTCCAAGGGTGGAAGCAATACTTTGCAATAATGGCCAAAGGGTTGTCAGAAGACCAAGGAACTCAGCCCAAATAGGTACTTCCAGATAAGCCTCATCATTAATAGAGAAATCTTTGGACCACTTTTGAAAGATAAGCAAAGAGATTCGGATATACCAGGGACCCCAACTAAAAACTTCTTGTGCATGTTGAGCATCAACAAAGCAAAAAAGAAAAAACCCCTTTGACAAAATTTGGATATTCTCTATTTTAATGCCATAAGGTTGCTAATACTGTTGAATCGAATATCGAAACAAAGTATCATTCAGGATACGATCCAAAAAATATCCTATCAGGGTATGCTCTTCTAGCCACTTGCATGCATGATCAAACTCAATAATAGGAATTTCAATAACAGGATTGACATTGTTACCTTGTGGAAAAATTTTAGCACGAACTTGTGAGACCTATTCCTTGGCACAATTTCTTTCTCCGATAGATTCAGCATAATTTGAAGCTACCGGTTGTGCGGTAGCCATGAAATAAACAAAGGTGGATTCTCAGCTCCTAGGGTTTTCTCTCAAGAAGGATTTTTTATTGAGGTACCCTATATATTATTATATACCATTCCAATATATATTATAGCATGTTTTAATTTATGTTAATCTTATTCATGAGAGAATGATGTTTCAATAATTTCATTGTGTGCCATCCAAATATAAAACCAATGTTACAATAGTTATTTTCAAAAATTAAACAAAATATGATTTTAACTATTTTAGGTTAATATATTATCAAAATGTATCAAACCTTTATCACAAAAGTTTAACATAAAAATATTACATACTATAAATAGTTGATATATATCTATGTATCAACACTGTAATTTTTGTTATATTTTTAAATTATTATATGTATCACTTCATACCTATAATAGTGGATTTCCTCTAGATAGTGGTATACCCGAATGATATGACATTGTCGACCACCTAAGAGCAACTCCAAAGATTTTATTTCTACCTTAAAAGTTTTTAGTTCCAATGGGGACAGTGCAATGGTTTGGGGTCTGGATCTTCTTTGGGAGATCCAAGGTTCAAATTGTGGTATTTGGTTGTGTGTTATAAGTGTAGCTCTCGACTTTACGAAGGGTCATGGATAGGAGAAGATTGCTTAGTCCTATGTGTTGTTCGTATGGGTTTATAATACTACCCATTAAATTTTTTGTTCCTGAGGGGACAATGCAATAGTTTAGGCTTAGGATCTTCTTTGGGAGGTACAAGGTTCAAACCACAACATGGGCGAGTGTGTGAGAGGATGGGTGTGTGTATTGTTGTATGTTTGGTCCATATTGATAAGCTTAGCTCTCAGACTTATCAGAGGTTGGGATGGGGATGCCTAGTCCTAAGCATGGTCATAAAAAAAATTATAGGTATCAATTATTTATTATTATTTTATTATATAAATTACAACATAAGTATATTATAATAATTTATATAGTGACTTTTGAATGAAATTGACATAATCTACTTCAAAAGCAACATAATAACACAAAATTTGTAACAACATAGGATGGGTAGATAGTTATGTGTCTCAAGGGAGTAGGGTTATGCATAAGGGATCAAATCCAAAATGTACTTGTAAAAAAATGGCGAATTTGTTTCGAAACCCTGGCGAATCCTGGATAAATCCATGTAGGAGGACATGGTGAATTACCTCCAGTTTTCATAGAAAAATATAAAAATTGTGGCAAATTTGAAATTTCTGGTTAGACCAGGTGCAAAACAAGATTTGGCCATGGGTTGGGTGTAGAAAATGGTTTGGATGCAGACCGGACACAAAAAATGGTCTAGATGTATACCAGATGTAGAAAATGGTTCGACCCTAGATCGAGTGCAGAAAATGGTCCAACCACAGACCAACTGTATAAAATGATCTGGATGCGGACCAGGTGCAAAAAATGGTCCAACCTTAGATCGAGTGTAGAAAATGGTCCAACTTTGAATCATGTGCAAAATAAGATCCGACCTCAGACCAGGTGCAAAACAAGGTCTAGCCTCGGATCGAGTGTAAAACTAAGTCTGATCTTGGATCGAGTGCAAAACTAGATCTGACCTCAAATCGGATGCAAAATAAGGTCCGACCTTAGATCAGATGCAAAACAAGGTTCGACCTTGGAACGAGTGCAAAACTAGGTTTGGCCTCGAATTCGATGTAAAATAAAATTTGGCTTAGGATCGAGTGCAAAACAAGGTCTAGCTACAAACTAGATACCAACCAAGATCTAACCATAGATTAGGTGCAAAACAAAATCCAACTTAGGATCGAGTCCAAAACAAAGTCTGACCACAGATCGGGTACAAACCAAGGTTTGACCATAGATCGGGTGCAAAACAATGTCTGATCGTTGATCGGTTGTAAAACACATTTCGACTATGGATTGGCTATCACGTGTCACACAACCATTTACCCATATTGTATGTCCAATAACATGTTGGTACGTGTCTACCCCATCCATTCTCTCTATAAATGAGCATCAACTATCATTTTTCTAGTTTTCATTTCTACGATTGCACCGACCAGAGCGAATCGTTACCCAACAACCTTCCCAATCCAATTTATTTCGCTTCCACAACTTCTATTAATGACCACAACTTCCACCCCTACTACAAAAATTATATTCAAGAACCTTTCTTGCTCTATAATTTCATATTTTTTAACCCCAAGTTCAAACTTTTCATGGGTAAATGATTAAAATTTGTAGACTTTGCTTTCAATGCCGCAATTCAAAATTGATAAAGTCCTTCTGCATAATATCATAGTTTATTATAACCATGACCATGCCACAGTGAGCATGCAATTACAAAATAGAAATATCGTTCACAATCACACCTATAGACATTCAGAGATTGATAAATCTTTCTTTCAAGGATTGTCCTCTAGTGACACCAAAGTTCGCACTGTCTATAGATGATAAAGGTTACATCAAGACGACGTACAATCTCGATACGAAATTATTGTCAGATATAATTCTCATTACTTAGATTCTATTAATGTTCAAATTTTCAAATTTGTAATTTGTTATCTAATTTTTTGTTTTTTGCAACTTTCATCGCTAAGTAAAAAAGAGGGTTAACAATCACCTCTATTCAATATCCAACACTAAAGGCCATTATTGAGTTCTTCTAGGCAAGACCGATTCTACATGGAATAACAAAACTTCAGTATTGGGCATTGGCTTATTTGGTTCATTTTCTGCACCATGAGAAGTTCAACTGGTGCACATATATTTTAGATCGTATCAGAACAAAGTTGCATGGCATCCAAACGAGCATAGCATCCATTGTGGGTAATGTTAATTACATTTTAGCATTGTATTTTAAAAGTTTTTATAAATTACAGAATACTCCTGTATCAACTGCAGTGCATCCAAAACTACACACCATTACCATGACACCCCAAGAATTGAAGGTAATAAGTCAATCTTTGACCATCAAATAGTTTTTTAATATTTTAGCATTTTTTTTTTTTTTAATTTTTATTTACCTCTAAATGCAGCGTAGGGCAGCCACCACAAGGAATAAATAGGA
Source organism: Wollemia nobilis (assembly GCA_028583015.1). Classification (NCBI taxonomy): domain Eukaryota; kingdom Viridiplantae; phylum Streptophyta; class Pinopsida; order Araucariales; family Araucariaceae; genus Wollemia; species Wollemia nobilis. The sequence continues at coordinate 11,913,050 of JAQPPZ010016869.1, read as the reverse complement.
TGCTACCTTAAGGGGTCACAGGCTAGAGAAAACTAGTGATTCTGAAGACTCTACATCACAAGTATCACCATTGCAGAGGTCGCATAAACGTTTGAGGCATGTTGCTTCTCTTGGGGGTTCTCTTGCATCTAGGTTTGCACAAAATGTGTAGTCTGAATCTAGTGTGGCCATCCCTAGTGCACGTAATTTTCTCTTTTGATATTTTATCTCTATTTTTTTATTTAATTAAAATTATAATAATTTTTATTAAATTTTTTATATGTTTTCAAAATTGTGCCCCACCCTCATCGACACCCAAATACATCAGATCTCATCGTCTTCAGGTAAATCATTATGTATTTACTTTCAATTAAGATATATATTTTTTTTCTATTTTTTTTGAATAATTATAGCAAAAATGTTTTTACTATTTTTAGGTACCTCTCAACGACAACCTGTGAGAGGCCATATGATACCGCCACTGCGTCCACCACAACAACGACTACCTATGCAAATAAGAGGCCAAATGTGGGTTGGAGTTGGAAAATAATTTTTTTCACAAAGATTACGGGGGAAGAACCAAGTCAGACAGGGCATGCATTCTCATATTTTACATTTAACACAACTTCATAGGCATCATAAGTTTCAATCGTGGGATTAAATAATATCCAAATAGATGATGATTTTTTATTGTAAGACAGTATTTTAGGCTTCAAGGAAACATATGTTATTTAAGATCCATTGGATGAAGCACAACAAATAGAAGCCCCTACAGTTGAGTAGACATCATTGTCATCTCCTCAAGGAAATGACCCTCATTCTCAAATTGAGGATGACATTGTAAATTTTGATGAAAATATTTTAATGGTTGAAAATACTGAAGCAACCATAAAAACAATGTGCTTAGATATTTGTAATTGATGAAGGATAAGGAATATTGGTTCAAGGTCCTTATAAAGGAAATTAATGCCCGATATAAGATTTTTTCTAAAAAATAATCAATTTTTTCTCTAGTCAAGTATGAACTAGAAAAGCTTGGTGGCCTACTAGATCAGGCCACATCAATATTAGTGAAGTCCACTATTTTATATGATGATGATGTTTTAAATATTATGGTTAATATAATAGAGAATATTAATGTTGAAGCCCAAGCGTTTTATAATCAATGGGCTTTCAATAAGAAAAAGTTGCAATCGCTGAGGCTGCAAGGAATGTGGCTAAGATGAGCAAATGTTTTTTTTATGTTTTATTTTTATTTTGTAGTAAAATTTTAATATTTTATTAAAACAAGTTAAATTTTTTATATAACTCTTGAATTATGTTTTCATTTTATTTTTGCAATCAATTTTTGATAACTTGAAAAAAACAAGTTAACAACATGGAAGTTAATATCGAGGTGGTAAAGAATTTTTTGAAAAATACAATGGAAATGAAGAAAATAAATGCAAACAGATGTGAGGGATTATAATTTTTTAAGAAGATATATCAAGGAAAACTCAACCAAGATGCAGATCTCATACTACAAGAGCAAAACGTGAAAGAACCACTTTCAACAGTACTAGAATATCCAAACCAAGAATAAGACTCATTTTTGGGGAGTATTGAGAGACTATAGGAAAGCCTAGTCAGATCTGGAGCATTGCTAGCATAGGGTGTTGAGGAAGGACAAAAAGGAAGGGAAAAGATAACTCCAAGCGAAACTAAGGCAACAAACCCCCAATCAAATATTTAACAAACTGTGAGATATTTTTACGTTGCCTACAGTCAACAATTTTGTATAATGTAGTATATTTTTAATTGAATTAATGAAAATGGCATTTACTAATTTTGTGTCTTCCATCATTTAAAGGTTGTTTCTATTTATAATTTTGTGTTGTTTTTTAAGTTTATGTCTATACAATATTATTTACTATGTTCGTCTCAAACAACAAAGGAAATATTATTGTTGGTTAATAGTTATTTGCAAAGTAAAACATAACATTGTACTTCAAAATTCAATGATTGTTGTCTTAAAAGTTCTTTGTTGAGAATACCTTTGATTTCAACACCATTGACTTCCATAATTTTACTAAAATTTTTACTAAGTATGATCATATATTTAATAAACAACTCGTGTGTGGATTTGTAGTCAATACAAGGACCCCAATATAGAGGGTTAACCACACCCATGGCTTTAAGCAACTTATCTCTTTGAAACATCCGCCCATGTAGAGGAGTTGGCGAGCAAGTGGGTAGTTAAACCTCTCTAGTTGCTGAGAGGTCCAGGTTCTAATCTCTCGCCTCACATGTTGCGGATATGTTATGTAATGGTTCCCTCGTGGTCACAGTCTGTTTACCCCTTGTGGCCACCACCAAAAAAAAAAAAAAAAAACTTATCTCTTTGAAACTGATCTCTTATTTCACTTGTCAATGATATTTCTATTTTTAACAATTTAATCTTAATATTGTGTAAAACAACCTTAAATCCATTATGTGTTATGGAAATTTGTTCAATATCGTTCGTAACTATATGTGATCGCCTTTCAAAACTATATAGAGATATCATCTTTTCACGAACTTTAATACAAAGATGATCATTGATGTCAAACTTTAAAAAGCTTTGTGGATCATTTGCATTAGTTAATATTCTCCAACTATCAAATAAGGGATATGTAAAATTTCCTTTGGAGACATATAAACTATCAATTATCATACATATTTATTTTTTTATCCTCATAAAATCGACAATATAGATGGATATTTCTTGTGCAAGTTTAATTAGTCTATTCATTTCTTGTAACATTGGAAGAATATCACATAATGATAATAGGGTTTCCAAGTCAGTCAAATGAAATAGCAAATATTTTGCCATATTAACTACCCTACGATTTGCGTACATAAACCCCTTTAACGATTGATATTCTTTAAAAACTCTATGTGCAGGTTGATACAATGAAATTCACCTTGTATCCACATCTTTTAACAACTTTTTCCCTTCTGTAACTCCTAGTGCAAACTATTTAAAATATGTAAACCTTTTTGGACTACACAAAAAATAAACATGTATTTCACGAATGAGGTCTTCCACTCTTGCAACATTTTCAAAAGTGCTTACGATTTTATATGCAATATGCACTCTATGAACCATGCAATTAATGGGTATCATATATGAGGTAATTGATGTTTGGAGTTGAACATAAATATCATTCATGTGTCCTTGCATTATAGTAGCACTGTCAACTCCAATGCATATTAACTTTTTGGCAATATCTACATCATTCATTCCCACAATATCTTTTAAAATTGTTACAACAATATTATATATGTTTTCTACATTAGAAATTTCCACCATCTTATGTAATCCTAGCAAATTTGGTTGCCTTACATTATTTTATAATGTATACACATGCATGCAAATCAAGTTGTGTTGTCCATAGTCATCACCTCATCAATTGAAAGTGAAATGAATTCGGAAAGTCTTACTTTCTCCCTTGGGTCCTCCTTCTCAACCAATGATATACATTTTACCATTTTTCAACCACTTCGATCTGACCAATGGGAACTATAAAATTTTTGCACATCATCTAGTTGAAATAGGTGCTTATAATCAATTAAATCAAACATCGGGTCTACCCTTTTTGAGAATACTATATACAACAACAAACTGTAAACTTTTTGAAGCTAAAGTGGTCTTATGAAGTTTATGAAATTGAGCTTCAATCATTCCACCTTTCTCAACAAGAGATTGTTGTAGCTTGAGATTATTATCATATTCTTTTGCATATGTAACATGCATACATTTTGATTCGTTCTTCCACCTAACTAGTTTTTTAACTGCTTCATCACTTTTTGTAAATTTTGAATAAACGTTTCCACAATATTTTTCTATTGTATCTCTCGTCATTTGCATCCTATGATCCTTACCTAATTTCCAACTATAATTTTTGCATCTACATTTTTTAAAGTGATTGTTGTTATCCGTCAGGATTGGCTCTATAAAGGAAAATTTTAATGCCCATTCAACCTAAAAATACCTTCCAATAGTCCAACTAGATGACTTTCTATGTTTAGTTTTATAGTTTGAATATTCCTTAAAATTTTGTATTGTATTTGATTTATCACTTTTATTTTCAACTGGCATGTCATTTTGAGGAATATCTTCAAGTGTTTATTGGATGTTATTGTTAAGAGAATTTTTATTAGAAGGCATCTCTTGGTGAGGAATATCTTCAAGTGGAGGCATATCAGGGTCAACAGAGTATTCTACGTACGATAATATTCCTTATCATGGATTTAACAGAAAAAAAAAAAAAAATTACAAATAGAAAAAGCATTCACATCTTCATGCAATATGGCTAGAGAAATATACTAAAAATTAACTTTTTGAGGAAGAAAGCATTATTTTAAATAATTACAAAAAAACAACTAAGTATTTAGTAGGTAAAAATTATTTGTACCTTGAATTTGCACAGATGTTGATGGCTCGTTGGATTTTGATATATGGCTAAAATATTTGAGGATGCTTTTTTTAGCAGAAGATTTGCCTTTATTCTTTCCATCACTAGTAGATGTCATTTTACTTGTAAAGAAAATATTTTACATTTTAGAAAATTAATAACATGTTGAAGAGATATTACTATTGTGAGGCTTCAAGATAATATTATAACTAGAAGAATTAGATGGTTGGTTTGTAGAAAATAAATATCAATTTCCAGGAAGGCTTTTAAAAGAAATACGTAATATTATTATCAACATATGACGAACTGACCCCTAAAACATTTTTGGCCTAAAACTTTTGGGTGAATGGATCGAAGTCTAGGGTCTCCAAAATTTGACAATTTGTATGAGCATGGCCAAGCAAGCTTATGATCAAATACCAATAAGTACCATTGTAGAAGTATTACAAAGTAAATTGAAGCACGAGTTGACTCCTTGCACACGGATGTGACAAACTAATGGTTACTAACGAGATATTATTTATTATTTCCAATAAGAAACTGATGGAGAGTTTTAGATATCTAAGTTTTAATGATGTAAGGGCCAGATTAATGCCCATGCAAACTATGTAAATCAATCTTGATAGCTCGGATTCGTATCTTATAATGTAATTGATGATTGTTGTAAAGTGAGATCTATTGATGGAACTGTGTTATTAAATATGAGTAGATTGGTTATATCTTAGGAAAACATGGCTAACTAAGGCTACTTTAGACTTATGTTGATCTATTGTAAACTTGAATATAAGTGATATTAGTGGGTTGTGGATGTTCACATATTTTATTTCTATTCCTAGTCATAGTGGTTGTTCCGCTAATTTCACTAGAAAAGATGTTTATATTTAGGTTGACTTATCTTTGGTTAATCTTAGAATTTGGAAGGGAATATTGGAATGTAGAGCACTACTTATGTTTGGTTAAGAATATTAAAATTTTAGTCAAATTTGAGGGTGTCTTTAATGAACATAGAGTCTTAAATATATTTCTCTTTGTTAAGGCATTCATTAGATCTTTAATGAAATTGAACTAAAATTAATCTCTTCACGGAAGGAAGAGTATAGATGCAAGGATAGATTAGGAATATTTTAGGGAGTCCAATTATATTTATTGTATGAACATGATTTCATGAACATGATCGACTAGCTCATTGAAAAAAGAGAAGGATAGTCAAAGTATATGCTACACCCATATATAAAGACTTATGTAGGAAAGCAAATTTAGCAATTGCTATTCTTGATGGATCGAGAAGGGAACATTGAATATTGTAGTCCTTTTGAAATATTGAAAGGAGGATCTAGCCCTTTTGAAGGAGCGATAGCTTATCCAGTTAGCACCTAGTAAATTTACATAAAAGTAATTATGTATAATGTAGTGATGGGAGTTACTGTGTTTTGTTCATGTTAGTTCAAAAGAAGCAAGTATAGGAGTCTACCTAGAAAGGGATTTTAATACTCTTAAATAAATCTCTTGGAATTGGATTGAAATTACGGTTCTTGAAATTTGGTATCAAAACATGGTTCGTATTGGATTAGGTTCATTGTGTAAGAATTAGTTTCAGCATGTGATAGAAAACATACTAGACTTTAATAAATAGAAAAACTAGTAAATGTAAATCTATCTTATTGGATAAATACTTAGTAGTAAGAGGAGCAATTTGAAGAATTAATTGCTAATGAATTTTTACTATCTCTTTTGTGTGTGGCTAGGGATAATGCCACCAAAGAGAAGAATAAGATAAAGTGTTGCCCCATCAACAAGGCAGACATGACAGAATAATGTAGAGAATAGAACCTTGAATGTAGGTTCAAAGAACCCTAGTAATGAAAGGGAAAATCTTACTAAGATAGTGGCTCTACTTCAAGAACAGGTAGAAACAAAAAAATAGTTGTTGGATATTGTGTTGAATTGGGAAACACAGGCTAGGGACCCTAATAGGATACAAGAAATTTACTCTTACTGAGGTACAACTAACTAGGATTCGACTTGAGGTCGAGTTGGGCAAAGAGATGAAACATTTGAAATCTTCCAAGTTTAATGGAGAGGAATATGGGGATAAGGTTGAGGTATGTTTGAAGGAAATATAAACCTATTGCAACATGAAGAATTTTTCCTTGGGTACTCAAACATCCTATTCCACATTGTATTTAAAAGGAGATGGTTTGGACAGGTGGGAAACTTTTAGTGCAAATCAAAAACTAGCAACAACAATCGATCTAAAATGGGATGAATTTGTAAAAGCCTTCAAATATAGGTTTCTCATGGAACACTTCTATTCCCATAAGTTTGAGGAGTTCACTAAGCTTCATCAGGGAACTAGAACAGTGGATAAGTACTATCAAATATTTATCAAGTTGTTGAAATATGTGTTTGCTTATAATGAGAAAATGAAGATTCACAAGTTTATACTAGGAGCATATCATAGAATAGGAAAAGAGGTAGATATGAGGGAACCTACTACTCTACAAAAGACCTATGACTTGGCCAAAAAAGCTTAAACATATCTCCATACCCTACTTTGATTATGAAGGTTTAGATGAGCAGGGCAGGGAAGAATTAAGAAAAAGGAACAATGTAGGTTTTATTAAGTGGAAAAAATAACAAGCAAACAAGGATTCCTCTAAGCATGATATAAGGAATGACCAAAAATAAGGGAAGTACAGAAAAAGGTTCCAAGTAAAGAATTGTATTTCTAACAACCGTGACAAAGGAAACAATAGACCATCATAGGGACAGATTAATTCTTCACATGTAGATAAAGTAGAAGAGGGACAAAAATGGAAAGAACATCTAGGAATGAAATAAGGATGTTATCTTTGTAGAGAACCGCATTATTCCATCATTACCCACAAAGAGTAGGGATGGGTTCAAAAGGAAAAGAACCAATGTACAAAGAAGTTGCATCTAAAGAGCCCACACACAATATTTATGCAGTTAAAGTAAATCAGAATCTTGATGGTCAAGCCATGCCACTATTGATTAAAGGTAATATTTTTGGTAGGAATGTTAAAATATTGATTGATAGTAGTGCTACAAATAGTTTTATTTCCACTATTTTAGCTAAAGATATTTCAAAAAGACCAAGAATCTTGGCTCATGGGTGGAAGGTCGAGTATGGTTCAGGATAAACCTACTCTGTTAATCAATGTTACCCTGTGGTAGAAATATCCTCACCTAGTAGAACAACTATAGGATGTTTGTATGTAGTGCCTCTACTTGCTTTTGACATAATTCTAGGCATGGACTAGCTATAAGCGCATAAGGTAATACTCAAATTTCAAGATAGATGGATTGAGTATACAGAAGATAGGGGTATTGTGCAAAGGAAGCATAGTCTACAAGGGAATTTTCAACCTTAAATCCTATCAGAAATGTAACTTAAGGCCATAAAGAAAGGAGGAATGGTATATGTAGTTAATATAAACAAAATTGATTAAAAAAAGAAAGGAAGAGGTGTTTGAGAAACACCCAATAATTTAGGAATCTAGGGATATTTTTCTAGAGGATTTACCTAGATTACCTCCTAAAAAGGAATTTGACTTTGCTATTGAGCTTCAACCTAGAACGAAACCCATCCATATAGCTCCTTATAGAAATAACCCCATAGAAATGTAAGATTTTAAGGTGCAATTGCAAGGGTTATTGGAGAAAGGATTGATCAAACCAAGTGTATGTGCACCAGTACTATTTGTAAAGGAGAAGGATGGTTCCTTGAGATTATGCATAGATTATAGAATTTTGAATAAGGTAATTGTCAAGAATAAATATCCTCTATCAAGAATAAAATATCTCTTTGATCAACACAAAGATGCCATAGTCTTTTCAAAAATTGAACTGAAGTCAGAATATCACCAATTAAGAATCCGTGAGGAAAATACTCACAAGATAGCCTTTAAAACTCATTATGGACATTATGAGTTTGTTGTCTTACCTTTTGGTTTAAAAAATGATCCAATAATATTTATGAATTTGATGAATAGTATGCTCAAGAAGTACTTGGATAGATTTGTTCTAGTATTTTTGGATAATATTTTAATATATTCTAGAAACAAGATAAAGCACGACAAGTATCTCAGGATTGTGCTAGAGTTGTTAAGGATAAATCAACTATATGGGAATATATCCAAGTGTGAATTTTATGTATCAAAAGTGCAATATTTAGGGTACATTGTGTTGGCTAAAGGGTCACTATGGATTCTAAGAAAATAGAAGCCATTTTGAATTGGTTTCCACCTACTAATGTGACAGAGGTCTGAAGTTTCATGGGATTAATCAGATACTATAGGCGGTATGTGAAGGATTACACCATGATTACCTCCCTAATAACTAACCTTCAGAGGAAAGGAAAATAGTTTAGATGGACAAATAAATGTGAGGTATATTTTGAACTCCTTAAACAAAAGCTTACTATGCCTCCTATATTAAAGATACTTGATCCTCACGAAAGTTTCTCTGTTTGTACAAATACATCATTGGAAGGTTTGGGAGGAGTGCTCTCACAGGAAGAAGCAGTGGTAGCCTATAGTGTTTGCTATTAATATTTGGTGACTTTATTTGGTTGGGAGACCCTTTGAGCTAAGGATAGACCATTAGAGTCTACAATATATTCACTCAACCTTTACTCAATGCTAGGAAAATAATATGGATGAAATTCATCATAGAATATGACTTTGGCATTGAGTATATAAAAGGAAAAGAGGATAAAGTCACTGATGCACTGAGTAGGAGGAGACATATAGCAGTTTTATCTCGCATACATGTCGACTTGATGGAACAAGTCAAGGAAATGTAAAATCAGGATGTATACTACAACCAAATTTAGGAAAGGATGGAAAGGAAACCTAATGAAAACAAGGACTTTGGCATCAAGGATGGTTTCTTATGTTTTAAGAACAAGGTAGTAATTATTAAAAACAAAAATTTGAGAAATATGATAATGAATGAAGCACACAGATCTCCATATTTTGCTCATCCAGGAGGAGCAAATATGAGGGAGAATATGAAAAAGATATTCTTCTAGCCAAGAATGAAGAGAGATATAACTAAGTTTATCACTCAATTCCTCGACTGCCAAAAGGTAAAATCAGAACACTGACATCCTACTGGATTATTGTATCCGCATGATGTGCCTATGCAAAAATGGCAAGAAATTTTGATGGATTTTATTGTGGGGCTATCTAAAAATAGGTTTCAACATGATGCAATCCTATTAGTGGTTGACAGACTAACCAAGGTTGCACATTTATATCTGGGAACACCAAGGATGATGTCATGGTGGTAGCTAACAAATTTTCCAAATAAATATTATTGCTTCATGTTTTTCCATAGGTACTTATATCAGATAGAGATTTGAGATTTACGTTCAATTTTTGGCAAGCCTTACATTGTGCCATTGGTACTAGATTAAACATCAACTCTAATTATCATCCAAAATGTGATGGGTAAACTAAAAGAGTGAATCAAGTGTTAGATGATATGCTTCACATGTATTGTATGGATCAGAAAACCCATCGGGAGGACTACTTGCATTTGGTAGAATTTACCTACAACAATGGTCACCATCTGACCATAAGCATTGCTCTATTCAAAGCTTTGTATGGTAGAAGGTACAAAACATCATTGTCATGGGATAATATAGAGGATCAGATTATAATTGGAATAGACATGGTCAAATAAATAGAGCAACAATTAAAGATAACTAGGAAAATTTTGAAGGAAGTGACAGATCATCATAAGAGTTATATTGATTTTAAGAGGACACCAAGAGAGTTTGTTGTCGATGATAGAGTGTTCTTGAGGATGAGACCAAGGAAGAGTGCCATAAAGTTCACAAAACTTGATCCTCATTTTATAGGACCCTTTGATATTATAGAAAATATTAGTCATATGGAATATCAACTTGTCTTACCACCCAATCTGTACAATATTCATAACACCTTTCATATCTCTTTGCTTAAAAAGTATATTTCTAATCCTGAGCATGTGTGGGACTTTTATTAATTGCAAATGGTGAATCTAGAGGCTATAGAGTTTTGACTAGTCAAAATCCTTGATTTTCAATCCAAATCAATGAGGAAAGGGACTTTGGAGTAGTGCAAAGTCCAATGGTACCATTACTCAGAGAAATACTACTTGGGAGAAAGTAGAAAATATGAAAAAACACTTTCCTTTCTTGTTTGAGAATACTATGTAATGTTTATTTGTGCTAATTGTTAATGAAACACCAAGGACTATTTTAAGCCTATGGGGGGAGGATGCAATGATCCTCCCTTGGTAGACTCTTTATTTTTATGAATGTATGCTTTGCTTTGATTGCTTTTTTGATAGAATGAATGGTTACTTCTAGTTTAGCTATTCAAGAACATATGAATCCTATGGAAGGATGTGATATTTGTATTTATTTGTGAATGTTAAATAATGACATGTTACATTCTATGAAACATACATTTTATGTCAGAATATGATACTGCTAATTGAGTTATGTTTGCGCAAGAATGGTTTTTCTTGTAGGTGGAAGAAGAAACTACGCACCAAGAATAGAATGCCTTGGGGAAATGATTTGATGGGTTATTCATTGGAAATTTTGAAGGGAGCAACATGGATAAATGCTCCTTCCTTGAAGTTGTATGTCTTAATATGCATAAAAAGAAAGAAACTATAAGTTCAAGAGTGTTTTTGTGTGATGCATAATGATTGTTTAATGATTAAAGTTTGTTAGAAATAATAGCATTGTTGTATGGGTGTTGATTTCTTGATTTCTATTATTGCTTTCTTTTTTTAAAGAAAAGAAATATTAGCATTCGAACAACCTATCTGATTGGTAATAATGAATGCAGTAAAAAAAAATGATTTATTTGTATTAATAGGAGATAGTTTAGAATATGGCTTCATGAGTGTTTTTGAATAAAGTTTAACGACTGGATATTGATTCATTATTACAACAGAGTGGGTGAATGAAGTGTCAATTGGAGAAGTTGCATGTCGAGTGCCATCCAGGAGAGATGGATAACAGGGAGCATAGGATATGCTCCTTCGAGGAAAAAAGGAAAAAGGGAGGAGTTGGAATATGATAGGGAGTAGATGAAAATTTTTGGTTGGTCCTACATTGGACTTGGCAAGTTCATGCGAGAGGGAGGAACATACTAAGACCGAAAGCGTGACCATAGTAAGTGTACACAAGTCTTTTGTTGTTACAATTATCTTCTATAGATGAAATATGTTTTATGATATTAATATATAGAGTGATTCTATTATTTTGATGTTGGTATCTTCCAATTATCGATTTATGTTTGAAAATAGAGATGAATGACTATTTTACTTATTTGACTTGTGAAAATCATCATTAAACTTTAGCTTTCAGAAAACGGTATGTGTAATTCTTATTGCAATGTTGATATCTTATTTTGGTTTGTTGGTTTGAGTTAATCTCAGTTTGACTGGGAATTAATTATGAGAGTAAAAGAGTTACCTCAAAAACGTAGAGGTATTTCATATGTCTTGCCCCTCCATTGCTATGTGTTGGATTGGTGTCCAACTAAATGGGTAGAGTAAAACAATATTTTTCATTCTTACTACTAATGAGTTCGCTTTTGTTAAATAAGAATTTATTAGTGACATAGTGTAATGACCCTCTTGCACAACCATTGATAGCAAATAAAAATAATGATATTTAATTTATCTTTTCTTCGAAATTTGGTACTGCTAATGGTCCTATGTGTGCAGGACTAGGAAAATTTCGTTGGTAGACAAGTAAAGTCATCAGAAAAGGTAAAAATTGGGGAAGTGATGATTCAGCTTAGTGAACACATGAAAGTTCTCAATGGAATATTTCATGTAGGTACATAAGAAAAGGGACAACATTAGTCATATGTCTTGCCCTATGTTGCATATTGTTTGTATAAATTTGGTTTATCATTATATGTTATCTTTTTATGTGTGGCAATGAAGATGCTATGTCATGGGAGCCACCTTTTTATAAGTTGTGATGGACTGAAAATATTGTGTGTAAATTGCTTTGGAAAGTGATGATTATTAAGTGAGAACAATATGATATAAAAATATATTAATAAATTAATAAAATACAAAATGTTTATGGATTGGGCATATAACATATAGTATATATTATATGTTGGTGATGTTTGTTTGTGGTATAAAAATTACATGGGAGAAAAGTTAAAAATTGATTGAAGCTTCCACTTCACAATGCCCTTTCATTATGATGGTGATCATGTGGTTATGGGTATCAATAATGCCTTTCCAAATGGGAGCTATGCATGTCCTTCGTTTTGGATAAGAGGCCTGGATTTAAGGAAGTTGTGGAAAGAAGATAGGGAGTGGGCATTGAAACAAAAGAAGAAAAGAGATAAGAATTTGGGGAGAATCATTGTGAAAAATGATCACGTGGAAAAGTGGAAGAGGAAGCTCTTGCGTCAAATACTGATAGGAGCAACTAGTTCAACGTGCAATTGAATTGCATAGTGGATAGAAGATTTCATATCAATTTCTAGGTTGGGTTGGTTCTCTTCTTTTTGTGTGTTAAAATATTTGTAAAGGATATGGTAATGCCCTTTTGGTTGATATCTTCCATAGGTTTCTATAATTATCATTCGTTATCTGAAGAAGAGTTTGCCATGTTTTTTTTGTTGGATTTGCTTCCAAAGATTTATCCTTATTTGGAAAAAAAAATAATTAGTGTTGTGTGATATATACATCTCGATTTGATATTTACTTATGTTAAAAGGGGTTAAAAGTGTGTGTCGTGTTCTTAATTTGGATAATGAAATAGGAAGCATAAACACTACCTAGGAACTCCAAACAACTGAATGAAAAATAGTTGTATGCATATGAATTTACCAATTGAGTTGATTTGGTTATATGTCTTGCATATCTTTGTTGTGTGGCATATAGAGTAAATGCATTAGTAGTATGCATGCATATTATAGTTGATTATGATCCCCAAACAAGGAAAGACAGATGAATATGGGGACTATAAAAACTAAATGAATCTAGGGGCACGTCATTTGAGTGCAAGCAACCAATTTTGAATATGAATGATAGCGAAAACACATTCATAGAACCTGTCCCTCTTGCAAAATGAACAAGGAGATGATAAAGGTTTATTGATGTTGATGCTACATCCAGCTTAAATCAAGAGGAGTTGTGTGATGACTATCCAAGTCCAACCTGTAGCTATTGAAGAAGTCGACTGGTTGGATGCAGCAGTAGATTGGATATTATGAAAACCAAACTAGAGAAGCATATTTGTGAGACCAAATAGATAAAAAATTAGGAGATTTGATTCAAACATAAATCTTATTTGTAAAATTGTATATTTAACAATGCAGTGGGAAACACCCGTTTGTAAATTGAATGCATCATGTTTGTATACAAACGTCTTCTTATGGATATGTCTTTTGACTACCGAATATTTCTTGTTCAAGCATAAAGAAAATAAATTAAGTCTAGCGTTATCTAGAATAATTGAATATGTGGATTCTGTTTAAGCTTTTATGATTGGTTGAATGAATTTCAAGAAGGGAAAGCTTATAATTTTTTCCCAGTGTCAAATAAATTGAATTACTTAACTTGATAGACTAGAATTAAATATAGAACATGTAGTATATTTGGAATAGAAGTTAATTTCCATACTCTAGCTTTTATATCGGTTATATGTTCATTTGATTTTTAAGAGAGTAGAATGGACTTGTATGTTCTCTCCAACCAGCTATGTATGAACATAACTATTCCAACGAACCATTCGCTATACCAAGTGAGAAAACATTGTTTAGGGGATGGAATAGTTTGTCACTTACCTTGATAAGCACAAATCCATACCTTGTGTATTTGCTACAGTAAAAGGTTATAAGTTGGTAAGTTGTTAAAGCGTTTGCAGTATGCCTACATGTCAAAATGAGTTTCTTAATTTTGGTTAATTAAGTAGTAATGCTTGTGGTTGTTCTATGTGAAGTATTCACGTTAAATTCAAAGCAATAAATGTTTTGGTAGTATAGCAAAAAATAAAAAATGAATCTTGTTGATTAGCGATGGAAACTTTGGATAACCTAGAGAACTCAACTTCTTTCTAGAGAGCAAATATATATTCATTAGGTTCAAAAATGAAATTAGGGGTTCTCTAAATATTACAAGGGATTATTTAACTATAAGGTACTCTTGTAAATATGAGTAGTTTGAGTATGAATAAACCTATTTATATGGGCCTTGGTTGCCTAAATATTTTTAGATGTATAAAAAGAATGCATATCTTTACATATTTAAATAGGTGGTTTGAAGTATAAGATAGAACTGCTATTGAGAATTGAATTCTCTATTTCAAAATTTAGAAAAGAAAATATTTCTCGATCTTAAACCATTAACTTTGATTCTTGAGGAAAAAATAGAAACTTTGAAAGAGTCTCTAGGAAGGGATGACCAAATTAGAACATCCAAGATTTTCGTAGTATGAGCATGTACTCGAAAATATTTGAGAAAAATTGAGGACTGATGAAATGGATAAAAGTATGTGACCAAGTCAGATCTATTAATGATAGGTGGGATGAGACACCTTCTCTAGGTTGCTTCTCGGGAAGTATTGTGATAAGTCCCTTGCTCGTTTGACTATGCAAGACATGCCACATCATTTAATATGGGATAAAAATGCATGAGTTACAATGAGCATGAGATACCAAGACCAAGGTCAGTGTATTGACATGGATTTAATTGAATCTAGGAAGGGGTAATTAGTTAGACACTGGGTATATGTACATTGCTACCTTTCATACAGATTTAGACAAGTTGACTCAAATTCGAAGGTATGGGAAAAATCATCCACCCTTTAGGTGTTATGGGCCCTAAAGGATTATCCCCACTATGATTCAACCCTCATGCTAGAAATAACAGAAGTAAATGAGGACAATCAAAATCACAAAAAGGCATCTCCATGAGATTTGGCCTATCTTGTCCACTTGGATGGCTATGTGCAACAGTCTTGAACCCAAAAGTGGTATGATATGCCAGTACTAAATTAAATAAAGATCTTAATTCTTGGGTGGATCTATTTTGATATTGAACATGTAAGCATAAATAAAACTATAATATTAAATCTTTGATAAAAAAAATCTCATGAAAATACTATCTTATTTTGATAGTACAACCAGGTGAGTATACTAGGGTTCTTACATATGGTATCAGAGTAGAAGAAACCTAAGTTGTATAACTCTAAATGTTTAATTAAATAAGATTGGCTAGATCAATGAAATATTATAAAACTAAATTGCTTCTTTCACTGATAGTTCAAATGGTACGAATGATGCAAGGAGGCTCTTCAAGAAATCTTGTAAAAGATAGGGAAGAAGAAGCCATCGAAAGACTTGGCAGGGGATCAAGGATAGGCATAATATGGGAGGGTACTCAACATGAGAGAAGAATGAAACAAAGGAATGAACTTCCTCCAAACAAACCCGGTAGAGAGGAGGGAAGTTTGTCAAAAGTAGTGCATTTATTGCAAACACAAATGGATTAACAAAGGGAAGAGATGGCCCAGTAGAAAACCCAAATGGTCCTATTGAGCAAGGTGCAGCAACAATATTGTCATTGTTGTCAACACAATCAGATAGACCTGTTGATGCAATGGATAGGAAGTTCAAAAGCTATTCAGATGCAGAAGACAGGAGTTCAAAGGTTATTCAGAGTATGTACAGTGATTTTCCAAGAAGACCGAAGTGGCCCATATGCAAAAGATCAAAGAAAAAAGACAAGTAAGAAAAGTGTCGCGATATCGCGACATATACAACAGACAAGAAAAACTGTCATGATTTCATGACATGTTGGAAGAGAGAGAAAAAGTAGGAAAAACTGTCACGATTTCGTGACATGTTGGAAGAGAGAAAAAGCAGGAAAAACTGTCGCAATTTCGTGACATGTTGGAAGAGAGAGAAAAAGCAGGAAAAACTATCGCGATTTCGTGACATGTTGGAAGAGAAAAAGGCAAGTGGAAAAACTGTCACGATTTCGTGACATGTTGGAAGAGAAAGAGAAAGTAGGAAAAAGTGTCACGATTTTGCAACAAGTTCGAAGAAAGAGAACAAGTAAGAAAAGTGTCACGATTTCGTGACATGTCGCATTTTCATGACTAAAATAGGAGAGAGAAAGTAAGTTTGAAAAGTGTCGCGATATCGTGACATGTCACATTTTCATGACAAAAGAAAGAGAGGAAGCGTACGGAAGTAGAACTATCATGATTTCACGACAAAAGTAGAAAGCAAGACTTCGAAAGTAGAAGTGTCACGATTTCATGACAAAAGCAAAGAAGTAAAGTACGAAAGTAGAAGTGTCATGATTTCATGACAAAAGCAGAGAAGAAGACTTCGAAGGCAGAAGTGTCATGATTTCATGACAAAAGCAAAGAAGCTAAGTACGGAAGTAGAAGTGTCACGATTTCATGACAAAAGCTAAGTTGAAGACTACAGAGGCAGAAGTGTCGCGATATCGTGACAAAAGCAAAGTCGAAGTCTATGGAAGCAGAAGTGTCGTGATATCACGACAAAAGCAAAGACGAAGTATACAGAGGTAAAAATGTCATGATATCGTGACAAAAGAAAAGATGAAGTCTGCAGAGGCAAAAATGTCACGATATCATGACAAAATAATAGAGAAAGCGTACGGAGGCGAAAGTGTCACGATATCGTGACATGTATTTTCATGGCAACAACAACAAAAGAAGCTATAGAGGCAGAAATGTCACGATTTCGTGATAGGTCATAAATGCGCAAGTCAAGAAGGAGAACCCGATTGAAATGAGAAGTATGACAGTGGACCGACATCACTACGACATTTATAGGGGAGTTACAGAGTGATTTCATACTGCTGAAATACGAAGAGTGATCAAAAGTTAGTATGGCGGTTACAAGGTCTGTCCAGAATGAAATCATCAAGCGATGGATAAACCGAACATCTTCTTGAGTTGAAGCCGACGAAGACCGATGACAACCGACTAAAATTAGGGTTTACAGTTGTTATGAAAGCCGACTAAGATTAGGATTTACAACCGATTAAGATTAGGGTTTTCATCATAAAAAATATTGTTATAAAAGGAGGGTTGTTTGGAGAATTGAAGAGGGTCGAATGTGTGTGAAATACGGTCATTGTGCGCAGAGAGCAAGTCATGTCGAATCATGCTAAGTGCAAAATTTGCAAAGAGAGCAGAGTGCACAAAAGGAAGAAGACGATCATGAAGTTCGACTGTAACAAAGCAGAGTGTGTGAAGTGATTATGCAGAGAGAGTAGAGTGCATAGAGAACGCAAAGGTGAAGAAGACCAGTCAAGGTCTTGCAAAAGCAAAGGTATCTTACTGTCAAACTTATAGATTCAAATTGAAGTCTAGGTTGTAGCTTGGCATCAGGGGTTGGTGCTCCTTTCTATTGGTGCAGATAAATAAGGGGTTGGTGCTCCTTCTAGTTGGTGTTGGTAAATAAGGGGTTGGTGCAGATAAATAAGGGGTTGGTGCTCCTTACAGTTGGTGCTTGGTAAATTGATTGTAAAGTTGGTGCTTTGCAAAGGCTGGATTTGGATGGTAGTCCAAGCAATCAATTTTTGAGGAGTAGCCACATTGGTGAACCTCGTTAAATCTTGTGTTGTGTGATGCTCTTTTGTTATACTTGTTGTATCTAGTAATAAGTTTTAATTATTACGGTATTAAGAGCTATAAATTTAAGTTTATAGAGCTACACTGATTCACCCCCCCTCTCAGTGTCATTGTAAGACTAACAATTGGTATCAGAGCTAAGTTCCTGTACAAGCTTAACCAGCTAGGGTGATCTTGGAAGTAACACAATGGCAGGTGGTGAAGGCTTCTCATCAAACAAAGCACCATTGTTTGATGGATCTAATTACGCATTCTAGAGAATCAGGATGCAGACATATCTCTGTGCTTTGGGATACGACATCTGGGATTCAGTAGTTAGTGGATACACAATACCCATCACTCCTCCAAAAGAGGTTGACGAAAAGAAACTATTTGAAAATAACTCAAAAGCAAAGAATGCTATCATGTGCGGATTAGCAGACAGTGAACTAGTAAAGATCATGAGCTATAAAATGACAAAAGAAATATGGGACAAACTGAGGAGTATTCATGAAGGAGACGATAAGATCAAGGAGGCCAAGTTATAGACACATCGAGCTCAGTTCGAAGCATTAAATATGAATGACGATGAAAACATTGAGGCATATATGCTGAGAGTTAATGGAATCATTAATGCGATCAGAGGACTCGATGAGGATATCGAAGACTCTACCGTCATGAAAAAGGTATTAAGATCTCTTCCTCAAAGGTTTGATTCTAAAGTCTCAGCGATAGAAGAAGCTAAAAATCTAAATTATTTTAGTATAGATGAGATGTATGGTTCTTTGACTGCATATGAGATGAGGATAGGAAGATCTAAACCCACAGACAGAGAAGCGGCTTTTAAAGCCCTTAAAAATAAAAACGCAAAACAAGAGTCCGAGGAAGAAGAGACATCGAGATGAAATGGAAGCAAACTTTGTTAGAAAACTAAAAAGGGGAAAAGGAAAATACAGAGGAAAGCTACCGTTTAAATGTTTCAACTGTGGAGGCATTGGGCATTTTGTGACTAAATGTCCACTTAATGAGAAGAACAAAAATGATGAAGGATCGCACCAAGAAAGAAGTGACTGGAAGAAGAAAACGAATTTCAGAAAAGGCAACTTCAAGAAGAAAAGTTTCATCTCCAGGAATGCCAGTTCATCAGAAGATAGCTCCGGTGAGGATTCTAAAGAGGAAACAGGTGAAGCTCTTTTCATGGCATTTGAAGAAGTAAAATCAGAAAAGGAAGGAGTGAACTCTGAAGTATGTGGTGAAAACCCTGAGGCTGAAGTAGATCTAGAAGGTGAGTTGATCTCTGCACTTGAAGAGTGGAAAATAGAGAGGAAAAAGAATAAGAAAATTTCAAAAATGCTTGAGGATGCAAATGAAATCATAACCAGTATAAAAGTACAGACAGAAGAATACAAGAAAATATCTGAAGATCTCGAAGTACAAATTACCATGAAAATAGATTATTGCTGCAAACTAGAAGAAGAGAATGTTGGTTTATGGACGCAGATAGAAGAGATGAATCACAAAATTAGTTGCTATCACAAATGCGAAGAAAGTTCTATGAATCTGGATAAGATTATAAATGACCAAAGGCCTGCAGGCATCAAATTTGGTCTGGGTTTCATCGAAGGAGAATCATCAAATGGATCAAAGGCCAAAAATGTAGAATCCATAAAGAATGAAGATAAGAAATAGGTTGATCAAGGAAAAATGTCTCATGCAAAAGAAAGCAATAATGCCAGGCACGAAAGGAGAATTGACAATGATGGATTCACCAATGTCACACATCAAAGAAGAAGAAGACCTATGGCTCCTATGACAACATGGCAAAGACCATCACCCAGGTTCAATTATCCCTTTTCTGGTTTCTGTTTTAAATGCAATGGCTATGGACATAAAATCTCGGACTACAAATATAATGGAAGACCAAGGAATTTCACCAATAGAAATGTGTTTTCTCCTCTAATGAATTATACAGTAGAATGTTATAACTGTCATAATTTTGGGCACATTGCAAGAAACTGTAGAAGTACATTTGCATCAAATCAGTTTCAGGGAAGAAAATTTCAACCAAATAGGATGAGACAAAATAGAAAACTTCTCGAAAAACATGCACAAGCTATTGATAAGGGAAAGGCAAAACAAGAGCCCAAAACTACTATCAAAACGGAGTGGAAAGAAAAAGAGCGACTTAAGGAAGAAAAGGAATCCTTAATCGTACAAACAACATTTAAAGCACAGAATAAATATGTACCATGGATACTTGATAGTGGATGCTCCAGTCATATGACAGGTGACAAACAAAAATTTGAGAAGTTACAGAAATATGAAGGTGGTTCAGGAAAGTTTGGAAATAATGATGGAGCTAAGATAGTTGGCAAAGGTTCGAGTTAAAATTAGTGACGAAAAAATTAAGTCGAAGAAGTCTTGTTTGTGGATGGTTTGAAACATAACTTGTTGAGCGTAAGTCAATTTGTGATAAAGGTCATGAAGTAGTTTTTAAGAAGCAGGGTTGTGAAGTCAGAAAAACAAACAATGGAAAATTGATAGCAACTGGATCAAGGACATCTGGCAACCTATACACGCTCTCAGAGACTTCAGAAGGAGCTTGTTTTATTGGACAGGAAGAAGAAAATTGGTTGTGGCACAAGAGACTCGGTCATATCGGTTTTGATAATCTAGTAAAAATCAACTCAAAAAGGATAGTGAGAGATATTCCCACCATCAAGCAAACCTCGCAAACAACATTTGTGCTTCATGCCAAAAGGGGAAGCAAACTAGAGTCACATTCAAAACAAAAGAGTACTACACAAGCAAACCTTTGGAACTAATACACACTGATTTATGTGGACCCATGAGAACACAAAGCATAAATGGTGACAAATATTTTATGTTGTGCATTGATGACTATTCCCGAATGACATGGATATTTTTCTTGAAGCATAAATCAGAAGCTTTTGAAATGTTCAAGACTTTCAAAAACCAAGTTGAGAATGAAACAAGAAAGAGGATCAAATGTTTAAGATCAGATAGAGGAGGAGAATTCATTTCAGAGGAGTTTACAGAGTACTATGAAAAATACGGTATTAGGAGACAGTTTTCAGCAGCCAGGACACCTCAGCAGAATGGAGTGGTAGAAAGAAAGAACAGGACAATGCAGGAAATGGCACGGACTATGTTGGCTGAAAGCAGAGTAGCAGACAGATTTTGGAAAGAAGCAGTCCATACTGCGGTGTATATCCAAAATAGGTACATGCTGAGAACACATGAAAGCAAAACTCCTTATGAGTTGTGGTTCGGTAAAAGGGCAACAACAAAATACCTCAAAGTTTTTGGCAGCAAGTGCTACATCAAAAAAACTGAAGATAATCTTGGTAAGTTTGAAGATAGAGCGGATGAAGGTATTTTTGTTGGTTATTCATCAAAAAGCAAAGCTTACAAATGCTACAACAAGAGGCTAAAGAAAATTGTGGACAATGTCGATGTTAAATTTGATGAAGGTAGAGAACGAGTAATTAGCTATGAAAAGAACTACCCAATTTATGAAGAGGTTATTGAAGGAGATGAGGAAAACGAAATGGAAAAGATACATAAAATTGACTCAGATGATTTAAGTTGTGATTAGAAGTGGAAGAAAATAAGAAATTCAAAACAGACAGTTGGCAGAAAAATCATCCTAGAGAGCAAATAATTGGAGACCCCAAAGTTGGTGTTCAGACAAGAAGAAGAGTAGTAAGTAACTACTCTCTATTATCCAACATTGAGCCCAAAAATGTTGCTAACGCAAGCAAAGATGAAAGTTGGATGAAGGCAATAAATGAAGAATTAGATCAGATCGAGAAAAATGAAACTTGGGAGTTAGTACCTAGACCCGCAAATAAAAATATAATCGGGACTAAATGGATTTTTTGAAACAAATTGAATGAAGACGGACAGGTAGTCAGAAATAAAGCAAGATTGGTATGTAAGGGTTATGCACAAGTTGAAGGCATTGACTTTGAGGAAACTTTTGCACCAAGTAGCTAGACTAGAGGCAATTAGAATGTTTCCGGCTTTAGCAAGTCTACAAGAATTTCAAAGTTTATCAAATGGATGTGAAATCAGCGTTTTTGAATGGGAAACTTGAAGAAGAGGTTTATATTGAGCAACGAGATGGTTTCCAACTTGGTGATGATCCCAACTTGGTTTGCAAGTTGAAGAAAGCATTATATGGCTTAAAACAGGCACCCCGAGCATGGTATGCAAGGCTAGACAACTATCTCACTCAACAAGGGTTTAAGAAAGGTATGGTGGATAGTAATTTGTATGTCAAAACAAAAAATGGGCATCTTATTGTTCTTGTTGTATACGTAGATGATATCATATTTGGCAGTAGCAAAGATGAGTCGTGTAAAGATTTAGCAAATAAGATGCAGAAAGAATTTGAAATGTCAATGATTGGTGAACTTTCGTATTTCCTCGGGTTGCAAGTTAATCAAAATAAGAAGGGCATATTTATTTCTCAAGTTAAATATGTGAAAGAGATGTTAAAAAGTTCACAATGGAGGATTGTAAGCCAGTTAGCACTCCCATGATGACAAGTTGCAAGTTGAGCAAGGATGACAAATCTCCACCTGTTGATCAAACCATGTACAGATCTATGATTGGGAGCTTACTGTACCTGACAGCTACCAGACCAGATATTTTGCAGGCAGTATGCATGGTAGCACGATTTTAGGCTAATCCCAAGGAGACTCATGTGACAACAGTGAAGAGGATTCTTCGGTACCTCAAGGGTACTATGGAGTATGGGTTATGGTATCCGAAAGGTAAAGACTTCACCCTTATTTCGTATTCGGATGCAGATTGGGCAGGAGGTGTCGATGATAGAAAGAGTACCAATGGAGGTGCATTCTATCTTGGAGACAGATTGGTCGCGTGGCACAGTAAGAAACAAGAGTCAGTTTCTTTATCGATAGCAGAGGCAGAATATATTGCAACGACAACATGTTGTACGCAGGTATTGTGGATGAAACAAACCCTGAAAGATCTTGGTATTAGCTTCAGTGAGCCAATATCAGTTAAGTGTGATAACACCAGTGCCATTAACATCTCCAAGAATCCGGTTATGCATTCATGCACAAAACACATTGCTATCGGTATCACTTTTTGAAGGAGAAAGTTGCGGAAGGTGAGGTTAAGTTGGATTTTGTTCCAACTACAGAGCAAGTAGTAGATATCTTCACAAAACCATTGCCCAAGGAAGTTTTTGAGTACCTTCACAATAAATTGGGAGTGGTCACACTTCCCAAGAATTGACTAGCTACAGGGATCACATTCTCTGGGGGAGCATTTAAGTATTTGATTATCTTTTTGCTCATGTTCATGATTTTTGCTAAGTGTAATAAATTTTGCCTGAGAATGTTGTGCATGGACTCAGGGGAGTCTGCAGTAGCCCTTTGGTATTATTGTCAAAGGGGGAGAAGAGTTACAGGAAATTGCACATGTGTTGCCAAAAATTCCAAAGGGGGAGATTGTTGAGCAAGGTGCAGCAACAATATTGTCATTGTTGTCAACATAGTCAGATAGATCTGTTGATGCAATGGACAGGAAGTTCAAAAGCTATTCAGATGCAGAAGACAGGAGTTCAAAGGTTATTCAGAGTATGTACAGTGATTTTCCAAGAAGACCGAAGTGGCCCATATGCAAAAGATCAAAGAAAAAGACAAGTAAGAAAAGTGTCGCGATATCGCGACATATACAACAGGCAAGAAAAACTGTCACGATTTCACGACATGTTGGAAGAGAGAGAAAAAGCAGGAAAAACTGTCGCGATTTCGCGACATGTTGGAAGAGAGAGAAAAAGCAGGAAAAACTATCGCGATTTCGTGACATGTTGGAAGAGAGAGAAAAAGCAGGAAAAACTGTCACGATTTCATGACATGTTGGAAGAGAAAAAGGCAAGTGGAAAAACTGTCGCGATTTCGCGACATGTTGGAAGAGAAAGAGAAAGCAAGAAAAAGTGTCACGATTTCATGACAAGTTCGAAGAAAGAGAACAAGTAAGAAAAGTGTCACGATTTCGTGACATGTCGCATTTTTATGACTAAAATAGGAGAGAGAAAGTAAGTTTGAAAAGTGTCACGATATCGCGACATGTCGCATTTTCATGACAAAAGAAAGAGAGGAAGCGTATGAAAGCAGAACTGTCATGATTTCGTGACAAAAGTAGAAAGCAAGACTTTGGAAGCAGAAGTGTCACGATTTCATGACAAAAGCAAAGAAGTAAAGTATGAAAGTAGAAGTGTCACGATTTTATGACAAAAGCAGAGAAGAAGACTTCGAAGGCAGAAGTGTCACGATTTTATGATAAAAGCAAAGAAGCTAAGTACGGAAGCAGAAGTGTCACGATTTTATGACAAAAGCTAAGTTGAAGACTACGGAGGCAGAAGTGTCGCGATATCACGACAAAAGCAAAGTCGAAGTCTATGGAAGCAGAAGTGTCGCGATATCATGACAAAAGCAAAGATGAAGTATACGGAGGCAAAAATGTCATGATATCATGACAAAAGAAAAGATGAAGTCTGCGAAGGCAAAAATGTCATGATATCATGACAAAAGAATAGAGAAAGCGTACGGAGGTGAAAGTGTCGTGATATCGCGACATGTATTTTCATGGCAACAACAACAAAAGAAGCTACAGAGGCAAAAATGTCATGATTTCATGACAGGTCATAAATGCGCAAGTCAAGAAGGAGAACCCGACTGAAATGAGAAGTATGATAGTGGACCGACATCACTACGACATTTACAGGGGCAGTTACAGAGTGATTTCATACTGCTGAAATACGAAGAGTGATCAAAAGTCAGTATGGTGATTACAAGGTCTGTCCAGAATGAAATCATCAAGCGATGGATAAACCGAACATCTTCTTGAGTTGAAGCCGATGAAGACCGATGACAACCGACTAAAATTAGGGTTTACAATTGTTATGAAAGCCGACTAAGATTAGGATTTATAGCCGACTAAGATTAGGGTTTTCATCATAAAAAATATTGTTATAAAAGGAGGGTTGTTTGGAGAATTGAAGAGGGTTGAATGTGTGTGAAATACGGTCGTTGTGCATAGAGAGCAAGTCATGTCGAATCGTGCTAAGTGCAAAATTTACAAAGAGAGCAGAGTGTGCAAAAGGGAGAAGATGATCGTGAAGTTCGATTGTAACGAAGCAGAGTGTGCGAAGTGATTGCGTAGAGAGAGCAGAGTGTGCAGAGAATGCAAAGGTGAAGAAGACTAATCAGGGTCTTGCAAAAGCAAAGGTATCTTACTATCAAACTTATAGATTCAAATTGAAGTCTAGGTTGCAGCTTGGCATCAGGGGTTGGTGCTCCTTTTTGTTGGTGCAGATAAATAAGGGGTTGGTGCTCCTTCCTATTGGTGCTGATAAATAAGGGGTTGGTGCTCCTTTCTATTGGTGCAGATAAATAAGGGGTTGGTGCTCCTTCTAGTTGGTGCTGGTAAATTGATTATAAAGTTGGTGCTTTGCAAAGGCTGGATTTGGATGGTAGTCCAAGCAGATCAATTTTTGAGGAGTAGCCACATTGGTGAACCTCGTTAAATCTTGTGTTGTGTGATGCTCTTTTGTTATACTTGTTGTATCTAGTAATAAGTTTTAATTGCTACGGTATTAAGAGCTGTAAATTTAAGTTTATAGAGCTACACTGATTCACCCCCCCTCTCAGTGTCATTGTAAGACTAACAGGTCCAACAACAAGAATTGATTGATCAACATCGAAGGGTCATAGAAGATCTAGCTAGGGGAAGAGAAAATGGAAGTGGCAAGATAGAGGAGGTACCTAGAGAACATGTAGGATCTTGTACTAGTAGGGCCAAGGTAAGCAAAGAATTGGACAGAAATCTAAAGAAGATTATGAAATCTAAATTTAATGGAAAGGATGATGGAGATACTACAAAAAATTGGCTAAATAGGGTAGAGTTATATTTCTCTTTGGTGGTTTTATCACCTGAATTTAAAACTGCTTTGGTAGTTATGAATATGACTGAAGTAGCTCTAGACTGGTGGAAGTATTATAAGAAAGGACATAATATTGAGGTTGTAGACCTTAGGTGCGAGGAGTTTTCCAAGGAATTCAGAGATAATTTTTTTACCAAACAATATTATGTGGAGAAGAGTTACAGGAAATTGCACGTGTTGCCAACAATTCCAAAGGGGGAGATTGTTGAGCAAGATGCAGCAACAGTATTGTCATTGTTGTTAACATAGTCAGATAGATCTGTTGATGCAGTGGACAGGAAGTTCAAAAGCTATTCAAATGCAGAAGACAGGAGTTCAAAGGTTATTCAGAGTATGTATAGTGATTTTCCAAGAAGATCAAAGTGGCCCATATGCAAAAGATCAAAGAAAAAGACAAGTAAAAAAAGTGTCACGATATCATGACATATACAACAGGTAAGAAAAACTGTCACGATTTCACGACATGTTGGAAGAGAGAGAAAAAGCAAGAAAAGCTGTCGCGATTTCGCGACATGTTGGAAGAGAGAGAAAAAGCAGGAAAAGCTATCGTGATTTCGCGACATGTTGGAAGAGAGAGAAAAAGCAGAAAACCTGTCGCGATTTCGTGACATGTTGGAAGAGAAAAAGGAAATTGGAAAAACTGTCGCGATTTCGTGACATGTTGGAAGAGAAAGAGAAAGCAGGAAAAAGTGTCACGATTTCGCGACAAGTTCGAAGAAAGAGAACAAGTAAGAGAAGTGTCGCGATTTCGTGACATGTCGCATTTTCACGACCAAAATAGGAGAGAGAAAGTAAGTTTGAAAAGTGTCATGATATTGCGACATGTCGTATTTTCACGACAAAAGAAAGAGAGTAAGCGTATGAAAGCAGAACTGTCACAATTTCGTGACAAAAGCAGAAAGTAAGACTTTGGAAGCAGAAGTGTCATGATTTCGTGACAAAAGCAAAGAAGTAAAGTATGAGAGTAGAAGTGTCACGATTTTGCGACAAAAGTAGAGAAGAACACTTCGAAGGCAGAAGTGTCACGATTTCACGAAAAAAGCAAAGAAGCTAAGTACAGAAGTAGAAGTGTCATGATTTCATGACAAAAGCTAAGTTGAAGACTACGGAGGAAGAAGTGTCACGATATCACGATAAAAGCAAAGTCGAAGTCTATGGAAGCAGAAGTGTCGCGATATCATGACAAAAGCAAAGATGAAGTATACGAAGGCAAAAATATCATGATATCACGACAAAAGAAAAGACGAAGTCTGCAGAGGCAAAAATGTCGTGATATCACGACAAAAGAATAGAGAAAGTGTACGAAGGTGAAAGTGTCGTGATATCGCGACATGTATTTTCATGACAACAACAACAAAAGAAGCTACAAAGGCAAAAATGTCACGATTTCACGACAGGTCGTAAATGCGCAAGTCAAGAAGGAGAACCCGACTAAAATGAGAAGTATGATAGTGGACCAACATCACTATGACATTTACAGGGGCGGTTACAAAGTGATTTCATACTGCTGAAATACAAAGAGTGATCAAAAGTCAGTATGGTCGTTACAGGGTCTGTCCAGAATGAAATCATCAAGCGATGGATAAACCGAACATCTTCTTGAGTTGAAGCCGATGAAGACCGATGACAACCGACTAAAATTAGGGTTTACAATTGTTATGAAAGTCGACTAAGATTAGGATTTACAACCAACTAAGATTAGGGTTTTCATCATAAAAAATATTGTTATAAAAGGAGGGTTGTTTGGAGAATTGAAGAGGGTTGAATGTGTGTGAAATACGGTTGTTGTGCACAGAGAGCAAGTCATGTCGAATCATGCTAAGTGCAAAATTTGCAAAGAGAGTAGAGTGTGCAAAAGGGAGAAGACGATCATGAAGTTCGACTGTAACGAAGCAGAGTGTGCGAAGTGATTGCGTAGAGAGAGCAGAGTGTGTAGAGAACGCAAAGGTGAAGAAGACCAGTCAGGGTCTTGCAAAAGCAAAGGTATCTTACTATCAAACTTATAGATTCAAATTGAAGTCCAGGTTGCAGCTTGACATTAGGGGTTGGTGCTCCTTTCTGTTGGTGCAGATAAATATGGGGTTGGTGCTCCTTCCAGTTGGTGCTGGTAAATCAGGGGTTGGTGCTCCTTTCTGTTGGTGCAAATAAATCAGGGGTTGGTGCTCCTTCCAGTTGGTGCTGGTAAATTGATTGTAAAGTTGGTGCTTTGCAAAGGCTAGATTTGGATGGTAGTCCAAGCAGTCAATTTTTGAGGAGTAGCCACATTGGTGAACCTCGTTAAATCTTGTGTTGTGTGATGCTCTTTTGTTATACTTGATGTATCTAGTAATAAGTTTTAATTACTAGGATATTAAGAGCTATAAATTTAAGTTTATAGAGATACACTAATTCACCCCCCCTCTCAGTGTCATTGTAAGACTAACAGGTCCAACAACAAGAATTGATTGATCAACATCGAAGGGTCATAGAAGATCTAGCTAGGGGAAGAGAAAATGGAAGTGGCAAGATAGAGGAGGTACCTAGAGAACATGTAGGATCTTGTACTAGTAGGGCCAAGGTAAGCAAAGAATTGGATAGAAATCTAAAAAAGATTATGAAATCTAAATTTAATGGAAAGGATGATGGAGATAATAAAAAAAATTGGCTAAATAGGGTAGAGTTATATTTCTCTTTGGTGGTTTTATCACCTGAATTTAAAACTGCTTTGGTAGTTATGAATATGACTGAAGTAGCTCTAGACTGGTGGAAGTCTTATAAGAAAGGACATAATATTGAGGTTGCAGACCTTAGGTGCGAGGAGTTTGCCAAGGAATTTAGAGATAATTTTTTTACCAAACAATATTATGTGGAGAATTTTAGGGAATTCTCGAATTTTTAACAAGAAAATATGTCAGTCCGTGATTACCACTAGAAGTTTATGCAACTGTTAAAATATGCATCTCAATATGAAAGTAATGATGAAATGAAGACCCAACAATTCTTACTAGGACTATATCCTAGAATTATGATGGTGTTAAACATGCACAACCTTGCTAGTCTACCTACGGCCTTTGATTTAGAAAGAAAGGAGGAGCCAATCAAGAAACTAGAAGGACATATTTTAACTATCAAAATTTATCAAAAAAGGAGAAGGATGAAATGTTGGATATTTTGAGTCAAAGTTGTCATTAATATCAAGGAACGAAGTTGTCATTGATGTCAAGGAATAAGCTACAGTTGATGTCAAAATATCAAAAGGAATAATGTTAGAGGTTGATTAAAAAGATGTCATAATATTATTTGTATCTTATGTGAGGCAAAAATAAAGGGTTTTTATTAAAACCATGGTAGCAAAATGATTTTTTATTAAATCATTATGAGCAACACAAATTTTTTGTTTAACCCCCAAGGAGGCTTTAATTTTTATAAATCCAAAGGTTACAAAGTTAATTTATAAAATCTAAATTCTAAATGGAGGCTTTAATTTTTATAAATCCAAAGGTTACAAAGTTAATTTATAAAATTTAAATTCTAAATAGAATTTAAATGATTTAAAGATTAATTATGCATATTATAAAGACGTCGATGTCCAAGTTTAATACACCATCGACGTGCAAGATTTGGAAGGCAAAAGGTATTTAAACCTTTGCCTAAGTTCAAAACCATGTATTCAAATTTCCTCCAATTATTTTCGCATTGAAAATTGTGCTAAGATTCATGGAGAAAGTGCTAAGGAGCAGCGAAAAAAAAGGTCCGTGAAATTAGTAAGAAGGGAGCGCATCGAACATGCTATGTGGCAAGAGGAGAAGGGATACAACGGCTCTAAAGGATTTGGTAAAATATTAAATTGCCTTCTATGCTTTTAGTGGGCATGTGAGCGCTTGGCTCACACGGCTAGCAAGTTACGGCCAAGGAGCTAGCAAGGGAGAGAGTGCAAGATCGAATCTCGTGAAACGTAGAGCGGGAGATATAAAAGGTTTTTATATTTTTTATTTAATTTTTTTATTAAGTTGCTAAGGTTGTGGAGAGATAAGGGTTGTTAATAGAAATAAAAATTACTCTTTTCTTTGCTAAGGCTAGGGAGAGATAAGGAGTAAATTGGTTATGATATCTACCTAAGTGGTAAATGGAAATTTACTAGGGTAATATTATTTTTACCTTAGGGAATTAAAAATTGATTTATTGCATATATTTGGATAAGTGACTTAATCAATTATTGCAATATTGAGAAGAGTAAGGTGTGTTTGGTCAATTATTATTGATGGATGATTTATTTAAGATGGAGTAATAAGGTGTATGTAAGTTTTGATATTTACATTGTATCTTTGAGAGAGTTTATCATCTTATAAATTCTTTGATCTTGGAAAAGAAGTGTTTGTGGTTGTGGCAAATTTTTGAGGTTCCTTCATCATCAAGAAAAATGTATGGGCACATTCTTCCATAGTTGATTTGATTGGTTGGTTTTATGGAAAACAATTTTGGAGTGAAAAGGACTTAAGTAGGTCTCCTTATTGAGTGTGTTGAGTTAATGCTTCAAGGTTTTTTGGAATAAAGATTTGTTGTTAAAACCTTGTTTTATAAGCATTGTTGTTGAAGCCATTGGTTGAGTGAAGAACTTGAACTAGGGTTTGAAAAGAACATGAGTATCATTGTTATGTGAGATTATTTTATAAGTATTGTTGTTGAAGCCAATTGGTTGAGTTAAGAACTTGAACTAGGGTTTGAAAAGAACATGGGTATCATTGTTATGCGAGATTGGTTGATAAGCATTATTAAAAATATTTTGAGTGAAGGTTCATATGCTTGGAGTAGGGTTTGTAAGCAAGGATTGTTTCATTGAGTGATTGGTTGAGTAGAGTTGGTTGAGCCTAGTCAAGTGGATGTGTGAAGTGATTGTTCAAGTTCTATAAAACAAACTATTCTATATTCTGAATTGATTTGAGAAAGTGATTGAACATTGAGGTGATTGTGAAGCATATTGAGTCTCTAATAATTCTTTGTATGTTTCTGAAAGAGTGATTGAAAGTAATTGAGCATTTTGATGAGTATAGAGCATGTTGAGTCTCTAATAATTCTCTTTATATTTCTATAAGATTTGACAACTTCTAGTGTGGACTTGTTGAGAATATTTGAGGTAAGTCTTTGAGAAGACTTGTGGACAGATTTAGGTAAGATTTTGTGGAATCTTACAATACATATTGAGAGTAGATTTGGATAAGTTCTTGTGAAAACTTATTGAGCAGATTGGACAAGTTCTAGAGAGGACTTGAGGACAAATTCGTGTGAGATTTTGTGGAAGCTTACAAGGCATATTTGAGACAATTCTTTGAGAAGACTTGAAAGTAGAGTTGATTGATTGATTTGTTCAAACCTTGAGTTAAGGTTTGGGACACATCCAAAATATTTGATTTGAGATTGAGTCAAGATTTGAGTTAAAGCTTGAAGATAGAGATTGACGATAGATTTGTGCTAGACCAAAGGACTATATTTAGTACAGATTCGAGGATAGAGTTTGGTGCAGATTTGAGGGCCAGACCAAAGACAGAGATATTGAGGACAAATTTGTGCTAGACCGAAGTACTATGCTTAGTATAGATTTGAGACAAAGCTTTGGAGATGATAGAGTTGAGGACAAAGATCTCCAACCAAAGCAGGGAAGACATATATCTTTTGTTGATAGAGTTCCATTTGCTAAGGGCAGTGGAGGCAGAGGTCTTCTAGAGGATCACCAACCAGAGCAGAGTTAGGATATTGGTGTCTCTTATGGATATAGATCCACAAAATTTGATTAGGGGATTGGTGTATCCTTTGGATAGATATCCATAAACATTGTAATAGGGAAAGGATTCCCAAGAGATTGATTGAGAAAATATTAGTGAAATATTTTCTCCGTGGAGTAGCCCACATTTGGTGAACCACGTAAATTTTGGTGTCTCTATTGTGTGTGGTGATTTGTGCATTTCTTTGATTACTGAAATTAATATTGCTATCTATACATTGCATAATATTTATTGGGAAAGAAAAGTAAAAAGTGGTCTTATACTGTTCACCCCCTCTCTTAGTATAAGATTTGTGTTCTACATGAACTCAGGAATAAAAAAAGTGCTAGGTTTATGAGATAGAAGAAAGATACCAAAGATACTACCCATAGGATCTTTGCGACCATAGGTAGTTATAATCTTTATGGTCAAATTACTCATTTTTTATTAAATGGAAATTTTTTTGATAAATATGTGCATATTTTGATAGATAGTAGATCAACTGATAGTTTTATTTCCACTAGATTAGTGAGGGAATTACCTGTTAGACCTAGATATTTGTGTTAGTATTACAATGGCATTGAGAGGGGGGGTGAATCAGTGTAGTTATTTTAAATTGAATTTACAACTCTTAAAACTGAAATAATGAAACCTTCAAACCAGATAAAGCAAGCATCACAAAAGAACATATCACACAACACAATATTTTAACAAGGTTCACCAATTTGGCTACTCCTCAAGAATGACTGCTTGGACTACCATCCAAATCCAGCCTTTGCAAGGCACCAAATTTAAAAAATGTTTACCAGCATCCACTGGAAGGAGCACCAACCCATGATTTATCTGTACCAATAGAAAGGAGCACAAACCCCTGATTTACCAGCACCTACTGGAAGGAGTACCAACCCCTGATGCCAAGCTACAACCTGGACTTCAATTTTGAATCTATAAGTTTGATAATAATATACCTTTGCTTTTGCATGACCCTAACTGGTCTTCTCCACCTTTGTGTTCTCTGTGCACTCCACTTTTTTTGCGCAAACACTTTGCACACTCTGCTTCACTGCAACCCAACTTCACGATCATCTTCTCCCTTTTGCACACTCTGCTCCTACTTTCTCTATGCAATCACAGATGCACTTAGGACAATTTGACATGACTTCTTTGCTCACTTTGTGCACTTCACCATCATCTCATCGCTTCTGCGCTTTCTACGCTCTTACGGCCACATTTCATGCTTCGACACATATTCAATGACGCCTTCATTCTATCTTCAAATCTCCAAATAGCCCTCCTTTTATAACAGAATTTTGGTGATGAAAACCCTAATCTTAGTTGGCTATAAACCCTAATCTTAGTCGGCTTTCATGTAAACCCTAATTTTAGTTGGCTGTTCATCGGTATTTGTTGGCTTCAACTCAACCACAAAAATACATGTGATATCGCAACACTTTTTCTTTCTCTCTCTTTCTCCTTGCTTTAGACCGCAAAAATACATGTCGCGATATCGTGACACTTTTGCCTCCTTGCCTATTTTCTTGGCTTGTACCCGCAAAAACATAGCATGTCACGATATCGCGACACTTTCGCCTCCTTGCCTCTTTTCTTGGCTTGTACCCACAAAAACATAGCATGTCACGAAATCACAACACTTTCGCATCTGTACTCTTCCTCTTTACTTTATTGTGATATCGCGACACTTTTGCCTTCTTACTTTCTCTCTCCTCATTTAGTCACAAAAATGCAACATGTCATGATATCGCGACACTTTTTCTCCTTTGCTCTTTCTCTTGCCTTCGGGTCGCGAAAACGCGACATGTCGCGATATCGCGACACTTTCTCTCCTTTGCTCTTTCTCTTGCCTTCGGGTCGCGAAAATGTGACATGTCACGATATCGCAACACTTTCTCTCCTTTGCTCTTTCTCTTGCCTTCGGGTCACGAAAACGCGACATGTCATGATATCGTGACACTTTCTCTCCTTTGCTCTTTCTCTTGCCTTCGGGTCGCGAAAATGCGACATGTCGCGATATCGCGACACTTTCTCTCCTTTGCTCTTTCTCTTGCAATATGTCACGAAATCGTGACACTTTTTCTTTCATACAATATCTCTTGCAATATGTCATGAAATTGTGACACTTTTTCTTTCGGACTCTCTCTCTTGCAATATGTCACAAAATCGTGACACTTTTTCTACTTGCCATTCTCTCTTCCAACATGTCACGAAATCGCAACACTTTTTCTTTCGTACTATCTCTCTTGCAATATGTCACAAAATCATGACACTTTTTCTACTTGCCTTTCTCTCTTCCAACATGTCGCAAAATCATGACAGTTTTGCTTGCTTGCGCTTTCTCTCCGAACATGTCACAAAATTGCGACAGTTTTTCTTGCTTGCGCTTTCTCTCCAAACATGTCGTGAAATCGTGACAGTTTTGCTTGCTTGCACTTTCTCTTCGAACATGTCATGAAATCATGATAGTTTTGCTTGCTTGCGCTTTCTCTCCGAACATGTCACGAAATCACGACAGTTTTGCTTGCTTGTGCTTTCTCTCCAAACATGTCACAAAATCATGATAGTTTTGCTTGCTTGCGCTTTCTCTTTGAACATGTCACGAAATTGTGATAGTTTTGCTTGCTTGCGCTTTCTCTCCGAACATGTCACGAAATTGTGATAGTTTTGCTTGCTTGCGCTTTCTCTCCGAACATGTCATGAAATCGTGACAATTTTTCTTTCTTCTCAACATGTCACGATATCGCGACAGTTTTTCTTTCTTGCTCAACATGTTGCGATATCGAGACAGTTTTCTTCCTTGTGATTTTCTTTTGATTTTTAGCATATGGGCCACTTTGATCTTTTGAAAAGTCACTGTACATACTCTGAAGAACCTCTTAACTCCTATCCACTGCATCAAGCGATCTCGTCCGATCGTGTTGACAAAAATGACAATATTGTTGCTGCACCTTGCTCAACAATCTCCCCCTTTGGAATTGTTGGCAACACGTGCAATTTCCTGTAATTCTTCTCCCCCTTTGACAATAATACCAAAGGGCTGCTGCAGACTCCCCCTGAGTCCATGCACAACATTCTTAGGCACACTTTATTGCATTTAGCTAAGATCATGAACATGAGAAAATAGATAATCAAATACTGAAATGCTCCCCCTAAGAATGTGATCCGTGTAGCTAGTCAATTCTTGGGAAATGTGACCACTCCACACTCTGTCTCCAAGATAAAATTCACCTCCACTGGTACTCTTTCTGTCATCTACACATCCTGCCCAATCTACATCTTTTGGATACCATAACCCATACTCCATAGTACCCTTGTGACATTATAGAAGACTCTGTATCTTTGTTGCACTGACTGGTGGACCTCTTCTTCACTTGAAGAATCCTCACTCAGATCTATCTTCAACTATGTTGGCTGCTAGATTTCTATCCATTGAGAATCTATCCTCTGTACTCTGTCACCTCCAAAGCTCAGTCAATAGGCTCACTAAGAACTTACTCAATAGGCTCACACAGAACCTGCTTAACAAGCTCACATAGAACTTGTCCAATGTTGAATAACAAGCTCATACAAAACCTGTCCAAATCTGCTCCACCAAGCTCACTAAGAACTTATCCAAATATTCTCTAGCAATTTCACCAAGAAATTGCCCAAATCTGCTCTAGAAATATGTCCTAACATTGTCCTCAAATATTTCCCAAAGGCCTTCTCAAAGGCTCAATCAATCATGCTCAAGTAGTACTCAAAATGAACTCAACAATGAATGGCGATCTCAAATCAAATCCACTTCATAAAACTTTAAAAATAACTTCACACATAACTTGACTAGGCTCAATCAAATCAACTCAACAATATCATCACAAGGGACAACTCTCTCTCACACAACCCTAGTCCAAGTATGTATCAACCAACT
Organism: Wollemia nobilis; assembly: GCA_028583015.1. NCBI lineage: Eukaryota > Viridiplantae > Streptophyta > Pinopsida > Araucariales > Araucariaceae > Wollemia > Wollemia nobilis. The sequence goes on along the minus strand of JAQPPZ010016869.1, from coordinate 11,877,313 downwards.
CAAATAATTCCAACAATGCTCAACCATAAATATCACATAACAATGATACTCATGTTCTTTTCTAACTCAAGTTCTTTCACACCAATGGGCTTAAACCACTATGCTTATAACACAAGGTTTAAACACAACTCTCAATTTAGAAAACCTTGATGCATTCAACCAACCACTTTCAAAAAAGGAAACCACAAACAATCATTTTCCCTTCAATGATATTTCAAAAATCAACCACCATAATGTTGTCACATGAGTCTCCTTGGGATTAGCCTGAAATCGTGCTACCATGCATACTGCCTGTAAAGTATCTAGTATGATAGCTGTCAGGTGGAGTAAGCTTCTAATCGTATATCTGTACATGATTTGATCAACAGGTGGAGATTTGTCATTCTTGCTCAACTTACACCCTTTCTTAAACCTTTTTTGAGTGAGATAGTTGTCTAGCCTTGCATATCATGCTCGGGGTACCTGTTTCAAGCCATATATCTTCAACTTACAAACCAAGTTGGGATCATCACCAAGTCGGAAACCATCTCGCTGCTCAATATAAACCTCTTCTTCAAGCTTCCCATTCAAAAATGTTGATTTCACATCTGTCAACAAAATTGACAAGTGACTCACACTTGTACCAACTTTTGTCCAACACTATACCAACACTGCAATTTTACTGCCAACTTTGTGCAAGCATCAAACACTGTACCACAACACAACCAAATCCCTTTTTATATTTTCAACTTGGTCTATGTTTTCTACAGTCATCGCTGGTCACACCTTACTTTCAACTATTCGAATTAGGAGATAATATTTGTTAAACACTTCACGGCCAACTATAGTGCACCTTACTCAAACTCATACTTCTGGACCTCGGATAGGTATGATTCACAAAGCAAAGTTGCTCATCTTGATGAGCTAAAAATGATTCAATGATAAGACTTCAATATTTTTCACCACAGCATCATAATATATCTAACAATCTTCACGTCAATGTGTAGTTCAAATACACACTGCTTTTATCAAAACACATATATGCGACTAGGGCAACATTCTTTCACTAAAAAAATTATTTGAACTATTATAATCCTTAACTTTGAACATTGGCAGTAAGAACCATCACTAGTACAACGACATATAGTAATACTACCAATAATGACAGCTCTCAATTTAATCACCACCCTTCACAGCACTTCCACAAACTACATGAACTGAAAACACACTTTGACAACTATACAACAACTTCCCTGACTACTTGCATTTCATCCTCAGGTAATCAAACAAATACATAGGAGCATTAAATTGAAACTTCAATATTGCTCCCCCTGAGGATGTGCTACCTGGAGTTGCTTAGTGCAATAGTGGAGTAGTCTCCTTCAGTCCAAGGAGACACGATTTCCTTTCTTCTATCTTTCTCCAAACTTTCTTGAACTTGGGCTTGGATTTTTCAACTATATCCCTATTTTGCACCTTTTCGTGAACTCGAACATTTCTCTTGTGTGGTTGTCTCTTGTGCATCCTTGATGAATGATTATTTTCCTTTCTTTTATGTACATGATTTATTCCCTGTCTGTGTTGCATTCTTTACGTCTAATGAAATCTACTGTTTTGCCTTAGATTAGATACAAAAGTTCTTGGACAAAACCTTGCTATGTGCCCATGACCATTACATTGAAAACATTGTACATAGTGTTCACTCAGAAATGCAGATGTATTTCTACCAACATAACTCTTTGATTTATTATTCAATCCACAATAAATTGCCTTGTGACCATACTGGTTGCATCTGAAACAATAGCCATTAAAAGTATTATTATGAATAGAGTGAGAGTGATAGAACCTCTTTTGTTGTGGTTGCTTTGTTGTAGATCTCATTTGATAATTTTTTCCTTTTGAAATTTTAGCTTCAAACTTTTCTTGCTTCGATCCTTCAACAGTGAACTTCTTCTTCTCTGCAGAGTTGGAAGATGAAGGTTGTTCAGCTTCATATCCAAGACCATGCTTATCCGTGGAGCTTCTTTGTTGGTTTATCATTTTATCTAGCAACTCTATGCTCTTCTCGAATTTGAGATTTGTATTGGCCTCTTCTAGTTGTTTCTTCAATAAAACAATCTCTTCCTCTTGTTTGTAGCAACCAATCTCTTTCTCATTGAGGGTTTCTTCAATCCTTTTGAATTCTTCTACCTGTACTTTCAAACTGGTTATTATTTCATTTGCATCCTCAAGCTTTCTTGAGATTTCCTTATTCCTTTTTCTTTCTATATTCAATTCATCCAGAGCTACAATTAATTCCTCTTCCAAATTTATTTCTGCATCAATTTCTTCTTCATCACATTCCTGTTCTTTTTCTGTTTCTTCTTTGAGTGTCATGAAAAGACCTCCACCTATTTCTTTCTTAGAATCATCCTCTAGGACTTCATTAATTCTTAGCATATATGCCTCTATGTTCTTATCGTTATTCAAATTCAAAGCTTCGAACTGAGCTTTATGTGTTTGCAACTTGGCCTCCTTGATCTCATCGTCTCCTTCATGAATAATCCTCAGTTTGTCCCATATTTCTTTTGCCATTTTACAACTCATGATCTTTACCAATTCACTGTATACTAATCCGCACCTGATAGAATTCTTTTCTTTTGAGTCATTCTCAAACAGATTCTTACTGGCAGCATCGGTTGGAGGAGTGATGAATATTGTGTATTCACTGTCTACTAAATCCTAGATGTCATATCCCAAAGCACAAAGATATGTCTGCATCCTGATTCTCCAGACCGCATAATTAGTTCCGTCAAACAAAGGTGCTTTGTTTGATGAGAAGTCTTCAACCTTTTCTGGTTCAATTTTCTCTTCCACAGGAACTAAAACTGACTGAGATGCCCTTTTTGAGGAGGATCTATTCTTCTTATCCATTGCATACTAATCCAAGATCAACCCTGACTGATTTAGCCTTAGAAGGGAACTTGGCTCTGATACCAATTGTTAGTCTTACAATGGCACTAAGAGGGGGGGTGAATCAGTGTAGTTATTTTAACTTGAATTTATAGCTCTTAAAACTAAAATAATGAAACCTTAAAACCATATAAAGCAAGCATCACAGAAGGAACATATCACACAACACAAGATTTTAACGAGGTTCACCAATTTGGCTACTCCTCAAGAATGACTGCTTGGACTACCATCCAAACCCAGCCTTTGTAAAGCACCAACTTTACAAATAGTTTACCAACATCCATTGGAAGGAGCACCAACCCCTGATTTATCTGTACCAATAGAAAGGAGCACCAACCCCTGATTTACCAGCACCTACTGGAAGGAGCACCAACTCCTGATGCCAAGCTACAACTTGGACTTCAATTTTGAATCTATAAGTTTATAATAAGATACCTTTGCTTTTGCATGACCCTAACTGGTCTTCTCCACCTTTGCGTTCTCTGTGCACTTCACTCTTTCTATGTAAACACTTTGCACACTCTGCTTCCCTACAATCCAACTTCACGATCGTCTTCTCCCTTTTGTGCACTATGCTCCTTCTGCTTTCTCTGTGCAGTTACAAATGCACTTAGGAAAATTCGACATGACTTCTTTGCTCACTTTGTGCACTTCGCCATCATCTCGTCGCTTCTGTGCTTTCTACACTTTTATGGCCACATTTCACGCTTCGACACATATTCGATGACACCTTCATTCTATCTTCAAATCTCCAAACAACCCTCCTTTTATAACAAAATTTTGGTGATGAAAACCCTAATCTTAGTCGACTTTCATGTAAACCCTAATTTTAGTCGATTGTTCATCGATATTTGTCGGCTTCAACTCAAATGTGAAAATACAACATGTCGTGATATCACGACACTTTTTATTTCTCTCTCTTTCTCCTTGCTTTGGACCATGAAAATACAACATGTCGCGATATCGTGACACTTTCGCCTCCTTGCCTCTTTTCTTGGCTTGTACCCGCAAAAACATAGCATGTCACGATATCGTGACACTTTTGCCTCCTTGCCTCTTTTCTTGGCTTGTACCTGCAAAAACACAGCATGTCGTGAAATCGTGACACTTTCACCTTCGTACTCTTCCTCTTTACTTTTTTCATGATATCACGACACTTTTGCCTTCTTACTTTCTCTTTCCTCATTTAGTCACGAAAATGTGACATATCGCGATATCGCGACACTTTCTCTCCTTTGCTCTTTCTCTTGCCTTCGGGTCATGAAAATGCGACATGTTGTGATATCGTGACACTTTCTCTCCTTTGCTCTTTCTCTTGCCTTCGGGTCGCGAAAACGTGACATGTCGCGATATCGCGACACTTTATCTCCTTTGCTCTTTCTCTTGCCTTCGGGTCACGAAAACACGACATGTCATGATATCGCGACACTTTCTCTCCTTTTCTCTTTCTCTTGCCTTTGGGTCGTGAAAACGTGACATGTCGTGATATCGTGACACTTTCTCTCCTTTGCTCTTTCTCTTGCAATATGTCGTGAAATCGCGACACTTTTTCTTCCATACAATATCTCTTGCAATATGTTGCAAAATCGTGACACTTTTTCTTTCGGACTCTCTCTCTTGCAATATGTCACAAAATCGTGACACTTTTTCTACTTGCCATTCTCTCTTCCAACATGTCGTGAAATTGTGACACTTTTTCTTCCGTACTATCTCTCTTGCAATATGTCGCAAAATCGCGACACTTTTTCTACTTGCCTTTCTCTCTTCCAACATGTCGCGAAATCGTGATAGTTTTGCTTGCTTGCGCTTTCTCTCCGAACATGTCATGAAATCGTGATAGTTTTGCTTGCTTGCGCTTTCTCTCCAAACATGTCACGAAATCGTGACAGTTTTGCTTGCTTGCACTTTCTCTCCAAATATGTCACGAAATCGCGATAGTTTTTCTTGCTTGTGCTTTCTCTCTGAACATGTGAAATCATGACAGTTTTGCTTGCTTGCGCTTTCTCTCCAAACATGTCGTGAAATCGTGATAGTTTTGCTTGCTTTCGCTTTCTCTTCGAACATGTCGCGAAATCATGACAGTTTTTATTTCTTCTCAACATGTCGCGATATCGCGACAGTTTTTCTTTCTTGCTCAACATGTTGCGATATCATGATAGTTTTCTTCCTTGTGATTTTATTTTGATTTTTAGCATATGGGCCACTTCGATATTTTGGAAATTCATTGTACATACTCTGAAGAACCTCTTAAATCCTGTCCAGTGCATCAACCGATCTGTATGACTGTGTTGACAACAATGACAATACTGTTGGTGCACCTTGCTCAACAATTTGGCCAAAATTTGGAAGGTAGAGTATGGGTCAGGGTAAACCTACCAAGTTAGCCAATGCTTGTTTGACCCTCACATCCCCTTGCCACATGGAAAAACTAATTGTCAATTGTATGTGACACCTTTGCATGCTTTGATATTATTTTGGGAGTTGATTGGTTGAGGACTCATAAGGCTCTTTTGAATTTTGAAGAGATATGGGTGGAATTTAAGGATGAGTCTAACCAAAGAATTAGAATTTGTTGTGGTTGAGATGAAGTTAAACCACATTTACTATCTGCACTTTAGATAAATAAAGTTATTAGGAGGAAGAGAACAATATTCGTAGTTAAGATGAATTAGAAAGAAAAAATTGAAATGGAATCTGGCTTATTCCAAAAGAATCCTATGTTGGGAGAATTCAAGGATGTATTTCCAGAGGACCTTCCAGGGTTACCTCCTCAGAGGGAATTTTATTTTTCTATTGAATTATTATTAGGATTTGTGCCTATTGCAAGGGCACCGTATAGAATGACTCCCATTGAGCTACAAGAGCTCAAAATACAACTTCAATATTTATTGGAAAAAGGGCTAATAAAGCCTAGTGTGTCACCTTGGGGAGCTCCTATTTTATTTGTTAAAAAGAAGGATGGTACTTTGAGAATGTGCATGGATTATCAAATGTTGAATAAGGTAACTATAAAAAATAATTATTCATTACCTAGGGTTGATGATCTCTTTGATCAACTAAAAGGAGCAACCATATTCTTGAAGATTGATTTACGATCTGGCTATCATCGATTAAGGATACGAGAAGAAGACACTTCTAAAAAAACATTTAGAACAAGGTATGGATATTTTGAATTTACAATTCTACCCTTTGGTGTAACTAATACCTCAGTCACATTCATAAATATCATGAATAGCATATTTAGAGAAAAATCGGATTGGTTTGTGCTTGTATTTTTTGATGGCATACTAATATATTCCAAGAACAAGGAAGAACATGATCAGCATATGAGGATTGTTCTTGAGATTCTTAGATAGAATCAATTAGATGGAAAATCCAAGTGTGAATTATACACTTCACAAGTATATTAATTGGGACATATTATTTTTGCAGAAGGGATTGCAGTAGATCCCAAGAAGATTGAAGCAATTATTGATTGGTCGACACCTACTAATGTGATAGAGGTGCAAAATTTTATGGGTATGGCAGAATATTACAGTTGATTCATTCAAGTATTTTCATGAATTGTCCAACCCATTACAAACCTTCAAATAAAGGGAAAATTCTTTAAATGGATAGAATAATATGAAGAGGCTTTTCGAATTTTGAAAGAAAGGCTAACCACCGCACCGATTTTATAATTTTCAGATCTTAATAAGCGGTTTATAGTTTGTATTGATGCCTCTATTGAAGTACTAGGAGGGGTTTTGACCTAATATGATGTTATTATTGCCTAAGTATAGAAAACTTAAGAGGCATGAGATAAATTAAGCCACTTATGATTTGGAGTTGGCAGGGGTTGTTCATGCCCTAATAATTTTGGAGATATTATTTATTGGGTAAACCATTTGAGTTAAATACAAATCACCAAATTTTGAGGTATATATTTACTCGACCTTTATTGAATGCCAGGCAAAGATGTTGGATTAAATTTTTAGTTGAAAATGATTTTGGCATTGAGTATATTAATGGAAAAGAGAATAAGTTTGTCGACGCCCTAAGTAGAAGGGGGTATATTACTGCAATGAAAAAATTTCAATATAATTTGTTGGACCAAATTATTAATTTGCAACAAAAATATGAATTTTTCCAATCTAGTAATGATCAAATTGAGCGGGAACCTAGAGAAGATACAACTTTTGTATTGAGCCCTGGGTATTTTTTGCAGAAGAGATCCCCCTGTCTCCTTGGATCTTACCCAAAATTGGTATCCCTTCTGGGATGTTTTCCACAAATAAAAAAAAGTAGTTGATTCATAGAGAGTAAGTTCTTCATTAGGTTAGTCATGTAAAGAACTTTAGTCAGGATACAAGTAATGAACCAGGATGTGAAGAGATATCATCAAAACCAACAATGGTGTATGTTAAATTAACCAAGAGTAATCTACCTAAGGTATGAACAATGGTCAAGGAACACAAGCTATTTTTTATGGCCTATCATATGTTTGGTAGCCCCTAAATTGACACACCAACCTAGGCTACATTTTGTAATTGCATCAAGAGCTTTGTTGGAATACATATAGTCTTTTTCTTCTTTTTCAAAATCAATGTCTGCTACTACATTACCATTTTAGTGTTGATATGCATTCCTACTTTGTTATTGAGGACTCTTTTGCTTGCCTCCGTATGTATTCTTGTAGTTATTATTTGAAGAACCTTGTGAGAATATGTTTTACTTACACTTCTTAAGTACATATCTTGGTTTTTGATAAATGAAAACATGTGACATTAAAACATGAAAAGTTACCTTATCCTTGTTATTTATTATACCATTTATCATTTTGTTATTGTTGGTGCTTTTTGGAGAGACTGCCATATTTATTCAACTATATTGGCTTCTTTCCTTTTTGAAACATGACTAGGGAATGCTCATCTATTTTTATTATAAAATTGATTCCTCCTATTGAATTAAAATTACAAGAGTCTCAAAATTTGGACTTGGTTAGTAACTTCTAGATTTATCACCATAATTTTAAATATTGGTGGTAATGCTCATATAATCATGGGAAAGAGTGCATCATCACTCACTATTTTTCCTAATTCTTGAGGTGATGCTCGTAACTAAGTTATTCTTTGCAAAAAACACTCCAACTTCTAAATGCTCTTCATCTTTGAATAGTGTAATTGACTCTATAGGTGTAGAATTTGGTTTCAATTTTTAGATTCAACCATTATACTAATTGATTAATGCATCCTTGGTAGTTATTACATCATGAATATATGGATGTATCTCGTCAAACATGTTAAACATTATGATCAAATGGGATTTTCAAAATTTAAAGCTTTTTTTGTTAGTTAGGGTCTATGGAATGTCTTAGCATGGAACTAGATACAACTCCCCATAGTTCCTCAAATTCAAGGTGAATTTTCAACTTCATCTTCAATGTGGAATAGTTTTTATATTTCAACAACTACGAATTAGACAATGCCATTTTTAGAAAACTAATATCCATTTTTAATCTTCACAAAACAAAAAAAAATAGATTGTATTCGATCTACAAAAAATACATTTTAAATAAGTACATGCATATGCTCACAAAAATAATAGGGGCCTCAAATTGTTAAAAAGAAACTATATTTATCCTAGGGTACAAATCGATCTCCTTCTAAATCATACTTCATGTTATTCAACTAACAGGAATATTCTAGTCAACATTCTAATCAATGGTCAAAAGAGAGGTATGTTCAACACACTTCCTTTTCTTCACTCTAGTTGGTGAGAGGAGGTATTAATTTTTAAATGACCAAAAGGTCACCTGCTCATACATGTGGGATAAATTATATTTTACCTCCAAACAAACTCATGTGCTCTAAACATGATGACGCCAACCTCTAAAATAATGGCATCACACTATAATGCATCTACATCATTAATTGCGATCAATTTGATAGCCTGGTTTAAATGCACTTTAGGGTTATAAGAATATTAGTTTTATGGCTTAAAATTATTTTCATATCTCTACATTACTTTGGATAGTGATTTATTCCTTTTGCACCTTCTTTCAAAATTTGGGATGCCACCCTTCACTTGGGACAACTTGTTCATTGTTGATGTATAACTAAGTGGTTTAGTTAATTTTTTTCCTACTTCATCACTTTTATCATTGATACCTCAATGAGAGGTATGCCTAACTAAAATCATGGAAAATCTATCACACAAACAATAAGTTTAGTGCATCCATAAAATATTTGTGTCTCCCCTAATAATAGTATTCAAGGCCAATATTATTCTTCAATGCATCTTATTGAATTAGATTGGAAAGAACTCTTATGTAATGAAGATTCTATAAGCTCTCTTACAATATTCAATCAATAGCAATTTATTGTATCAGAAGATACAAATGCTCTCTTCTTAGATATGATGACCCTCTATTCTAGATGAAAAAAATATAATCAGATGATACATCAAAAAACATGTAAATTATCCTTATATGTCACATGTTGATTAAATATGGTACGCCATGCTTTACCTCAATGGCCCATATCATTACAATAGAAGACACCTTCAAAAATGATATAGATAACCCTTTGTAGACAAGTTCAATGAAACTTTAGTTGTTTTGTACACATAGACTTTAGATGGAAAAAAAACTCAATTTTATATGACCCTATATTATAGGGTATTTTGGCTTTGAGATGACCCTTATGTTGGCCTTAACATATATGGGTAATTAATACAATATGTTCAACTCTTCTTTGAAACTCCTTAAACTACTTCGACTACCTTAGATGATCTTTGAACTAGCAATTTTAAATTTTATTCAAGACAACACTCATCCTTATTAAATGGTGATTAACTTTTGATGTTGAATATACCTATATAATCCTTCATTTCCTTGTAATACACACTTACAAACTCAATTCTTTCTCTAATGGTTCAAACTAGATATCTTATCATCGTCTATCCTATCTAGTTTATAAAAAACTATATGGATTTATGCATTGAGTTTACCTGAAATGCATAGTCATTTCACTTCAATCCTAAAAATAAAACAACATAAATAATAACAAAAAAAAAAATTCTTCTACAATCAATTTGGAAATATCTTATCTACATATGAACTCAATGATTCCTGGGTTGCTTCTTAAATTGGTCAAGAAGTATTCATTTCCTATCTACAAGTCCTAGATTGGCCAATTTAAATGCAAAATTTGAAAGATATATCCACTCTACAATGTTTGTGTCACCTTCACAATGTTGAAGCTCTCATACCATATTTTATGAATGCATATTAGTTTCAATAACTTTGCATTGATGTGATAGATGTGTATATGCAAATGAGAAGCATGGAAAGGTTTCTAGTTACAACTAACTACTTAATATTTGTGGATTTAACTAGATAATTACATCATGATGACATAATACTCATAATAAATTATTATATTTGTATCCTTTGAACATAAATTCTAAAGTGGATGACCTAATGCTAAACTTATCACTAGGCTATATCCCACCCATTCCTCATGCCCTTTGCATGAGGTTGTCATACCCACTTCATCCAATCTCCTTTTCTCCAAAATGGGTGTACTCAAGGGTCTTCACTTTCGAACTTAGAAGTGGAAGCCATACTCAACATGCACATGCCCATGTTAAGAAGTTTTATAAAATCTAGGATGTCCTCACATGCTCCTTAGAACCCAACACCCTATAAGGATAAAGTTGCAGTTCCATTTTAACAATATATAGGAGGTGACTCATACCATTTTTCAAAGACAGATTTAAATTGTTGATATGCTCATGCACTACCTAACCCTAATCTCATACAACCATTGGATAAATTAGGAATAGCATAATGGAGGTGTTAAGCTATTGTAAGGGATCAACTCCCTTTATACCAATATGTGACCCACCTAGCTACATCTATAGGGACTTCCTTCCTCTAAATTTAGCTAAAACCTCTCAAAACAATAGCCTATTGCTTGACCTTTCACAATAGAATACCATCATATAAGGGTCCTTTAAACTCCATTTTTAATAACAAACACAACAATCCAAGTAGGAAATACCATAGAAATTACTATGTACCACCAAGTGTAGAATTTAAAAATCTCTTAGTTTAATTTTTTTTCTCATACTAATATTTACCATGCCACTTAACACACATAGAATGAAAATGGACTTGAGACTCTATGTTCAATTGTAGAAAATAATGGTAGACTTATTGAAACATATCTTAGTTATAATATTTCTCATTCTTATTCTATAACTCTCCATTATAACATTTCTCCTTCTTCTCCAATAATTATCATCTTTATTTTATATCTCTTCTCCCTTTCTTCTGACCAAAGGTGAATGATCCTCACTTTTCTTGTACTATCTTATACAAATATTTCATAACTAAGATAAATATACCTAATGTCTATATTTGAAGTTATCTTTAGAAAGGGAAGGAGGAAGATCAATAATCTTATCTGAACAAATCTAAAACTTTTAATTTAAATAACTTTTGAAATACCACTATTAATAACTAGATCATGGGCATAGTTAGCTAATTATACATCTTAATTTCATCAATAAAATAAAAACGAGCTTATGCATTACCATGATATGGTTCCTACAACTAATTATAATACTCCACAAATTATAAAAAAATATTATTTGTTGCTTTTTCCTAATTAAAGCATATGAAACATTTCAAAACAACCATGTAACATTATCATCCATAATATAAGTTCAAGTTCACATATCACAATATCTATATAACATCTAGAAAGTAAAGAAATGTAAATGATCATATCAAAACTATGTCAATATTCAATAAATATCCAAATCCTAGGTTAAGAGTATACGTCTATGGCCCAATGATGGAAAGATGAGACATGACATTGAGAACCCATCCATTAAATCAATGTATCTAACTATTGCAAAAATATTTAAGATTCAAAATGTGTTCCATACCACTCTCCAATACAAATTCTTGATTTTCATCTTTCTTCTCATGTCTAAAATAGGGGATATCATGTAAATATCAACACAGTATTTTTGGCCAACAAGGTGTTGGATAAGTTTTATTAATAATTTTTTTTAATACAACAAGGTGGAGTGGATTCATGTAACTAACTACAATCAACACACATATGTGCATGTAACGAACAACTCATTATTATCATGACTATAGTGGAGGTTACCTAAAATGCATTTAGATAGAATGCTCCATATTATTAAACTATATGTATGTTAATGATGTAATAAATTCCTAGCAAAAATAACCCTTCTCATAATACTCAAAGGTGATATAGTCATTGGGTTGCAAGCTTACTACAATGGTAAAGTTCTTGGGTTTTCATTCAGAAGACCCAAGTTCAAACCCCACTCAATATGAGGGGACTGGGACCCCTCATAAAAACCTGTGTAAACTTAAATTTGAATTAAGTGGCATTAGCTCAACTGGTTAAATTCCTCAAAATTTCAAGGAGGAGACCTAAGTTCGAATCTTGCCAAAACAATACATGGGTAATATCCAATCTTTATTGTAATACCAATATGTGGTGATGATGTAATACGTGTGGAATCTATTTTAATCCCATATAACCCATTAAAAAAAGGTGATATAGTTATTTACAAAAAACTTTTCCACTAGCCACTCATTCCTCATTTGCATGTGCATATAAGTTTGAATTTACCTCATCCTTTGATTTATTAATAATACTCTCTCCCTTTTTGTCTTGATCCATATATAATTGTCTATATCCAAAATCAACAATGATTAAAATCTCGGCCTACTTCAAAGCTCCATAAATCCTCTTAAAGGTCATCAAAGGGATACTAACAATTTCTCTATTATGCTATGTTTCGAGCTCATCAATAGAAATACTAATCTAAGTTATATTTGGTTTCATGTGGAAATTATATTTGATTAGATAGGAGGGGTTTGTATCAATAGTCTCAATGGTTATCTCCAATTTTTCTTAACATGGTATCTATTTTGGTTGTATCTATGTTCTTTGATCTTCTTCCTCTTGCAAACTTGTCTCTTTCTCTAATGCCTGTAAGGACTTAAAAGGATTGGCAATTTTAGTCATATCCGTGATTTAGTTTGAGGAGAGATGCTCTCAAAGATATTTATAGCCATTAATTACTTGCTCTTAAGGGCCTCCATTGACGTTATTCAAATACTAGATGATCCGTAAGATTCAAAATATGTTTTTATTTTATTTTACATGGTGGAATTGGTACCGCCACGAATCTGGGCAGGTTGTCCAGATTTTATGGCCACTACAGTATTTTGTGTTTTCCCCATTGGAAGCCACCACATAGATCTCTGCATAATCCACCCTTGTAACCACCATTCCATGTTCATTTTAAACATTTTACGCCGCTAAAAACACCTAGAAAGGGACAAGTGTTCAGTCCGAAGAAGCCCGAGATTTGAACCTTGGACCTCTGCCCCCGTTATGGGGTTTGGGGGAACCAATTGGTCTACACCTCAGACCCAAGATTCAAAATATGTTACATTCCACTCTTTAGTTGAAATTCACTCCCCTCTTCATTCTCTATGTCTAAAGTAAGGGATATCATAATAAAGGTCTACCCAAAATCACCCTTCTATTAATCCTCAAAGGTGACAAATTCATCTACAAAGAAGTTGCCTAATGGTCATTCATTTTCCATTTGCATTCATTCACATATGATCTTAAACATGTTTTTATCATTAACTTTGTTAATTATTACCTCCTTGTCACCTTGCTCTTTTTGTTGTTGTTAATTTTTAAATCAACAAAAGTTATAATACCCTAATTAGAAGATCCATTAAACACCTTAAAAATCATCATAACAATATCAGTGCAAGTCTTCTCTAACTTCCTTCAATATGCTATATTTCTAGTTCAACAATTGAAACACTAATATAAACTATCTTTGAATCCATATAAAAATTCTTCATAATTGTACAGGAGTGATTCATTCCAACAATCCCAATGACTAACTTAAAGAGATACCAAAATAAATCCAATCTCCATTATAGATCTTATAATATCATCTGCATGCCACTCACAACCAAATTCATCATATATTATTCATATTAACACCTCAACAACAATTTACATTATTATCACTTACTCCATTCAACTTTATATACTTCTTTTAGATTTACTATTGATTTTTAATCATGTCATGGCCCAACTTAACATATCATCATTATCACTTTTTCATTCGTCCTCCTAGTATTCAGTCCATATGTAGACTTAAGATATCATCACCATTATTTCTTCATTCTTTCCTCTTGACCCTTAGTCCACACGTGGACTATCTTTCCTCTTGACCTTTCTTTGTCTTCGCATTTTTTTTTATATATTATTATAATACTTTTAGTTAAATTCATTCAAATGCCACATAAAACTGAAGTGAAAAGGACATATCCGTACAACCTAGGGTTTCCAAGTCCATTAACAAACCATGTTATTATCTTGAACCTTCAAGAATAAATCACATTAGAAAGTATTAAAAATCCTTTTGGACGAATGAAAGGATTACAAGGAAATTGCTTTATTTTCCACAAGTAATCTTTTGACTAAATCTCTATAGCAATTACTTTATTACTCTATCCTTTTACTTTAAGCACATTTATTCCAGTCAATAAATTAAAAAGTATAACTATTGACCCATTGCTTCACATCAAAACTTTACTTCCTTTTGAATGGTATCGTCTCTACTAAGGAAAGGGACACTTCAGCTCGGTTTAACTAGCATGGTATGTTGATTATTGATGTTCGAACTCTTGTCAAAGTCAGTTTAATCCAATTTGATACCACTTTTTTAAATCATTGGTAGATTTTTTTTAAATAAGATGTAAAATATAATTATAGTCCCACCCCAAAAAATATAACACCAACCAAAAGGGATTGAAATATATAAAAATAAAAGAACATAACGCTAGTAAAAAAAAAAAAAAATGTAATTGAGTAATTTTGATTGGGACTTTAAAGGTTAAGTTGGGATTTTCTAATTATATAGTAAATATTTATATTTTAATTATTGAAGTATATTTTTTTTATATAAGGGAGTTGGTTACAGTCATATTATTTTTAGTAATTGACAAGCTCAAGGTTTAAATCATAGGGGTTGCTTTCAACAAGCCTATTTATCTCATTGTTGTTGACCTAGTATAAGAGAGAGACCATTGGTCGTTTGGGGTTCATACTGTAGTCGTTGGTCTAACACGGACTGAGAGGATTCAAATTAGACTACTACCTTTGCAAATTGGCATCTCCAATATTTGAACCCAGGTCTCTTCTTGGTAAGTGCCTGGCCAGAAAAATACTTACCAATCCACCTAGCTCTTGGAGGCTTTAACTATATATATTATATATATGTGCTACTTTTAATAAAGCTTATAAAAATGGAGGGATAAAGTGAGGTCTTTCAAGCTCCCAAGTTCTATTCTCTTGGCGAGAGATCTCTTCTTTCTTGAGGTTTTTTGCGATCTAGGGATGGTCTTTAGTCTCTCTTGGGGCTTCTTAGGAGATGTTCCCTTTTATTTTATTTTCCTTTCTGGCTCCTATGGTACTGGTTGGGATTGTGGATGTGGTCCTTGTTTTGATAAAATTTCATAGCATTTCTTTGGGTGACTAGGTTGCTTTTTGTTTATCTGTTTTGGGAGGCAGTTCAGTTGACTTTTTTCTCTACGATATTGGGTGACTTTTGGGGAGAGACTAGGTGCTTTCACAACAACCATGGAGAAGAGGGTTTTATGGTGGCCTTCTAGTCAAGCAGATGGTTTTGGAATATCTTCTATTTGCTTGGTGTGGGTGGTGATTCGATGGGGCTTTTTCTTTGCATTTTTTTTTGTCTTTGAGGGGAGACCAAGGGCTTTCATGATTGTTGTAGAGATAGGCTTTTAGTGACGACTTCCTAGTTAGGTTGTTTGGTTAGTGGTTGGGTGGTCTTCTATTTGTATGATGTGGATGGTGGTCTAGTGGGGCTTTTTCTCTACATCATTTTTTGTCTTTGAGGGGAGACCAAGGGCTTTCATGATTGTTGTAGAGATAGGTTTCTAGTGACGACTTCCTAGTTAGGTTGTTTGGTTAGTGGTTGGACGGTCTTTTATTTGTATGATGTGGGTGGTGGTCTAGTGGGGCTTTTTCTCTGCATTATTTTTTTTATCTTTGATGGCAGACCAAGGGCTTTCATGATTGTTGTAGAGATAGGCTTCTAGTGATGACTTCCTAGTTAGGTTGTTTGGTTAGTGGTTGGGCGGTCTTCTATTTCTATGATGTGGGTGGTGGTCTAGTGGGGATTTTTCTCTACATAATTTTTTGTCTTTGAGGGGAGACCAAGGGCTTTCATGATTGTTGTAGAGATAGGCTTCTAGTGACGACTTCCTAGTTAGGTTGTTTGGTTAGTGGTTGGATAATCTTCTATTTGTATGATGTGGGTGGTGGTCTAGTAGGGCTTTTTATCTGCATCATTTTTTTATCTTTGAGGACAGACCAAGGGTTTTTATGATAGTTGTAGATATAGGCTTCTAATGATAGCTTCCTAGTCAATCTATTTGGTTGGTGGTTGGGCGGTGTTCTATTTATCTGTTATGGGTGGTGGTCTTGGTGGCCCTTTTTTTTGCGGTGTTTTGTGGTCTTTGAAGGAAGACCATGCACTTCCTCGTTTGTTATAGAGGAAAGGGTATGTTGACGACTTCTCGATCAAGTAGCTTGGAGCAGTATTCAACTCGATTGATGTGGGAGGTAGTCCAGTTGACCTTAGTCTTTGCGATGCGTTCTCGATGTTTGTAGAGGAATAATTATGAGTATTACCTCATGATTAGGCTGCTTTCTAGGTTGGGGGTTGGAAGGTTTTATTTTCCTATGTTATGTGAAGTGATCTCGAAGGGCCTTTCCTTTGTTGTATTTTATGGTCTTTGGGAGGAGACCATATTATTTTATGATGACAGCAAGGGATAGGTTCTAACGATGATTGCCTGGTTAGACGGATCATGTAGGTGTTGGAATCACTTTGATGGTTTACATCTAGTTTGGACTTTTTTGTGGTTAGTCCATATGTTTTTTTTGCAAAGTGGTTGTTAAGGGGTCTTTTTTGCAAGTCTCTATGTTTCCATTCTTATTTTTTCTTACAAGAAATACTTTTCTATTTCTTTGGAAGTTGGTGTGTGTTTTAAAGAGTATATTCCATGTCAATTTAGGGTGTGGAAGACTTTCCAGCTTAGGTATTTTCCTCTTCCTAGTCTATGGAAAAATTTCTTGGGTAGGAAAAGGTTGTCTCAATTTTAAATCTATGAGCAGGAGTCTTTATTTTGCTTTAAAATAGAGAGTTTTTTATTTTGCTAGTGCTTGAGCAGATTTTTATACAAGTTTTTGGGCTGAAGTGGGAGACTTTCTTCCTAGTTTTCTTTCAGGTGATTTTCTTCTAAGGCAGTTCCAAATCTGGGCAATTTGAGAGTGGAAAGCCATTTTCATGCTTTTATCCAAGCAGTATTCTCCCTTCCCTTTGCAATTTTTCGATCCGTGGGACCTTCTAGTGCATGAAGTTTCTCCTAGGTAGATGACTTTGTTTTTCAAATTTAAATTTGAAAGCAGGAAACTCTATTTTAAATGTCCTTGACTTTTCTAAATCCCCATTGGTGGGTTTCCTACAGTAACATCTTTATGAAGGGCTTCTTGATCTATGGGACCGCCTAGATGAGAGTTTTCTCCTAGGTGGGAATCTATGAGACTTTTCTCTAGGGTGGGAATCTAATATTTAAATTTTAAATTTGAACAAGAATCTCTGTTTTAAACTTTAAAACAGAGAGATTTATTTTCGTGAGCGAAAATCTCTATTTTCAATTGTGTTGTGCCAGGTGAGAAATATTGTTAAATTTTTGGGGCCCATGTGCTTGTACTCATTTTTTCTCTTGGGAACTTTTTTCTAGGAGTCTCTCGAAGATTCTTTTGTAGAAGGTTCGGAGTTACTTTCAAAACCTATTCTTCCAACCAATATATATATATATATATATATATATATATATATATATATATATATATATATATATATATATATGATTTTTATGAAAGGTCAATAAAGATGATTTTTTTAAATAAATATAAAGTATAGATTTTAAGGTTTATAATTTAAATTGTATTTTATTATTAAAATTGATAATACGTGTGACCATAAGTCTTAACTTTTTGAGTCAAAATCTACTTTAGCAATATTGACTTTTGAATGACTACTAATTAAACTTTTTGCTAGTCAACTTAGCAATATTAACTTTTGAATCACTATTGATTTTATAATTAAATATTTTCTACAGTCAATTGATTGTTGAATTTGTGCTAGATGTGGATTTTATTTAAGTTCAAATTCTTATATTAATATTTTTTTTATGTTTAACCAAGAGGAGTAAATGTGTTGACCAAATATTATCTAGTTAACTATAACACATGTTGAATCACTACATATTAATACTACTGCAATTGTATACATTAGTTTAAATCCTAATTGATGTTACCTACGTGTATAAGTTTAGAGAAACCTTGATCAATATTTTTTGTATGCCATTGATTGGTTATCATGTTTAATTAAGGTTATTCACAAGAATAAGCTTTAAGAGGACTTAATGGAGGATAATTTGGTTGGTAATTTTGTACATGACTCAATTAATATTACTTGTGAGAAATTGTTATTGATATTATCAATCAATATTAATTGTAAATACATAAATTTAAGGATAAAATAATGTTACTCATGAGATATAAGTGGTTAAAAAACTCAATCAAGATTCCTTGGGAGGATTACTTGATTATTTGTAAATCATTGATTAGTTAAAGCTTAATTAAGGTTACTTATAAGTCTTTGTGTGACTAAGTTCTAGTTGAGGTTACTCATGGACCATTCATTAGTTAAGATTCAATCAAGTCTATGTGTGGGCTATCAAGTGATCAAGGTTACCATTTGGCCAATATAGTTATTCCAAGTGTTTATGTGTCCTTCAAATTAAACTTTAATTCATTTCATTATTGCTATTATCAACATTTAGGTTAGACAAAAAGTAGAATTTAGATGAAGATGCAAATAAATGAGCCATATATACTAATAAGATCATCTATATTTAAAGTACCTGATAATGATGTTCCTCCCTTCTGTAACTCCTGGGTATTAATTTCTAACTTAGCAAGTTTTTTAATAGATAATAGTATAGAAAAGATAGTTTTATCTTGTTGTTTATTCCTAGTAAGATGGATCATAATCAACATTACCATAAAATATAAATATATGTATTCAATAAGAGGCTACATAAAAAGGTGGTACATCATAATATGATACTAAATTTAAAGTTGCACTAACCAAAAGTTAATGACATTAACATTGGTAGAAACATACAACTAGAAAAATACAATGGAAGCAAAGATGTAAAATGAGATAAAAATTAATAACTAGAAATGTCCATACGTGCATATTTCATCATTATAATATCAATAAAGCATTAATTCTTAGAGTTAAAATCAATTTTAATACAAGAACTTATTGATATATCATAGTTGTGACTAAACTTCTAGAATTTTATGGTAATTGCAAAGCCTTCAACATACATGATAGTATAATAATTTAGCATAACACACTAGTACATCTATATTCCAAATGGTGAACATAACAATTATAAGCTTCATATGTCTCAACCAAAGTTTTGGCTTCTTATGATCTTGGCAAAAGTTTTTCTTTCTATGATCTTGGTAAAAGTTGGCTTCCTATGGCCATCTCAAAATTTTGGCTTTCTATGATCCTAGCAAATATTTGGCTTTTTGTGATCTTGTAAAAGGTTTGGATTTTTATGATATTAGCAAAAGTTTAGATGTATATGGTTGCAAGACATAGAGGGCATCGTTTTTTACAAGGGATTGAGACCCTTTCAAAACTAGTTCTTTATCCTAATTAAAAATAAATTTTACTTAAATAAAATATTTAGAAGGCTCAAATATTCTCAATATGAATTCATTGATGTAGTTCTCTAAGAATAATTAGAGCTGAAACTAATTCTCATTACTAGCACAAATACCTATCATATAACATGCACAAATTGATTATAAACTAGAAGAGGTTTAATAACATTGAAGTAATAATTATACCACATGTTCTACTCAAATGAACATGTGCTAGATCCTAAAAGCTATAAATTCTTAATTTTTGGTAGGAAAACTTTCTACTGTAAAACAAACAATTTTTTTAAAACAAGAGTTCATTTGTCAATGTGTAGAATAGACTTTACCTATGGATTTTTAATATTATTGCATATAATTTAGACTATACACTCCTCAAGGCTAACAAAATATTTTAAAAAATTCTTACAAAGAAACATATATAGTTTCAAAATCAGTATGATTGTTTTTGAAAAATATAAACTACAATGAAATCGTTTATAGTATCAATATGATCTAGAAAACATGATGTTATATTACATGTATACTAAACTAATATTTTGAACCATAGTAATTTATAGAAATGTAATATATCAATTTAAAAAACATCTCGCTAATCATGGTATAAAAATAAAACATGATAAATCAAAGAGGAGCTTCTACGTAGTTTAAGTCATCCAGGACCTTTGACATAATATCTTCTAACAAGACAACAATTAAAATTTTTTTATAATAGAAATATGTAACTACTCTAATTATGCTTACAAGTGTTGTATATGGATCCTTCAATAGTAACTTTTTAAATTATTGGAAATAAAAAATCATCATAAAATATGCTCTTGTGAATAAGATAGATATTTGATTCAACATTTCTAAAATACACATAGAAAATGTTTATCATAAGTAATATTAACACTAGAAGTTTATTTTCTAGTATTAGATTTTAGTGTTAAATTTTACCCATTCCAATGTCTCACACCACCCTCATTTGCATTCCTAATGTTTGTCATCCATCCTTGGTATTCTTAGGCACTTAGGACTTCAAACCTTGACTTTAATACCAAATGTAATGACCCCTTATGTATATCTCTTTGTACTTAATAGAAATATAAACCATGACCAGGGAAGCTAGATTATACTCATTATATATTTTTTTCAACAATGAGGATATTATTATTTCCAACACAAAAATATAATTTAACACACATTAATTATGTTATGAATACAAATTTGTTGCGATAAATTTTGCAATGATGTGATATATGTGTATACACAAAAAAATGACAAGAAATAGAGGTCTTCAGTTGCAAATAAACTCGTAATTATCCATAACTCTTGGATTTAGCTACATAATTACATTATGATGATATAGCATTCATAACATTTCCCCTTATTACATCAATGCTCAACCAAAGTACATATAAAAATTAAAATTAACATGTTAAAGATACTTTATAAAAATGTTTACACATTGATCTATAGTTGGACATAATTTAAGCTATATGTTATGTTCATGAAAATTTTCATGAATGAAATGATACTAAACTTCAATATGATTTGTGCACTCTTGAAAAAATATATTGTGAGCAAGTTTAAGAACTCCTTGATTATTACAATTTATGATTATAAGTTGCTTCTATTGAATGACCATTCTTGATAAAATATGAATTAACCATACACTTTAGAGGTAACTCCTCTTGTAGTGAAATATTCAACCTTGATAGAAGATTGAGTAATAGCATGTTGCTTCTTACTTTTCCAAGAGATAAAATTAGAATCTAAAAATAATACATATTGAAAAGTGGATTTTATATCATCAATGGACCCTACATAGTCCACATTTATAAAACCTATCAAGAAGAATTGACCATACTTCTACTCTAAATTTTACTTATTCATACCATGGAGATACTCAGTACCTAATTTTCTAAACCCTAAACCCTAAAACCTAAACCTAATATGCTACTTTTCAATGATACACCCTTGTTTCTTACATAAACCATAAAAGATAACTAAAAACATAGTTGATATTTGGTTGGTTATATGTTAGACAAATAAGAATCTAATTAATTGGTGATAGAGAATTATATTTACATTTGGGGATAGAATATTTTAAGATAATTACAACCCTATATCCAAAGGAATAGCCATAGGATTGCAATCTATCATCCAAAATTTCTCAAGCATTATCTTGTCATACTTCATCTATGACATGAAAACATTATTATTCATTTGTCATACCTCTAAGACAATATAATAATGCATAGGCCTAAGATCTATCATGTCAAACCTTCAACTCTTTCTTGGTCCCTTAAATAAATTTCAATAAACTTACAATGATGACAAATTCATTGACACACATAATTATGATCATGGCCTATCCTCATTATTGTTTAAAGAATAGATTCAGATCATAAGAACTTCAATGAAATCCTTGTCACAGAAGATGTTCATCGATATTCTTACACTAGGATTTGGGAGCCTGTATACCTTTCCCTCTTGACAAGATATGGCAAAAAAAATTGGTTTTATCATATAAATTTTGTTGAGGTCACCATTGAATAATACACTCTTCAACTCCATATGATGTAATTGCCATTTAAATTGAGATGTCATTGCAAATACCATTTGAATGATATTGATCTTTATTATTGATACAAACGTATCATCATAATAAATTCCTTTCTTTTGCATATTTCCCTTCACAACAAGCCTTATGTTCTACTTGTTAGTTCTCCAATCATCTATTTGATATTGAATACCCACTTAAAATCAATGGGTTTCTTTCCAGGTGGAAGATCAACAAGTTTCCATGTCTTGTTATTTAATAACATTTATATTTGACATCCATGGTATTCTTCCACAATTTTGACATGATATTTTTAAACCATTGATGGTTTAATATTTTAAATTATGCTCATAAGAGATAGGTAAACAATATTTTAATCTCTACTATGTGTTTTTAGTTCTATACTTGATGTGTCTAGAACTCTATCTAATTTTGTAGCACAAATTATACTAAGATAGCACTTGGACCTATGAGTGGTACTCAAAGTAGATGATACTAGTTGATCAACTCCAATAAGATCATATCCATAATAATTATCTAAAATACTCTCTTTGTAAGGCATCATCATTATTAGATGACAAAATAGATGCTTCATCTAGATCACATGGCCTAGAAAAGGACTACACCCATTCTTCTCATCAAATAGAACATCACAATTGATATACAACATCTTGGTTTTAGGGTACATGAGCCAATATATATTTGAATTAGAATATGCATAAATATTGTGCATCCAAACACTCAAATATATGATATTATCGGTTTGATTACCATCCATGTCTCCTTGGATGTGACACCATTCAATGTCATTGTAGGTGCATAGTTCAATAAATAAACCATTGTATGAATAATTCTTTTCCAAAATGTTGACTTCAATTTGGCATTGCTCAACATATTTTACACCATCTTCCAAATAGTACAATCATGCCTGTAGCACCCTAAAATTGGCACGGTTAAAACCTTAGTAAAAGATAAAAGATAAAAATTTAAATTTTAACCCCAAAACTGCCCCAAAACCGCTTGTTACCCGTTTCCCTCCTTTTTCATGCCATTTTTAGGATTTGTTTTGACCGTTGGACGATATCATCGCAGATCAGACGAAATCATCCCCGATCTGACGAATTCATCTGGAACAGAACGTCCAGACGATTTCGTCCCAAAATCGAATGTTCATAATTAGCTTCTGTTTCAATAGCCTCTCCAACTTGGGCAGAAGCGCGTCTGCGCAGTTGGAGATTTCCCCGTTGGAGATCTCCCAGATTGGGATGATCCCCAACCTCCTAGCCTCCCCCTAATCCTATATAAACTAGGATTTTTCTAGTTTATCCCCCCGATTCTGATTCCCCTGAACCCCTTAGCTGACGGATTTAGATCCTTATTCACTAGAGCATCCTCGTACTACTGTCTGTATTCTGCATTTTGCATTTTCTTGCAGGAACCCTACTATTTTTCAGCCGAAGCTAGTTCGGATCGTCGCAAACGATTCCAGACTATCTCGGACGATCCTGTCGAGGAGCGCAGATGATTTCGTACAATTGGAGGCGATCCTGACTGTAATCTAGATTGGGGGCAATCCGAGCCCAGAGTTTGCATCTTCTTAACTTTCCTGCATTTTTCCATTATAATTCTGCATTATCTTGGGTTATTATGTTTATGCATCTTGGAGTTCACCTCATCTAGTGTAAATGCATGATAAAATCAAAATACATTGTTAAGTTGATGCATTTCTTCTTTTATTTCTATTTGGATTTATCATTTAGGTAAATTTACCATTACTTCTATCATTTCCCTTCGCTTTTGGTACTTGCATATTTGGTATTTTGTATCTACTTTTGTGATTGCAGGTTTATGATAAATTCGTCTGACGAATTCATCAGATCCATGATGATCTCGTTTGATCTCAGATGACCGACTATGATCTGAGATGATTCTGTCTCCTTTCGGATGATTACGTACGAGTTGAGACGATCTGAACTGCTACAAGACTCAGAACCTTCATCAGACATCCGAAATCAGGTATGATCTGTCCTAATCTGCATATTCTCTGTGTTTAGCACCCATTTCTATTTTTTGTATCCATTTAAATCATTATTGGCATATAGAATAGTTTAGATTCATTTTGGCCAAACCTAGGAATTGAATGATTGAGTATAAAATGAACACATCAAACCCATTCCCAACCTAGGCATGGAAACTGCCACTCAAAAGTTTCCTGGTGAACCCACCATCCGTCGAAAATTCACCTTTATACTCCTCCCCCAAGAGGCGGGACCTTCAAAGGGCCTCTCAGTCCGAGGTATTGTCCCATCCTTCTCGCATCCCCCTTCTGGGCACGGATCCTATAGCCTGAGGGTAAGGATGCGAAAATTTTGGAGCGATACATTTTGGTGAACCCGACGTGAAAACTAAAAACCTTTTGAAAACAATCCAAAAAAAAAAACAAAAAAATAAATGCATTTAGAATCAAAGATTGCATGTCATATTTAGATGGTAGATTATAACAAAAGACGAGCCGTCACCATTAATGTTGAGAATCAATTAGCAGCTATAGAGATTAATTCTTTGCTTAGAGTAGCTCCAACATATAGAGTCCCACCTTTATGGGACGAGCTTAATAGGAGATTGAATCTCATTTCATCTAGAGCAACCGAACTTAGGCAAATCAAGAGGTTTGTCCTAGATAGAATCCTGGATCCCGATCAAGTGACTTTGTATCATGAGCTTCAGAGAGCTTGCCATAGGTGGTTAGCAGATAAAAGAGCCCTTGTGTCTTCTGAGTTGTATACCTTTGAGGAATACCTCGATAATGCAGCTGTAGTACATAAATTTTTGTCTCGTATAGAGGACCAAGAGGTCATTCTTACGGATAGACAAAGATGGAATAGAGTCCCCAGAGCTGTGTTATATCGAGAGTATTGCCATGAGATTTATTTTTACAAGACAGAATCTGAAACAGATAATATCACTATAGCACACTTTATCAAATTCCTGAAAAACCATTTCCAATTTGAAGAAGAGCATTTTATGACTCTTGATGAACTTGATCCTATCAATGACATTCATAAACTCTTTTTAGAAAACTAAGCTATTATTTTATTATTGTTATTTCTTGTATTTAGTGTGTTGTTTGTTGTCTTTATAAGCATAAAATAAAAATAAAAAAAACAAAAAAACAAAATCATAACAAAAAAATCAAAACATTTTATTTTTAAAGCATTATAGTAGGTATATAATTAAAATATATACCTCCCAGATCTGTTGCAAATATATCAATATATATTTGCTAAAATCTAAGATTTAGACATAATGACTAGACTCAGGAATGGAAAACAAATTGAGGTAGAAGAAGATTGGTTAAGGAAAACAGAAAACAACCCAGATGTCCTTCCTGAAGACCCAATTCAGGAAGAAGGAACTCTAGACCAACAAGAAGAAGAGTATGTTGATGCAAATGAACAAAGAGAAAATGTTAGGGAGGAAGAATCCTCATCTCCTAAAATATCTCCGAAGGAGTCATTACTTTTGAGAACATGGAACATTTCTGGAAGTTCCTCCATGATAATATGGGCACCCTTAATAGAGCAAGTTCATATGGACAAAGATCAAATTAGTGACACTCAAGCAACCCTAGAAGACATATATCACACACGCACTAATCCTTTGTCCTTCGTTGATCAAGAGAGTGATCAAGTTGGACCGTCCAATTTGGACATGGCTACTATAATCCAAAACACGCGACAACAACAGGTTACCCAACTACCTAGAGTGCCTGTTATTAAACCTAGGGTTATTCCCACACAAAAGAAACCTTCATTCACTGCTCTATTTCGCCAAGCTATTGATCAATATACCTCAAATCAACAAAAGCCTAAAACAAAACCAAATGTTAATTTCCAACAATCTGGGATACAACATAATGCTACCACAAATCTTCTTCATAATACTCTTCCTACCAACCATTTGCATAACAGCAATATAGCATCTAATCCTTATGTCCCGCCTTCCTACGCTCACAAATCCCATGCTCATGTACCACCGAACCAACATGGTGGGCAAACTGGTAATCTGGAAGCCATGGTGAAATAGTTAGCCTCCCGTATGGACCAAATAGATCCCTACCGTCCCTCGTACAATTATCGAGAGATGTGTAGTCAACCTCTAGATCCTATAGTTGTAGCACAACCATATCCTAAACACTTTCCCATGCCTGTCCTACCTATATACAAAGGAACCGAAGATCCCATAGAGCATCTTCGTATGTTTAGGATAGCATGTCATGATATATCACATGATGACTTGTTATTACTAAAAATGTTCCCGAAAAGTTTAGGAGGGATGGCATTGGAGTGGTATTATCAATTGCCCACTCATTCTTTGAGAAATTTCGAAGAGACCGCTGAGTCTTTTGTGCATCAATTTAGTGCCTATATTGAAAGGCATGTAACCATTAAAGATTTGTACAACCTAAAACAAGACAAAGATGAGTGTTTTGCTGACTTCTTAGCTCGATGGAGGCAAATTGATAGGAAAATTACACTTTGTGTTACCTTATCGAGAAATGTTGGATATTTTTATCAATAATTTACAAGAACAACTATCCTATGAATTATCAATCGCTACCTTGACCACCTTCGATCAAGCTATAGATTTAGCTCGAAGAGTGGAAGATGCTCTCATTAGAAGAGGGCAGCTCAAAAAGAAAGATGATGAGAAAACATCCAGAAATCAATATAAAAATAAACAAGTTGTGGGTGATGGAGTCACTGATAGCAGTAAACATTGCCAATGTTAATACTACGAAAACAACAGAGAAGTTCATATTGAAACCTCCCGATAAACCACCCCAAGAATTTACTAGGTTAAATCAACCTTTATCAACCATTCTCCCGCAACTATTAGCCCGAGGTTTGATTCAATTACCCAATATCCGGGAACCTGATCCAACTATACCCGGATATAGAGCTGATTTACATTGTGATTTCCATAGAGGACCTGGACATGCTACCAACTCTTGTAAATGGTTAAAACATAAAATACAAGATTTAATTGATAACAATGAGATGGAGGTGCAAGCCTTTCAACCTAAACAAAATCCTACTAATAATGCTCAAAAGAACACCCCTCAAAGTCGAATCGGAATGCCAATCAATCATTGGACATATTTCAACATCCTTTACCAAAGCATGGTAAAGAGGTGGCTAATCAAATTGAACATCATAATGTTCCCCCTCCTACCCGATATGTAGGAGCCATTAGTGGGCATTTACCTATTCACGATCTAGAAATATTTGACACAACTTTATCCATGGTTACGTCCAGACCCCTATATAATATTCAAACACCTGATCTTAGTGATGTAGAATCTGATACTGAAAGTGACATGGAAATCACCTCAAATCAATCGAATAGTTCTGAAAATGAATCAGATCCTATTCAACCCATCACAAATTCTATGGTTTCGAAAGAACCATTTCCTAGAAGAGTTACTACTCGACCCTCTTCTCATCAATTCCTTTCTAATGAACAAGCCATAAACGCTAGACCAAGACCCATTCATCATCCTCAAAATAATATTGTAGGTACCATCGAAGTCGTTACTCGACAACAGGCTCAAAACTCTCAACAGGATCAAACTCAGAACGATGGATCAGCTCCATTTGTTTTGAAAAATCCCAATAAAGGGAATCATATGCCTAATGTTCAACCTAAGCCTCCGTATAATATTAATGAACAATTATCCAATACTACAGCTAGAATTTCCCTTTTGGACCTTTTAAGATCTTCTCCTACCCATAGGGATGAATTAATGCTCACATTAAGCCAAATGATGGTACCACAAAATATTCAGCCTGAAGCCATGACCAATACTATCATAACTCGAGAAGTCGATTGTATTGACTTTCGAGATAGAGATATACCACAACATAGTTTACATAAGGATAACCCCTTATATATTACTGCCCTAATTGGGGATGTAGCCGTTAAACGCGTCTTGATTGATAATGGTTCATCTTTAAACATATGCACTTTTGACTTCTACCAAATATTTGGCTTTAGAAGTGACGAAATGAAAAGAACGGATATGATCATAAAAGCCTTTAATGACGAAACACAAGAAACGTGTGGAGTTATTACTATTCCCTTGCAAGTTGGTCCTAGGACCTTAGACACGACCGTGTTTATTGTACATTGCCCTGCATCATACAATATACTTTTGGGTCGCCCTTGGATTAACGCAATGCGAGCTGTCCCCTCAACTTTACATCAGTGTGTTAAATTCAAATTTAAAAACCAGTTGGTTACCATTCATGGTGACCCTAGACCCTTTGATATGTGTGCTTTGGCAGAACCGGTTGGAGTTCAATTTTGCCCTGCTCTGTCATCCACACATCCTAATTCTCATCAACCGTCTAAGCGTGTGAAACACTCACCCATAACATCACCTACTTTTTCCC
This sequence comes from Wollemia nobilis, assembly GCA_028583015.1. Taxonomy (NCBI): domain Eukaryota; kingdom Viridiplantae; phylum Streptophyta; class Pinopsida; order Araucariales; family Araucariaceae; genus Wollemia; species Wollemia nobilis. Next base: position 11,848,472 of record JAQPPZ010016869.1, on the reverse strand, counting down.
CATCAACTACACCTCTACATATAGCTCAACCATCTTCTGAACAAACCACATTAGGACCTCGAAAAGATCCCAGAACTACAACCAATGCTTCTTGTTTTACCCCTATAACTTCCATACCGATAGACTCATCCATCGATATCCCTATAACATCCCCATCCACTAGACATCCTTTCCACATCGAACGACCTAGGAAATGTTCCTTCTACCTCTTATGCTCTTACCGATGAACTCTTACCCGATTTATCTAAAATTCTTATATCAGAAGAAATCAACACTGCCATGCAAGCTTCCCTTATTTTAAATAAACTCCCACCCTCTCCTCGTACCTTGGGCCTCCCACAGCCTATGGGAAGTATTTACCAAGTCGGGAGTTGTGCTTTTATTTATAAGGGATATGATTGGGGAAGAATACCCAGAAACATCAAGACACATTGTGATGGATATGCTCGATGCTATTTTGCTAATGAGTATATTAAAGCTAAACCCATAATGCTTAAATTGGGCTATAAAGGGAAAGGTTTGGGACCTTCCCAAAATGGTATGAAGGAACCTATTGAGGTAGAACCGTGGCCTGCCCGATGCGGTGTGGGCCTATTTCCTAGTAAAGGTCAACCCTTCCCATTTGAGGAGGATGACCATCTTACATGTTATCAAGATTATCTGGATAAACAAGATTCTTTGCGTTCAAAGAATAATCCCTTTACCTCGTCATATGCTATCTCTCGCCTACCCTGAGATGATTGCCGAATCCGACGATGAGTTGGAAGGGGATATCTTCCATGATGTCTCCGTTGATGACTTGTTACATAACGAATTTTATTTTGATGGCTCTATACCTAGTATAGCCCAGCTTGAGGCCTCGACTCCTCAAGACGAATTATCCAAGCTAACCTTGGAAGAATTACAAGAATTGGGTGTTTCACCCACCCCACCTAATTTTGAGAGAGATTTACATATGGAAGTTGAAAACGGTATAAAAATTAACATTGGAACCGAACATAACCCTCACATAATCAATATTGGATCAGAATTAAGTCAAGAAAAACAAGATAAATACATTTCATTTCTTAAAGACTATGAAGATGTCTTTGCTTGGACATATGACGACATGCCAGGTCTGGACCCTTCTGTAGTTATGCATCATCTAGTAGTCCATCCAGATGCTAAACCTGTTAAACATAAACTTAGAAAAATGCATCCTAAAGTGGCCTTACTAGTCAAAGCAGAACTAGAAAAATTGTTGAAGGTCATTTTTATACAAGCCATTGATTATGTTGAATGGATCTCAAATGTAGTTCCAGTAACTAAGAAAGAAGCCACTAAAGTTAGGGTTTGTATAGACTTCAGAGATATTAATGTTGCCTGCCCTAAAGATGATTTTCCTCTTCCCAACATGGATCAAATCATTGATTTTATTGCTGGAAGTGGAATGATATCCCTAATGGATGGATTTTCTGGTTATAATCAGATCAGGATAGCTCCTGAAGATCAGGCTAAAACAACCTTTATTACCCCTTGGGGAACCTTTTGTTGGAAAGTAATGCCATTTGGTTTAAAGAATGCAGGTGCAACCTATCAACGAGCCATGACTTATATCTTTCACGATATGATGCATGATATTCTACATGATTATGTAGATGATATTATAGCTCGTTCCATCAAAGAAGATGATCATTTAAATGACTTGAGAAAAGTATTTGATCGGTTAAGGGAGTATCTTATCCGATTGAATCCAACCAAATGTATATTCGGAGTTAAGTCCGATAAATTATTGGGGGTTATCGTTTCTTTACGTGGCATTGAAATTGACCCTCTCAAGATCACGGCTATCACTGATATGCCCGCACCCACAAATATATCAGAATTACGAAGTTTACAAGGTAAGCTTCAAGCTATTCGCCGCTTCATTGATAAGTTGGCAGATAAAACCGGACCCTTTCTTAAACTTCTTAAGAAAGATGTCTCTTTTCATTGGGACGACAAATGTCAGGAAGCATTTGAACTCCTTAAGCAATATCTTCTTAAACCACCGGTGCTTTCCCCACCTAGATCTGATCGTCCATTTATTTTGTACATTTTTGCTTCCGATTTTGCCTTAGGAGCTATGTTAGCTCAACTTGACGATGAGAAGAAAGAACGTGCTAATTATTACATCAGCAGAACCTTGATCAGTTATGAAACTCGCTATACCATATTAGAGAAGTTATGTCTTGCAGTCGTATTTTCTACACAGAAACTATGACATTATATGCTCAGTCAAAAAACGTATGTTATTGCCAAATTCGACCCTTTGCGATATCTCATGAGTCGACCGTACTTATCTGGTCGCACAACCAAGTGGGTTCTTGCGCTAAGCGAGTTTGAACTCACGTTTATAGGACAAAAGTCTGTTAAAGGTCAAATCATAGCAGATCAATTAGTTGCTGCACCCTTAGAGTCTACCCATCCCCTCATCATTGAGTTTCTCGATGAATGCCTTAAATTAGAGGCAGACCATCCTAAACAATGGTCCCTATACTTTGATGGAGCCCGATGCATGAGTGGGGCTGGTGCGGGTATTATTTTAATATCTCCACAAAAACATCTTATACCTCTGTCCTTTAAATTAACGTTTGCTTGCACTAATAATACTATTGAATATGAGGCTCTAATCCTTGGATTACGAGCAGCTTTGGCCCTAAAAATTAAAAATTTGTTAGTTTTTGGTGATTCCCAACTTGTCATAAATCAAATCAATGATGTTTATCAGACCAGAGATGATAAATTACGCCCATATAAAACATATGTTTTGCAATTATTATCCTTATTTGATCAAGTTACTTTGGAAGCTATTCCTCGAACTAGCAATCGTGCGGCTGACGCTATGGCTGCAGCTGCATCTCTTTTGCCCTTGGAGTTAGATGATGAATATGCTACCATCATTATTCATCGACTCCAGGAACCCACTTCAAGAAAATCATGCTTAGAACCTTTGGATGTGTTTCTAATCAACGAAACTACTCCCGAACCATGGTACACTGATATATTTAATTTTCTGCAAAATGGGACCTTCCTTGATGGTTATACTAGCAACCAACGCTGATTATTACGTAGACGAGCAAGTCGCTTCGTAATTATTGGTAATACCTTGTATAGGAGATCTTTTGAAGGCATATTATTAAGATGTTTGAATCTAGAAGAATCTAGATCAGCTTTGAGTGAAGCCCACGATGGATCTTGTGGAGGACACTTTAGTGGTAACGCCATTGCTAAGAAGCTCCTTCGGATAGGATATTTTTGGCCTACCATGGAGAATGATGCACATGATTATGTGCGCCATTGCGACAAGTGCCAAAAACATGCTGACCTTGTCCATGCGCCTGCACAAGAGCTACAGGCTATTTCATCTCCTTGGCCCTTTTCAAAATGGGGCTTAGATATCATTGGGAAAATCAACCCTGTGTCATCTGATGGACACAAATTTATCATAACCGCTATGGAGTATTTTACAAAATGGGTTGAAGCTATGCCTTTAGCTTCTTGTACTGGAATCCAAGTTTCTAAGTTTATCTTCAATCAAATTATTTGTAGGTTCGGAATTCCTGCAAATCTCATCTCAGATAATGGAACTTGTTTCAAAAATAAAGATGTCAAAAAATTGTGTCAAAAATATAAAATTCAACATCGTTGGTCCACTCCCTATTATCCTTAGGGTAATGGCCAAGCAGAAGCATCTAATAAAACATTAATCAAAATTCTCAAAATACTGGTCAATAAATCTGGTCGAGATTGGCACATCCAATTATATCCTGCTTTGTGGGCCTATCGCACTAGTGTTCGCACCCCCATTGGAACTTCACCTTTCGTTTTGGTTTATGGCGCTGAAGCTATTTTTCCCTTTGAATTAGAAGTTCCTTCTTTGGCTCTACTACTTCAAGATACTGAAGTAGGGGATGAATATCATGTTGGCAGATTTAGTCAGCTGGAACTTTTAGATGAAAAGCGCATCAATGCTTTGGAGCATCTTCGTGCCTACCAAAACAAGCTTAAGAGAGCATATCTCAAGAAAGTTCATCATCGATCCTTAGCGATCGACGACCTTGTTTTAAAAGAAAATAAAAAAAATACTAATGCTACTAAAGACCTTAAAGGTAAATTCGAGCCCAACTGGCTTGGACCGTATATTATTACTGCTAAATTTGGATCGGGAGCATACAAATTATCTACCTTAGATGGTAAAGAACTTAAAGAACCTATGAACATTATGCATCTCAAATGCTACTATGCATAAAATTTGGCCATTTCATCATTGTATATATTTGTTTTGCACATTATTTCTTTTAGTCACTTATATATATAAAAAAAAAAAAACAATCACATTGTATTTCTTTCAATTCATCAATTAAAATCAAATACAAAAACATCAAAATTGTCAAAATCTTCAAAAACATCTTTTTCATACCTGTCAATTCTTGGAGTTTGCAGTTATATTTTCAATTATTTTGGATAAATGAACATTTATTTGGAATCCCGCACTATCACACTCACATGAATAAATATCTTGATTTTATTTAGTATGATTATTAATCTCTCTTATATCAAAGTCCACATTGGCATTAAATAAAGTTTTGAGCATAGAGAACTGATCTTGTTATTTACTTGAACCAAGTATATCTTTTCACATTAAAATGATTTCATTGCAAATTCAATATGATGCTACATAGTAGACGTGGTTTCTTGAGCGAAAAGTTTCCCCTGCTATCCTATCATGCACATGGTCTAGAATCTTTGAGAATTGACAAAAGGACAAGCTCACCCCTACCCGGAATAAAAATCCCTTGCTCTACAGCCAATCCGAGCAAGTATCCCTAGCATAGGAAGAAAAAGAAAAGTCAAAGAAAAATGAGAAAAAGAAAAATATCATTTTGTACCATCGCAACAATATTCCAAGCAAAAATACAAAAAGAAAAAAAAAAGAGAAAAAGAAAAGCAAAAGTGAAACGAAAAAGCAAAATGCAATAAAATCCCTTTCCCTACCCCTTGAAAAGAAAAGAAGGGTGAATGAGCTTGAATCCCTGGAATTCTCAATTATTCGAAAACTGTGAGGTAAGCCCCATAACAGGTGGTTTGTGCCCAACCCGCTTGGCCTTGGGTAATTCCTAGCGTGGTGATATGTCTGTCACATTAGCGACCTTCTTTTGTACAGACCTATGTCAGCTTATGGATCAGCTAGCTCTTGATAACCCGACTTACATAGTAGTCTGGTACGGTTATATGCATATAAATCATGGTTAAGGAACACTCATTTGGTTAAGGCAAATTGCTTGTATCAAATTATCTTGCTCAAAATTGGTGAATGAACAATACAATCGCACACACATTTGTATTTGAGAGATTTTGTATCATTATGATAAATCAAGATCGGTAATGAACTCACATTTGCACATGAGGATCCCTTATAAACCTACATTTGTTTTTGAGATAATTTAAAATATTTCTGTAATTCTTTTCGGAATAATTTTATCCTCTTATTTCAGAATTTTGTTTTGTATAAAAACAATTATATACATTGTTTCACAAAATCGCAAAACGATTTCAAACAACATGTTCATCAATTATTATTTTTTCTGTTTATCAAAAATCAAAAATATCAATCATGCAATAAAACTAAAAATATCAATTTCTTCTTTGGATTTCGCGATGATGGTATAAGTCTATACCTATAAATTCTATGCCTAGCGCAAACCATTGTTCTAATTTTATTTTCCCATCCATTTTAAAAAACACATATGGCTTACATCATTATGTTACACAATTGTGCTTCAAAACGAACGAACACTTATTCTATTTCATGTCATTATGTCAAACATTCCATTTTGCAACCATGGTATAATTTCTAAGGAATTATTCAAAAATTTATCACACTTAGGAATTTATGCCTAGCAAAAATCACTTTCTTAAATATATTTCATGCATAATATTTTTATGAAAAATCTGAAAACAAATCATCACCATCATCATTTTCATCATCACAACACCAAGTCTTAAGACAGTCTCTTAAGCACTCTTTTACTTTTAACAATATTTCTATACTAGGATTAGCTTGACGACCTAGCGAGCGGCGACTCCATGAAACGGTCTATAACAACGACAATGTCCTTTGAAATTATTGTTAGAAGTCCCTTTTATTTTTCATCAAATCACACCAAAACAACCAATTTATGCACATCAGATTATTTCATTTACAATTTTATGGCATGACATAACATTATAATTTATTTCCAATGACATAATTACATGAATCAACAATTCAAGCATCATACAACATATACACAAGTCATATCATCAAAAATACAATATATATATATCATCAATCAATTATGTACATCATCTGGATTGGTATGCCACAATCAAAACCCTGGCATACTCAATCCCCTCAAAAACAAATATATATATACATATATAATTAATGTACTCTATAGCTAGCTAGCCTCGAGAAGCCCTCGAGCTCTCAGCCTCATCTCCTCCCCCGCCCTGACATGGAGGAGGTGGTCCCATAGAGGTCCGTGTTGTGTCTCGGGTCCTCGTCATCGATCGTGAGGATGTCCTCGATGATCCCATCATGATCGGCTCTGCAATGGGGTCGGCAATGGTATCCTTTGCTCTCTGGGACCATCTTGATAGTACAACCCCTGGTAGAATGCAGTCTGAGCAATAGACCATGCCAGATCTCGAGTGCTCGCTCCTCCACCCTGAGCTCCGAGCCATGTAGCCTCATCCTGTAGTGTCTGCACCTAAGCCCGAAGGCGGGCAACCTCAGCCCGGAGAGCCACCGTCTCGCTGCTCTCCCCTACCTCAACACCCTTGCCCTTATCAGGCGATGGTGGTCTCTCCCCCTACTATGAAGGGAATCTCTCCTCCCTCCCCTGTCTCCTGTGGCCTCTGTGGAGCCTGACCCATCCGTTGGCATCTCTCCTATGGGGATCACCGTTGCTCTCTCCCATCGTGACCCCGCGTTGCCTCAATGGCAGCCTGGCACCGCCTCCCCATCCATCGCACAACCGCATGCATCGGACCCTATGCCCTCGTCATCCGAGGAGGGTGGATGCCTACGTACTAGGCATCATAGCCATCTGCAACCCTAACGTCATCACCATCCACTGGCTGGATGGGGGCATCATCCACATCTTGACTCTAGAATCATTGCATGTCTGGAGCCCCGCTCAATGTAGTACTATCTCGAATAGTCTGAGAGTACTCGTAATCCCTGAGAGAAGGGATCCCCTACTATAGACCGAACTATCATAGTACCCGATCATAGCGGTGGAGCTCTACCTCTCCCCGCTCCATCCTCAGCCAATAGACTCGCCTGATGCGAGCCAGCTCCTGCCCATCCTCTGCCCACCCGGGGTGCTCTCTCCATGGCCTCCAGGTGATCTGGTCTAGGATGAGGTCATCCAACAACCTTCGAGACATCGACAGATCTATCCACCATTGTGACCCTCTCTGTAGCCACCAATAGTAAACTCGGGGCCTCTCTCGGTCAACCCCTGTCAATGGGAGCCCTATCGGCCTCCGCACCACGATGTGCTCCCAACACCAAATCTGTAGCAACGATGTCAAGACCAGACATCGACCTCCCTTGTATACGACCCCATGTAGGATCCTATACAAGCGACATAGTACAAAGCTACCCCATGCAAATCTATACCCGTGGTCTCTCATGTCGCAAACTATATCTGAGAGCAGCCACGGTAATCTGCACCCGCTCTGGTGGCACAACAGTAAGCCACCTACCACTCCTGCCAAAACTTGAGTCAGCCTAGATGCCCCAGGCATCTACCTCAGAGACTCGATGTTCACTCTGCCCTTCTCCAGGGTGAAGCTCGGGTCTCCGATCAATCTCATCATCGCCTGGCCCTGATTGGCCATAGGCATCATGAGCCATCCCTGTATGGGGATCCTCATGATCCTCCATACGTCCTCTAGTGTGGGAGCCATCTCCCCTATCGGTAGCCAAAAATAGGATGACCCCGGATACCATCTCTCTGCTAGGGCTGTCAGAAGCCCTATGTCAGTCGGTACTTGTGGCATCTCTGCCACATGCTGTAGCCCGACCTGTGCTAGTTGGTCATGCTCTGCCTGGTCGAGAGCGGCCAAGTCATCTCTCAGCCCATCGTATTTCCATTCTCGGCTCTTTAGTAATCCCCTCTGCAAAACAAACAATAAACAACAAAATTTATTAATAACCAATCATTAAAATAAAATTAAAAACATTTTAATCAAGCTTAATTTCTTAACAAGATGATATCGTCCACCATTGGATTATATCATCCCAAATTGGGCAACATCATCCTTTGTTAGGATGAAATCATCTCTGATTTCGCAACTCGGGGATCGCCCCTTGTTGGACGAGATCGCCCCTAGTTCACCGATTTCGCCCTCAGACGAAATCGACGATCTAGAGACGATTTCGATGAAATAGGGACGATTTCGTCCCGACGTCGTCGACGGCCTAAAAATGGCCGCGATGCCCCAAACAATCAAAATTTAAATCCAAAAATTGCACAAAGCAAAATCAAACCTAATCTATTAGGATTAGATCCTTACCCGTAGCCCGCGTCGGACCTCTGTCGCTCTGTGCGCTGTCTCCACCATTTTTTGTCTGCAGAGCTCTAAAACCAGTAAAAATGAATAGTAAAAAAATGAATTAGGGTTTTCCCTATTTTTCTTAATTTTATTCAAAACCAACAACATTTTAAAATTTTGCTTTTTCGCGTTTTTACCTCAAACGTTCGATTTGGGTAAAAACACGGAGGGGGCACCATAGTCAGCATTCGTACGATTCGACGAAGAATCGTCGTCTAAAAAATTGAGTACATTTTTGCTTTCTCGTAAAAACGGGAAAAACTCGTCTTTAACGCATTTTCTTCAAAAAATTCGCTAAAGAGGGGGCAAAATGTAGCACCCTAAAATTGGCACGGTTAAAACCTTAGTAAAATATAAAAGATAAAAATTTAAATTTTAACCCCAAAACCGCCCAAAATCGCTTGTTACCCGTTTCCCTCCTTTTTCTGCCATTTTTAGGATTTGTTTTGACCGTTGGACGATATCGTCGTAGATCAGACGAAATCATCCCCGATCTGACGAATTCGTCTGGAACAGAACGTCCAGACGATTTCGTCCCAAAATCGAATGTTCATAATTAGCTTCTGTTTCAATAGCCTCTCCAACTTGGGCAGAAGCGCGTCTGTGCAGTTGGAGATTTCCCTGTTGGAGATCTCCCAGATTGGGATGATCCCCAACCTCCTAGCCTCCCCTAATCCTATATAAACTAGGATTTTTCTAGTTTATCCCCCTGATTCTGATTCCCCTGAACCCCTTAGCTGATGGATTTAGATCCTTATTCACTAGAGCATCCTCGTACTACTGTCTGTATTCTGCATTTTGCATTTTCTTGCAGGAACCCTACTATTTTTCAGCCGAAGCTAGTTCGGATCATCGCAAACGATTCCAGACTATCTCGGATGATCCTGTCGAGGAGCGCAGATGATTTCGTACAATTGGAGGTGATCTTGACTGTAATCTAGATTGGGGGCAATCCGAGCCCATAGTTTGCATCTTCTTAACTTTCTTGCATTTTTCCATTATAATTCTGCATTATCTTGGGTTATTATGTTTATGCATCTTGGAGTTCACCTCATCTAGTGTAAATGCATGATAAAATCAAAATACATTGTTAAGTTGATGCATTTCTTCTTTGATTTCTATTTGGATTTATCATTTAGGTAAATTTACCATTACTTCTATCATTTCCCTTTGCTTTTGTAGTTGCATATTTGGTATTTTGTATCTATTTTTGTGATTGCAGGTTTCTGACGAATTCGTCTGACGAATTCGTCAGATCCCAGACGATCATGTCTGATCTCAGATGACCGACTGTGATCCAAGATGATTCTGTCTCCTTTCGGATGATTACGTACGATTTGAGACGATCTGAATCGCTACAAGACTCAGAACCTTCATCGGACATCCGAAATCGGTATGATCTGTCCTAATCTGCATATTCTCTGTGTTTAGCACCCATTTCTATTTTTTGTATCCATTTAAATCATTATTGGCATATAGAATAGTTTAGATTCATTTTGGCCAAACCTAGGAATTGAATGATTGAGTATAAAACGAACACATCAAACCCATTCCCAACCTAGGCGTGGAAACTGCCACTCAAAAGTTTCCTGGTGAACCCACCATCCATCGAAAATTCACCTTTATACTCCTCCCCCGAGAGGCGGGACCTTCAAAGGGCCTCTCAGTCCGAGGTATTGTCCCATCCTTCTCGCATCCCCCTTCTGGGCGCGGATCCTATAGCCTGAGGGTAAGGATGCAAAAATTTTGGAGCGATACAATGCCCCTCTATTAATCCATTTCATTAAGGTGTATAAGTACTTGTCAACTATCATTGAGTGCCATTGTTTTTTAAAAATGTAGAAAACTTATTAGTAGTATAATCTCCTTATTCAATCTGAGTTGAGAACTTGGATATGATGACCAGTAAAATGTTTTACACAATATTTAAATATTGGAAAAAATATGTCTCCATCCTTCACCTTTAGTAAATACACCCACATTCATTGTGTATAATCATTAAAAAAAAACTAAAAATATCAACAACCACTAAAACTCAAATCGATGGGTCTACACGAGTTTAATATGCACTAAGGCAAGTGGATTAGTCACTCTATGATTTCTAGATCTAAATGAGACTTGATGTTAATTTTCTTCCAAGAAACTTATACAAACATCATGAGGCTTCATTCATGAGGGAAGATATTTCATCATGGCATCATTGATAAGTTCTTTTAGGTAGCTAAAACTAAGATGTCTAAATCACCTATGCCAAAGTGTGGTACCTTCATCCTTCTTTGTTGCCAAATATTGGTGATCTCGTAATACAATTACAAGTTGAAACATATTGCCTATGCCTATAGTAGGGGCAATAATTTTCGAACCCTAGTATTTGTCTCAAATGATACAAAGTTTCTTATCACATGTTATATAAACTTCAACTTTCAAATTATGATCTAGTAGTTGATTCAGACTGAGTATTTATTCATAAGGTCATACACATAAAGAACTTCAGTCATGAGATAAATATGTAAACCAATATGTAGAGAGATATCATCAATACCAACAATGGTGTATGTTAAATTGACCAAGAGTAATCTACCCAAGGTATGAACAATGGTCAAGGAACACAAACCATTCCTTAGGGCCTATCATATGTTTGGTAGCCCTTGAATTGACATACCAAACTAGGCTACATTTTGCAATTCCATTAGGATCTTGGGTGGAAAACATATAGTCTTCTTCTTCTTTGTCAAAATTTTTGTCCTATACTACATTGTCATTTTAACATTGAGATGAATTTGTACTTTGTTATTGAGGACTCTTCTACTTGTCTTATGTATTATTCTAGTTCTTATTTGAAGAACCTTATGAGAGCATTGCTTACAATTCTTAAGTATATATCCTAGTTTTTGATAAATAAAACACATGATATTAAGACATGAAAATTTCCCTTGTCCTTGTTGTTGTTGATTATGCCCTTTGTATTTCTTCTATTTTTTGTGCTTTTTAGAGGGACAACCACCTTTATTCAACTTCAATATTAATGCTTGAATTTTTTGTACATTTTCTAGATGCATTTCTCCATAATATAACCTTAAAAAGGTGACTCTTACAATACTTTACTATTACAATACTCGCATATCCAAGAGTTGCAACCTTTTCTATTCCATACATAATATAAACCTCTCATGTCCTTTTGGTAACTAATCTTGCCACTTGTATACATGACACTTGACTCTCTATTTACATGCACACTTAACTATATGACACTTGCACACTTAACTAGATGACACTTGCACACTTCTACATGCACACCTAATACATGACACGTGCACTTTCTCATATTCCATACACACTTAATTACATGATACTTGTGCACGTTCTCATATTACACGCTCACATAATTACATGACAGTTGTGCATACCCTACACATAGACACTTACATAAAAGGGAAATATAAATCATATTTCTACACTATAGACTCAAACCATATTCTAATAATTACATTGTACCATGGGGGTACATTATTATGTACCAAATAATGTAAAATTCTCCAATAGTTATTAATATTCACTTGTTAGATAGGATCTATTGTATCTCTTTGTATGACACCAGATAAAACTTCCCATAGTTCCTCAAACTTAAGGTGAATTTTCAACTTCATCTTCAATGCAAAATATTTGTCCCCTTTCAATAGCTACAAACTAGGTAAAATCTTTTTTGGAAAACTAATATCCATTTTTATCTTCGCAATACTAATAAAATTAGATTTTATTGGATCAAATATTGAAAAGAGATTTCCAAAAAGTACATATGCCTATGCTTGTAAAAATAAATGGGGGTCTTAAATTGTGAAAAAATATTTTTCACCTGGCATACAACTCAATCTCCTTCCAAATCACACTTCAATTTATTTGACAAGAATATCCTAGTCAATGGTCAAAAGAGAGGAATGTTCAATACACTTTCCTTTTTTCACTTTACTTGGTAAGAGGAGGTGTTAAGTATCAAATGACCAAAAGGGAACTCACTCATGCATATGGGATAAATGTATTTTATTCCAAATAAAATCATGTTATTTGAACACGATATGTCAACCTACAAAATAATGACATCACATCATAATGCATCTATGTCATTATTTGCTATTCATTAAATGGACTAGTTTGAAGGTACTTTAGGCTTGTAAGAACATTGGTTTTATGATTTGAAATTATTTTCATGTCTCTACGTTACTTTAGAAAGTGTTTTTTTTTTCTTTTGCATCTTCTTTTAAAATTTGGGATGGTTCCCTTCACTTGGGACAACCTGTTCATTGTTGATGTCTCACTAAATGCTCAGGTTATTTTTTTGTCCTACTTCACTTTTCTTGTCAACCCTTAATGAGAGGCATACCTAACTAAAATTATTAAATGTCTATCACACAATCAATAATTTTAGTGCACCTATCAAATGTTTGTGCCTCCCCTCACAATAGTATTCAAGGCCAACATTATCCTTCAATGCATCTTCTTGAATTAGATTGAAAGTCACTCTCATGTAATGAAGATGTCACAACCTCTCTTACAATCTTGAATAAGTAGCAATACATTGTATCAAAATATACAAATACTCTTATCCAGTAGTATGACCCTCTCTAGATGACATAAAATATTATTAGATGATACATCAATAGTCAAGACTACCTTGGCTTGCCATTCAAATGTGTATTTTATCCTTATATATATCACATATTGCTTCAATATGGCCCACCATACTTCACCTTGATGGCCCATAACATTACATATGCCACCCTCATAAATAGCATGGACGATCCTTTGTAGATAACATGTTTAGATGATACTTAGATTTTTTTATACATATAGATTTTAGATGAAAAAAAACTCCATATTATATGACCCTATGTTAGAGGGTTTTTTGACTTTGTTATGATCCTTATGTTGGCCTTTCGACAAACCTATATTAGAGGAATTTTTAACTTTGATAGACCCTTATGTTAGCCTTTGGATGAACCTACATGGGCTCTATAGGACCTTATATGGGATTTAGAGGGTCCTTACAACTTTCTTGAATGTTATTTACACTTTTATATGACCTAAATTTATTTTTATTTAATGGATATGGGTCATTAATATGACATGTTCAACTCTTACTTGAAAATCCTTAAAAGTGCTTCAACTATTTTATTCAGGACAACACTCATCCTTACTAAATGGTGCTTAATACTTGATATTGAAGATGCTTGTAGACTCCTTCATTTACTTGCAAGACACATTTATAAACTCAATTATTTATCTATGGTTCAAACTAGATAACTTATTATAACCTATCCTATATTGTCTAAAAACAACTATGCAAATTTATGCATTGAGTTCAACTCAAATGCATTACCAATTAAATTCAATCCTAAAATTAAAATAAAAAATAAGAAAAAAAAATGATCTCTTCTACAAATAATTTGGTAAGGTCTCCTCCACACATGAACTCAATGATTATTGGGTTGCTTCTTAGATTGGACAAGAATTTTTCACCTCCTATCTATAAGTCTTGGTTAGGACAGGATAAATGCAAAATTTGAAAGGTGTCTCTACTCTACAAAGTTTGTCTTACCTTCACAATGTTGAAGCTTTCATACCAAATGTTATGAATGCATATTAGTTTCAAATAATTTTGTAATGATGTGATAAATGTGTATGTATAAATGAGAAGCAATAATGGAGAGGTCTCTAGTTACAACTAAATTTGTAATTGCTCATAATTCTTGAACTTAACTACATAATTACATCATGATGACATAATATTCATAATAAAATTATTATAGTTCTATCCTATGAACATATAATAGACTTTGAAAGTGGGTGATCTAATGCCAAACCTATCATTGGGTTATGCCCCACCCCTTCCTTATGCCCTTTGCATGAGGTTGTCAAACCCACTTAGCCCAATATCTTTTTTTTTTTAAATAGGTATACACAACGGTCTTCACTTCTAAACATAGAAGTGGAATCTATCCTCAACATGCACATGCCCATGGTTATAGGTTTTATAAAATCTATGATGCCCCCACAAAATCCTATGAACCCAACACCTTATAAGGAACAAAGTCGCAGTTCTATTTTAACGATAAATAGAAAATGACTCATAACATCATCTCTCCAAGATGGATTGGAATAGTCAATATAGTCATGCACTACCTAACCATAGTCTCATACAATCATTAGATAAAATAGGAAAAAAATAATTGAGGTATTAAGCTACCATAAGGGCTCAAATCCCTTTCTACCAATATTTGACCCACCTAGTTACACCTATAGGGACACCCTTCTTTGAATTTAGCTAACCTATCAAAATAATAATCTTTTTCTCAAACCATAAAAATGGAATCCGCTCACATATGGGTCCTTTCAACTCCGTTTTTAATAACAAATAAAAAATCCAAGTAGGGAATACCATAGAAATTAGTATGTACCACCAAGTATAGAATTTAACTCTCCTAGTTTAATTTCTTTTCTCATCCTAGGATTGACCATTCTAATTAACATACATAGAAGGAAAATGGACTTGGGACACTAACTTCAGTCACACTTAATAATGGTAGACTTATTGAATCTTATCTTCGTTACAATAATTCTCATTCTTATCCTATAGTTTTCCATTACAATAATTCTCCTTCTCCTATAGTTATCCAATGTATCAATTCATGTCCTATATCTCTTACTCTCTTTCTTCCAACTAGCAGTGAATGATCCCAACTTTTGTTTCTCTTCCATACTATACAAATATTTTATAACTAAGATAGAGATCCCTCATGTGTTCCTTTGAATTTCTCTTTAGAAAGGGGAAGAGGGACATCACTAATCTTATCTTAACAAATCTAAAATTTCTAATTTAAGTAACTTTTGAAATACCGCTAGTTTAATAACTAGATCATGGGCACAATTAACTAATTATACATCTAATGTCACCAGTCAAATTAAAAAGAGCCTATGCATGACCATGATATGGTTCCTATAATTAGTTATAATACTTCACAAATTATTTATAATATTATTTCTTTACTTCCCTGATTAAAATATATGAGATATATCAAAACAACCATGTAACATTATTATCCATAATATAATTCAAGTATGCATATTGCAATAAAGATATATCATATAGAAAGTAAAGAAATATAAATGATCATATCAAAACTATGGTAATCTTCAATAAACATCTAAATCCTAGATCAAGAGAATATATTTATGGCCCAAGGATGGACAAATGAGACAAGACATTGAGAACCCATCCATTAAATGTGTCTAACTATTGCAACAATGTTTAAGATTCAAAATATGTTCCATACCGCTCTTCAATATAAATTCTCGATTCTCATCTTCCTTTTCATGTCTAATATAGGGGATATCATGTAAATATCAACACAAAATATTAGAACGAATAGGGTGTTGGATAAGTTTTATTAATTAAAAATGTTCTTAATACAATCAGGTTTAGTTCACGTAACTAACCACAACCAAATCACATATGTGGGTGTAATGGATAACCCATTACTATCATGACTATAGTGAAGGTGACCTAAAATGCATTTAGAAAGCATGTCCACATTATTAATTTATACTTGTACTAATAATGTAATAAATTTCTAACAAAAATCATCCTTCTCATAATACTCAAAGGTGATAAGGTCATCCACAAAGGACTTTTCCTCTAGCCACTCATTTACCATTTGCATATGCATATAAGCTTGAATGTGGTTTATCCTTTGCTTTATTAATATTACTCCCTCCCTTATTGTCTTGATCCATATCCAATTGTTTATCTTCAAATCAACAATGATTAAGTTCTCCCACTTCAAAGATCCATAAAGCCCCTTAAAGGCCATCATAGGGATACCAATCCAATTCCCCTTCATTTTTCTTCACTATGCTATATTTTGAGCTCAACAATAGAGATACTAATATAAATTATCTTTGGTTCCATGTAAAACTTCTCTATGATTAGGTAAGAGGTTTTGTATTAATAATCACAAGGGTTGCCTCCCATTGTTCACAACATTGTATCTCTCTCTTGGTTGTGTTTATGTTCTTTTATCTTCCTCCTATTGCAAACTTATCTCTCCATAGGTTTATTTTGTCTCTAATTTCTATAATGACTTTAAAGGATTAGCATATCCAATCATATCCATGATTGAGTTTGAGAAGAGATGCTCTCAAAGATATTTATAGTCATCAATTGCTTTCTCTTAAGGTCATCCATTAAAGCTATTCAAATATTAAACGACCTTTAAGATTCAAAATATGTTCCATTCCACTCTCTAGTGCAAATTAACTCTCCTCTTCCTTCTCTATATTTAAAGTAAGGCATGTCATGGTAAGGGTCTACCCAAAATCACCCTTCTTATAATCCTCAAAGGTGATAAAGTCATTTACAAAGGAGTTGCCTAATATCCATTCATTTCCCATTTGCATTCATGCACCTATGGTCTTGAATACGGTTTCAACATTAGCTTTGTTAATATCATTCCCTCCCTTTTCACCTTGCTCTTTCTCTAATTCTCAATCTCTAAATCAACAAAAATTAAGATCTCCTAATTGGAAGATCCATTAAGCACCTTAAAAATCATCATAAGAATATCAGTGCAAGTTTCCTCAAACTTCCTTTGATATGCCATATTTCCAACTCAACAATTAAGACACTAATATAAGTTATCTTTGGGCCCGTGTGGAAATTCTCCATGATTGTGCAAGAGTTATTCATTCCGACAATCACAATAATTACTTGAAGGGGATATCAAAATACGTTTGATCTCCATCATAAATCTCATAATGTCATCTCCATGTCACTCAAAATTACACATATTAATGACTCAATAACAATTAATATTGTTATCACTTATTCCATTTAACTTTGTATACTACTTCTAAATTTACTAGTTTTTTTTATTGTACTATGTCTCAACACATCATCACCATCACTTCTTTATTTCTCCCTCTACTATTCAATCCACGTGTAATATCATCGTAATCACTTCTTCATTCCTTCTTCTAGCACTTAATCCACATGTAGAGGGTCATCATTTTTTATCTTCACATTTTTCTTTTTTATATATTATTATAATACTTGTAGTAGGTTTAATTAGATTCATTCAACATTACATTAAGTGAAAAGGACATGTCCATGCAACCTAGGGTTTTCAAAGTCCATTAACAAACCATATTATCATCTTGAACTTTCAAAGAATAAATCACATTAAAAATATATTAAAAATCCTTTTGAACAAATGAAAGGTCTACAAGAAAATTGCTCTATTTTCCACATGTAATCTTTGACAAAATGTCTATGGCGATTACTTCAAGCTCAGGCCATTAAAGTGAATGGTTATCATCTTTATGTTGAAATGGAACGCAGTGACATCAAGGAAAATTTCTTGGTTTATTCTTTACTTCAAACACATTTATTCTGGTCAATAAATTAAAAAGTATAACACCATTGACCCGTTGCTACTTCACATCAAAACTTTATTCTCCAAATTGTTCCTTGTGATGGAATACATGCGCCCTTTTGAATGGAATCGTGTCTAATAAGGAAGGCGACACTAATTGTATGTTGATGATCGAGGTTCGAACTCTTGTCGAGCTCAACTTTATTGAATATGATATAAAAACAATTAAATTATTAATATTTTTTAATTAGAATTTAGTTTTTTTTTAATATTTAATATTAAGATTTAAGGGATTAAAGTTTTAAATTTTAATTTAATTCAAAAATATTTAAATAATATATAAATAATTATTAAATTTATTTTAACTTTTTGTTATGTATAATTATATATACGTACCCACCTCCTCACACATTTACTTAGGTTGTGGTTTGAACCTTAGACTTTTCAAAAAAAAAACTAAAACACTATCCCTTATTTTAAAATTTTAAATAAATCTGTTTATAAATTTAAATGAATTAAAATATTTTTTTTAGAATCACTTTAAAAATTATATATAACTACAATTATAATTAATTTAAAATTATATATTTGGTTAGTGTGAAAAACTTCCTTCTAATCATGATTTTTTGTAAAGTCCAGAGCTATGCTTATCAATAGGAAATTTAACACACACCTACCCCTCACCCACTTATCCAGGTTTAAACCTTAAACCTCTAAAATTGTATTTTTAAAGAATACTATAATGTTTTTTTTTGTCGACTTTAATGGTTGGTTGATGCTACGTTTTTTTTTTTTTAATAAATGTGGAGGGACTTCGTTTCAATGCGGTAACATTGGTAGTCACTTTAAAGGTTAAGTTTTAAGTTGGGCTTTTGGAACATAAAGTATAGTGATTTATAATTCAACTATTATTATTATTTTAATGTTTTTATTTCACTGAAGTACTTTGGTCTGCATTTGAAAGGTTAAGTTGGGTCTTTCAAAATATTTTTAGTATAGAATATCATCAAAAGTAAATAAAGATAAAAAACATTTAAATAATATAAAATATAGATTTAAAGTTTTATAATTTAGATTGTATTTTTTAATTAAATAAAAGAAAGGTTTTGAAAGGGTTTTCTAACCTTTTAAAGCATTAGTATTTAAGGAGAAACCAATAAAAACTAAATAGGATAAAACTTACCGAGAGAATCAAGAAGTCAAGCTCCAGCTAATAACAAGAAATAATAAATCTAAACAAAACAAGACAAAATCTTAAAGAAGGCGGAGATCTAGGAGATCCGTGAGAACCAAGAGAATTATAAGACATAAATCCCACCTAAGAAGCCTCCAAAAGAACATGATATAAATTGAAAAGCAAGGATAGGAGCAAGAACTCCAAAAGAAGTGATTTTCGTCTAAGCAAAAGCCAAGAGAAACGAACCGTGATTCATCGTCAAAGGGGTAGATTCAAAATTGAAACAATGGTGCAAGGGCATTAAACAAAACATCAATTGAAACTTAGAAATTGCAACCTAAGAACTGAAGCAAAATTTTAAATGGTTGAAAGGCACCAAAAGAAAATTCACTAATAACTGGATAATAGGATCCCTGAGCAAGAAACTATAAAAATATATCCCAAACTATATTAGCACTTAAAACATGAGTCTCACCAAATGTGTACCAGGAAATCCCAAGGGGAAAACATGAACTTTTACAAAAAAATCTTTTCATCTACACACACGGGCAGTAGATCCATTCATCCTCTTGAGGACACCACCCCAATAGATGAGGACTATCTAGACCTCTTTCTTTTCTTGCTCCATCTAAAATTTTACTTCTTTTTAATTCAAAATTCAAATTTGAGATTTTCCTGTCCAAACCTGAGAGCATGAGATCAAGCCTAGAATCCATCTTAGCACTAATTTCTTGCATCAAATACACAAGATCAAACCTGCAAGTAGCAATAAATCACCCACTGACTAGTAAGCAATAAGAAAATATCTTGCTTTAGTATTAAATATTTGGATTAGGGATGCCACCAATCTCTATTTTGTAAGGTCATTCAAACCTCTTATGTTCGAAGATAGGAGCTTCATTTACGAGAATTGGCAAAGGGTTTATTTCCACCCCCGAGATAGTGAGGAGATTGAAAAATGTATGAGGTAATCTTCAATTATTTTTTTCTAAGCATTCTACCCTCTTCCTGACCAAACAACAACTGAGTACCATTAGCTATTTCAGCTTTTGTTTCCTTTTTCTTGAGGTCCTTATTTGAAGGTTTCCTCGACTTATGCTCCACCCCCACATCAATTGTTTTTCTTATAACTACGAGTTTTATGTCTTGGGGATACCTTTCCCAACTTAGAGGTCCTATTTTGAGCCCCTAAAAGATCCATAAGATACTCCTCAAGGTTGGAGGTTAAGTCAATACCTAACTTAGTTTAGAACTCTAGATCTGTGTCTAGATGCTCAAAGTGGTTTGCTCATTCAACAAAGGCAAGAGAGGATGGGAACTAACCTAAGGGGAGCAGTTTTGACCCCTAGCTTTGACGACGGGAGAATCTCTAAGTCTTAGAGCAAGGGATTGAGATTGATTGCAGTAACCTCCTATGCCTTAAGCCCTTCTGCAACCTCCTCACCTCTTTGAGAAGGCATCATAGTAATACTAGCTCCCTGACTCCTTGAGCAGAGGGTCTAACTTCCTTTTTGAAAAAGGGATTCTAGGAAGGTTTGCATTTAGGGTTAACCTTAGACCAATATTTATTACCCTTATTGCAGAAATATGATCAATTTTTGTAAATGATAGCCTACGTCCAAGAGCCTCAAGATTAGCTCAATGGACGACATAAGATCTACCTCCAAGTCAACATTAATGCACATTCACATAAAAACTAATCTTGATTTGACCCTCATGGGAGGGTCTATCATAATAATATTGCCCATCACTTTAGAGATACCCCTCAGGATATCATCATGCCAATAGTGAAAAATAAGGCTAGGGAGCCTAACCCAAAGGGGTGCAGAGTTTATTTTATGAAAATATGAGTTAAAATAAGTATTTCAATGCTTAAGGAGGAGATCCCTTTTTCCATAAAACCATGGGCCACCACTCAAAAAGTGCCTCGAGTCTTCCTCACATTTTAGCTTGAACATGAAGAAGGCTTTTGGAAGAGCCACTATCTCTAGCTAACCTAGGGGTCTCCATTTGGAGAGAGCCTACCTTTTGACTGCATCTAAAATTGGTTGCACACCCAGAAAATTACCCACCAAGTTGAAATAATCGCGGTCCATTATAAGCTTCAGAAGGTCATCAATGACACAAAGCTTATTCTGGTCTAGAGATAAATTGAATAGAAATTATAACTTATGATTGCCTAAAAAATTAGAGACCACTACTAGAAAAAAGTTGCACACTTGGATTTTGGAAATCTACCAAAGGGTTCACACCAATGGAACCACCCCTCAAACTGCATGAACCACCAAGCTCCACCTTCTCAAGGACCTTATCCCCAAGGGAAATTGGTTCTTCCGAGCTTCCCAAAAAAGGACCCAAACTAGGTCTAAGGTATACCAAAGTTGAAACCTCAAGGCAATCAAGCACTTTATGACTAGGGATCTTGATCCCAGGGAGATTGATTTCCTAACTCCCTAGAAAGACACCACAAGGATCTCCAGCAAGGTCTTCCCAGCAACTCCATTCCTTGGTAGGGCTAGTTTCATCCCAAAACCATTTATTCTAGACTCTTCAATAAATATAGGTAGGGAATAAAAGTTCAAATTCAATTCAAGGGAGTGCCTCTCCCACCTAGTAACCTCACCCTCCCATGCCCTCTTGGACTTCCTCTTCCTCTTAATAACCTTGCATCTCCTTGAGCCATATCCAATTTAGATTGCATTTTATTAAAATTTTATAAATTAACTTTGCATGTTATATAATATGAGTTTACTTAATAAACTGGTATTAATTCAAATGGTTAGATATTTAAATAGAGAATAAGGTTCAAATTTTTTTCTCTAAAAAATAATTTTAAAAAATTATATTGAAATGATTATTTATAAGTTGAGATGAGACTCCTCCTAGCCTTAGCCAACAAGAGCACCCATTTCCTCCTTTTAACTTTTCAACAAACTTCCATAACTCTAAAGCCTAAGATCCTAAGAACTAACCACTTTTGGTTACAATACTAAAAGCAAATCTCTATTGAAGCTAAATCTCTTAAATCATATATCTGCAATGGCTCTCCAAATTAGCCAAACATTGGATTTGATTACCAACCTGCCTAATCTTATCTTCCTCAATAGTCAAATTACTATGCCACTGACTCAATACCTCCTTGTTGGTACCCTTCTTAACCAAGAAGTTTGCCATTATATTCAAAGCTCTACCCACATAAATCAGGATCACATCATCTTATTCCCTTCACAACTTCTTAATTTGGATGACAAGAATCCTCAATCTCCACATCTCCAAAGCAAAGGTCCTCCCAAAATTTGAGAATCTAATTCTATTATTATCCTCATATAACCTTGTCTTACTGCACAAATAGAAGCAGATTTGATAGCTAAGGATTTTGCTTCATTATTTATGGTCTTTTCTAGGCCCTCCATTTACCAATAGAGTACTATACCAACATGATTCTTATAGACCACTCCAATTCGAGCTCTATTTGGATTGCATTTTGTAGCTTCATTAGTATTAACTTTAGTCCAACCTTTTGGGGGTGTTTTTCAAATAGCTTTATCCTGCTCATCCTACACTTTATCATCCTTCTCCATCATCCCTATATCAGCCTGAATTTCCTCTTTAGCATATATTGCCACCGTTTTGTGACTTTGCTTCAAATGACCTACCAAACACCATCTAAGGATGAAAAGGTATCTCTAATTATTCTGTCATTTGCCTCCAACCATAATTTTTACCAAATAAATTTTAAATCAAGTTTCCACCTGATGCAAAGAGCTTTAGATTTAAAATTTCCCCTCTTCATCTTTCCCAAATATTAATCCAATTCAAATCACCATTGATTTGAATTTTATAAGCTAAAAACCATATCTCCAACTTTTATGTATGAACATGCACTCAAACTTTAGATGGTCAGATGTTTCCTCACTTTTATAGCATAAAACACAATAGGATGGACCAGATATTTCCCTATGCCTCAAATTATGAAAATTAAGAATTTCATTGTGCATGAACGGTGCTAGGAAAAAAAAAACTTTTGTCCAACCCTTGGATTGACAAATATTTCTCTAATTGTAGACACCAAAACCTAGTCATTTGTCCTCCACCCATGCATTCCCGCCATTTTCCACCCACTATTTACATATATTTATATATATTTATTTTATATATATTTAATAAATATTTTTTATATATTATATTTTCTATATATTTAATAAATATATATTTTATATAAGTGAATTAATCCCAACCATCCGATTTCATTTAATCATATCCATCCATTCACATCAATCCATGCCACACCCTAAAATTAATATCCACCCTCTGATGTGCTTTTATTTCAGCCACATGATTAGTGTCATTGAAACCCTAAGTATGCCCTAGGTTGGATTATTAATAGGAGCCATTTTGATGGCTCAACCCCTGAATCCCTAAGTTTTTCTAAGCAATTCATACCTGATATTCCTTGAGTTTCATATTCCCTTGGAGTATTCGAGTACTTTTACCTCCATCCTCGCTCGCCATAATCTTCGCAACTATTGCCATCCATCTTCCCTCACCATATTTGCTTCTAAAAAATATTTCCTCAGTCACCAAATACCTCTAGGCACTTTCTGTCACCGCCGAGCGCATCTAGGCACTTCCCCTTCCACCGCCAAGTACCTCTGGATGCCTCTCTGCCAGTCCCAAGTTCCCATGGATGTTTTCTGCAACCATCGAGTGCCTGCAGATGTTTTACATAAGTGTTCTTAGGACCTCCTAGCCTTCAAGAAATGCTAGGGCATCACCGTGCCTATTCACTACAACAAATCTCACAAAGCAAAAGATAGCAAGAATGTAAGGCAAATTTATTGTTTGTTATTTTATTAATGCACTTTTATTTTTGTTCACTTCATTTGTAACAGATAGGGTTTTACTATTGCTTATAGAGGACCTCACATTGTGGAGCCCTCACAGGTATTACTAATTTATTTGATATGTTATTGTGTACAAATCTAAAGGTGCTACATTAGCATTGGATAATTTTTTAAGTTGAAGTGGCCTAACATTGGATATCAAGAAGCCCACTCAATTCTATTGGGAGTAAGGACGTGCCTGAAGACACCACCTGCCTTATTTTCTAGGGTTTTGGAGAACCCTAGCCATTTGTAAATTTGTATCAAAAGGATTCAAGGATCCACATTGTAACAATGGATTTTTTAGGCTCCCTCCATTAATATAAGATCGTTTATTTTGTAATTTTGGGTTCTTTGTGTTTGATTTATTTGTCATTGTTTTTTGAATTTTCACTAATACTCAACCTAATATGCATGAGGATGAGTTTCTAGAAGGATATTTTCATATCCATCCTTCATCATCTCATAGCCCCAATCTAATTCATCCTCCTCATCACTACTTGTGCATATAAGCTTGAATTTATCTCATCCTTTTCTTTATTAATACTACTCTCTCCCTTGTTGTCTTGATCCATATTATCTTTGGTTAAAAATGGAAATTATCTATGATTAGGTAGGAGAGGTATCAATAGTCACAATGGTTGCCTCCCATTTTTCTTAACATGGTATATCTCTTGGTTATGTCTATGTTCTTTGATCTTCTTGTTCTTGTAAATTTATCTCTTTATAGGTTTATTTTATCTCTAGTTCCTATAATGACTTCAAAGAATTGGCAATTCCAATCATGTCCATGATTGAGTTTGAGAGATGCTCTCAAAGATATTTATATCCATCAATTGCTCACTTTTAAGGGCCTCCACTAAAGATATCCAAATACTAGATGACCTTTAAGATTCAAAATATGTTCCATTCCACTCTCCAATCCAAATTAACTCTTCTAATATTTCTCTATGTCTGAAGTAAGGCATAAAATAATAAGGGTCTACCCAAAATCACCTTTCTCATAATCCTCAATGGTGATAAAGTCATCTACAAAGGAGTTTCCTACTAGCCATTCATTTCCCATTTGCACTTATCTACATATGGTCTTGAACATGCTTTCATCATTAGATTTGTTAATATTATTCCCTCCCTTTTCACCTTCATCTTTCTCTAATAGTCAATCTCTAAATCAACAAAGACTAAGATCTCACAATTGGAAGATCCATTACGCACCTTATAAACCATCATAGAAATACCAACACAACTCTCCTCTAACTTCCTTCACTATGCAATATTTTATAGCTCAAAAAATGAGATACTAATATAATTTATCTTTAGGTCCATATGGAAATTCTCCATGATTATGTAGGACTAATTCATTCCAATAATCATAGTGGTTAATTCAAGGAGATACAAAAATAAATTTGATCACCATCATAAATCTCATAATGTCATCTCCATGTCACTCAAAATTACACCCATCATATATTGTTCATATTAATGTCTCAATAACAATTGACATCGTTATCACTTAATCCATTTGACTTTGTATACTCTTTTTATATTTACTATTAGTTTTTTATTGTCCTATGACTCAACTTAACATATCATCACCATCACTTCTTCATTCCTCCCTTTAATATTTAATCTAAATGTAGACTTAACATATCATCATGAGCACTTCTTCATCCCTTCCTCTAACACTCAATCCGCATGTAAAATGTCATCTCGCTTATTTTTACACACACACACACACATATTGATAAGATGGACAAAGGGGTTTTTAAAGGTACCCCAAAACTTTTACAAAAGTGGATCAGCCAACCTTTAAGAAACAAGGAAATGAGTGGTCAAAAGAGCAACCCAAAAAGACCCAAGAAACTAAAAAACAACATAGCTTCATAAAACCCGAATAGAACAAATTCCATCCGAAACTATAAATATACCAAAGCTAAAACTAACAAAATATAAAAACTAGAAATAAAAAAAGTCCCACACAAGAGATAAAACAAATCGAGAGAAGCAGATTCAAGCAACAACCCCTAGGAAGGAGGTCTAAGGGCTACCTTCACAAATTCAAAAAACCACTAGGAAACCAAGAATCTGGGAATTAATTTTTTGTTCCACTAGGACCAGTGCCTTTATTCTTTATATCCTCCGTATTCCAATTTTTCCATCCCATAAGGGTTAGGATCTCCTCTGCATAAGATATGGTAGTCTACAAGAATTCTATCAGTGATATTTGTAGCTTTAGGATCGTCCTTTTGAGGGGTTTTGAATATGATCCCAAGGCCTAGGACCTAGGATCCTTAGCCTTCATTCCACTCCCCTTGAGAATGATTTTGGCCTTCTTAGGAGGCAGAGTAAAATATTTAGAATTAAAATATTTGATGCAAAGAGGGTCCTTACTATAATTGGCAAAATTGACCACCAGATGCTTGGACCATTTGGTAATTTCATCGCTACCACCAGCCTTGTTCAGGGACGTATTCATCATCCTAGCCATTGACCCCATCAATAGAGTGGTATTTAAAATTTCTTGGTTGATTGACTCGATCATTTTAGAATCATAAGATTATGGATAATCCACAATTGGTATCGACACTCTGTTAAGGGAGTTTAAAATTTCCTCCCCATCCAGACCTCTGGACTTAACAAAAAAATTGAAAACCATATTTAGAAGACCCTAGTGAATTGGGTCTGGAGAAATCCCATTTTTATCTTACTCATCGATATCACCATGGACTAGAACATGAAGGAAGGAATTTTCATCAATCTCTTATGGTACAAGTCATTGAGGAACATAAAATGGAAGCTTTGTAGAATATTTTGGTTTTTGTCCAAAGTGAAGTAATTCATAATAACCAATGTGACCCTATCTTAGGGAGATTTCAAGGAATTATGTTTGAACCCATTATAGATTTTAACAAGCTCCTCATCTTCAGCTAGGAAGATCTGAGACTCCTTAGCAAGAGAGTGCTTTTCATGATTATGATAAAACCATCTACAACCAAACCCATCACCTCTACAATCAGGGAAATGCTTATTTCAAACTCCAATGTGCCTACCCTGATCGCTCCATTTTTCCAAGAGTAGGCCATGTGCTTAACCATTTCTCTATGATGATCGATGAATTTCAATAAACATTGTAGGATATTATATCGCTTTAGTATCTTCATAACGTCTTCATCAACCATTAGAGAATTTGGATCGAGAAGGAAGGTGGCCATACTATTGAATAATATAACACTAAAAATAACCTCGTCACCCCACGAAGTCATTGTCACCCTCGATAGCACCACAAATACAATCAAGGAGCTCTTAGAAAACTAACAGGAAAATAAATTTCCAACCTTCCTAAAATATTTTTTCCTTGGATACCCATGATTAATCATGGTACCCATGGAATGTGGAACAAGTTTCCAACCATACGCCCAATCAGGGAGTAAAAAGCTCCACAAAGCCAACCTATTCGACACACCTGCATTGCTAACTTGCCACCTCATACACTGGTAGTTCCACCATAGATAAATCCACCTTCTCTCCTTACTAATGCTCCCTGGGTTGCTTGAGGTCCTAGTAGAGACACATCTAGAAACCTTACACCCCGAGCAAGGCTAAAGGATGGTAAAAATCAAGCGATATCAGTGGGAAACCTTGCATGTGTAAGAGAGCTACCAACTTAGGACAATAATATTACTTGAGCCACGTCTCCATAAAATTCCTTGTAAGGCTGACACAATGTAACACCAGTTCACCAAGCCGATCATATAAATTGTGTTACCACATCTACTTATTTGGGCCATCCTTTGAACCAATACCCAAAGCCACTTTGGGATATGATTTTCAACACGAGTGTGAGCTTTAAAAATTTACAACATTATTGAACTAGGTGTCAAGATCCAATCTCCCCAATGAAGGCATTTCCTCTCATTATTTAAAAAAGGATTTTATTTTAAAAAATTTCTACGCTTGAGAAATTACCAAACACTACAAAATGCCTCTCCTGATGCCTCCACTTGAAGTCCACACCTATTAAATTAATGAATTTAACTATACCAATATTTAATTTTTTCTCATACTTTGGGTCTAATTACCCACCAACTCCCACACAAGACAAGTTGGTTTTGGAACTAAGTAATATGGGACTAAATAATCTGGCCACCTATGCTTGTGCCATGTACTCTTGACATTTAAATTTAGAGCACAAAACCTCCTCCACTTCAAATTTAAAATATGGCAACTTTTTTAGTATGAATACCTGCAATCAATAATATTTATCATGTTATCCATACTAACGCAAACAAATTCCATTTTGGATAATGGATTACCTCCTTGTAATTTCATTATCTAATTGATTTAAACCAACTGGGATTTTTTCCACCAAATTGTGCATCTTTCCTGAAGAAGCCCCAAATTTGATAAAAAAATTTGTAGATTTATTCCTTTCCCTGTAGACATGCTTAATTTAAATAGTTTCAAGATCCAAAATTTTTCTTTGGATTTCAACTAATTAATTTGCAATCGTCCAATAAGGGTTTTGAACTCCTTTGAGCATGTTTATGCTATGAAAGGATTCCCCTTCAATAATAACCTTTCTACCAATCATAGAATCCATTTGAAATACCCCTTGGAAAAGAGCTTGTGCCTCCATAAATTGATTGGAATGACGATCCAGAGTTTTAATGAAGGCCAACAAGGTCCTCCTGTCTAAGTCTCTTATCAATCTCCCAGCATAAGCTGGTACCGAATTTCCTTTGGAGGATCCATCAAAATTAAGCTTCAACTAGCTAGGAGGAGGAGGTTCCCAAGTAGTTTTAGGTTTGACAGAGACATCATGACGAGGCTCAGGAAGGAAAACTCTAAAACCAAGGTTTGATTCCACAGGAAGCTCCCCTACGAGAGTAACCTTATCTAAAGGAAGAACATCCACATTTTCAACAATGGCAGCTACAACATGAAGGGCAAATAACTCAATAGGGTGAGAAATATTTTTGAAGGCTCAAGAATTCCTTTCCTTCAAAATACGCCACCAAACATGGGGTAAACCAAAAGATCACAAAATAATGATATGTAAAGATGAAAAGGGAGAACACCATTGAATGATCCAATTATATAACACTTTAGAAAAGACCCAATCCATACCAATAGACCTCAGGAACTAGGAGAAGATAAATCGAGAAAGTGGATAGTCTGAAAATAGATGAACAAGGGATTGTTTTGCGTTACCACACAGGTAGCATCTGATTGGGTTTATATATATAGATAGATAAATATATATTTGATTGATAAATGGGTTTTGAAAGGACCCAAAATCTTTTTATAGAGAGAAACAAGTGTGAATCTAATTGGGATCAACACTGAAATCCGAACAAAACAAAAAATAATCTGAGAAAACCCAGCCAAACCATACAAAAAGATAAAAAAGGAAACCTAGTAGTTCCCAACAAATCCAACAAACCCAAAAAATGAACAGGAGAAACTATCAAAACAAGCAAACAATGAACATGAACCATGCAAACCAGAACATGAAACCATAACTGTCACTTGAGCTGACATTGACCTGTATCTTAGAATTCTCATGAGGAATAAAATACCACGTAGGAAGTGATTACTCCCAGGCTAGAGGCAGTGAAGTCTCATTTGGGGTCCAATAGACTTACTTGGACCATCATACTTGCTAAAGTAAACAAATTCCATCGCCATGGTTTACCTACACGAGTCCCACTAGGAAGTCAGGCCGCCAAATGCGAAGGGATTATTCTAGAACTTCTTTGTTTGCAAGTAAATCTGTTGCTTTATTTCCTTCTCTATACACATGTTGGATAATGATATTTGTGTATTTTCCCAGTAATATTTTGCATTCATTAATCATATTGTGAACACTCCATAATGGGACTATATTTTCTTTGAGCCAATTGATAACAAGCATGGAATCACCTTCAACAATGATATGGTCACAATAAAACTCCTACATAATTATCAGACCTTGGTACATGGGATTTGAACAGATGAGATATGTATTGATACAAAAAGAGTACAATATATAGGCCTAAGCCTATATAAAAAATATGACAAGTGCCTAGGAACATGACAAGTGTCAAACTGAAACTGAAGGTTAAGCCATTTCTACGAGCCTTTAATATCAACGTTTTTAATTAGAATCAAGTTACATATAATTATCGAACGAGATCAAAATAATTTTCTTGAATTTAGAATGAATATATTTATAAATTAACATCCCAAAGATTCACTGTAATGACTAGTAAACATGCTCTCCTAACAAAAATATGCTAGATTATTTTTCTCTTAATGTCTCTTATGGTATTTATTTTTATTGTTTATTGTTCTCTAGTGGATAGGCTTCAAGAAGTGGAAAATATTTTTATGGTCACACCTTATGCTAATTCTTCTTGTTGGTTTTCCAATTAAGCTTATTATTCAAATTATTTTTAGGATATTGCCTTGAGTTTAGAATAAATATATTTATAAAGTAACATCCTAAAGCTTCACTTTAATGGCTAGTAAACATGATCTCATAAAAAAATGATAGAATATTTTGTTCTTAATGTCTCTTATGGGAGAGGTTCACTTTGTGGTATTTGAGGGGATACCTTACGCTTCCTCATTAATTATAGAGGAAAGGGTCTATCAGTGGCTTCTCGGTCAGGTAGTTTGGGATGGTCTTTCTTGGTCTTTGTGGTGTATTCTCAATGTTTGAGCGAGGGAGAGATTCTGATGATGACTACCTGGTTAGGTAGATCTTGCAAGTGTCGGAGGTATTGTGATGATTTGCATCTATTATAGGATTTTTTGTGGTCAGTTCATATCTATTTTCTACAAAGTGGTTGATAAAGGGTATTTTTGTGCAAGTATTTGTATCTCTCTTATTGTTGTTTTCTTACATGAAACACTTTTCCATTTCTTCGGGAGCTGGTGTGTGTGTTTCAGAGAGTATCTTCTATGTCAGTTTAGGTTGTGGAAGACCTTCCAACTTAGGTGGTTTCATCTTCCTAGTCCATGGCAACATTTCTTGGACAAGAAAATGTTGTCTCAATTTTAATTCTATGAGCGAGAGTCTCTATTTTGCTTTAAAACCAAGAGTTCTTAATTTTGTTAGTGCTTGAGAAAAATTTTTGTGTGAAATTCTGGGTGACTTGAAGTGGGAGGCTTTCTTCTAAGTTTTCTTTTAGGTAGTATTATTCTAAGATAGTTACAATTTTTTAATCTCTAGGACCTTCCGGTGCATGAAGTTTCTCCTACATAGGAGACTTTGTTTTTCAAATTCAAATTCGAAAGTGAGAAACTTTGTTTTAAATGTTCAAGGATTTTCCAAAGTCCCATTGGTGGTTTTCCTATAATAAGTACCTCTTTATGAAGGGCTTCTTGTTTTGTGGGATCTTACCGATCAAGAGTTTTCTCTTGGGTGGGATTCTAAGATTTAAATTTTAAATTTGAGCGGGAATATTTGTTTTAAACTTTAATACAAAGAGTTTTAATTTTGTGAGTAGGAATCTCTATGGGCACTATCTGACCTTCAATTGTTCTCATGTATGTATGATCTTGCTCTGTTAATTATTTTTGTTAAAGTTAAATGAATGAACTAGCTTTAATTATAATATTTAGATTTCATGTTGTTTATTATTTAATTTTGGAATTCTCAGTAGGGTTATGTGCATAAACAATTAATAAAATTAGTGGTTGGTTTGTTAGGTAGTACATGAATGGTGTTTATATTTCAGAATTATTGGGCATGTATCTTGATGTGATTGGATCTGCACCATATTATGTTCTAGCTTTACTTTCTCTTTAATCTATTTCCATTCCCTTTTTCCCAAGCACTTAGAATTTGCAAGGATTCGGTCTTCTTTGGATATTGACCTCGAGATTCATGATCTTGTGGTTATTCAAATTTGGTCGAGATATATGGGCATGTACTCCTTACCATTAGAAAAAATTCTAACCAAAAGTGTTTGGCATGCCTTATGGGATTATTTCCCACATTTTGGATAAACAAAAGGACTGGTGATACCTGGATTTGTCTAGATTTCCTAATCACCTAACGACTCCATTAAATATATACACATAAAGTCATATTAGTCCTATAGTTATTTCATGATTACAAGATATAGGATCAATATTTCAAAAGAACCAATTGAGTATTAAAATTTATCGTTTAAATATAAATAGCCTAAGTTGGTCATTAAATCCCTTGATTCTATTGATTCATATTTATGCTATTTGCATCAAATAGCATACCAAGAGAAAATTTTAGAAAGCATACCAATGTTAATATCACAAAATCAAAATGAGGAGTTCCTAAGAGATATTAGAGAGGAGGAAGTTAAAGAAATGTTTTTTTCTATGCAAATAGGAAGGCCCCAGGTCTAGATGGATTTCCAATAGATTTCTATAGAGCCTATCAAGATATAATAGCAAAGGAATAACCCAAGTAGTAGAAGAAGTCAGAACTAGTGGAAGAATTCTTAAAACCTTGAATCACACCTTTTTGAATCTCACCCCGAAAGATGGAGATATGAAGAATCTAACTATAAACTAATTACTCTTTGCAATGTGGTTTATAAGATCTTAACCAAATTGATGGTAAATAGGATGAAACAAATATTACCAGGGTTAATCTCTTTAGAACAAGAGGAATTTATGTAGGGCAAACAAATCTTGGATGGGATTGTGATAGCACATGAAACTATTCATATGTTTTTCCAAAATGGGAACAAAGGTATGTTCCTTAAGCTAGATTTATCCAAGGCTTATGACAAATCAAGTTAGGAATTTTTAGCCCAAATACTGAAGAAATTTGGTTTTAGTGAAGAATCGTTAAGATGGATTATGGAATGCATATTTATAGTCTCTTTTTTAGTTCTCATTAATGGTAATCCATACCAAATATTCAAATCTTCAAGAGGCATCTGACAAGGGGACCCACTTTCACCATTTTTGTTCATCATTTTTGTAGAGGGATTGGGAAGACTCATATATAAGAGGGAGCAGAGAATACCATTGCAGGGGTGAGGATAACCAGGAACATAAAGCTTACTCATATCCAATTTGTAGATGACACAAGAATGTGGGGGGAAGCATCAATAAGAGAAGTGACCAATATCGGAGAAGTGCTAGATTATTATATAGCAACTATTGGACAACTACTATATAAAGAAAAATCAAAAAATATTTTTTTTCAATGTAACAAAAATATTAAGAGAATGGATAACTTACATCCTCAAATTCTTAGAGGCATCATTACCTTTATAATATTTGGGTATCTCCTTAAAAAATAAGGGCCTTAAAAATAAATATTGGAAATCAATAAGAGATAGAATTCACTCAAAACTTTTACATGGGACTTACAGGTGGCTAAGTTTTTGAGGAAGAGTAACATTGCTTAAATTTATTTTACAAGAAATTTCTATGTACAAATTCTCCATTTTGGTAGCCCCAAAGAGCATCCTAAAATATTTGGACAAGATGATGAGATACTTTCTTTGGTTTAGAGTGCAAGGTAATCACACAAGAGCACTAGTTAGTGGGACAAGGTTTGTAAGCCAAAGGAAGTTGGAGGTCTACAAATTAGAGCAACAACAACAAACAATTAAGCTTTAATAGCTAAGTTGTATTGGATATGGCTAACTCATTAGGACGATCTTTGGAGTAAAGTATTAAAAGCTAAATACTATTCCCCATAAAATATAAAAAATCTTTCTCGTCTTCTAGTAATAAGAGACGGATCAGAGACCTGGAAAGTTATAAAGAAAGGGGTATCACTTATCAAAGAAGGGATATACTGGAAAGTGGGGGATGGCAAGACTGCTAGACTATGGGAATATTCTTGGGAATATTTCCCCCATAACTGATTAGTATCTCCACTTAATAGGACTCAAAGAAAAGGGTGGTATCTCATAGGCCATTATTTTATACCCCTAGATCAATTGTAGGCCAATCTTAATCAGTGGCAAGTCCCGTAGGAAGAGCTAAGGGAAGAATGGACTAAGGAGAAAAGAGAACGAAAAGAAATATTGGACAAAAGGAAGTGGTCAAGGAGGAATGGACTTGATCAACTAGGTTGGGGGCATAGCCAATTAGGAATTTACATTGTCAAAGAAGGTTACAAAAATATTATATACACAACACTCAAATTGGTCCAAAGAACCCCTAGTTGAAATTATGACAACCCAAAGTATGGCCAAAGATAAACTGCTTTATGTGGTTGGTTTTACATAAGAGTATTATGACTTAGGATAACTTGAGGAGACGTGGATTTATTGGACCCAAATGGTGTGTAGTGTGTCACCAAGAGAAGGAAACAATGGGTCACCTCCTTTTTGTGTGTCCCTATACCCAAACAATATGGAGTTTGTGGTACAATATTTTTTAT
The DNA here is from genome assembly GCA_028583015.1 of Wollemia nobilis. NCBI lineage: Eukaryota > Viridiplantae > Streptophyta > Pinopsida > Araucariales > Araucariaceae > Wollemia > Wollemia nobilis. The sequence goes on along the minus strand of JAQPPZ010016869.1, from coordinate 11,813,984 downwards.
CAAGATTCATTCTCATTGAGAATAAATTTTAGGACTATTGGAAGACCAATAGATTTAAATAAAAAACCTTGAAGATAGCTTAGGATTTAGATTTGGGTTTCATCTGATGATAACTTTGGTTGGAACATAACAACAGGATCTTCAAAGAAGAATTTAGACTAGAGGAAAGAAAATGAGGTACTCTTATTAGGAAAAGTTTAGAGACAGTGCAAGCTAGAACTCAAGAGGACTCTTAGATAGTAGAGGATGAAGCAGATGTATGGACACAACTTCAAAATCAATTGCTATATGGGAACTAAGAAAGGGAGTATAAGAATAGAAAGAGGGATTTATAGATTCGAGATGAGTTATAGGGATTCAAAAGGAGAGAGTAAATAAAAAATCTTAATGGGTCATCCAAAAGGGATTGAAACATCTAGAATTTGGATAGTCAAAGAAACAAAGCTAAGCCGCATTTTGAGCCTTACCAAAAAAGGCAGGTTATCAAAAGTAAATGTCTAGGCTGATTTTTTAAAATAATTTTTTTACCTTTTTTCTCAAAAAACAATATAGATTTCAAGGAAAAATACATAAACTTTCCTTCATTGAAGTACTATCATTGCCCTGCGACATAACTAGCCAAAACCATGAGCTCTTGCCAATCAATTTTATATTAAAAAAACTTTACAACTCTAAAGAGGAGATCCAAGATTGAAATCTTGTGGAAAAGGTTTGTACACCATGATTCAGTAGAGTATGGTTGGATAATCGTATATTGAGTAAACAAAATCCTCCATTAAAATCATCCTATATAACCTATGATCTTGTGGATGCTTAAAAACTACTTTATTTTATTAACATATACAAAATATATCTACATTTTAAATACACTATCAAATTGAATATCATAAAGTCCTATTGGATCTCAATATCCCAAGCTCCCAAACTCCAGAGAGGCCTAGAGAGGAACCTAGAGAGGCCTCTTGGCTCCTAAGCTTCCAAGTTCCATTCTCTGAGTGGAAAGCCTCATTCTCTTCTCTCCTAGGATTTTTTGTGATTTAGCGATGGTATTTAGTATCTCTTGGGACTTTTTAGGAGATGTTCTCTTTTTATTTCCTTTCTTGTCTTGCTCCTATGGTGTTTGTTGAGATTGTGAATGTGGTCCTTTTTTTATGAGGTTCCATGGTGCTTTTTTGGGTGGTCGGGTTGCTTTTTATTTATCTATTTTCAGAGGTAGTCTAGCTATTTTTTTCTTTGTGATGTTGGTTGGTATTTGGGGAGAGATCAAGTGCTTTCATGATAGGTGTGGAGAAGAGGGTTTTATGACGACCTATTGGTTAGGCATATGGTGTTGGAAGATCTTTTGTTTTCTTGATGTGGGTGGTGGTCTGGTGGGGTTTTTTCTCTAAAATTTATTTTGGTCATTAAGGGGAGACCAAGGAATTTCACAATAGTTGCGGAGATAAGCTCCTAGTGATGCATTTTTAGTCAGGTTTTTTGGTTAGTGGATAGGCGGTCTTACGATTGTCTAATGTGTGTGGTGGTCTAGTGGGACTTTTTCTCTGCATATTTTTGGTCTTTTAGGGGAGACCAAGGGCTTTCATGATAGTTGCAAATATAAGCTTCTAGTGATGGTTTCCTAGTCAGGTTTGGTTGGTGGATGGGTGGTCTTTTGATTATCTGATGTGGGTGGTGGTCTAGTGGGACTTTTTCTCTGCATTTTTTTGGTCTTTGAGGGGATGCCAAGGGCTTTCATGATAGTTGTAGAGATTGGTTTCTTGTGATGGCTTTCTAGTCAGGATGTTTGGTTGGTGGTTGGGTAGTCTTTTGTTTGTTTGATGTGGGTGGTGGTCCTGGTGGCCTTGTTTCTTTACGATATTTTATGGTCTTTGAGGGGAGACCTTGTGCTTCCTCATTTACCATAGAGAAAAGGGTCTATCGGTGGCTTCTCGATCAGGTATTTTGGGATGGTCTTCTGCTCGACCAATGTGGGAGGTAGTCCAATTGACCTTGGTCTTTGTGGTGTATTCTCAATATTTGAGCGAGGGAGAGGTTCTGATGATATCTACCTGGTCATGTAGATCCTACAAGTGTTGAAGGTATTGTGATGGTCTACATCTATTCTAGAATGTTTTGTGGTCAACCCATATGTATTTTCTGCAAAGTGGTTGATGAAGGGTAATTTTGTGCAAGTATTTGTATCTCCCTTGTTTTTTTCTAATGTGAAACACTTTTCCATTCCTTCGGGAGCTAGTGTGTGTTTCAGAGAGTATCTTCTATGTCATTTTAAGGTGTGAAAGACCTTTCAACTTAGGTGGTTTCCTCTTCCTAGTCCATGGCAAAATTTCTTGGACAAGAAAATGTTGTCTCAATTTTAATTTTGTGAGCGAGAGTCTCTATTTTGCTTTAAAACCAAGAGTTCTTAAATTTGTCAGTGCTTGAGCGGATTTTTTGTGTGGCTGAAGTGGGAGGCTTTCTTCCTAGTTTCCTTTTAAGTAGTATTCTTCTAATACAATTATAATTTTTTGGTCTCAAGGACCTTCTAGTGCATGAAGTTTCTCCTAGACGGGAAACTTTGTTTTTCAAATTCAAATTCAAAAGCGAGAAACTTTGTTTTAAATGTCTGAGGATTTTCCAAAGCCCCATTGGTGGGTTTCCTACAGTAAGTACCTCTTTAGGAAGGGCTTCTTGTTTCGTGGGACCTCCTCGATCAAGAGTTTTATCTTGGGTGGGATTCTAAGATTTAAATTTTAAATTTGAGCGGGAATCTCTATTTTAAACTTTAAGACAAAGAGTTTTAATTTTGTGAGAAGGAATCTCTATTTTCAATTGTGTCGTGCTAGGTGAAAAACACAACATTGTTTAAATTTTGGGGCCCATGTGTTTGTACTTTTTTTTTTCTCTTGAGAAATTTCTTCCAAGATTCTCTTGAAGATTCCCTTGTAAAAGGTTCGGGGTTCCTTTCAAAACCCCTTCCTCCAAAAAAAAAAAAAATGAAGACCATTACAAAATAATTACGACTCTAATAAAATATGAAAATAAATTTTAAAACTAATAATAAAAGTATTTTTTTTAATATCAAATATTATCTAAAAAATAAAATATATTTATATAACATGGAATATTGTTAATCAATGTATTATGAAATTATATTAAAAAAATCTTTATTATAAATACTGGATCATTATTGCAAGAGTATAATAAAATTAAAAAATATAATTTTTAATTTTTTTTTTAAATCAAACATTATCAACAAAACAATGCCTCTTAGTAGCCCTAAATATAATTAATCCTTATCACATTCTATTCAATTATGCCATACTTAATCTAGAAGGAGCTTTCAATTAGATAACACATCAAGATGACTTTGAAATAATAACAAAATATTAGCCAAAACAATTTATAACCGACAACAAAGATTTCATAAACCATGTCCTAAACCATGCAATTGATGTTAAGTGTGTTGTTTTGCATAGGAAGTTCATTCCACCTTGCTCCTATGCAAACCCCACAAGGGGCATCTCTTCTAATATCAATACCTTGTTTGTTGTGCCTGGACCTTTGTCCAAATCAACATTATATTATTTTTAAGTATCTCCATCATATTCTTCTTCTTGTGATGTCCCCAACATTGCAATGAACTTTTGGTAAGTTTGTCATTTGTCTTTTGTGTTGTCTACCTTAGATTTGCATCATGTGCCTATAACATCACTAATCAACATAGATTTACTCCAATGATGAAACCCAACAATAGATCTCTAGTTGGATAAGTGATGTCACGTTGAAGTTGAACCAACAAACATTGTATAAATAGTCAATGGCATTTGTTTAAATAAGTTTTAAGTTTTTTGTGACACGGTCAATAATGAGTGATCAAACACCCATTACAAGGTCACTTCAATATTCAAGTTGGAAAAAAGTTTATTGAACAATCCTCTACTTTAAAACATGTATTTCAATCAATAAATAAAAATCTATAAAACCAGTGACCCATTGCTTCACATCAAATGTTTATTCTGCAAGCTGTCTTTTGTGATGGAATAGAGGCACCTGTATGAATTGCATCCTATAAACTAAGAAGTGGACACTTACATTCATTTATTTAATTTTTAAAATGGAGAATCGATAAGGACATTAGATCGAATTAAGATGGACGCCCTCCTATAAACCCTAAATCCTAGTCTGTTGGATAAGGTGTGGAGTTGACGGAAATTGACCCTCCATAGAATTATACTAGTACAATTAATTTGATTTGAACTGCAGTATGTGGTGATTTGAATATAGGTCTTCAATTTGATTTGAATTGTAGTATGTCGTGATTTGAACATAGGTCTTCAACTTGATCTGAACTGTAGTATGTTGTGATTTGAACATGGGTCTTTTGAAAGAGAGCCTAAAGTCCTAACAACTTAGGGCATTAAATTGGATAACCCTTCAAGAAATCATACTAGGGCAGTCAACCCATTTATAATTTGAACTGTGGTACTAGTGGTTTGGACATGGGTCTTTTCAAAGAGAGCCCAAAGCCCTAACACCTATGATGTCTCAACAACGTAGGACATTGGATCAAACTCAAATGGACCCATCAGTAGTCCATTTGGTAAGATAAAGTCAAGAGGACCTGACCCTCCATGAAATCATATTGGGGCAGTCAATCCCTAGTGGTTTGAACAATGGTATGTCATGGTTTGAACATGGGTCTCTAAAAAGAGAGCCCAAAGCCCTAACAACTACGATGTTTCACGAACCTAAAAATGTTAGGATAAAGCAAGTACGCCATCAATATAAACCTTAGCTTGTTGGTTAAGACATAGTCAATAGGACTTGACCCTCTAAAGAATCATATTCGGAAATCCAACCCCTTGTTGTTTGAACCGTGGTAGGTTGTGGTTTGTGGTTTGAACATGGATCTCCAAAAAGAGAGGCCAAAACCCTAACAACTACAATGTCTCAATAACAAACCAAAAAGTGTTAAGATAAAACATAATTTTTTACAAGGAATCCTAAAATGAATCTGGGTCCTCTTATACTAATATTTGAACTTAAATTTTCTAATATAAACATAAAAACTTACTACTATTTCATCCTTCCCACTATTTAACTTATAAGTTTGTTATGAGACTGTAAATTTTTGTACAAATCAATTCAATGAAGGATGAAACAACTTTTTCTAAAACTATTTGTACATTTAATTTAATTTTAATAATAAGATTAAGAAATAATATTTTAATATATAAATAAAATATTACAATAAAATTAATATAATTTTAAATAATATAATTGTTTTTATATTATATAAAAAGAGGTGAGTTTTTTTAATCGAACATCTGATACTTATATTATAAATAAAAACCAGAAACATAATACAATAAGTCACATATAGAAGAGCATTATAAGGCTAGAATACCAACAAAAATTCCAAAGAACTACTACTGACCATCATGATTAAAATTGTTTTTAATATGCAAGTCATTACATATAGTGACAAAATTACAAAACCAAAGGAAGAAATCAGACTCTTTAATGTCCTGAAATAAAGAACTAGTAGTCCAAATATTGTCCTTTATTTGAATCAGATTTTCATGCATCTTCTTAGGTTGTAACCGATCTTCAAGTTCACATATCAACCTGTTAACTTGCAAAATTATTTTAAATCGTATGAGTCTCAAATGAGACTCAGTAAGGAACCTGTAATGCTGCTGAAAGAGTTCATCATTACGAGCTTTCCAAATCATCCATAAAATCTCAGTGGAAAGAAATAACAAGAACATATTATAAGACTTATACAACTACTGAATATGCCCACATAATATTTGCATTTTATCCAAAGCAGAACTGCAGTCCCAGCCATGACTATTGGAACCAAACATAAGCCAAATATCCTTAGCATAAACACATTCAAATAAAATATGAGAAATGGTATCCGGAACACGGTATAAAGAACATATAACAACCATACTAGGATCAACCGCAATAGGCATCCTGTGAAATAACAATAGCCATCTGAAAAAACACTTTTTAGACTCAAGATGTCTGGACCAAATGCGTTGCAGGGTATGAGCACTTTAAAATGATTTTGGTGTTTTTAGGAGGTGAGTTTTTAATGGTTGGTGTTATATTTTTACGAGTCTTTATTTTAAAACGATTTTGGCTTGCACTTTAAAGTTAAGGTGAACTTTTCAAGATGACTTTAGTATAAAGTAACATGAGAAGAGTAGAAAATATTAACTTTTTTTTTATTTATATTGAAAATGTTGAAAAGAATTTACTTTAAAATTTATTTAGTGTTAATAAAATAAGTTGATTTAATAAGAAGAATTTAAAAGTTTTAAAGAAAAAAAATATATATATTATAGAATAAAATAGTTCTTAATATCAAAAGAAGAATAAAATTTTTACGAAAGAACTAAAGTTTTATGTTGGTTCTTGATTTTTAATTTTTGTATAATTTTTAATAAGTATACTTTAATTACTATAAATTATTGAAGGTAATCATCATTTATCAACTAGCATATGGTTGTACTTAATTAACAACTGCTTATATTCCTTTAGTCTTTTATTATTGTACAAAATTTATATGATAAAATTTGAAAGAAATATATTACACTTCATTCTCACCTCCTCATTCTTTTTCACTCTTCGTCAAGCTTTGCCTCCAAAAAACCAATCTAAAGCAAGCATTAGAGGAAGCATGTCATTGTGAAAAAAATTGTAATATTTGACAAACCAAATATGCCCATGTATCAACTAGTTAAAGTGTGGGCACGTGAGAATTAGGAGCAATAGGAAAATGCAGAAATATTATATTCAACCTTGGAAACATAAGAATTACAAAGTTTAAATAGTGGTTGATTAAACAACCTTAGGGAATATAGGAGAAGTTAGGAAAAGAAGAAGAATAGGGAGGAAAGGAGAAAGGGAATTTGGTGTTGTCCGCCTTGCCGCCCATGCCGTCCAATCTGCCCAGTCAGCTGTCGTCCAAGTCAAACTACCTGCCCAGTCAGCTACCATCCAAGGAGGTAAAAGGGTAAGATCCAAAGCTTACCATTGCAAACAAATTTTTTACTCCTTTTAACTGGCTTAATTTCCAACATTCTCCCCCTTAAAGTTGAGAGGACTGACTATACAGTCTCTCAACTTTATATATTGAGCTTTAGCTATACCTTTGGTGAAGATGTCTGCAATATTATCCAAAGTGCTACAATATTGAAGCTCAACTATCTGTTGTTCCACCATATCTCGAATGAAGTGATACTTCATATCAAAATGCTTTGATCTGCTATGGTGGACTGGATTGTATGCCAACTGAATGGCACTTATGTTATCACAATACAGTCGAGTTGGACCACTTTGACTTTCTCCAATCTCTTCAAGAACTTTTCTCAACCATAGGGCTTGAGTACTAGCATGTGTGATGGCTATATACTCAGCCTCAGTCGATGACAATGCTACAACAGTTTGTTTCTTGGAACTCCATGTAATTAGTCCTGATCCTAGACTAAAACAATTTCCTGATGTAGATTTCCTGTCATCTATATTGCTGCCCCAATCACTGTCACTGAAGCCAACTAATTTCACAGAATTACATTTTTGGTAATGGATTCCAAAATCCAATGTACCTTTTACATATCTTAAGATTCTTTTAGTTGCTTGTAGATGCAGCTCAGATGGACTAGCCATAAACCTTGAAACTAGAGAAACAACATATTGAATATCGGGCCTTGTGTTGGTGAGAAACATCAGACTCCCAACCATGCTTCTGTAAGTGGTCATGTCAACCTTTGATGCTCCATCGTCCTTGCTTAATTGGATCCCATGTCCAGTTGGAGTTGCAACTGATTTGCACTGCTCCATGGAAAATTTCTTGATCATGTCTCGAGCATACTTGTGTTGACATATGAAGATCCCTTTATTTGATTGATGCACTTCCATCCCTAGGAAGTATCGCATTAAACCAAGATCTTTCATCTCGAATCTGTTTCATCATGGAGTTTTTGAACTCCATATTCATTTTATTGTTACTACCCATAAATATTAGATCATCCACATACAAACAAACTATGAGAATGTCTACTCCATGCTTTAGGTAATACAAAGTTGGTTCACTTTTGCTTCTCGTGAATCCATACTCGCTGAAATAGCCATCAATGCGTGAGTACCAAGCTCTTGGTGCTTGCTTGAGGCCATAAAGTGCTTTCTTCAATTTGTAAACAAGGTTCTCCTTTCCCTGTTCTTGAAAACCTTGAGGTTGTTGAACATAAACCTCTTCTATCAAGTATCCATTCAGAAAAGCACTTTTCACATCCATGTGTTGAACATTCCATCCTTTATGGGCTGCTAAGGAAAGAACTGATCTGATTGTTTCTTGTCGTGCAACAGGAGCAAAGGTTTCCTCATAGTCAATGCCAAATTTTTGAGTAAAACCTTTTGCTACTAGTCTCGCCTTATGCCTCTCAATGCTTCCATCAACATTGTACTTGGTCTTGTAGACCCATTTACATCCAACACATTTTTTTCCTTTGGGTAGCTTTACTAGCTCCCATGTATCATTATTTTTTATAGAGGTTATTTCCTCTTTCATGGCTTCTTGCCATACATTTTGAGTACAAGCCTTCTCATAGCTAGTTGGTTCTAGCTGTGTACTAGCCAATAAAGCATAATTGACTACATCTCCCCTAGGATCATGGGAGTCATCATCCCCATACAATTGCAAATTTTCAAGTTGCTGCAAAACTGTATTCATTTCACTAGCTTGGCTTCTAGTGAATCTTCTCTGGAAATTCTGATCCAACATTTGAAAAGATGGATGATGTTGTAATGTTCTTTTGCCTCTTGATGGAGAGTCTCTGTCAATGTCCATCGGTGAAGAACTTACTGATCTCTGTGGAGAAGGACTTGGAGTGGCGGTTGAAGTACTTGATGTAGTACTCCTGCTTGGGCTTGGAGGGGGTGGCGTGCCTTTGCTTTTCTTTGGAGACACCTGTTGTACCTGTGAAGAACTTACATCTTGGGACTCATCATCAACAAAAATTCTTTGATGACCCCATTCTCCCCCTTCATCAAAAATTACATCCCTGGAGAGTATAACTTTATGAGTCTTGGGATTGTAGAGTCTATATGCCTTTGTAGACTCACAATACCCTACAAATATACAAGCTTGACTCTTTGGATCAAGCTTCTTCCTTTTCTCATCAGGAATGTGTGCATATGCTAAAGAACCAAACACTTTGAAGTGCTTTACATTAGGTTTCTTTCCGTACCACCCCTCATAAGGAGTGACACCATCTAAACTAGAAGTAGGACTTCTATTTAGAATATATACACTGGTTCTTACAGCCTCTGCCCAGTACATATGAGTTAGATGCTTAGTCTGAAGCATCGATCTCGCCATTTCAACTATGGTGCGGTTCTTTCTCTCGGCCACACCGTTCTGTTGTGGGGTATAGGCAATGGTGAATTGCCTTTTAATCCCACTTGCTTTACAATATTTCAAGAATGCTTTTGAGGAGTATTCACCTCCTCGATCTGTCCTAAGACATTTTACATAATTCCCACTTTGATTCTCTACATTGTTTCTAAAATCTATGAAGCAATCAAAAGCTTCATCTTTATGTTTCAAAAAATAAATCCAACACATTCTAGAGAAGTCATCTATGAAAGTGAGAAAATAAGAATAGTTTTCGAGACTCTGTGTTTGCATTGGTCCACAGATGTCCGAATGTACTAACTGAAGTGGATAGCTGGCTCTCCACGCTTGTCCTTTTGGAAACTTCGACCTTGAGTGCTTTCCCAAAGCACATCCTTCACAGACCTCCTTTTGTTCATTGATTTTGGGAAGTCCTGTCACCATAGCTTGAGAAGTGAGAAGTTTCAAGCTAGCGGAATTAAGGTGACCATATCGCAAGTGCCAAAGCACACTTGGATTTGTTATAGCTACATTTGCAAGTTGAGCTCCTCCTGGCTCACCAAATTTGAGAGGGAATAACCTGTTCTTGGTCATGGGGACCTGTGTGATGACACGATTACAATTATTTTTATCAAAAATGATACATTGTCCTTCATCAAATACAAGCTTGTAATTGTTTTCCATCATTTGTCCAACGCTTAGCAGATTGTGTTGGAGCTTTGGAGTGTAATAGATGTCATGCACTTTCTTTAGTCCTTCTTTGGTTGGAACCTCCATGGCTCCAATACCCTCTACTTGCAATGTCTTATCATCCCCTAATTTGATTTGGGATTTATAAGTGGAATCTAGAGTAGCAAATAAATGTTCTTTGCCACTCATGTGGTTTGAACAACCAGTATCCAGAATCCATGTGTCATTTAGATTGTGTTCTGATTGTCCATATGAAAGAAAAATATTAGAGGTATCATCTTCTTCTCCATAATTACCATATTGACTACTGCTGCCTTGTGAAGATTTTGACCAGCAGTCACGAGCGAAGTGACCTGGCTTGCCACAGTTGAAACAAGCTGATTTTGACTTGTCACTTCCTCGCCCTTGATTTCCACTTTGTCCTTGATTTCCTCCTCGATTTTGATTTCCACCTCTTTGTTGATTGCCTCCTCTGTATGAGTTGCCTCCTCTTGGAATTGCCTCCTCTATTTTGATTGCCTCCTCTGTAGTTGCTTCTGCCTCTACCTCTTTGCTTGCCTCTCGCCTTGACCTCTTCCCTCGTCCTCTTCCATTGTTTTCATTGGAAGTGAAGGCCTTATCATCGCCTCCGTAGCTGGTTGAAGGAGTTTCAGGAAACCTCTCTTCATGTGACATTAACGATCCGATTAATGCATCGAATGTTAAAAGGGAAAGATCTTTGGATTCTTCTATAATTATGGCAATATGGTTCCATTTCTGTGTAAGTGTTCACAACACTTTTGTTACAATTGTCTCGGGCATGATTTTTTTGCCTAGTGTAACCATTTTATCCACAATTGCTTTTACTCTAACACAATAATCATCGACTTTTTCATCATCTTTCATTCGGAGATTTTCAAAATCTCTCTTCAGTGTTTGAAGCCTTACCTGCTTCACTTGATTACTACCTTGGAATCCATCACTCAATGCTTTCCATGCAGCTTGTGCAGTTGTACAAGCGACGATTCTAGGGAATATGCTTTTCTCCAATGCAGCTTGGAGATGAGAAAGAGCAAAAGAGTTGCTCTTTTTCTCTTCTTTTCATGTTTTCTTGTCTGCGGCACTTAGTGTTGTCCAGTCTGAGGGTTCTGTGTAGCCCTCTTCTATTATGTCCCACAAACCTCTTCCTATGAGCAAGGTCTTCATATTTATAGACCAATACTCATAGTCATAACCATTAAATTCTGGTATAGGTAAGCTATTGTGTGAGGCCATAGTTACCAAAAAACTCTCTTTATTTCATGGTTACAATAAAGTACTTTGTTGTTTGAAAGAAGGAAAGAAGAAGAAGGAAGAAAGAAGAGATTACAAACTTAAGTCAAATCTGACTTGTTCTACTCTATCATTCACTATTTATTCCTCTTGATGTGGGGATGCTATCTCTTGATTCACAAAATTATCTGCTACTTCTTCTTCGTCGTCACTTATCAATATTATTTTCGATGATTCTGGTTCTAATATTTCCACTGAAATACTGTAGTGTGTATACTCTGATTCTTGTGGTGCAACTTGTACGGATTTTGATTGTTCAAATTGACTCCTGAATGAGTTGTCTTCAAAGTCTGCCTCGTACCTCGAGTCAGGATGCCTTTGATGTGCTATCACTGCATTTTGAAGTTGGCTAAACACAATGTTGAGCCCATAACCTCTTACTTTTTCATCAAACCTCTCCGCACCTTCTCTTGCTAGAATTGCACATAAGGCATGATAACAACCATTTGGTCTTATCATCAATGCCTCTTTACAATTTGTCAATTTGGATCTTTTGTCTCTTTTACAAAAAAAACTAAGCCTCTTAGGCTTATTACACAAAAGTTCTACGGTTTATGATTCCTTGAATCAAGTGAAAAATTTATCCTTCGATTACAATAATTGTCTCTTAGACAATGTCTTTCTTTCTTATATGATATATATTAAAAAAAATATATTACTATATCCGCTCATGTAGAGTAGTTGGAGAGCAAATGGGTAGTTAAAACTCTCCAGTTATCGAGAGGCCCAGGTTCAAATCTCTCCCTCACATGTTGCGGATATGTTGTATATAAAAGGTTCCTCATCCATATATATATATATATATATATATATATATATATATATATATATATATATATATATTACTATTTAATATATTAAAAAATAATTGCTTTAAAAAGAACTTTAGAAAAGGAATTATAGTTAATATATTAAATATAATATAATTAATTTTAATAATAATATATAAAAAAAACTTTATATAAAAAATTTATCCTTTGCAGGAATCGAACCCATGACCTGTAGGAAGACAGGCACCTTATGGATGGCTCCATGAGCCAGTCGAGCTACGCGGCTCGACGGGAAGGCAAGGGAAGCTTGCCTTCCTTATACTTCTCTCGGCCGTGCTTTAATTAATTTTTTTTTTTGGATTTTTGTCCCACATCGACCATGTGGAGGTGATGAAGGTGTTTAAAACCTTTAACTAGTGAATACTCACTCGATTGCCTTCGAGAAATCAGTGATCGCCCTTTTGCCTCCTTCTTGAGAAATCACTCCCCACCACGTTGCTTCCTTTGAGCCTGTCGTCTGTTGCCACATTGCTTGTCCTCCTTCTACCATGTAATCGGTCCTTCTACCACGTAATTGGTCTACATTAGTTCTGAGTCATCCAGTTTACGTTAGCCTTGTTATTCTCTCGCCATGTGGCGCTCTTCGGTTGGTTCTTCTGAGTTGCTCCTCCTCGCGTGCTTACTGTGCGGGCCTGCTCCAGACCTCACCTCGGTTCACTAATCTCGGGCCTTACTCGCCTTGAATTGCATGCTGCAAGTCCCACTCGACCTTGCATTGATGCTCATGCTGCCTGGTTCCTCCACCTCGATCCTTGAGCCTGGTTCCTCCATCGACCTCGGTTCTAGCGCCCTCTTCGGCTTTAGCTCTGATACCAGATATGGGCACGTGAGAATTAGGAGCAATAGGAAAATGCAAAAATATTATATTCAACCTTGGAAACATAAGAATTGCAAAGTTTAAATAGTGGTTAATTAAACAACATTAGGGAATATAGGAGAAGTTAGGAAAAGAAGAAGAATAGGGAGGAAAGGAGAAAGGGAATTTGGTGTTTTCTGCCTTACCACCCATGCCATCCAATCTACCTAGTCAGTTGCCATCAAAGTCAAACTACCTGCCCAGTAAGTTGTCGTCCAAGGAGATAAAAGGGTAAGATCCAAAGCTTATCGTTGCAAACAAATTTGTTACTCCTTTTAACTGGCTTAATTTCCAACATAAAGTGTTTCATTTTACTTGTCAACCCTTTTAAAAAAACCAATAGAACATCTTTCCATTTAAAGTTTTTTAAACATGCAAGGAGAATTAGATAAAACATTTTCCTAAAATTTCTTAGCTTAATAACAAGACCAAAATAGATGCTTAATATATGAAGGCATCCTACAAAAAAACAAATAATTGAAGTGATACCAAACTTGTGCATCCAAATTTATAAAAAAGTTTGAGGTTAACGACTCTCCAATATAGCAGTCTATTCATTACAAAATATCCCAATTTTTAAACCCAATTACTCAAAGCTCTCCACAAGATTTAGCAAGTCTATTCTTCCACATGTCATTGATTCTACCAAGAAAAGAGGGATAAGGTCTACAAAAAGAGTTTGAATTATAGGTTCATCAATTTTCCTACCATTTGGCCAACATCAATCCCTAAGCTTGTTATAATCAAGGGTGGTAGATAGTTTAAATTATCTCAAGGTACCCCTTAGTGTGGATTGTTGGATATACTTTGTATATCGAACATATCCTTTTTGTTTTATATTAGAGACCCACACAGGGCCATACATATTTGATAATGGGTAGGGTGAACCTTGGTGGTTCATAGTTTGGTCATGTGTCACTTTCTTCCTTGTTCGTGCTATAAGTCGTTGCTCTTCTTTCTATATTGGCTTCTACCATCGAGATAACATCTTCATTGTAAGCCATTGTATTGGATTATTTTCTCCCTATAAGTCAATCATGATGGTTTTTGAAGGCATCTTATCCATTTTTTAAGTTGTGCTTTGGATTAGCATGTTGGAAATTGTTCTTGTTGTTTTGTTTTATGACGAACCATGTTATGTTGAGACCCTCTGTTTATATTTAGGAAACTGGGTCTTTGGATCTTAGACCTTTGTAGGTAAAGAAAGGTTTTGAATGAGGATATTTAGATACAATAATAGATCTTATCTTTGTTTATTCTTAAAAAGTTTAAATTTGAATGATAAGTAGTTCAAATTAATAATGTTTAAAAATGGGTCATGATGTTGTTAGTATGGAAATGATAGTTATGATCTTCTATGCTTTTGTATTTGAAAACTTAAAAAAGGAGCCTTGGTTGAAAACATAAATAGCTATAATGGTTTCTTCGAGAATTGTGTAGGTAGGGAAACCTTTATAGGAAGAAGTATGGAATTCTCCTTGTTTGTTTAAAAAAAAACTATTGCACATGGTTGCTTTCAAATACATAGAAGGTGTTAAGTAAAGAATTATGAGATTATTTTTATTGATTAAAAATGTATTGTGCATGGATGCTTGCAAATAAAAAGAATATTTTAAATAGAAAAGTATGAGATTTTATCTTGTTTGTTTAAAAATGTATTATGCATGGTTGCTTGCAAATGCATAGGTGTAAATTAGAGAAGTATAGGATTCTCTTTTTTGCTTAAAAATGTATTATGCATGGATTCTTGCAAAAATATATAAGACATTAAATAGAAAAGTGTGGGACTTTCTCTTGTTGTTTAAAACTGTATTGTGCATGGTTGCTTTCAATTACATAAAGCATATTTAGTTGCATTGCATAAGAGTTGTCCTGATCCCTAAATGTTCCTCAAGTCGTGAGAAAACTTCCTCTCATGAAGAGGATTGTGAAAAGAAGATGGAGTAGAGATAATTTATGCGGTTTGACTTTGATGTATTTTAGAATGAAAATTTGTTATGTTAAAGAAATTCTGCTTTGCAATGTATATACTAAGTTGCCAAATTCATTCTTAAATATGATTATTTGTAAAATAGAACGAGTTTATATTTTTGGAATAAAGCAAAGGTTGTTTTCAATATGTAAATATGATCTTTTCTAATGTTATTACTGGTTCATAAATGAATAATATTTCAAGATTTATTTTTATGGAATGTTCCATATGACTACTAAGTAGTTGATATTGTTTCTTGTTCATATTAGATAGAGAAATGCTTCTTTATACATAGTTCTAATACATCACTTGGTATAAAATGATTATGGTAGCTCTAAGCGGAAGCTTTTAATATTCATAAATATAATGTATCATTTTAATTCCTAGAATTGAAATGATGCTAAAGCTTAAGCATGTTATAAGCAATTGATTATTGTAGAGAGAGTTATTGTTATTTTTTGTAAATATTTCTTGGGTTAAAGAGGAGTGCTTGGGATGAATCTAGACATTCTTTTAGGACTTGAGTCAAATAATTTAACCCAATCTGGGAGGCATTGTGGTGATGCAATAACTAGGTAGAAGGGAGTCCTAAAAGGAGTTGCAAGAATGCAATAGCTAGGAACTTCTAAATTTGGAAGGAGTTGCGAGTATGCAATAGCCAAATTATTTTGATTTGATGCACCTTGAACAATGAGGATCAGGTGCTCCATAACTAAGAAATATGAATTATTTGCAAGACAATAATGGTGGTACCTTGAAAGTGTAGGCTTATATGACCATGTTCCTTGCCAAATGATTGGTAATGACCTTAGTTAGCCCATGAAGGTGTGGTAACTAAGCACCAAGGTTTACACTTGATAACATACCTAGATGGACTTAGGGTAAGGTTAGGGAATATGTGTTCCTATTTAAGTGTTACGGGCCTTAAAGGATAATCCCTACGTTGTGGTCATAATATCCTATACCTATGAGGGTATGGTAAATGTGGGGGGACACTTTGGAATTCTTATAAATGATGAGGTTTAGTAAGGTGAATCCTAAAAATATGAGACGTTGACCACTCCTATCCATTGAGTGTCATCTACAACAATATTGAACTCAAATATGGTGAAGCCTTGAGAATATTGAAAGAAAATGATTATCAGGTTGGTTTTGGTGGTTGTTACAATGACCTAATATGATCTCGTCCAAATTTTATCTCCCTTTCACAGATTCTCATTGTTCTTATAAAATATATTTTTCTAATAGTGGTCTTTATCAATTTGCCATAATTTTGGAGATAATCTTATATGTCATATTACATAGGCTTATGGGCCTAAAAGAATCAAAAAATTTGACATATTTTTTTTGGAATTAGGGTAAGATATGTTGCATTTATTTTATAAGGTATGTATTTTTTTTACCTTAGGTTGTTCCACTAACATCAATGAATAGTCCTTCACTATATCTCAATTATGTTGACAAAATATTGTAGAGAGCCTATCCAAACCTGGGGATTTATCCTTATCAAAAGAAGAAAGAGCTAAAGTGAAATTCTAGAGTAATAGACTCCACTAGTTTCCTATTGTCTTCATCTGTTATAATTGAAGGTGATTCTTATAGTAGTTTATCATTAAGAACTTCAAACTCCTCTGGTCCTAAAATATTTTAGTAAAACAACCTTGCCTATTTTTATTTCACTCTAGTATTCAATCACTTTTTATTTCAATATTAAAACATTGTTATTTTTTAATAAGCATGGACAATAAAAATAAAAATAGACATATATTCAAGGGGTGGATATCTAACAAGTCCAATGTTACAAATTTTGGTATATATTTTCTTGTGAATTACTCACTATAATTATATATTTGAAAATCATTGCCCTTGTTTTAAGGAGTTTATGATTTCTTTAAGTATACAAATTTTTAAGATGTGTAAAAAGGTTGAAATATTTAAAGTTGACTAATTGTTCATAATTTTAAAGTAAAATAAGTTTGAAGTTTTATAATTAATAAAATATACACAATAAATTATATATTTAAAATTTTTATGAAAGATACATGTTAAATATCAAATAGAATTAGTTCAATTTATTAGATTCTTCAGTTTTTAAGGAAGAGATAAAGCTCAAATATTGTCTAACATCAAGCTAATATGATACAATATGGGTGATACCTATTTAAATTCCATACAACCCACTGAAAAAAAATGATCAGTTTCAATGAATTTAATAATAAAGTTTTGGACACTTGAGAAAGGAGATTCAAATCCAAAAATGATACAATTTATATATTACCTTTAAATAGATGTATGAGTGAGATACTTTTTAATCACATATAACCAACTAAATATACTTAATGAGTTTTGGACAAGTGATAGGGAGCAAGGAGTTTTACACCCAAACCATGACAACAATATCGTTGGTAAATTTTAGCATTTACCATGGGGCTTGATATAAACAATATGGAGCAAAGAGTTTCACATTGTAAACCAAGGTTCTAATCCCATTGGTGAACCTAAATGTTTGTGTTGGAGATTGATGCTGACTAAGAAAAATAAAAAAACAAAAGTTCTCCCACGAATTTGAAGAAGCCCAAAAGTTTTTATGGGCCTTGAAGAGTCACTATGATTGTTGGACTCCCAAAATATGAAATGAAGGGTTGTAACATCATTTTGTTTCTTGCAAATGTATAATAGTGTAAAATATAGGTATAATATTGTGGAAAAATATTTTTAATAATTCTAAGTTTGTTTGGAATACAAAACAACATCCTTCTCTATTCATTTTATAAAATCCATGTTTGTTGTCCCTGTTTTTCTGAAACCTGCAATTAACTTTCAAAGCTCATAACTTTTTGTTTTATAGCTCTATTTGTGCATGTCATAAACCATTAGAAATTTATTTTTGTATAGAATTCACTCCCAAAATATCCTCAAATTTTGTGTATTTTTGGTCCCTCAAATTCAGACTATCCCACGCTGCTGCAAAAATTGTTGCATTTTTTACAGCTACAATTTTTCTTACTACACTTTCTGCTTTTCATTTTTTGGGTCAAATACTTCAATTGGTATCATATCTTGGTTGGTTTTTGGGTTTGAGTGAACTTGGGTTCATGGTTAGTCTAAAATTTGATCAAGTTCTTTCTAACACCCTAAAACTTACCCATCCTCGAGTAAGAACTTTTTTTTGATAAGCACTAGGTTCTCTAGAATGTCACCATGGTAGGATCTGAATATTTATATAGGGCTAAACCACATTTTAAGCTCTACAATGCTACATACATTTACTCGAGTGGAAAATATTGGCCAAACTCTCGTAGATAACCTGAGGTTTACTTAGTACACCTCTACAGTATACAAGATGCCTAAACATGGTCTCCCCATTTCCACGTACTCTTCATGAATACTAGACAACTTAACCATAGCATTGGATTAACCTTGTCTTAGTCCTTTGAGACCTAGGGACCTCTTTTTTAAAACCCATTATAAGTCATTCTACAATGGTTCATATACTGTAATGCCCTTACATATAGTGGGTAACACCTCCACGATGAGCCACTAGTTAATAGGTGCTTAATTATAGTCATCTCCCCAATGACATAACTTAAGTGACCTCTTACATATAGTGGGTAACACCTCCACGATGAGCCACTAGTTAATAGGTGCTTAATTTTAGTCATCTCCCCAATGACAGCTTAATAGATGCTTAATTTAAGTCATCTCCATGTAGATAAATTAACTTAACTCCATTAAGACTACTTGCTTTGATCACCATTCCTAAAATTCAAAATTCCAATGAGTTCCAACATTTCACGGTTGAATTAGAGTCTTAGGTTACACCACCTAAAAGTCTCTTCAAAATTATTTTATCGAAGAACTCAACGCATGTACCCAATTTTATACATCCTTCATAATTATCTCAGATGATCTCTTCTTCCAAGATTTAGCTAAAAGCTTTTCACAAATGGATTAACCCCCTCTAACCTCAAAAATAACAAAGAGTGACTAAGCAATTTAACGTAAAACTACATGCTTTCCTTCTTGACAACAATATTCATAAACTCAACATAAACACCACATTCCTTTTAATATAAAAGAACATATCCATTATAACTAAAAAATGAGATAAATGATCATTTCCATGTTAAAGACTTTATGAAAATAAGTCTTGTTAAACTTATTCCTTTGTTTTTCCTTTACTTGCCAATCATCAATAAGATATAATGAAGAAGGAATATTTCTACATATTCATTGCATGTAATCCATAAATGATAAAATTTTCCCTCTTTTTGAGTGCATCCATAACTTCCACATCATGAAAATCATGTAGTATTAAATAAATACAATGCTTACAAATCCATACTACATTTATGGATTATAATCAATTACAAGTATATAATCAGCTCATATTTATCTAACATGGCTATTCTTCCTTGATTGCTTACTAGTCTTGAAGTCACTTTAAAACCAATGAGAGGTTGATGTCATTAGGGATTAAGACAACTCCTTTAGTCATGATAGTGCATTTCTAAATGCATGATAAAATTCTCATTGCAACACTTAATCATTAAAGTTATTTCTTGGCAACCAAAATTAAATAAGCATATTCTCTAGTCATAAAAGTGCATTCCTAAATGCATGCTAAAATTCTTATTGCAACCCGTAAATCAAAGAATAAAAAAACTTAATCATTCAAGTTCCTTCTTGAAAACAAAAATTAAATAAGCATATTCTCTAATCATGATAGTGTTGTAGACATGAAAAATTGACTCATTTTCCTTAGTTTTCCTCCTAGAGAAGTAAGGTCATATTTGAGCTTAATTTTACCTAAACAAATCCCCTCCAAATTTCCCAAAACCTACACCATTGGATAGGGCTCAAAAATATCTTTCCAACGATATATTATATGTCCAATTTCGACATCGTTTGATCCCTCAAACTGCCAAAAAACTATGTACATGTCTAACCTCCTAGCGAGATCATACGATACGATATCTGATCGTACGATACGATCCCTGATCATACGATACGATACTTGATCGTACGATACGATATTTTATATCCTACGTACTATCTTGAACAAAAATAGAAATGCTCAGTTAAGAAAAATGACAAATTAAGTTACAACGTCCTTTGTCCTTACCTGTGCAACCATACGACAGTTACGAGATCGGATCCGTCGATCAACCCAACTTGGAGGAGGTTGCAACCCATTTTGTTTTCTAGCCCAATTTCATCAGCTTGCTTATCCTATTTAATCAAGCACCCCTCCCCTTGAATTCCTCCTAACTCGTTGATCTAATTTTTGCATTCGAATCTCTGTAATTTCTACATTAGACCTATGTATTTTTCTATTTTGTGCAGGATTAGAGGATACGGTCGGTGATCGGAGGGTATGATCTTGTGATCGAAGGATACGATCTTATGATCATAATACAATATTTCTCTGTTTACTGTATGATATTGTATATTCTGTACGATCTTATCTGTAGACCATTTGGGGGTAACCCCAAGTGTTGAATTGCATTTCTTAAGATCTCACTTTGCATATTTACTATTTGGTCTATCAATTTTATTTCATACTACATTGGATTTAATCATCTGCATTCTTGGAGTTCACAAATTTGCATCTAATAACACATTTTGTATCGTTTAAATAATTTAGATGTTGCATTCTTTCATTGCATAATTCCATAGCCAACATGCCTAAAAAGATCAATAGCATATTTTATTTTCTATTTTTTGCACTTTATCCATGAAACTACAGGTTTCTGTCAAGATCATATCGTTCGATCACTCATCAGACGATACGATCTTAGATCGTATTCGTACGATCTTGCTCTATTCGTATGATCTTGCCCCATCGCATAGGATCCTATTCGCAATCAAAAATCAGAATCTTCTTCAGACTTTCGGATACAGGTAAGAGTTCTAAATTACTTTTTAAGCACTGCATTGTCCATCTAGACATTGTTTTCTACTGTTTGTTGTCTACATATAAATCAAAATTACATATAGCTTAGTGTAGTTGCATATTGGCCAAAACTAGGTGATTGTGAGAATTTAAAAGGAACACATCAAAACAAACTCCAAAAACCTAGGCGTGGAAACTGCCATAAAATATTTCCTGGTGAACCCTAAACAATTCATCAAAAAATCACCATAAGAAGGTACGATCAAGTACCTCTCTTTCGAGGTGTAGACCTATCATTCCCACATTCCCATTCGAGGCATGGATCCATTAGCTTGAAGGAAAGGAGTGTGTAAATTTTAGACCTACATTCTTTGGTGAACCCGACGTGAAAAACATTAGGCATCTTTCTGATTTATAAAACATAAAAAACCATAAAAATTACAAAACATAAAAACCAAAAGGATAATTAGTAAAACTTGCATACTTTAGCTTTATTTCTTAGATGTTAGATTTCAACATAGGAAGAGCTTTTTTTTCAAAAAAACCAAAACACAAAAACCAAAAAAAAATATAGTTTAATATTTAGGTATATATATAACATATATACCCCAATAATTTAAGATATATATATATATATATATTTTTTTTTTAAATATATATATAATATATATCTGCAAGATAAAAATCCTAAAACAAAAATGCCTAGAATTTTGAGAAGTGGTAAACAAGTAGAATCGATCACATGGAGGAACAAGATCAAGAAAACATTGATGATAGAGTACTCATTGAAGATTATGTATCTTTAGAACAAGGTGAATAGAATAATAAAGAAGATGAAATAGAAGATCGAAACCTACATTAGATGAAAAAGGAAATGTTAAATTTGAGTCTCTTAGCAAATTTACCCAATTTATAAAAAACCACATAGAAGAGTTTAATCAAGCAGTACAAATTGATAATTCAGGAGAAGGTGATATGGAATCAGCCTTAGCAGCTACATTTTGGATACATACAAATCCATTATCATACATGAACTCAACAGACCAAGATAATGATCAAGTAGGACCATCTAATCAAAACATGATACCTTTAAATCAAAATATTCAAAAACCAATGGCACAATCATCCAAAATTGCTGCTAGTAAAAAAAATCCTAAAAAACAAAAACAACCATTCACATCCATCTTCACTCAAGCTCTTAATCAACAAATGTCAAATCAACAAAAAGCTAAACAAGTGCAAAATACCAATCATCAACAAAAATTTCAACAAAACTAGCTTCATAACACTTTACACAACAATGTTTCAGTTGGAAATCCTTACACAACAACATCAACTTATCAAAGATACAACAACATGGTGCAACAAAATCAATTTGGTGGACAACCACAGGGACTTGAAGCCATGGTTAAACAATTAGCTTCAAGACTAGATCAAATAGATCCCTACCATCCCTCATATAGTTATAGAGAGATGTGTAGCCAACCCTTGGATCCTATTGTGGTTGCCCAACCATATCCAAAACATTTCCCTATGCCTGTCCTTCCGATATATAAAGGAATCGAAGATCCTATTGAGCATCTTCGCATGTTTAGGACAACATGTCATGATATTTCTCATGATGACTTGTTGTTGCTAAAAATATTCTCTAAAAGTCTCGGAGGCATGGCTCTAGAATGGTATTATCAACTACCTACAAAATCTTTAAGGAACTTTGAAGAGACAGTAACTATGTTTTTCCACCAATTTAGTGCTTATATAGAGAGGCATGTGACCATTAAGGATTTATACAATTTGAAACAAGGTAAAGATGAGAGTTTTGCTAAATTCTTGACTAAGTGGAGACAACTCTTAGGTAAACTACATTTTGCATTACCTCATCGTGAAATGTTGGACATATTTATTGGTAATTTACAAGAACAACTATCTTATGAACTTTCTACTACTACAGTAACCTCCTTTGATCAAGCCATTGATCTAGCTAGGAGGGTAGAAGATGCCCTCATTAGAAGAGGACAATTTAAGAAGAAATATGAGGATAAAACTCCTAAAAACCAATATAAGAATAAGCAAGTAGTGGGTGATGGAGTTACTGATAGCAGAAACAACTCAAATGTTAACCTTGCTAAAATTGTAAAGAAATTTGTATTGAAAATCCCTGATAAGCCACCAAGAGAATTTACAAGATTAAATCAACCCTTAACTATGATTTTACCTCAATTATTGGAACAAGGCTTGATATGGTTACCTGAGGTAAGACAACCAGATACCACTACAGCTAGATATAGGGCTGATTTACATTGTAATTTTCACCAAGTAGATGGACATTCTACAAATTCTTGTAAAAGGTTAAAGCATATGATACAAGATTTGATTGATAAAGGTAAAATGGAAGTACAACAATTTCCTACAAATAATAATACCCAAAATAATACCCAAAAACAAACAAATCAAAATGCAAATCAAAACCTAGATATTTTTCAACATCCCTTACCTAAGCATGGTAAAGAAGTAGTAAATCAAGTAGATCATCACAATGTTCCTCATCCAACTCGATATGTGGGAACCATTAGTAGCTTTTTACCACAACAAGATTATTCAAACCTCCTATGTACCTACTTTATCTGTAGTCACAACTAGACCAATACAATATTTTCAATCTTCATATTCAGAAGATACTAAAAGTGAAACAGAAAGTGAACTAGACATTACCTCAAATAGTTCAAAATAGTTTTGAATAAGATCAAGTTACTCCCATTACAGATTTATTAGTTCCAGAAGAACCATTCCCTAGGAGAATGACTACTCGACCATCATCTCAACAAATGCTTACAAATGAACAAGTAGTAAATGCTAGACCCCACTTTGGTCACTTACAAAATAATAATATTGTAGGTACTATTGGAGCCATCACTAGACAACAAATTCAAAACCAAAACTCTCAATCACAAACTCAAATAATGAATAAAAAATCACCACCATATTCTTCTCTACAAAACACTTATTCACCTCAACCTCTTCATAATAGTGGTATTATTCCCATTAAACATTCATGTCAAACTATTCAATCCATATGTAATTCTTCTTTATCATCATTGCAATCACAACCATTTCAACCTTCTTCTTTCAACACAACACATTCATCTCAACCAGGAAATACTTCTTCTTCTAATCCTACCATGCAATCACATCATACTTCACAATTTACTCATCATCATTCTACTCACAATCAAGAAGAAAGAGGTAATGAACCAGTTATTGATAAACTCATAAGAGAACTAATCAAGCATCAACAATAGGAAACCAATCAAATATTACATCCTAATGTGTCCCATCACAATGATATCACTAATAATGTGACAAAAACTACAAGTGAGCAACCTCAAGCTCAATCAACTCAATTTGATAAACAAGAAATAAATTCTTCATCCAACCAACCTTCAAGACCTCTCTTAGTTTTGAAGAATAATCAGAAAGAGGATACAAGCATAGAAAACCCATATTTAGTGTTGAAGTCTCAACCTAAAGTCTCCCTCAACATTCAAAAACAATGGGACAATCATCCACATAAGATATCTCTTTTGGAACTTTTGCAAACCTCTCCTATTCATAAGGAATCTTTGTTCTTTATTCTCTCTTTCTTTATCATCATTACAACAAGTTCTCTACTATTTTCCTCTTTATCATCATTGCCACTTTTTGTCTATCACCTTTTATCCTTCATTCTCTCTTTCATTATTGTTATCACATCAAGTTCTCTATTCTTTTCCTCTTTATCATCGTCATCTTCTGTCCATCACTTTTCTTCATCTACATCTACTTATCATTCTTCATCACAACAATCTCAACTATTAACCAATCAACTTCAATCACCTACACCACAACCAAATTGTTCTTCAAAACCTCCTTTGATTTTGAAGCCACCTTAGACATGCTATAATCAAAATCACCTTGTATAGTGTATATAGATCACCAATTCCATCATCAAAACATCAAAAACAACCAAAAAAATCAAAAAGCATCAAAATTTCCCAAAAATATTTCAAAATTGTTGTTAAGTCATCATTCTGCATTGTTATTTGTTGTTATCTTTCAAAAATTTTGAGTTATATTTTACTTTATTTCGGATAAATTCAAAAGTTATCTTGAACCATGCACTTAATTTACATATTTAATAATTTTGATTTTGTCACTTTGATTATAAATCTCTCTTGTATTGAAAAGCACTATTACTTCATTAAATAAATTTTGAGTTTTGGGAAATGATCTTGCTACTTCTTGAACCAAGAACACATTCTCACATCTTAAATATGATTTGTTGCAAAATTCAAAAAGGATACTACATAGTAGTCTTAGTTCCTTAAGCGAAAAGTTTCCCTTGCTATCCTATTATGCGCATGGTCTAGAATATTGAGAATTGGCAAAAGGACAAGCTCCCCCCCTACCCAAATAAAATCCCTTGCTCTACGTCTAATCTGGGCAAGTATCCCAAAAAAGAAAAAAAGAAAAAGAAAAGAAAAGAAAAAGAAGAAAAAGAAAAAAGAAAAAGAAAGAAAAGAAAAGCAATAAAATCCCCTTGTTCAAAAATGGACAAGAAATCCCTATTCCAAAAATTAGAAGAAAAGAAGGGGGTAGTGAGCTTGAATCCTTGGAATTCCTCAGTTATTTGAAAGCCATGAGGTAAGCCCCATAACAGGTGGTTTGTGCCCAACCCGCTTGACCTTGGGTAATCCCTTTCGCGTGGTGACATGTCTGTCACATTAGCGACCTTATTTTGTACAGACCAATGTCCACTTGTGGATTAGCTAGCTTTTGGTAACTTGACTTACATAGTAGTTCAGTACAATGGCATGCACAAAATCATGGTTAATGAACATTTCACTTGCACACACATTGGTTCATAAAAGTTTGCTTGTATCACTACCTTACTCAAAATCGGTAAATCAATTTCACAAAGCACACACATTTGATCCTTGAGAGATTTTGTATCATTATGATAAATCAAGATGGATAATGAACTCACACATCACACACTGGTTCTTGATAAATTTGACTTTGTCTTTGAAATAATTTAAAATATTTCTTTGAAATTTGTTAGAAAACATTAGTTTATAATCATTTACATTAAATCCCTATCACTTCATTTTAGCACCTACAATATATATATTATCTTCAAAATTTTCCAACATGTGACACAATGATTTATTTTAAAAATACAACTTGCATTTTCAAAATCATATATAATCATGCATTGCATTTTGACTTCGCGATGATGGTATAATTCCTAGTAATTATTTTTCTCAAATTTCACACTAGGAATTCTATGCCTAGCACAAGTCATCCTTCCCAATTTTTCATGCTTAAATCACTTTATATCCCTCACAAATACAATCTTTATCAACCTATTTTCTCAAAATCAATCTCTCTCAACAAATCAACATCTCCTTTCATCATCATAAGCCTCAAGGTCACTCTTGAGCCCACAATACTTTTGGTATTAGCAATACAAAACTTCCTCACAACAAGATCCGCTTCATGACCCAGCGAGCATCGATCTCCACCAACGGTCATATAACAACACAACATCCTTCGAGGTTCATTGCTAATCCATCAAATCTATCATCACACAAAAATATCTTTTTCAAAACACACTTTACAAAATCATTTTCCTTTTATGTTAAGCATGATCAAAATGTTCAAAAATCAAAGCATGATTACAAGAAATTATGTAACACAACCATCATAAGCAAATGTAATAAATACCCAAAAAATCACACAAAGTCACATAAAACAAAGAAGATCAATATATATATATATATTTTAGAAATTTTGAGTTTTCCACCAAATATAAAATTTGGCGCAAAAACTCAAGGGGGCATCCTAGTCAATAAATTAGTAATTATTTTTCTAAAACATCAATTTCCCATGAACTATTCATTCTAAACCATCTACTCCTTTTTGCCCATGTCAATCATAATCACTTCTACTCAAGTGTCTACACTTTTCTTTGATGCATTTATTGTTCATAAATACACCAAAGAGGGGGCAAAATGTAGACATGAAAAATTGACTCATTTTCCTTAGTTTTCCTCCTAGAGAAGTAAGGTCATATTTGAGCTTAATTTTACCTAAACAAATCCCCTCCAAATTTCCCAAAACCTACACCATTGGATAGGGCTCGAAAAGAGCTTTCCAATGGTATATTATATGTCCAATTTTGACACCGTTTGACCCCTCAAACTGCCAAAAAACTATGTACATGTCTAACCTCCTAGCGAGATCGTACGATACGATCCTTGATCGTACAATACGATATTTGATCGTACGATAAGATCCCTGATCGTACATATAATCTCTGATATCGTACATACGATCTTGACAAAAAATAAAAATGCTCAGTTAAGCAAAATGATAAATCAAGTTGTAACCTATTTTATCTTTACCTATGCAACCGTATGGTAGTTACGGGATCGGATCCGCCGATCAGTCCCAGCTTGGAGGAGGTTGCAACCCACTTTGTCTTCTAGCCCAATTTCATCAGCTTGCTTAGCCTATTTAATCAAGCACCCCTCACCTCAAATTCCTCCTAACTCGTCGATCTAATTTTTACATTCGAATCTCTTTAATTTCTGCATTAGACCTAGGTATTTTTCTCTTTTATGCAGGATCGGAGGATACAGTCGATTATTGGAGGGTACGATCTTGTGAACGGAGAATACGATCTTATGATTGTTAATATCCTACTATAAAATAAACTCAAATAACACACTCTCACACAATTGCTTGGAAATAACTCACATAACATCACAATAATATAACAAAAATTTGCATAAAGAACAATCTCACAATAAGACAGAATCGCAGGCCTCTTCGAGGGGGCAACCTACTTCAATACTTCATTAATTTTGCAAAAGATGGTTACATTGGTGCCCTTTCGGGTATTTAAGGAGTTTCCTTCCAAGGTTGGCTTACATGCAAAATGCCACCTGGATTACATGCATAATGCCACACGAATTACATGCATAGTGCCACTTTGAATTACATGCACAATGCCACTCGAATTACATGCACAAGGCCACTCGAATTACATGCATAATGCCACACGAATTACATGCACAATGCCACCTATCTACCATGTGTTACATAAAAAGGGTGCCATTTGTCATGGGCACTACCTAAGCTAAAACTTAGAACATTACAAAATATTAATCATGGGTACTACCCACGTTCACTAGGAATTATTACATCATGGAAGTTATTACATTAAGGGTTAGGATGAGATCCTAACATGCCCTTCTCCTTGAAGAAGCTTTGTCCTCAAAGCTGAAAATGAGGAAACTGTTGCTGAAGTTGATGGAGAGACTCCCATGTAGCATCCTCAGGTTGAAGTCCACGCCACTGAACCAGGACCTCTGTGATGGTACGATTGCGAGTTCGACGATATAGCAGCTGCTTTGGTGCAAGTAAGATGGAGCCTTCTTCATACAATTCAGGAAGTGTTGATGGAACCTGTACCTTGGAGCTACCCAAAATGTAGGAGGGAGGCGTGAGTGGAGGGTGCCCGTAAACTGCCTCTGGTGGCGGTATGATAGGAAGTGTTGTACCACCATTCGACCAAAGAAAGCCATTTTGCCCAATGAGTAGGATGATCGGAGACAAGCAGCGAAGGTAGGTTTCCAAGCAGTTATTAACAACCTCTGTTTGACCATCCATTTGCGGATGGTAGGCTAAAATCATTGTGAGCTGAGTCCCCTGCAACTTAAACAAATCTTGCCAAAAATTGCTAATAAGGCTGGGATCACGATCAGATACAATGGAGGTTGGCATGCCATGAAGGCGAAATATGGAGTCAAGAAAAATTTGGGCAATAGTGAATTCTGTGTAAGGATGGGTTAGGGCACAAAAGTGAGCATACTTTGAAAGGCGGTCCACTACCACAAAAATAACAGACTTGTCTCCATATTTAGGTAGCCCTTCTATGAAATCCATAGAGATGTCAGTCCACACCTGATCCGGTATTGACAAGGGGGGAAGAGTTCCCGAAGAGTGCACTGTTTCTATTTTCATCCTTTGACCTGTGTCCCAGTCTGCCACAAAAGAGCGAATGTCCTGTTTCCTACCTTTCCAAAATAAGGTGCGCTTGAGTCGATCATAAGGTGGTCTGATATTGGGAGGTGTACTATCCGGAAATAATGGAATGGCATGGTCGTGAGAGCGATGCAGTGGTAGTGTGATGGGTTCTGAAAATATGGCCTCATGTTTGTGGAGAATCTGTTGCATGTCTTGTGGGATTTGTGGAAAATATGGCCTCATGTTTGTGGAAAATTGGAGATGTGGATGGCTGGATGGACAATAGTTGTGCAATGACCCCACGTGATGATTTCTTTAGAAATTTCTCCATGCCGTTTGAACTGATAATTTGAGGTGTTCCTGTCGGGGAGCCCTTGATGATGTGTGTTTGTCCGTTCGGAAGAACTACATCCAAAGTTTAGCAAAGTTCCAACCGATAGTGCCCAACATACTCAACCATTGGCATCCCAAAACAATATCACATCCACCCAAATGGAGGGCAAACATGTCTCGCTTGAGTTCATTGTCCCCTATCTTGATTTTAACATTGCGACACTTTCCTTGACAAGATAAGGTTCCCCCATTGGCTACCATGACCTCAAAGGAACTACAATTGTGGATATAGCAATTTGCCCGTTGAGCAACTCTAGGGTCAATGAAGTTGTGCGTGCTTCCCGAATCCAAAAGGATGGAAAGACGTTGGCCCTTGAAACATCCTGTAACCTTCATGGTTTGAGGAGTAGTAATGCCTGCAAGGGCATGGATTGTAATTGATGTCTCAAGTTCCTGTTTCCATTCTTCTTGTGGAGGAGATGTTTTTGGAGGGTCCTCATCCTCATCACTCTCATCAGCGGTATCAGGTTCTCCAACATCTATCAAGAACAATTTTTTGTGTGCACACTTATGCCCCTTGAAAAAAATTTCATCACAATTGTAGCATAATCCTTGGGCACGACGTGCATCCATCTCTTCGGTGGTGAGGCGCTTAGGTGCAGCAGGTTTATTATCATCTGGGTGTTGGGCTCTAGGGGGAAATGAAGGTCTATTTTGAGGAAACTTTGATGGGTGTCTTTGGGCAGAGAGTTTAGATTCGGCCAAACGGGCCAAACTGATAGCTTCCATCATCGTTTGTGGTTTCAACATTTTGACTTCTGCTTGGAGTTCCATCTTCAACCCACTGATAAAACAACTCTGGAAGAACCCTTCACTCAATTCTCTTGTCCGATTGGCCAATTTTTCAAATTGAGCTTGGTACTCTCGGACTGACCCTGTTTGTTGTAGTTTGGTTAAGGCTCCTGTAAAGTCCTCAAACTCACTAGGACCAAATCGAGTGAGTAGTTGGGATTCAAAATCCTCCCAAGAGATATTTGGGTAGGCAAGACGCAACCATTGAAACCAGTGTAGAGCCTCAGATTCCAAGTTAAAGGAAGCCATCTGGACTCGATGAAATATGGGTACATTATGAAGTCGAAAGAATTGGTCAACCCGACATAGCCACCCATCAACATCCTTCCCACTGAATTTGGGAAAGTCCAATTTGGGCATTCTAAAGGGTGGATCATGGTCATGATTCCTTGTAGAACTCTCAGCTTGGTATTCCGATTTGGGTGGTTCTCTTCTCAGTTTGCTGTCTACTTCTGTCAATGCTTCTTCCAAGCGATTGCTAGTGGCCTCATGCTCTAGGCGAAGACCTTGGACTTCTTCCTTTATGGAGTGAAAAGCCGAGTTCAAGTTCTCAATGGCTTTTGTTAGGGACTCCATGTGTTCTAATTCTTTCTGGTGTCCACGGGTACCCTGGGCCATTTTTTTGACCTTTTGTGACCAGTTACTAAAAATAGAATTGAATTTTTAGGACTTCCTATTTTTAGTAAGTGCCCAAAAAAGTGCTTGGGTGCTATATATCAAAATGATCAGCAGAAGGAGGTGGTCACAATGAGCTATATATCTCAACACTACTTTTTGGCACCCCAGACTTTTTTTTTTTTCTCCTATTTTGCTGAGTTTAACGGTGTTTACAGATTCTGATTCTGAGCTATTGAGAAAAAGTTGGCTACTGGAGAACTATCTATAACTGGTCGTGTTTCACACTCAAGATTCTCTGTATTTTGCAGGTGACTGATATGACAGCCTGTTCGACCTCGAAGACCGTGTCTTGACCTCTCCGACTCGATCGACCGACTATGACTGCCATCTGTAAATTTTACTGTTATTCTCCAGACTTTCAACTTAAGTGTCACCCTCATGGCTTATCTCGAATGCATGTCCCTTATGTTATTTTTTTAGTAGAGGACTCCTTTCTCATATGCTCACTTTTGAAATGCAGGTTTACGAACATGGATGTTTGGATTTTTATTTTTTATTTTTACATTTTTTACAGGTTGAAGTTTTAACAGAACCAGGGAATGCTAAGTATAGGAGTATGTACCACCCATAGGCCATCTAATATACCGAAAGTTACGAACAATAGTGCTCGGACCAATATTTCAGGCCACTACTCAAGGAGGATTCCACACATACCCTTGAGCACACTACTCGCCTCTCTGACAATACGGGAGGGTAATCATCCAGGATGTTGTGTCCCGTAGACTATGAGTAATACAAGGCCGAAGAGCTTCCTAATGGCTAAAATTTTGTTTAATCCTAAATGGTCTCCCGATATACCCGAAGATACGTGGGAGCTCAAGTCCGTGCGCGAGTTCTGTCTGAGGCCTGGGTATTGGAGCCTGATCGCCCCTCACTTCACTAGACGCTTTATGGGCTATCTAGCTTAGCCAATAACGACAGATCCTTCGCGATATTTTAAAACCCCCGGTATAGGGTTTCTACCTACTCAACTAATAATATATTTTTTTGTTTTTGGTCTGGAAAAAAAACACTATATTTTTTGGATTTTTTTTTTTTAATAAGGAAAAACATAATGGAAAAAACACACAAAATTTATACCTAACAGGCGGATTGGATGGCAAGAATCATTGCAGTTGCAGCAGAACTTGGCCCTGGAAAGCGCTCTGATACCACTTGTTAAGATCCTGCTATAAAATAAACTCAAATAACACACTCTCACACAATTGCTTGGAAATAACTCACATAACATCACAATAATATAACAAAAATTTGCATAAAGAACAATCTCACAATAAGACAGAATCGCAGGCCTCTTCGAGGGGGCAACCTCCTTCAATACTTCATTAATTTTGCAAAATATGGTTACATTGGTGCCCTTTCGGGTATTTAAGGAGTTTCCTTCCAAGGTTGGCTTACATGCAAAATGCCACCTAGATTACATGCATAATGCCACCCGAATTACATGCATAATGCCACACGAATTACATGCACAATGCCACCTATCTACCATGTGTTACATAAAAAGGGTGCCATTTGTCATGGGCACTACCTAAGCTAAAACTTAGAAAATTACAAAATATTAATTATGGGTACTACCCACGTTCACTAGGAATTATTACATCATGGAAGTTATTACATTAAGGGTTAGGATGAGATCCTAACAATGATCGTAATATGATCTTTTTATATTTACTGTATGATCTTACGTATTCCGTACAATCTTATCTGTAGACCATTTGGGGGTAACCTTGAGTGTTGGTTTACATTTATTAAGATCTCACTTTGCATATTTACTATTCGGTCTATCATTTTCATTTTATACTATATTGGATTTAATCATCTGCATTATTGGAGTTCACCAATTCATATCTAATAGCACATTTTGTATGGTTTAAAGCATTCAGATATTGATTTCTTTCATTGTGTCATTCCATAGCCTACATGTAATCTAATTCATGCCTAAAAAGATCAATAGCATATTCTATTTTTTGTATTTTGCACTCTATTTATGAAACTGCAGGTTTTTGTCAAAATCGGATCATCCGATCACTGATCGGATGGTATGATCTTGATCAAAATAGTATGATCTTGCCCTACTGCATATGATCCTATCTGCATTCAAAAATTAGAATATTCTTCAGACTTTCAGATATAGGTCAGAGTTTCTAATTACTTTTTAAGTATTGCATTATCCATTAAAGCTCTATTTTCTATTGTTTATTATTTTTATATAAATCAAAATTGCATATAGATTAGCCTAGTTGCATATTGGCCAAACACTAGGTGATTGTGAGATTTTCTAAAAATAACACATAAAAACAAAACTCCAAAGCCTAGGCGTGGAAACTGCCATAAAATGTTTCCTGGTGAACCCTAAACAATTCATCGAAAATTCACCAAAGAAGACACAAACTCAAGTGTCTCTCTTCGAGGTGTACACCTATCATTCCCACATTCCCCTTCAAAGCACAAATCCATTAGCCTGAAGAAAATAAGTGTGTGAATTTTAGACCTACAAGTGCATTCCTAAATGCATGCTAGAATTTTCATTGCAACTAGCCAGCCAAAGAATCCAAAAAATTAATCATTCAAGTTCTTTCTTAGTAACCAAAATTAAATAAGCATATTCTCTAGTCATGATAGTGCATTCCTAAATGTATGCTAGAATTTTCATTGCAACTAGCCAGCCAAAGAATCCAAAAACTTAACCATTCAAGTTCTTTCTTGGCAACCAAAAATAAAATAAGCATATTCTCTAGTCATCATAGTGCGTTCCTAAATGCATGCTAGAATTTTCATCGCAACTAGCTAGCCAAAGAATCCAAAAACTTAACCATTCAAGTTCTTTCTTGGCAAACAAAATTAAATAAACATATTCTCTAGTCATAATAGTGCATTGGTAAATGCATGCTAGAATTTTCATTGTAACCAACCAACCAAAGAATCCAAAAACTTAATCATTCAAGTTCTTTCTTGGCAGCCAGAATCAAATAAGCATATTCTCTACTTTTCACAAGAAAAAAGTTTATTCCCAAAATAAACCCCATAATTTCTTAAATAAAACTAGATTTTACATCCAAATCACTAACCCTTGTTTTAAAACTTAACTTAAATCAAACTCACATCTTTTAACAAAATAGGTCATCTCTAAGTATACAACGTGATTAAACAACCCATACTTAAACTACACTTCATTCATCCCAAAAAAATTCTTCATTCCTTATGGTTATTAAGGATTCCAATATAATATATGACAAGATCATCAATTAAAAAGGTAACTACTACACAAATTTAATACCATCATTCACTACCATTTTAATTCATATGCCTTTCAAATAAGGTGATAGTAGCATAAACCTTCAATATCCAGCTAGAAAGGAATTAACAGACACACCATAAAATTCCTAGTATAATAGGTACACGTAGGACTTTCAGACTTTGCTACAATCACATTGGAGACCATAACACACAAAAAAATGTCTTTGCAGTCTAATTAGTATTTGTAAAAACTTATAAATAAGTTATGATAACATTATTTGACCAACAACGAACCTAGTAATGACAAATACCAAAAAGAAAAAATGTAATGTTTAAAATTAGCTACAGTTTGAGGCTCTCCTTTTATCGGGATTCAAAACAATATATCACTACAAACATAAACATAGTGTTTTAAAAATAATGTAACTATTAGAAAACAAACACTCAATAGAGATTCTTTTATAAAACCAAGACACGATTTCAGACAAATATTATTATTTTTATTTTAAAATAAACTTTAAGGAATACAATTACTCCTCTTTATTTTCTCATGCATGCACAATAAGCCATTCATTAAAGCTACAACGCTCTTCACCGTAGTAATTCTAGACAAACATTCAGATGCATATTCCATCCTTTAAACTAAAGTCTACAAGAAAGCATTCTTTAGAAGCTTCAAACAAAGAGTTAGAAAATAACTCATATCTGAACCAGTTTACGTCTTCAAGGTATACAAGGAAGCCCAACCCGACCAAGATGTTTAACTAATAATAAGAATAAAGATGAGAAGAAGAATTCAAATAGTTAATGGAAGGTTTTAGGCTAGCCAACTTAAAAAATAGAGCAACTAATCTTTAAAATACCATTAACTAAAAGTAGAGCAAACAAAACCTACCTGAAATCTCTGCCAAATTTTTAGAGATACCCAAATGGCGTAGATCAGTTTTTGGTTCTAAAACCTTTGTATCTCTCCTTCTCACACTCCCCCAATCTTTGTTTTTGTTTTCTCCCTTCTCCTTGATGATTCTTCTCCCCTAAAAAACATTTCCCTCCAATAGCCTGCGAGCAACCTCATTGTGCATCACCCGATTTCTCCAGATGCACTTAAAGACCATGTTCAAAATATAAGCTTATCACCCCCATTACTTCTGTGAAACTAGACAATAATCCAAACTACAAGTAATAATTCATGGAAAATAAACCATTGACATTCCAATAATTAAATGGTAATATTATTGCTTGGCCAAGAGTTAATATCTTGAGCTATTATTGATTATTAGCCAAGATATTAACCATAATGATATTAAGTCTTCTTACTTAATGAATCTGCCAAAAGAAATTCTTTCATTACATTCTACTTTGCAAAACCCAAAGCACTTGAAAGATTTCTATCATAAATATTATGAACTTCATTGCAATGGAAAGCTATCTCAAGAAGTATCTTTTCTTTAAAAATAAAGCATTCAAATGAAGTAAAAGCAAATAAGCAACTCATTTATTAGACATAATTTAATCAAGCAACGAAAAGTCTTTTCAAGATAGCATTTCAAATATCAACTCCCACTCCATCGACTTTGTTTTATTTTTAAGGACAACCTCCCACCAATCTGAATGAAAAATTTGAATACCATGTAGGATGCCATGTAGAATGGTGTTGACAACAATGACAACACTCCAAGAGGTCAACAACAACAACTTGCAAACCTGTTTACCAAAGGTGTCAATAAAAAATAATTTTTGAGATTGAGAGACAAACTTGTCTCACCACTCAACATCAAGAGGGAGTATGTTGGAGATTTATGTTGACTAAGAAAAAGCCCAATAGTTTCTATGGGCCTTGAAGAGTCACTATGACTGTTGGACTTCCAAAATGTGAAATGAAGGATTGTAACATCATTTTCTCTTTTGCGAATGTACAATAGTATAAAATAGTTATTGAATATTGTGGAAAAAACTTTGTAATACTTTTGAGTTTGTTTGGAATACAAAACAACATTTTATTCCATTCATTTTGTGAAATACATGTTTGTTGTCCTTATTTTTTGAAACATCTAGTCAACTTTCAAAGTTCATAACTTTTGATTTACATACTGTTGGAAAATTCTTTTTGTGTAGAATTCACTTCCAAATTTTCATTAAATTTTGAGCATTTTTGGTTCCTCAAATTCAGATCGTCTTACACTACTATAAAAATTGCTCATTTTTTCCTTACTACACTTTTAATTTTTTTAATTTTTATTGTCAAATACTTTAATTTGTATAACTTAAATAAATATTACAATTGCATATTTTAAATACAAAAGCTTCAAAGTTTAAATTTAAAACTTATAGAGTTTTGTGTTATTTAAATAAATATAATATAAATAAGGCCTATATGATTTCAACCTGCATAAACAGTACAAGACAATGTGAATAAATTATAAATAATTGTAATTTGAATTCAAATCGCCATTAATGAACATTTTTATAGCAATGTGATATGTGGTAATATGTTTTATTATAATAAAACCTCAAAGTAGTTTATTAAAATAATGTAATAAAGATGTAGATTGTTGAATTCGACAACCAATTATAAATATACATTTTGATGACATATTTTAATTGACATATTTTAAATGGTTTAATTCATTCACACCTAGGATAAACTCATTAATATTGATAGTGCATTTTAAAAAAATCCATGGTAAGAGTGTATTTTTATGTTAAAAATATGGATTTGTTGGGGTTTATTCTATTGATATTTATTTTGATTAAGTTGGAGCTATTTTGTACATAGCCTTTATGATTGGTCTTGTCAAACGTAAACAAATCAAAGTATCGTAACAAAGGGGAACCTACCTTCATCCACATTCAGTGTCCTTTGTAAAGGCAAAGCTAAAAACCTTAAACTTTAAATTATTAGTAAGGTTAATAAAGGCAATTTTTTTTATTATTAAGGTTATAATCACAAATATCACAAACCTTGATTCACATATGTCCTTTGAAAAGGCAATTTTTTATTATTATTAAAGTTATAATCACAATTTTTAAATTTAATAATATATACATTCAAAAAAAATTATAAACTATTTTTCAACTTGGTTATTTGATCTCTCATGTCACAAAAAACTTAAAAATTATTTAAAACAATACCATTAACTATTTATACAATGTTTGTTGGTTCAACTTCAATGTGACATCACTTATCACTCTATTGTTGGGTCTCATCATAGGAGGAAAGCTATGTTGATTAGTGATGTTATAGGAACGTGATTCCTTCTTAGACACTCCTATTATTGCTTGCACATTGTAGACCTAAAGTAGTGAACACAAAAGACAAATAACATACCAACAATTCATTCCAATGTTGGGGACATCACAAGAGGAAGAATCAGATGGAGATCCTTAAAAATAATATAATGTTTGATACGCTTGATTTGGACTAAGGTCCACAGGCACAATAAAGAAGGTATTGATATTAGAAGAGATGCCCCTTGTGGGGTTTGTATAAAAGCCAAGGGGAATGAGCTTCCTATGCAAAACAACACACTTAACATCAATTGCATGGTTTAGGACATGGTTTATAGAATCTTTGTTGTCGTCTATAAATTTTCTTTAGTTAATACTATAAAATCTTTGTTGCATGGTTTAGGACATGGTTTATAAAATCTAATTGAATGTACCTTCTAGATTAAGTACAAGACTTAAATGAATAGAATGTGACAAGGATTACTTCTATTTAGGGCCACTATGAGGCACTGTTTTTTTTTTTTGTTGATAATGTTTGATATTAAAAAAAATTATATTTTTAAATTTTATTAGAGTCTATGCAATGATGATTCGATTTAATAATTTTTATTTATAATACTGACAAGTTTTTTATATAAGTTTATAAAACATTGATTGACAATATTTTAGTGTCTTTATTTATATTTAGATATATACAGTTTTTCTTTTTTTAATAGGTAGGAAAACACTGGATTTTAAAAAGATTTTTAATCTTTTATAATAAGAGATATAACAGAAACAAAAACAGTAAGGAGATCAAGAGGAGAACAATCCCAAGGGACACAGGATACAATAAAACAACTACAAATAGGTAAAACAAGAAAAAGCCTTCAACAAAAAGCAAGAGGGAGCACCTTATTAATCTAAGACAAAAAAAGACCGTAGTTCAAAACTAGAACACACAAGTCAAAAAGACAGGGAAATCCTTCATCCAAATAATAAGAGCATTATTGATCCTCTGGTTGGCCAACATGGCAACTTCCTTATTTCTTTCTCTAAACATGTGCTTGAATTCAAAACCTTTCAAATTGTTAGTGTGATGGTAAATATTTTCTATTAAATCTACAATCTTCTATTAAATATACAATGGACTAGTGGGAGGAATATTTTTCTTTAGCAATATTAATGACGAAAAGAGAGTTGCCTTTGATCACCACCTTCTTTGCATTTGGTATTTCCAAGAGCATGTCCCCTTGATAAATCACCCGAGCTTTGCCAAAAACCCTAGACTGAACACCTAAGAAGTTAGCAAAGGCAAAATGAATAACCCCTTTGTCATCCCTGATGATTCCTCTAGTCCCTAGGGTGCTTGAGTTGCCCTTAGCTGCCCCATTAAAGTTCAGCTTTATTTTTGTCGATAATATTTGATATTAACAATTTTGTACTTCTATTATTAATTTAAAAATTTATTTCATATTTTATTAGAGTTATAATTATTTTGTGATGATATTCATTTTGATAGTGTATTTATAATGAAGATATTTTTTATATATGTTAATAAAGTAAAGCAGTTTTTTAATCCACAAGACCATAGGTTATATAAGATGGTTCTAATGGAGGATGTTGTTTACTCAATATATGATTATCCAACCATACTTCATTTATTGAATCATGGTGTACACATATTTTTCACAAAATTTGGACCTTGAATCTTCTCTTTAAAGTTTCAAAGTTTTTCAAATAGAAAATTGATTAGTAAGATATCATGGTTTTGACTAGTTATATAGCAAGGCAATGATAGTACTTTTTTTTTTTAAATAAAGGGGTAAAAAATTATTGATAAAAAGTCTAGATTACAAAGTACAATTGAGCTTCCAACTAGAACTCAAATAAATAGCCAAACAGGCTAAAACCACTAGACTAGAATGACACCCGAAATATACAATAAGAAAAAACCACATTAAGTCTGTACATCCTTGTGGATCAACTCCCATAGGCGTTGAGAGTCCCCAGATGGGAGACTCTCCCAATTATACATACTCCAAGGATCCAATAGCTCAGAAGCCCTTTTGGCCAGGTAATCAACAACCACATTCCATTCCCTTGGAATGTGCACAAAGGATATAAATTTGAACTCTTCACTCATTTTGAGAATCTGAACGGCTACAGAGGCCAACTACCAATTAAATTCCTCCACCCTTTTACTGTTTAAAATATTAACCACAATTTGAGAGTTAGACTCGCAGATAATCCTATGCCAGCCAAGAGAAAACCCCTCCGCAAGGCCTCAAGAATTGCAAGAGCTTCCATTAAATTGTTGGAGTGAACACCTTATTAAATGGAAAATAAAAAACTGACACCACTAGTAGAATCTCTCCCAACACCGCCAATGCCAGCATGTCCAGGATTACCCCTGGATGATCCATCGATATTAATTTTTAAAACTTCTCTAGGGGGTGGCCTCCACCTACCATCTCTCCTAACCTTCTTGTTGAGCTGAGGAACCCTACTAGGGCTAAAAGAGTTCACACCATCCCCAAAGAGACCAAGGGCTTGATGTACCTTCTCCTACCTAGAATCCAAAAGAGGGTCCACATCACATTTGCTATGGATGGTTTCCTGAACCATATGTAGGATCCTTTGCAAGATCTATTGAACAACAAAATAACTGCCCTGAAATATGCACCAGTTTCGTTCAAGCCAAATTTGCCAGATGATGCAAGAAGGGCCCAAATTCCAAGCCACCCGAAGGAAGGGGGCCTTGGCCGAAGGTTTTCCCAGACTACTCTAAAACTCCACCAGGGACAGCACATGAAAACATTGATGGTTCCAAGCGCTCCACCAATGGTGCCAAATGTCTTTGGTAAAGGAGCATTGGAAAAATAAATGAGAAGAGTCATCCTCATTCTTACTACAAAGGACACAAAAAGAGGGACCCTTAAATCCCCTCTTCCTCACATTATGCCAAGTGAGACATTTATTATGATCTACCAACCAGATAAAGAAGTTACATTTTGGCTAGGCAAATTTGTTCCACACCTTTTTCCACCAAGTGACAAGAAGACTCCAATACTTTTGCTTATCAAGAACCTGATAACCATAGGCTACCGAGTAGGTTCCCTTAGGATCAGGGTTCCAAGCCAGAATATCTTTACCCCTCAATGAAGAACAAGGCCTCCTCATAATAATAAGAGCAAGCACCTCTCTGTCCTTGGCCAGTCCACCTTGGGGCCATTATTGCGGATCTTTCCATTTGTACATCTCCATATTTCCAAAAGACTGGACTTTTTTAAAGTCCTCCACATGAGACCAGCCTGCTTCCAAGAAAAAAATGCTTAGGTAACGTAACCTAGGATATTTATTCAAGATATGAGGGTGACCATCCCAAGAATCCTCCCAAAAAAGAGCATTTGATCCCTGATTGCAAATCCAGAACAAACCCTGCTTGATTAAATTAGTTCCTATTTTTAGAGTATCCCAGATAATTGAACCTTTCCCAACCAAGCTGACTCTAGGGATATCAACCTCAGATACCTCTCAAGTATTTACAAGATAATATTTTAACCCAAATATGATCTTGAGAGGTACACCATCTCCAATAAAGTTTTGCGGCCAAAGCCTACCCAAAAAGAGCTGTGTGTCGCATCCCAAGGCCTCCCTCTTGCACCGGCCTACATAAAGAACCCCACCTAACCAAACTCCATTTAGATTGATCAAGTTTTCCAGAACATAAAAATTGTCTTGACAAAGCATCCATGTCCTTGATGAAGTGTGAGGGGGCTATTTGTACAAAACATCTATAAATGGGTAAAGCTTGAACAACAGATTTTAAAAGCAACACTCTACTTTCAATGGATAGCCATCTAAAAGTCCAGTGATTCACCTTCCTTCTAAAATTATCAAGCATAGACTGCCAAGAATATCTAGGTAGAGGATGAGATGAAATTGGAATACCAAGATAAATGAAGGGGGGAGTCCCAACCTGAATCTTAGAATGCGAGCAATCCTGGCTTGAATAATAGGAGGGGTATTGAAGAAGAAAATAGAAGATTTGTCCTCATTAATCAATTGTATAGAAGCACCAAGATATATGTCAAGATATTGTCTAATATTTTCAACTTCCCTGATAGTGAAAACTCCCAACAAAGCAGTATCATTAACAAATTGAAGGTGGTAAAGAGGTGGCAAACTACTATCCCACTTCCACCCCTAAATGAGACCTTGCATGACTTGAGACTTGAGCAATATTCCCAACCCTTTCGCCATAATGATAAACAAATAAGGAGATAAAGGATCTCCTTGCCTCAATCCCCTTGAGGCCTCAAACAACTATGATGGCTCATTATTAACAAGAACAAAGAATGAGGAAGAAGAAACATAACTCATCACCCATATAATCCATTCCTCCTCAAATCCAAAATCAGCAAGAACTTTTTGAAGAAAGGACCATCTGACCCGATCATAGGCTTTGGCCATGTCCAACTTAATGAACATAGTTTTCTCCTTAGAAGTTTCCATCGAGTGAATAACTTCTATAGCAATAACAACCCCATACAAGATTTTTTGGCCAACAACAAACCCTCCTTGCTCCTTAGAGATGATTTTGCTCAACCATATCTTCAACCTCAACAATAATTTTTGTGATGATCTTATACACAACATTGCAGAGAGCAATAGGCCTGAACATATCCAAG
Source organism: Wollemia nobilis (assembly GCA_028583015.1). NCBI lineage: Eukaryota > Viridiplantae > Streptophyta > Pinopsida > Araucariales > Araucariaceae > Wollemia > Wollemia nobilis. The sequence continues at coordinate 11,771,970 of JAQPPZ010016869.1, read as the reverse complement.
GAATTTTCTCCCTCTTTTTTGGGTATAATCACCACAAAGGTAGCATTTAGGGACCTTAGCATCTGTTTGTTCTTTTGGGACTCATGGACCACCTCCAAAAGATCAAATTTGATTAAATCCTAAAACTCTTGATAAAACTCAATCAAGAATCCATATGGACCTGGGGCTTTTTCTTTTTTCATCTTGAATACAACATTTTCCAAATCCTCAAGGGAAATTGGACCCATCAAGTTCTCATTCATCTCTCTAGAAAAAATCACTGGAATACAGTTTGGAATAAGCTTTTCATTCTCATCATATGATAGAGAGTCCTCCTTGAAGAGAAAGAAAAAATACCTCTTAGTCTCTTCTGAAATATCCCTGAAAGAAGAGAGTAGGGCACCCTGAGAATTCACAAGATAGGTAATCAGGTTACCATTACGACGAGACTTAACTGAGTTATAAAAGAAGGTTGTGTTCCTATCCCTTTCCTGAAGCCAATCTACTCGAGCTTTTTGTTTCCAAAAAATTTCTTCCCTCAATTCCCATTCAGAAAGGTCTTTCGCAACCTCAGATTCCTCAACAAGAAGCTCCTTCATGAATCCTTGATCTCTAATATTACTTGAAGCTTCTTCCATCCTCCTAAGAGCTGCCAGCTTAGCCAAGGAAAGGTTCCCAAAATTCATTCTATTCCATCTCTTCAATTTATGTTTTACAAATTGTAGTCGCTTCATAAAGGAATACGTAGTGGTGCCATGAGGAGGTTTGCCAGTGGTCCACCAACCTCGCATGAAATCATGAAGCTTAGGATCACGAAGCCAAATAAGTTGAAACTTAAAGGAGGGATTATTTTTTAGCCCTAAATCCAAAGCAGAGAGTTTCATAGGCCAATTATCAGATCCCATACCCTCCAGAATCATAGAACTACCACTTCTGTTATTACCCATCCAATAATTGGATATCAAAAACCTATCTAGTCTCTCTGATATGGAAGCTTCCCCACACATTCTATTGTGCCAAGTAAAGATCCCATTATTTGGCATGATTTCAACCAAGTTTAGGGCTTGGATATGAGCACTGAAGACAAAAGAAAAATGCTCGAGACGGTCCACCCCACCACGTTTCTCCTCCAAACAAGTGATAGAGTTGAAGTCTCCAACCAAAATCCATGGGTACAAGGGAACCAAACTTCTCACAAAGCAAATGTGCTCCCACAAATTCACTTTACCATTGTAATCAATAGGAGCATACACATTTGTAAGTAGGATGGTTTCCCCAGATTCATTATCATGCCCGACCATCAAAATAGACCATCTGCTAGAAATCCAAGTAAGAGGGGATATCTTAACCGGATCCCATAAAAAAGCGACGCCACCAACATATCCACATGCACCAATACACTGGCATTGGCCCCTTCTCCACAACTTGGGATCAATATTGAACATACTATCAATAGTCAATTTAGTCTCCTGAATAAACACCACATCCGAAGAATGCACACAAACCAAATCACGAACAACTTTTTATCTGGGGATGTTGTTCAACCCCCTTACATTCCATGAGAGGATAATCATTTTTGGGGGTTATAAAAATGGGATTCCAATGTTCTCACCAAGCATGACTCCACCAAAGTCTCCCCCATTAACTTAATTTTATCCTAGTCCTTCTCCTGACCCACCTTCATATTCTTATCTGAAAAACTTTTTTAATTATTTTCTACTGCAATCCCAACACCGTAGGAGTTTTGTAGTCCAAGGATGACTGCATCAGTGCCTGAGTAGGAGAGGGCATAACTAAATATGTACCACTTTCCAAAATAGTTTCCCTTATAGGGCTAGACCCAACCATGTCCTCTATACTCATATCCAAAGCCCTTTGTTCTTCATTTAAACCTCCTAGATCTGATTCCTTAAGTCCCCCCTCAAGAAGAGACATATGATTTGACCTTGTTATATTTACATCAGGTAGCGACGTTTTAGGTATCTCCATGCACTAATCAAGATAATCTAATATTTCAAAACGGTTGAGTAGAGCATCTGGCTGGGTATCCTTAAGGTCTTTGTTTGCCCTTCGTCCTCTGTTTTGGGATTTTACCAAAACAAAACCTTCCTTATCCCGTTCCCCTTCCTTTATCGGGGCTTTTCCTTTATCCAAACTTTGTCCAAACCGAGAGGGCCTAGGATTTGAAGCCACATGTGGGACAAACTTAGGGTATTTTCTTTGTAGGTGGCCATATTCACAGTAAATATGACAACAAAATGGAAGAGCTTCATAGTCAAGTTTTTGAACCCATGTAGTTGATCCAAATTGTATTTCAATAGAATCTAGAATAGAATTATTTAAGTCAATTTCAACACATATATGAGCAACAGAGATTACCTTTTTATTCGTTGTTTGTTGTGACAGTCCAACCAACTTCCCAAGCAGAAGGGCAATCTTATGCAAGATATCAGTTCTCCAGAATTCCAACAGGAGCCATGGAGGCCGCACCCATACTGGAACCTGCAACGGCTGCTCCTCTAATGGGTTGAAACCCACATGCCAGGGTTTAAGAAAGAGTCCCACTTGGTTATAGAAATAAGGATCCCCTTCAAATGCTTTGTTATGATCTGCAATACAAGAGAAAACCACCATAAAATAGTTGTTCACACTTAGCATCACCTCCACATCGCCTTCAGGATTCCAAGTCTTCCGAACCAAAGCCTCCACAAAGGGGAGAGAAATTCGGATGACCAAAATTTTTCCAATAAGGGTATGTTTGGTTAGATACTCATCTTCCGCCACCGAGTCTGGTTGAACCACTAGAACTGGCCTGACTTCACATCGTTCCAAACATCCATTGTTCTTTAACAAGCAGTTCCCAACATGCACTAGAAAATCTTGTTCCTTCTAGTCATTTTTAGATGAAAAAACATCATGAGCATGCACTCTCTATGTCGGACCCGATTCCATCATGATATTCCTCCAATTTTTCAGACCTCCTCCGAAAGCTGCTACCATCCCCGTAGAGCAGTTTTTCTTCATCAAACCCTAGCAGAGTAGTTTTTCCTCCAAGCAATGATAGTACTTCAATGAAAGAAAGTTCATGTATATTTTCCTTGAAATCTATATTGTATATGATGTTATTATTCACATATCCTACACAATATAGTTTTTATTTAAATTTTAAAACAATTATGATTGCTATTGTCTCCTTCTTTTGTATTTTATTTACAATATTTCATGCTTGTAATAACAACCATGATTGAGTAAGAAAAAGAAGAGTGGTTCAAACTTTGACCAGTCATATAGAAAGGAGATAATCTATTTTGAAGCAATCATTGATAAAAGTTGAAAGTAATCTTAAAATTTCAAGCATGGCCACATCAAAGGTGGCTAAGTATGTAGTAGACAATGACATCTTTGCTCTTGTTATAGGATGAGATATATTAAGGGATACAAATTTTCATGCATGTCTAGTGCTCCATACACTAAGATATATGACATTCATTTATGCAATTTTGCTTTATATTACCCCATGAAAGACAAGTCGAATTAAATGAAAATGTACATTCATAAGTTAGATCAAGAATTTAGAAATGCTCTAAAATGGGGACTCAATTGAAATCTGAAAAAAAAAAGTGAATGTTCACCTAGCTCAAGTTGATTCCTATATTGAGATTGTTTGTTGGTTAATATATCTTATAATAACCATAGATGATTATTTTTATTATGACGATAACAATATTAATATTACTTTAACATTTTTAAGTTAAATTAATTTATAAGTTGTATTTAGACATATTTTATTTATTTATTTTGTTAAAAGGAAATTGTGTAAATGTTGAGCTCCTTGGAAAAATTTTCAAGTTTTATTTAGTTATCTTGATATAATGTTTCATGCATGTATTTATGAATCTTATAAGTATTTGTATAGTTAAAATTAATATTTTTTTAAAGTGCAAAGGATAAAAAAGAAATCCATTTATTGCCCTCTATTTCATTTGACTAATATTTATTTTTTGTATTATTTGTTTACAAATATATATTAGGCATTTATTAAATATTTCATCACATAAACTACGCAAATTATTTTTAATTTAGAAATATTAAAATCTACTTTAATATTAATTATCTTAATTAATTAGACATGATGGAACATAAAGTTAATCGTGTTTTTATAATACAAAAGTTTTTTATTATGTAACTTATAAAAAAAAAAAAATGATAATTTTGATTTTGATATATCATTCTAGTTTTATTTTTTAAAGATGATCCTTCGTAGATGTCTAAGTGGTTTAGCCATTTCTAGGAGTCTTTAAATGTAAATATTTTCCATCAAATAGATACAATTATTAGATGACATAAAAAAAATTACCTTGCATCTTAAAGCTTCACTATAATGGCTAGTAAACATGTCGTCATAACAAAAATATGATATATTATTTTGCTCTTAATGCATCTTATGGTGTTTAGCTTTATATTTATTATCTCTAGTAAATAGGCTTTAGATGGTAGAAAAAATATTTATGGTCATATATATTTTTTATGTTCTTGTTGTTGGATTCCAAATAAAACTTATTCCAAATATTTAAGTGATCCACAATTTTTGTGGAGGAATCGGGAGAGTGTTCAATAGAAGGCTGAAATCTCCTAGGTGCAATGTACCTAACCAAATATTAAGGGTAAATTAGATTTTATTTACTTATGTATTTGGTCCATCAACCTTATGGACAAATGAGGATTCATTATTGGTAATGAAGCTCGAAAATGGTTGGTTAAGGTTGATATTTAGTGTGTTCATTTGGTGGGTGATTGACACTTCGTTGATTATTCTGATAAAATTTTAAGAGTTTAATACATTATAATTTAAGGTTTTGTTTTAGTTTAGTGTCAATGTCCGGCCTAATAATTGACCTTAGGTTTGTTGAGTTTGAGTGGCTTTTCACTCCATCTAATAAGTGTTTAATATTTTATAATTTAGGGTTTTATTCTAGTTTAGTGTTTATGGAAGACTTAATAATTGGCCTTAGGTTTGTTGAGTTTGGATGGCTTTTCACTTCATGTAAGGTTTGAGTTTATGTCTTCATCCATTAGTAAGTTACTACTAATTAATGGAGTCTGGTTAAGTGGGAGACTATTTGTAGACTGAAACAGAAAGGTGGTTTAGGTCTTCGTTTGACTTCTTTTTTTGGTTAGGCATTGGCGGCCAAACTTTATTAGAGATGGTGCATTTCTCAATACTATTCTTGGGATAAAATTATTTCCTTTTAAGTATCTTAATGGGGTTGAGGGCTTTGAGATACCTAGATACAATTTTTTCTGGTAAAGGCTCTTTGATCTGGAACATCCTTAAGAAGGGGGTTGCTCTTGTTAAACAAGGATTGTTCTGGATTTGTCTCAAAGGCTCTTTTTTGACATGATTTTTAGGATGGTTTCCCATAATTTTATCTATGTTTCCTCATCTTCAGGATCTATGTAATTGTTTCTTGGTTGTTGGTTGGTACAGGGTGATGGATTATAAAGTTGCCAAACGAGTTGGGCAAGTGGAGGTAGTTCAGTGGAAAGATCCTAGAGATTGGTCGACAGGTGGTTCTGTTCAGGATAAAGAAGAGTTGGCTCGTATTTTGACTACTAGGGAGTGCTCTTCTTTATAGGATGATGTTTTGGCTTGGGATCCGGATCCTAGAGGGGTTTTCTTGATGGCTTCTAGTTACCGTATTTTAGATAGGCAACATTTTGGAGATGAGGAGGTTCCTTGGTGGAAACAGGTTTGGAACAATTTTTCCCAGCCCAAATGCAATTTCCATTTGTGGTTGGCTACTAGGAACAAATGTCTTACTTGGGATAATATCCAAAATAGAGCTTTTAAGGACCCTTCATTTTGTTTCCTTTGTGAGAATAGTGATGAATATTTAGGGTATTTGCTCTTACAGTGTTTGTTTACACGGGATATTTGGTATCTTTGGTGGAGGGTGTGGAAATAATCTTGTTCTCATGCCTCTTCTCTTGTTGAGTTCTGGAGGAGTTTAGGAAGACCTCCTGCTAAGGCTTTTTTTCTTCAATTTACGTGGAGTATTGGGCCCTCATGTATTATATGGTAGATTTGGCTTGAAATAAATCAAAGAAATTTTCAAGGTAGAAAGTTAACTATTTATCAGATTTGGCAAAGGATTATTGGTATGATCCAAGAAACTATTTCTTCTAAATGTCATATCAGTCTTCCTTTGGAGCGGTCTGAGATCTTGATGATGCAAGACCTCGGTTTAGTGGAGAATGACCCTAGTCCTTATTTTTTGGTTGGGAGGAGAGGTTTCAATAAAAAATTACAGAGAGATGGTAGATGACATCCTCTGCCTCGAGGGGTGTTTAGCCTTGGGGGGTGTTTAATATTAATACTTATGGCTCTTCCAGAGGAAATCTTGGGTATGCAGGTATTGGTGGTGTTGGAAGAGATAGTAGTGGTGCAACTCTTTTCATTTTCTCCTGTTATAAGGGAAAGCAAACTAATAATTATATGGAGGCCCTTACTATTCGTGTTGCTTTGAAAAAAGGTTATGCTCTGGGTTGACAAAAGATAAAATGTGACTCAAAATCTCATATTATTATTAATTTGTTGAAGACTCATAATCTTTCTAATGTTCATTGGCAGTTGGTGTTAGTGGCTCGGTAGATCATTCAAATTTGTCGGCACCTAGAGTTTATTTCCTTTGTTCATATTCCAAGGGAATGGAATGGTGTGGTTTATTGCTTAGCAAAATGGGCTTTTGAGTTTTTGGAAGACTAGAATGTTAAGTACTGGAATCAGCTCCTATTGGATTGTTCTCGTCATCTTGCTAATTTGCTTGTCGTGGATATGCCTGGTTGAGGCTATTGTTTTTGGGTGTCTTTTGGTTGGGTGCTTGGTGGTTTTAGGGGTATCTTTCTTCTGGCCCTTGGCCCTTGTAAGGGTTATTGTTTTAGAATTCTCTATTTCTTGTATGCTTTTATTAATTCAATAATTTTTTACAAACATTTAAAAAAAAAGTTACTACTAATCAATTAGAAGTCCCTTGCATTGGATCCCTCTCTTAAAGGTAAGTTTTTTTTTAAGAGGGTGACAACAAGCTTTAGAACTCTAAGATATTGGTACTCTTAAATGGAAATATTGGAATGCTCTTAAGAATAAATTTAGCTTACCTTCACACTTCAAGAGTTTTATTATATTTGTCTAGGGATTTACCAATAATGAGATTCAAGTCAAACTATCTACCACCCTTACCTATAATAAGCTAGAGACTGACATTGGCTAGGAGGTAGGAAAATGAATTAACTTGTCATTAAAATTCTTTACATAGGTCTTCTCATTTTTTCTTGGGTAATACAATGATAAGTCAAAGAATAAACTTGCTAAATCTTATGGAGAGCTTTGAGTTCTTGGATTTAAAAATTAGGATCTAATAGATTACTAGTTTGGAGAGTCATTGACCTCAAACTTATTTATAGAATCTGGTTGCACAATTTTGGTATCAATTCTATTAATTTTTCTATTTGTGGGATGGCTTAATATATTGAGAATCTATCTTGGTCTTGTTATCAAGTTAAGAAAGTTTAGAATTTTTTTTATTTAATTGTTTTTCCATGTTTCATAAAAATTAAAATGGAAAGATGCTCTATCAGGTTCTGTTGAAAGGACTGATAGTTTTTTGAAGCATTTTACTAGTTGATACTGGGCATATTTGGTTTGTCAAATATTATTTTATTCACAATGACATGCTTCCTTTGATAGTAGCTTTTCATCAACTTACTCTAACTACTAGCTTTAAATTGTGCTTTAGATTTGATGAAGAAATGAAAAAGAATGAGGCAAGAATTAAGTCTAATATGCTTCCTTCATATTTTAGCATCCAAATTTTGTACAATAATAAGAGACTGAAGGGATACAAACATTTATTGGTAGAATATAATTATATGATAGCTAATAAGCTAGATAATGATATCCTTCAATTGTGAATGAAGTGTAGTTGTTGAAAATTATACAAAAGTTAAAGGACAAGAACTAGCATAAAACTTTATACTCTTTCTTACAATTTGTATTCCTCTCTTTTTGGTTTCAAGAAATATTCTATTCTCTAATAAATTATTTTTTGCTTTAAAATTTTAATTTTTTTAAATCAACCTTGATTTTGTTAAGTTTAGCCTTAAATAGTCTAAAACTATTGATTTTAAGGAGAATTCTTTTTTAATATTTTCAATATACAACAAAAGATAATATACTTCCCTTCATATTTTAGCATCCAAATTTTGTACAATAATAAGATACTGGATGGATACAATGTTGGTAGAATATAACTATATGATAGCCAATAAGTTAGATAATGATATCCTTCAATAACTTACTGTGAATAAAGTGTAATTGAAAATTATACAAATATTAAAAGTAAAAAACTAGCACAAAAATTTATACTCTTTCTTACAATTTTTATTACTCTCTTTTTGGTTTCAAGAACTATTCTATTCTCTAATATATTATTTTTTACATTAAAATTTTAAATTTGTTTTAGTAAATCAACCTTGATTTTATTAAATTTAATCTTAAATAATTTAAAACTATTAATTTTAAAGTGAGCTCTTTTTTAATATTTTTAATATAAAACATAATATTTTTCTAGTTCCTTAACTTTTCATGAAACTTCGTACTAAAGTTATCTTCAAACATTCACTTAACTTTAAACCCCAAATCAAAATTACTTTAAAATAAAAACCATGTAAAAAAGATATAACTCCAACCATTTTAAAAAATGCCTCTATATAATAAGAAACAACCATACTATTTTAAAAAATATATTAATTTTATTATAACTTTATATATATATATATATATATATATATAAAATATTATTATTATTATTTCCTTCACGGGCTTATCTTTAAAATTAAATCAATTCTATAAATGATTTTGAAAAATTGTTTCATCCTTCATTGAATTGACTTGTACATGAGTTCACAACCTCAATAGTCTAACTTACATACAAGGTAAAGTGAATTGAAGTGTCCACTTCCTTAGTTTAAGGGATAAAATTCATAAAGGTGCCTTTGTTCCATCACAAGAGACAGCTTGCAGAATAAAGTTTTGATGCGAAGCAATGGGCAATGGTTTTATAGTTTGTAACATAATGATTGAAATATATAATTTAGAGTAGAGAACTCTTTGATAAAATAATTTAAATTAATATTAGTAGGTGCCATTAACCATGTCATTTTCTAGATGATGTGCTAGTGATAGGCATAGATGTCCAAAGATTACATAATAAAATAATTTTATTAAAAATAATATAATATAATTTTTTTTTTTAATTATATATTGATTTATTTATTTAATTTTAAATTTGAAAAAATATATTAATTAAAATTAATTATATGTTTTGATGGGATTTTTTTAAGTTTTAATTAGCAAGAATAATTGTTGTTTATTTTTAATTTATTAAAAAACTTTAATTTAAGATATTAAAGCTCAAGATCCTAAAAATTAATTATTCTTAGTTACAACAATAAAAAGAAATATGAGCCACATCTCTTAAACATATATTTACATTTTTTTTGGTCCGTAAATAGGATTTTCATTAATAAATGGGTTTTGAAAGGGGCCAAAACCTTAGTACAACCAAAATAGGAACAACAAAAATCAGGCCTAACGGTCGTAACAGCAGGCAACCTCCGAGAGGGGTCTGACCAAATCTCAAAACTACCCAAGGAATGAAACAAAATCAAGAAAAATATCAAAGGGGATGATCTCATTTTGGAGAACAGAACCGTCCTAGGGAAAAACCCCGCAACAAAAACCAAAGAATTATTTGTCATCCGAGGTAATTTGGGACTCATCTAGATCCTTGAAGATGATGCTAAGTTGGGCGTGAGCTGTGTCGAGGTCCTTACTACCTTAACCACCTGATTGAATATCGTCCAAGTAGATTTGAATGAGTCCACCATCACGGATAGGGTGGCCACCGAATTGGAAAGGTGGGTGAGCACGACTCTGTGCAGGGTTGCTCCACTGCTACCTTCCTTCGTAAGCTCTTGAATCATCATGCATGCCTCCTTCACAAGCTCCTTAATCATAATCGTTGTCATTGCTTGGAACCTCATGAATAGGTGACTCACGGCTACTACTATTCACAGGCTTAGAAGGGATGGAGAGGGTGGGAGGATCGGTAGGGGAAGGTGAAGTGGTGGGCTAAGAGGGATTGGGCGAGGTAGGGGCAAGGGCAGGCTAGGGAGAAATGAAAGGACCAACAACCAAAGATCTTTTGGTAAACACATCTAGGATGTTCTTGTTAAGAATAATATGAAAGCCCTGGTGGATGGAGTAGTGGGCTTTCCTAGTCCTAACATTGGTGATAGATAGTTCAATGAAACTAAAGAGGTAATATGATATATTCATTTTCTTGTTCCCTCTGAAGTGGTTTAAAAACACTAAATGAAAACTATGTAGAGTGGAATCAATTTTATCGATGATAAAGTATTGGAGGATGAGAACCATGACATGATCCCATGGCCCTAGAAGTTTCATCCTCTCAATACTGCCATCAGTAGTGAGAAGGTCCTTACCTTTATCAGGGAAGTAGTCGAGCTTCGTTGCTATTGTATGCTTGTTGCATTGAATGCTCCTACCATCAAGAGGGAGCTTGATAACATCTGCCAAAAATCCAACATCAATCATGAATTTGAGGCCTTTGATTGAGACCTGACCACCATTCCAAGTGTTTACAATTGCATTGGAAATATATTCCTCATTATCTACAAATTTTAGCAGAAAGAGAAGTTAATTGTGGCTCTTGAAAATATCCTTGATAACAAGGTCGAGTTGAAGCATTGTGGGCTCGAGGATGTCCATGGAGGAACAAGGGTAGAGAGAGTTGGTGTTAGGTTTAATAGAATATGGATAGGCGATGTGGTAGAGTCTTGGGTAGGGGTGATTATTAAAGGTCCAACAAGTGTGCATGTCGAAGGAGATGGAAGATGAAATGCATTGGGTCAACACATATTTTAGATGACGATGCTTGTTGGAAAGTGTACTAGCTAACGAAACCCAAAATCTACAGTGGAAAGGATCCACAGTGGTGAGGTAGTTGATGGTGGCACAATGGACAACCTTGTTATGGGGAAGAGCATCATTTGGGGTGGTAAATTTGCTAAGAATTCTAGAGGTAGCCCAAATACACACACCATGGAAATCAAGCACGTTATTGGGACTGCACATGTGAGGAATTATGGTGGTACCATTGTTTAGACCATATTGATTGGACATTGTTCATAATCCAAGATTACGAGGGTCAATTCGATTGTACAGGGCATAAGAAAGCATGATTATATAGCCAATAGGATCAAAAAAGATCTCATGGTCAAGCACGAGGTGTGAAGAATTTTGACACTAGAGATCCATCGATAAATGTAAAAATTTGGGGTGAAATGGGTACATGTGGCAAGAAATAGGAAGGGACATAGGCTAACCAGGCAAGGGGAGGGGTTCAATGTGACGAGGCCAAGTGAGGATGAGAAAAGGGGCTATTAGGGAGGTCAAGTTGGCTAAACAGGAGACGATAAGGGGTGGGAGACACGTGGAAGGAAAAAAGGGGGCCACAAGACATAGGGCCCCACAAATGGGGTGGGATCCAAGGATCATGAGGATTTTGGTCGATCTCTTGCAATGAATTCAATGAGGGTTGGGGGAAAATCATCATACCAAACACTAAGAGACTGCTAGGAGTGGCCCAGGTTGGAAATGGAGTCAACTGCACAATTGGTTTATCTAAACACATGTTGCACTATGAAATTCAGATGATTAAGGAGGAGATGCCTAGGTTCTAAAATAATATTATTGACCCTCCAGTTGGGATTCCTATTAGTTTTGGTGTAGTTGATGATACTTAAGGAATCTCCTTCGACCACAATCTTGCACTAGATATTACTTGTGATTAATAACCCCTGGTAGAGAGTTTTAGCTTCCATTGCATTATTGGTGAGAATGTCGAGGTTCTTAGCAAAGGCCACTATGATGCTTCCTTCATGGTTTCTGATGAATCCTCCTCCGCCAGTTGGCCTAGGATTTCCTCTAGAAGAGCCATCAAAGTTCAGCTTTAGCCAACCCTCCGGGGGAGGGATCCACTTTGTTTTGAATCTAAAATTAGGATGCACGGGCAGTCTGATGGGATCCATAGAAAGATGAAGGGAAGAGGCTATGAAGGATTTGATCCCAGGATGTGGGGGTCTAGAGCAAGGAACTAAGTAAGTATTTTTGATAGCAAAGTTGAGGATCCTATTGCCAATAAAAGAAGAGTCCTTGTGGGTATTAGAGAAGGCACGATTCTTACGCTCAAGCCAAATTTACCACAAGAGGTGATGGAGGCACACTGACGAGAGGGATTTGATTCTAGGGTTCTTAAAAGGGTTGGGTTATTGATTGAAGAGATCGACCGCTGAGCTAGGGCAGGTCCAAACAATGTTAAAGATATTAAGAATTGAACTAAGGACAAAGTCAATGAAAGGACATTCTAAAAATATATGGCCCACTAACTTCCACCTTGAATTACAAAGATAATAGCAATTAGGTAACTTTAGACCTCTAGTTATGAGATTATCCAGGGTCAAGATCTTGTTTTGGGTAGCCAACTAGGAGAAGAACCCAATTTTAGAAATAAGGTTCTTATTCCAAATAAATTTGACATGGATGTTGTAGGCATGGATTTGATCCATAAATAGGTAGGTATATTTGATAGAAAACTGGTCGTCATCATACTCTATCCAAATGGAAACGTTGGGAGACTCAATAGGGATGGGGATGATGAAAGGGTGAAGGATGGATGTCAGAGAATTTGTGGTGTTTATGAGTTCAAGAGGAAGGGATGAGGTTGTAATGGATTTCAAAGAAGGCCTATCAGGGTTGAAGGAGATGAAGTGAGAGACCTTACTGCCAAAGAGGTGGTCTGTGATTGGCTTAAGGGCAAAAAGGGTGGGGTTGTCAATGAGAGGTTGATTACAGACCCATGGATCATGCCAAAATTTGATGGTTTTACCATTATTGAATTGCCATCTGATGCCATTATAAATTATATCTCTAGCTTTTGTAATTGAGTTTCAAAAGGTAGAGCCAACCAAGGGTATCCCTTCCTCCAGGAGATTATGGTGTTGTAGGCACTTCCTTTTGATAATAGAGACTTATTCCAGGTCTGCGTTAGTGACTATCTTCCATGATTATTTAGCTATAAGGGTAAGGTTCATTTTGCCCACTCGCCTTAGATTGAGTCCCCCTTGGGATTTGGGATTGCACACCCTGTCCCAAGCAACCAAGTGAAACTTCATTTTATTTTTTGATCCTGCCCAAAGAAATATTTTTTGAATTTGCTTGATTTTTAGAGCATATTAGTGTAGGAGCTTTGAATATGGATAGGAAGTAGATAGGGATGCTTTGGAGGTATGCATGAACCAGGGTGGTTTTAGTAGCTTGGCTAAGGAGGGCTCCTTTCCATCCTGTGAGTCTTTTGAGAAGTCTATCCAAGACATTGTTCCACATGCTATCCAAGGGACTACCCGTGAAGAGAGGAAGACCTAGGTAGTACGAGGGTAGATCTCCAATTGGGCACTGGAGGACTTGGGCTATGCATTGCTACCAGGCAAGGGGAGTGTTGAGGAAGAATATTTTACTCCTAGAGTAATTTTTTGGCTAGTTGCATCCTCATAAAAATTAGGGATTTACTTAATAGTTTTGGCTTCAACTATAGAGGCCAGGGTAGCTAGAAAGGTATCATCAACGAATTATTTATGAGTAATAGGTTCTAGCAAAGAAGTTGGATTGATTCCAAATATGGTCCCACTAACATGAGTAGCTTTGAGAGTTTTTCCTTAGGTCTTTGCTAAGATGATGAACAAACACGATGATAAGGGGTCCCCTTGTCTAATCCCTCTGTTTCTTCTGAAGTATCCTACTACAGCCCCATTGATAATAAATGAAAACCACACTAAAGAGATACACACCTAGATGAGGTAAACCCACTAAGGATGAAACCTAAATTTGGGTAAGACAACAATCAAGAAGTCCTAGGATACCCAATCAAAAGCTTTTTTCATATCGAACTTTAGGATAAAGCTTGCTTTATTGCTTCGATAAATAGAATGTATCACCTCGTGAATGGTAATAATGCCATCGACGACGCTCCTTCCTTGGACTATGTTGCCTTGAAAGGGATCGATGATGAGGGGAAGGGCATCCCTCATTCTTGTTGTCATGGCTTTTGTTAATAATTTGTACAACACATTACATAGGCTAATGGGGCAAACAATGATCTGCATTGAACATGCTTAGGGATGAGGTCTAGAAAAGTTGAATTGATGTCCCTAGGGATAAATTTGGATATTTGGATGAATCGAATGGTAGCACAGATTTTAGGTACAACAATATCCTAAAAATTTTAAAATAATTGGGAGGAACCCATCGGGACCTAGAGCTTTATCAGGTGCCATAGAAAAGAGGGTAGATTTAACTTCATATTAAGAGAAGGGTTGAATGAGGTGCTGGTTCAAATCCTAGAGAATGAGGTTGGGGATGTGACAAATAAGAGACTTGTGAGTGAGTTCATAGCTAGGAAGGGACATCAACAGGAAGGAATGGAAATGGTTGACTGCCTCAAATATGGTTTCATGGATATTAGATGTGGAGGTGCCATCCTCTTTGGTCAACTCTCTAATTCTACTAGAGCTATAGTGTCTAAGCATGAAGGTATGGAAAAACTTGGTATTAGAGTCTCTCCATTTAAACCACTAAACATAGGACTTCTGCATCCAAAATATTTCTTCTCTTGTAAGAATATTATGGTAATTGGTTAGCAGTCTCCTCTCTTCATCCCTGGTTTTTATGTTAAGGCTTCCTTGCTAGATTTGGTTCTCAATAAATTGGAGTCTCTCTTTGATTTCTTGCTTATTTTCAAATATAGTACCAAAAACCTCTTTGTTCCAAATTTTTAGATTATGTTTTATGATCTAGAGTTTGTTGGTAACTTGATAGATTGGGTTTCCAAGGTAAGGAAGACTCCACCACTCTGAAATATTGTCCCTAAGGTTAGGGTACTAAGTCCACATTGCTTTCAAGTGGAAGGGATTCTTGAATGGGGATTGGCAAGCAACTTAAAAAACCAGGGGGTTGTGATCCGACTTGATTTTGGGTAGAGTGTGGAGGGTTGTATCTCAAAACAAGGGGACAAATTATCTAGAGAGGGGGAATATTTCGAGCCTAAATTCAACATGCATTGCTCTAATTCTTCTGTTGCTCCAGGTATATTTTATGACTTTGAGGTGAATTTCCATGAGCTCATTAGAGTTGAAAAACTCATTGAAGTCTTCATATTTCCTTGGATAAATTGAGGTACCCCCTGCTTATCGGATGGGTAGAGGGGTGAGTTGAAGTTCTTGAAAAGAATCCAGGGTTGGTTAGAAAAAATGCCTCTCATCTGCCTGAGGGTGTTCCAGAGGTTGATCCTCCTAAGGGGTGAATTGGGGGTATAAATATTTGTGAGAATACAACTGAGCTTGGTATCCTTGCAGAAGAAAATTATATTCATAATTTTATCTGAAATAGATAGAATCCTTCCTTCCACTATTATGGGGTCCCTAGGCATAGTATGCCACCGAATGTTCCTTGAGTCAAACTGGTGATAACCTTCACATTCATCCAAATATATTTTGTTATTTATTGGAATTGCTTTCTTCCAATTTGGTTTCTTGCATGATCAAGATAGTGGATTTGATTTCCTTTCTCATAATGGCAAAAAGCCTTTGATTGGCTAGGCATTTGAGGTCTCTCACATTCCATGAGAGGACTTTCATTTATGAATCTTAGGATTTGATATTTTTCCCCCTCTACCTTGGTGTGAGGAGGGTTTTGTTCTTTCAATTTCTTCCTTGAGTTGTTCAGGTAAGGATGGGAAAAGGGTTGATTGGGTGCCATTGGCGATCTCATCATCAACTTATTTACTCCTTTGTTCATTGAAGGATGGTCGTCCTCACTTTTTTTCACTACCCACATATATGGTGGATTTTTTAGAATTACAAGTATGGAGGGGACTAAGGATGTCCTGGGTGCAAATGCCAATGGGATTGGAAGGGTTGTGAGCATCAAGAGACTGGAAGATTTTATGCTTGGAAGGGTTGAGAGATTCAGGGGACTGAACACATTTAATATTAGAGGGACTATGAAAGGTAAGGATTCTAAAGATATTTGGAAGGAGAGGGAAATATTGAGTGATTAGGGTGCAAGGACAGGTCAAAGACTTGACAGGGCTCGAGGTTTGAAGGGGGGTGAAATGTGAGTTTGAGTTTTTGGGGAGCTATGAAAGGTGGGTTTGAGAGTTTGGAGTTGAGGTGGAGGAGGAGAGGAAGGACCTAACCTAGATGGGTAGAGGGATGAATGAAACTTAGAGGTCTCTTATTGGGTGAAGGGAAGACCAAGCCTAGATTCTGGGTCATGATCAAAGGGGTCAAGATCCAAATAAAGCGATTAAAAAAGAATACCAAAATAGTTGGGGAATGCAAAGAGGGAACATACCTGCTTCTTTGAATAAATTTGAGACTGGGACAAAACATTCTTACCTTTCACCAAGTAATGGGAGCTTGAAGTTTGGATATTATCAGCAACAAGTCTTTACAAGATTTTGCCACCTTACTGATTGCATTTAGGGAGGGCTAGACCTAACTAGACTGGAGCCATCTGAGGCTTGGGATGATCAACCTCATTTGAGGAAATTACATTTTGAGCCTTGAGATAAGGGCACTGAGATCTAAGGTTACCTTGACTACAATATTCGATGCAAAAAGCTAATTTATTTTTATATTCCACTACTTGGTGCCTATGAAAGGAGTCATAAATGAGATTGACATGGGTGGGTATCTAGGAATTCAAAGTGGAATTAACGCATATGCAAGCGTAGATGAAGTGACTCCTTGCTTTGGTGGCTGGGTCGATAGCAACTATTTCTCTAATAGTTTTGGAAATCCCATGAAATATCTCCTCATGCTATAACTAACTAGGGAGTTCTGGGAGGCAAATCCAGATGGGTTCGTAGTTTAAGCTTTGGGTGTCAGGTTCAAATTCCTCCATCCATTTTCTCAAGAATAAACTTCTTCTACTAAAGAACAATGGCCCACTTGTCAAGATCCTACTGGTGTCCTCTATGTTTTTGAGATGTATTTAAAAAAAACTTCTAGAATAAGCAACTAGCTCCATACTTCCACGAGGGCACCCCTTGGTGATAGCCCATTTCCAAATGGATTCCATATCAAGTTGACCTCCGATGAATTTATTGATAAGGGATAAGGATTCCATAGAAAAAAAATTAGCCATGAGATTTTTAGGGATAAAGACGTCATTTATGTTGGGAACCAGGGCTTCACCTTGAGTAGGTATGGTCTTTGAGCCACCCCAAACTTTATCTACGAAGGAATATGGATCATCGAGGGTACCAGAAGGGGGGAAAAACCCAAAATTTCTTTTTTTCCACCACAAATGTTGTAGGGGACATGGTTCCCACCAGAATCTGAAGCATCAAAAGCAATGTCGGTAGTTTCATGAGGCCCAGGCCTAGAACTGACAATATCAATAGGCCCACATCCACCATCGAGATCACCTGTAGTAGGATTCTTGTCCTTCAGGGGTTCAATATTAACCTCTGTTGGTCCGACTTTTATACACACCCTATGAAGAATGAGCATGAAACTCTGATAACACTTATACGGGATAAATCCCACTCACTTTAGGATCTTTTTGGTTATCCAAGGTGTGAGTTACAGAGTTGGGTCGAATGTCTATTCACTCTTTTCTGCTTCTGGAATAGTTTTCAATATGGACTGTCTGTTACCTTACAACGGGTTCTTGAACTTGTTCAGTAATGTTTAGAAGTTGTCACTTGTTGACAATCAGATTTAAAATTAGTTCTTTGATCTAGCTCTTATGGGTCAGTAGATTTAAATAAAAGACAAATTTAAAAGAAAATAAAAATGGATCATTTCACGGTAAAACAAAGAGGGTAGGGTAAGGCAGAAAGAGAAGTTTATCAAACTTAGCTGTAAAAACAAAACTACCAATTTTATTTATACTATCAGCTTCACAATAGAACAAATCAAAGAAGAAAGTGTCCAGCTTTCTAAGATCACTTTCTACTAAGAGCATAAGGCGAGAGATGGAGCAGATCCGAAAGAAAATCATAAACGAAGGGAAGTCCGTTAAAATTGGTATTTCTCACCAGCAGCATAGCTCACACGGTGAGGACAGAGCAATTAGAACAAACTTGAACCTTAAATCCATGATTTTCCCTAGCATACAATAGAACAAATGAAGCCCAACAACATATTTAATCTTGATAACACAGATTTACTGACATATATTTAATAAACTTTAAAGAAACGGATAACAAAAGAAGATGAACTTATCACAATCTGCAAAAGATTAGGCTCCTGGCCATGCTATCACAGAAAACAAAAGCACATCAACTCCAAGTCCGGAAATAAAGTATTTAACAAGATTTGCAAGAAATTGCTTCAATAGCCTTTTATTTCTAAGTCTCCGCCTCCTGCGATTACATTTAGAAGAAGTATTTATAGACTCGGGACGAATCCTGATCTTTTCAGAAATATCTTCTTCTCAAACCCTAAATCTTATCATCTTAAACCCTAGTACCCGGGTTTTACAATATAAAGCCATTTAAAACAAAGTCTTGATAAAACTTAACCATTCTGCAACTCAGTGCAATCACTTGCCATAAATGGAGAAGACAGAATTCGAATGCCACTTGCATTCACCCATAACCGTGAGTAAATGTCTTCATTAATGCCCTCGGGTAATTTGGATGAGTCACCACTTCTCTGACATTTCATCTCCGTAGAGCCATCCCTGAGTTGAAAATGTCTGCAAGCCATTAATTCTGCCATAAATTTTCATTAAATGCATCCATCGGCAAATTTCGATAACTGTGTGTAGATATTTTCATTTTTCGGCCAATTCTCGACATACTCCATTAAATGGGCAGCTGCTTAGTCACCGTAAAGTCTCTTTGCGGCCAGATCTGTAAAATTTGGATGAAACAGCAATTCTCGGCATCTCTCATTTCAATATGGCTGTCTTCGATTAATTTGCACTTAACTTTGTCTTTATGGCCATTTCTCCGTTATCATGTAAGTGCCAGATGGCTTCCTGCATGAAAGACAAACAAGGATTAGCATTTTAAAATTATTAAATCAAAACCTTAAATATTAAAATGAAACCCTAAAGTTCATTTGCATGTCGACTCTATTTATTTGACACGTGGCTTGCTTATTTGACACGTGTCACTGAAACGTGGTGCTTCCTGCAACTGTTTTCTTTTATTTCGGCCTCTATGTCTGCTGGCCGCGAAAATGCGACATGTCGCGATTTCGCGACATGTCACGAAATCGCGATGTTCTCCTGCCTTGCGCTTTTCTTTCCATGCAAAGACATGTCACGATTTGTGACATGTCCAGTGCCCCTCTTTTGGATGACTTGGCACTGCTTTTGCTCCCCCGTCGCGATTTGTGACGTCATTCACACTCCTTCTTCGTTTATCTCTTTGCCTCTCTCCTTGTCGATTTGGACTTGCCTTTTCTTCTTTCTCTCCGTCGTGATTTGGAATGTCAATTCCTCTTCTCTTCAGATTTATCCTCTCCTTCCCCCAAATGGAAATGTCGCGATTTCGTGACATGTCAAATGTGCTTTCATGCCTTTCTTTTCTCCTGGATGACATTACCCTCAAAATGGACATGTCACGATTTCCGACATGTCAATCCCAGCTTTCTCTCCGAACGTCGCGATTTCGTGACATTTCAAAAATGGAAAGTGTCGCGATTTCGCTACGTTTTTGCGACTTGGCCGATTTTCTCTGAACCTGTCGCGATTTCGACATTTCCAAAAATGGAAGTGTCACGATTTCGCTACCTTGCCAAAAATGGAAAGTTTTGGCCTTCAATGAATTCATCTATCTGGAATCTGCATTTTTCATACCGGTGAAAGATTTTCTTTAATCAGCAATGATTCTAACATTTGAAAAATGAATTCTGAAATAAAACAAAGCCAGATGCAAAGTATATGCAAAACTTGAAGAGGAAAGAGACAAGCAAAATCTTGGACTTAGAACCTTAAAAACATCAAGAGGGTCCTTACTGCAAAATGAAAGCTCAAAATTTTCAAAGGGTGGAAATTCATTTTTCAGTGGGGGTGTGTTGCTTCTCAACAAATGGCGATATCTACGGGTAAAATAGTAGCATTATTTTAGAACCCAGGACTCTAGTTTCAAAACAACATAGACCATGTATCTTGCCTTGCCACAGATATTCTTCAAAACAATTTAACTACTAGCTGATAGTTGTCAAAATTTCCCAAGGACATACTAGGCTGAATCATTTAAGGAAGATTTCTGATGTGCAATTACAAGCGTATAAAACTTTCTTCAAGAATGATTGGGCCTTCGAATGTTGAACTCTAGATTGATCAGCTTTTCTAGATTGTAAAAAATGGGAAACCGAGTAGAGCTCTGTTTACTAGTTTAGCCTTTACGACCACAGAGTTACCCTTTAGATTTACACGACCCAAATTCACAACTGTAAGGTAGAATCTACAACTTGGTAGAAGAAAAACATCTTTTGAAGTCTTGGTTGTCTCTTTGATTACATTACTCTTTTTTTTTTTTTTTATATATATTGGAAATAACAGTGCCAATTCTATGTTGTCTTGCTCAACTCTCATCTTCTCTCTCTCTTTTGAAATATATCAACATCTGAAAAGCCTTAGAAAGAATAACAATTTTCTTTTAATATTTCATCAATCTGGAACTGCTTCAGCCTGGGCACTGATAGCCTCTGTGGATACTCAAATAATTACATGAATCATAGTCCCCTCTTATAACCAACTTTTCTTGGATTCCCTAGGAGTTTCTCCAGCTAAACAGCATAGCAGTTTCTTTATAATTAAAACAACTGTGGCAAGCAAGACACAAAATCCAATCATCCTTCCATTGTTGTTCTGACTAAAAAAATAGTTCCATTGTTCAGTTCAAGCAGACTATCTCACAATTATGATAATGAACACTGGATTCTGGACTCAGAATAAAACAATTTTTAGAAGGCTGACTTTTTTATTGATGCTCAGGCAAAGCTTAAAAACAAAATTTTTAAAATAAAATAAACTGTACAGACTTCCAAGGATAAACACAGACCTTTAAAAACAAAATAAAATAAAACTGCACAGACTTTAAAATAAAACATAAGATCAAATGAAATAAAATAAAACTAGAGAACAAAGGAAATAAAACAGACCTTTAAAAAATAAAATAAAATAAATAAAACTATACAGCTAAAGGAAAGACAAAGTGTATGAGACCTTAAACAATAAACAAAATAAAACTGCACAGACAATTAAGATCAAATAAAATAAAACAAAATAAAACTACAGACATTTAAAATAAAACTAAAATAAAAATGTATAGACATTTAAAATAAAACTAAAATAAAAATAACACTGCACAGACATGAAAAATAAACTAAAATAAAACTGCAGAGTTATTTACAATGTATACACATGTTACAACTTCTTTGTGACTCATTCAAATGATATATTGGATGGAACAGTCGAGAAATAATGCTTTAAGTATTGACCATTAACAGGGAGGTCCAGAAAATTACCATCAAGGTCTTGTAAATGAAATGCATTATTACCCAGAATCTCAGCAATCTGGTATGGGCCTATCCACAGTGGTTGCAACTTTGTATGCTTACCCTTCTTTTCATGGGCCTTGTCCCATAGAAGCACCAGGTCTGCCAGTCTAAAAGCTTTCACTTTGGCCCTCTTGTCAAACTAGCGCTTGACGGTTTCTTGGTGCCGGCTGAAGTGTTCCAGGGCTTGGAGTCTTTCATCCTGCAAATTAGTTAGATCCAAAACACGAGCCTCTGCATCTGCTTGATCCTCAAAATAGTCTAAGACAAATTGGTAAGTAGGTAATTTCAGAGAGATGGGAACAATTGGCTGGGTACCATACAGCAAAGCAAAAGGGGAAGTCTTAAGAGCCACTTTATATTTTATCCGGTCAGCCCAAAGTGCATATTTCAATAATGTATGCCATTGCCTAGGTTTGTCTGCTGCAGATTTCTTAATGGCATTCATTAAATTCTTATTTGTGGACTCAGCCAGTCCATTGCCTTGGGGATAATAGTTGGATGAAAATCTGATAACTATCCCCATCTGGTATGCCCATTCTGCAAACTCCAATGATTGGAAGGCTGGTCCATTATCACACACCAAATTCAGAGGAACCCCAAACCTGGTTATGACATTTGACTCTAGAAATTCGATCACTTCATGAGCTGTACTTCTTGTGGTGGCTGCTGCTTCGACCCATCTTGTGCAGTAATCAGTAGCTGTTAGAACATACTTATGCCCTGCTGAAGAATTTGGATTAATCACTCCCACAAAATCAAGTCCCCATTGCATAAAAGGTTTATTTATTACAACAGGCTGCAATGGTAGAGCCCGGTTGGCCTCTTTGGCTGCAAAAGTTTGGCACTGATGGCAAGTTCTCACATGTTGATGGGCATCTTTAAATAATGTAGGCCAATAATAGCCTGCTCTCAATATTTTATGCACAGTGGCAGATCCTGAGGAATGTCCTGCCCCTAACTTTTCATGAAAACTGGACATGACTTCATTGACTTCACCTCGAGAAATGCATCTTAAGAAAATGCCAGCATAATTTTCTCTGTACAAATTACCCCCTTTGAGGAGATAATGAGCAGCTTTCAGTTTTAATGCTCTCCTTTGGGTTCTATTCAAGTGAGACGGGCAGACTCCAAATTGTAGCAGATGAATAATATCTCCATACCAGTCATCAGATTCAGAATTTAACTGATTAACTTCTTCCCGTACAGGTATTTCGGCAATGTGTCGGGACAAACCAAGTCCTCTGATCAATTTTGCAGGCCTAATTTCTAAGTCATATTCTTGCGGCCTTGTAACCCAATTACCTCTTAGTTCACCCAATTCGTTCTGACTTAGTAGGTATTTAACAGTTGGGTCCGGAACTATAGCATGAACTCTGCTTCTTAGTATGTAGTGCCTAAGCTGCTTATTGCTCTCACCAAGGCATAAGCTTGTTTGTCTAAACGAGAATATTTCAGCTCAGCCCCCTTTAAATTGGTACTCTTGAAAGCAATTGGATGTTCTCCGGTTTCTCTCCGTTGGGTCAGAACTACAGCAAGTGTGTGTTCAGAAGAAAAGGTGTACGAGATAAAAATCTGCACTGAAATCCGGGCTTACCGAAGCTGGTGCTTGTTTGATGGCGGTCTTGATTTCTTGGAACGCTGTTTTAGCTTCGTGGTCTAGGACAATCCGAGCGGTTTGCTTTAGCATGTCATTCAGTGGCTTGACTATCTCTGCAAAACCGAAGATGAACTTCCGACAAAGTTAATTTTTCCAAAGAAGGACCTCAACTCTTTCTTGGAGTTGGGAAATGGTATGCCGGATATGGCTTCAACTCTGTCCGGATCCATGGAAATGCCATCTTTTGTGACCAAGTGCCCAAGGAGCTTTCCTTCCGTTACACCAAAAATGCACTTCTTCGGATTCAAAGAAATGTCGA
The DNA here is from genome assembly GCA_028583015.1 of Wollemia nobilis. Classification (NCBI taxonomy): domain Eukaryota; kingdom Viridiplantae; phylum Streptophyta; class Pinopsida; order Araucariales; family Araucariaceae; genus Wollemia; species Wollemia nobilis. The sequence continues at coordinate 11,748,349 of JAQPPZ010016869.1, read as the reverse complement.
ACTCCCTGCATTTGTTAAACACGGACTCCAAGTGTTTTACATGGTCAAACCGAGATTTAGAGAAGACTGTTAAATCATCCATGTAAACAACAATACATTTACCCATAAGGCCCTTGAAGGCATGATCCATTGCTCGTTGAAATGTAGCTCCGGCATTTATTAATCCAAATGGCATCCTCTTGTAAGCAAAAGTTCCCCACTTAGTTGTGAAAGCGATTTTCATTATGTCTTCCTTCTCAACCAATATCTGATTATACCCTGAGAAACCGTCTAGGAAAGACATCATCTCCGAACCATTGACAATCTGTAACACCTCATCCATAGAAGGCAGCGGATAATTATCTTTCTCAGATGCCTTGTTCAAATTTCTAAAATCCACACACAGGCGGATCTCTCCATTTTTTTTTGACTGGCACCAGATTGGCCACCCAAGTAGAATGCCTGATGGGAAAAATAATGGCGGCACTCAATAGTTTTTCTACCTCTTTCTGGATGAGGGGCTCTAACAGAGCGTTGACATGCCTCTGTTTTTGTCGAAAAGGTTTGCAAAATTCTTTTAAAGGTATAATATGAGTGTAAACTTTCGGATCAAATACCTTTAAGTCTTTGTATGACCAGGCCATAACATCCTTGGACTTGTGAAGAAAATCAATCATATTCCCTTTTATTTTTGGATCATAGTTCTTAGCCAACTTGATGTGCTTGGGATCTTCTTCAGTCCCCACGTTCAGGTTCTCAGTCTCACTGTCTTTTGCACCCATAGAATCCTCAGAATTCACTTTTTGCCTGATTTGGTCAACATCAAAGAGCCGCTCCAGTTCCACCATCCCTTTTGGAATTCTGTTGTCTTTCAACCTTATTATTCCCCTGTCATCATCTAACTGCTCCAGTGAGAGTATCCCTTTGGCCCTCATCGATTATAGCATTTTCAAATGTGTTAGTACTCTGCAAAAAGTTTACAATCTGTTGATCATCAGAGAAAACCTGAAAATTATCTATATTATTTGGGACTGAAGGACAAGGGACTAACTCAATTGAAAACTTGTTCCATTTAAATTCTTCCAGTGGTTTTAAACTTGCGGTTGAAGAAGCCAAGACATCTGCACGTGAATTCTGCTCTCTGGGTATGTGTGTCAGATTAAAAGCATCAAAATCTTCTACAAGATCCCAAGCCCGATGTTTGTATCCTTTTAAATAAGATGCTTTACACTGGAATTTACCTTTGACTTGATTAGCCACCAATTTCGAATCCGTAAAAACTTGAATATTTCTTACACTTTTGTCCAAAGCAAATTTCAAACCTAATACCAGAGCTTCATACTCTGCTAAATTATTTGTACAAGGGAACTGTAGGCGATAAGACATAAAATATGTCTGACTTTCAGGCCCTTTAAGGACTGCCCCTGTGCCAGAACCCTGTTTAGACTTAGCCCCATCCACATGAAGCGTCCAGACTTCATTACTATGAACAGGATGGGCTTTATTAAACTTCTCATTTTGTCCCGTTGTTAAATTGTAAACTCCAATATCTACCTCCGCAATATTTACAGTCTCATTCTCTGCATTGTACTCGGTGATTGTATGCTTGTACCTAGGTTCTCTTTCAACCCGTAATTGATTTGCCACTCCCTTCCACGGCAACCACATGTGTGAAAAGTCTGTTGCCAAGTATCCGTTCAGAGATCTCGACCAATCCCTGCTCAAAAGCATCCCGTACCCCACGGGGATATCCACAACTTGAATTTCAATTTTATGTTGAGCCCTTGGCTCGAGATGCTAGTTGGATATGAATATTTTGAAGTTCTCCCACTACTTTAACCTCTGATTTGTCCAATTGGACAACTCTCCTTTCAGACTTCATTGGGGTCAGACCCAGCTGCTGACAAATGGCCAAAGGCATAACATTAGCGAGATGCACCCGAATCTACCAAACAATTGTGTAAGTTCTTTCCAAAAATACGTACGATCAGTAGAAAAGGGGGAACCTCAGTTTTCTCTTTGTACATGGCTACATTCGCATTTGCCATTTTCTTTCCCTTGTCCAAAGATTTTGTAGTATGCCCAGAGTACGTTTTAATCGGGTTGTCCCTCTGTTCTGAAATTTGGGCCAACTCATGAAGAGTAATGTTGGCCTTGATCTTTTTCATGTCCTCCACTATGTTATATCCCTTATTAAGTGGAGGGACAAAAGCATCTGGTCCTCTCAGATTTCCTCCCTTGGGTGGAGATGGATTATTACTTGGAGATGGATCTGGAGGAACATTGTGAGAGTTGTCCGGAGGGGTAGATGTAGTGTTGGGCTCCGGATTTCTGTTTCTCAGGTTGTAGTTGTCCCTCCTGTACTGTTGGAAAGCCTGCACCTCATCCATAGGCATTTCAACTACATTCTCAGATTCATCCGGGAAAGTGAAAGAATCCAAGACCATAGCTGCATTGTGGTTGGATGAACTTGGGCCATCCGCAGTTCTTTGATTTTCAGGAGAAATCAAATCCCCAAACAAAGCTTCAAATGCATTACAAAATTCCAAACAATCCAACTCCCCGTGCTGAGAAGTAGCATGTATTCTGCACCAATTAGGCAGAGCTAAATCGCAAATATTCACATCATGACCTTTACCTTTGTAATCTTTATTAGGTTCATATGGGGGCCGGTTGAATCTGTTCGGTTGATATGAATACCTGTTTGAGTTGTCCCCAGTAGAAACTTGCCTTTTAAAACTCAAAAAATCATTGGCCAACTTCTGAACTATTTTTGAGACTTCTTCAACTCTTGCATTGTCAGCCTCTTTGCACGGGTTATGTACATTCTCAACAGGTGCTACAGCCAATGGATTTTCTGATGGTAGAGTCTGACACACTGGCAACATCATCTGATGTGGTATGGGATTGAACACAGGGGCAGCTTGTGTAACCAAAGGAATTTGTTGAGCATTTAAAGGTTGGGGTCCCAACTGTCTTTCCAGAATCAAAGCTTCTTTATAAGCCTCTGTTAAATTAGTAACAGAGGGATCTCTTTTCAAGAAAACTGAAGTCATTGGATCTAGAGAATTTCTAAAGATCTCTAATGCCAGGTCTGCATTCGGTACATAATAGCTAGTAAGTCTACCATAAGCTTTCTGGAATCTAACATTGTAAGATCTGATAGATTCACTTAATTCTCTTTTGATACCAGAAAACTGCTGATATAAAATACTAGGATCTATCACCTCACCAAACTGTGACACAAAAACCTTTTCTAAGTCATTCCAGCTGGTGATAGAATCATTAGTGAGATTTAGAAACCAGTCATAAGCTCCCTCCTGGAGAGTGAACGGGAACAATCTGCAAGCAACATCTTCATGTTGTACATTTAACAATTTCAGAGCATTCTTGAAAGCTACCAGATGTTCTTCTGTTGTCCTTGTCCCATCATGTTTATATCTGGGAAGATATCTCTCCGGATTTTTGGGCAGGTCATGGGCTATACCCGGGATATTCAAAGCAGTGGAACCCAACCAGTTTGCCATTACTACTTGATTGACGGTGATATTCTGAGTTGTAGTTGGAGTAACTACCAGTGGTGATAAAACTGTTTGAGACAGAGACTTGGCCCTTACGAGGCTACTTCTTCTCGGAGTTTCTAATTCGGGCACAAGGAGCTCTCCAGCTCTGGGGTGGGACCTTGTTACCTGTATGTAGAATCCGACTTTTCACAAGCACTTACAACCTTACAATCCTTAACGAGTACTTGAACTTGAGGTCTTCTTTTTTGGCAATTTTAAATATTGTCTTGACAATTTACAATACTGATCGGAGTTCAGTGGGCCCTCCTTCTAGCGCCATTTTTAAATGTTGGTCCGACTTTTATACACACCCTATGAAGAATGAGCATGAAACTACGATAACACTTATACGGGATAAATCCCACTCACTTTAGGATCTTTTTGGTTATCCAAGGTGTGAGTTACAGAGTTGGGTCGAATGTCTATTCACTCTTTTCCACTTTGGAATAGTTTTCAATATGGGTATGCTGTTACCTTACAACGGGTTCTTGAACTTGTTCAGTAATGTTTAGAAGTTGTCACTTGTTGACAATCGATTTAAAATTAGTTCTTTGATCTAGCTCTTATGGGTCAGTAGATTTAAATAAAAGACAAATTTAAAAGAAAATAAAAATGGATCATTTCACGGTAAAACAAAGAGAGTAGGGTAAGGCAGAAAGAGAAGTTTATCAAACTTAGCTGTAAAACAAAACTACCAATTTTATTTATACTATCAGCTTCACAACAGAACAAATCAAAGAAGAAAGTGTCCGACTTTCTAAGATCACTTTCTACTAAGAGCATAAGGCGAGAGATGGAACAGATCTGAAAGAAAATCATAAACGAAGGGAAGTCCGTTAAAATTGGTATTTCTCACCAGCGACATAGCTCACACGGTGAGGACAGAGCAATTAGAACAAACTTGAACCTTAAATCTATGATTTTCCCTAGCATACAATAGAACAAATGAAGCCCAACAACATATTTAATCTTGATAACACAGATTTACAACATATATTTAATAAACTTTAAAGAAACGGATAACAAAAGAAGATGAACTTATCACAATCTACAAAATATTAGGCTCCTGGCCATGCTATCACAGAAAACAAAAGCACATCAACTCCAAGTCCAGAAATAAAGTATTTAACAAGATTTGCAAGAAATTGCTTCAATAGCCTTTTATTTCTAAGTCTCCGCCTCCTGCGATTACATTTAGAAGAAGTATTTATAGACTCAGGACAGACCTTGATCTTTTCAGAAATATCTTCTTCTCAAACCCTAAATCTTATCATCTTAAACCCTAGTACCCGGGTTTTACAATATAAAGCCATTTAAAACAAAGTCTTGATAAAACTTAACCATTCTGCAACTCAGTGCAGTCACTTGCCATAAATGGAGAAGACAGAATTCGAATGCCACTTGCATTCACCCGTAACTGTGAGTAAATGCCTTCATTAATGCCCTCGGGTAATTTGGATGAGTCACCACTTCTCTGACATTTCATCTCCGTAGAGCCATCCCTGAGTTGAAAATGTCTGCAAGCCATTAATTCTGCCATAAATTTTCATTAAATGCATCCATCGACAAATTTCGGTAGCGTGTGTAGATATTTTCATTTTTCGGCCAATTCCTGACATACTCCATTAAATGGGCAGTTGCTTAGTCACCGTAAAGTCTCTTTGCGGCCAGATCTATAAAATTTGGATGAAACAACAATTCTCGGCATCTCTCATTTCAATATGGCTGTCTTCGATTAATTTGCACTTAACTTTGTCTTTATGGCCATTTCTCCGTTATCATGTAAGTGCCAGATGGCTTCCTGCATGAAAGACAAACAAGGATTAACATTTTAAAATTATTAAATCAAAACCTTAAATATTAAAATGAAACCCTAAAGTTCATTTGCATGTCGGCTCTATTTATCTGACACGTGGCCTGCTTATTTGACACGTGTCACTGAAACGTGACGCTTCCTATTTTTCTTTTACTTTCGGCCTCTTGTCTCATGGCGCGAAAATGCGACATGTCGCGATTGATCCTCTATGACATGTCACGAAATCGTGACCCTCCTTCGTTCTTCGGCTACTCTCTTCGACTGCGTCATGATTTCGCGACGTCGTGAAATCGCGACGTCGCGATTTCGCGACACCTTCACACTTGCTACTTTCTCTGCTTCTTGCGGCCCTTTCTATCTTGCGTGTCGCGATTTCGTGACACCCTTGCCTTCATTGCATGTCGTGATTTCGCGACCCTCCTTGCACTTTTCTATTGCTGTCGTGATTTCGTGACGTCGCGAAATCGTGACGTCGCGATTTCGTGACACTTTCTCCTTTCTAGCCTTGTCTCTCCAAAATGTCGCGATTTCACGACGTCGTGATTTCGTGACATTAACCTTACTTTCTTCTGTCTTACCTTCTCTTGCTTTTCATTGTCACGATTTAATTTCGCTTTTCTTTTTCTCCTTCTTTTCCAAAAATGCGACATGTCACGATTTCGACATGTCAATCGTGCCTATTTCATCCTTCGATTCATTTAAATGGAAAGTGTCACGATTTGTTCGCATTTCTTTCTCTCTCCCTCTTGAATTTCCAAAAAAATGGGAATGTGTCACGATTCTCGGGTGCCGTTTCGCTACGTTTTGCGACTTGGCCGACTTTTCCGAAACCTGTCGCGATTTCGCGACATTTCCAAAAATGGAAGTGTCGCGATTTCGCTACTTTGCCAAAAATGGAAAGTTTTGGCCTCCAATGAATTTTTCTATCTGGAATCTGCATTTTTTCATACCAGTGAAAGATTTTCTTTAATCAGCAATGATTCTAACATGTGAAAAATGAATTCTGAAATAACAAAGCCAGATGCAAGAATACTTGGATACTTTGATATATGCAAAACTTGGAGAGGAAAGAGGCAAGCAAATTTGGACTTAAAACCTTAAAAACATCAAGAGGGTCCTTACTGCAAAATGAAAGCTCAAAATTTTCAAAGGGTGGAAATTCATTTTTCAGTGGGGGTGTGTTGCTTCTCAACAGCCCCTCCCCCTCAATCATTCGTAGTAGGGTTCCCACATTTTAGTAATTAAAAATTTGTTCCTGCAACACCGTTCTCCATCTTGAACTCCTTAAACATATATCTACATTGACTGTCCAAATTTTTAATCATTTTTTAAAACAAATTACGTAATATTAACACAAGTTCAGCTGATCACCATATTTATTCATTATTATGGTATAAGTTTTGTATAGGAACTTGAAGAAGACTAACAAATATAGGCTTATAAGTGAAATTAAGGCTAGTAATAACATCATGAGGTATGGATGATTAATTAAGAAGGGTTTTTAGAAGTGAACAACTGTGTGAGGATTTCATCTATGTTGAGCATAGGCAGCTCCATAGGTTGTTTTTCGAGGTCTTTGGGCCCTAGTGGTCAATATGTTTGTCGTTTTTCTTGAGATTTTAGCAAGATATATTGTAGGGGGCCCAAGATGAGTTAGAAATTTATCTTTCAATAGATCTTGATGCTGCAAACTTGATTGAAAATGACTTCCAATTTTTTGCACAAAACAAAAGTAAAAATCATACCTTTCCTCAAAATCCAAGGCATGGATTAAAGAGATCTCGAAACAAGTTTCAAGAAACTGATCAAAAAAATGGTTTAGATCTCAAGTGAATGCTATGCTAAGGAGCACCTCTAAAATAAATCCTATTAAAACCTCTTTCAAGGGCAAGGATTTCACAAAATTAGCCCTAAAAATATATTTTAGGAATGCCCTTCATGGTGGATAGCCTCAGCCTAATGCTAACATTAATCTAAAGGCTTCCCATAAACATCTGAGAATGCCTAAGATTGATCCTAGAAAAACTAAGTCAGGATGTCTTAGGGTAGCTGATGTAACCTCGATTGTTAAGCTAGACATGGATGACATTCACACTAGCATAGAAGATCTGGAAAAAAATGACTAATTTGTCATTTCTTGGGTTTTCGTTCGAGCTTGTCTACTTTCAAAGCTTTGGAGGCAAAAACTAGAAAATAAAAGATGAGTTACAAATATTTATTTATACAAATGGTTATTTTCTTGTTTTGTTTGCTAATAATGAGGTAGAGAGAAAACATTTCAAGGGGTCCCTGGTTCTTTGGAAGGGTGGGGCTTTTCGTGAAGTCTTGGCATACTAAATTTAAAGCCAAAGAAAAGATGCCTTCTACAGGTCCTGTGCGGGTTAGAATTTTTGCCATCCCAGTTGAATTTTGGAATACGACTATTTTTCTTCAATTGAAAAATCTTTGGAAACTTTTATGATGATTTTCAATTGTACTAAAAAACTTGAACATATTATTTATGCTCAAATTTTTGTTTTAATGGATTTTGACAAACCTTTATCTAAAAATATATCATTACAATTTTGGGAGGACACTTGGGAGCACGTGGTGGACTATGAAAATATTGCTTTTCACTTTAGGATTTACCATGAATATGGTTATTTAGCTAGTATCTGCCCAAATAAAATTCCAGATCAAAAGAAAGATGATACAAACTTAGCAGGTTTCCAAATGCCTAAGAATAAGAACACTAAAATTTTTTTTTATGAAGGATCAATCGAAGTTATTAGATAATATGTTTGAAATTATTTCCACAAATGATGTCCCAGGGGAGGAAGAGGAAATAATGGAGATAGAAATCTTAGAAACATAATTTAAATATGTAGGGAAGGACTTAAAGACAAACCAACAAATCAAAGGCTTTCAAAACGAAAAAAAGGAGGAAATATACACAGGAAAAATGATCTTTTAAATATTAAGACTTCAAATAATACAGGTCCCAAGACAGATTTTGTTGAACCTTCCAGTAACATTTTAACTTTGTACATGCATTCTTCAAAGTTAGAAGCCATCCCAGATTCAATTGGGGTAAGTCAAGAAATAGGAAAAAAACTAAAAATGGATTCCAACCAAAAGGTAGGTCGCAAGATCAATCGACATCATATGGTAAAAGAAGGTGAAAATCTTGTAGAGGAAGGTAATATTATTGCCCTTACCAATTTATTTAGCCTTGGCATTAATGAAGATCATCACTTGAAATATTCGAGGACTCAAAGGAAGTCTTTCAAAATAAAATGAGATTAGAATAATTATTCAAAGAAACCATCCATATCTTGTTTCCTTCAGGAAATGAAGATGTCAATAAAGGAAATGGATTCTGTTGCTAGTAAAATATGACCAGCTTGAAAAGTTGTTTCCCTCAATTTCTAGGGGAATTTTGGTGGCATTGCTTGCCTTTGGGACCCAAAAGAGGTAGTTATTCACCATATGGTTGGAAGTTAAGGTATTTTGGCTAAAGCTATTCAAAGTAGACATTCTAACCAGATTATGCTTTGCATAATTTTTTATGCTTTAATTACTTTGGAGGAAAAGATAATACAATGAAAGGATATAACTTATATTATATTTCATTTTCCTGAATCTTGGGTCTTGATCGAAGAATATTTCAATACCATCCTCTCTCTAGATGAGAAAATGGAAGGAAATAGAAATTTGGACAGGAGCACTAACCTCATGAGTGAATATATTGTAAACCTTCATCTTGTGGACATCCAACTAGATAATGACCTTATGACTTGGTCTAACATAAGGTAAGGCTTAGCTTGTATCATGGAGAGATTGGATAGGTTCTTGTTCTCAGTTAATTTTATAATCCATGGTCACATTCCCAAGGTGAAGACTCTTAACAATGCATGTTCGGATCATTGGCCGGTTGTGGAAATTTGGAAAAACAATGTGAGTTTCTCACCTTTTCAATTTTAGTTAATGTGGCTTAGAGACAATTCCTTTAAACCCCAAGTGCAACAATGGTGGAAGGTAAACCAAGGTATGAGACTAATATTTTGTTTAATAAAAATGTTGCAATACATTAAATCCAAAATAAATATTGGAACTAAAAGGAGTTTGGATATGTCCACCAAAAAAATTGAAGTGATTTCTCAACTTAAAAATTTGAATAAGAAAATCCATTTAAATGGCCTCACAGAGAGTAGAAGTATAGATGAAATTAGATTCACAACTCAGTTAGAGAAATGGGAAAAAAGAGAACTCTTATGGAAGCATGAATATAGGATCCAATGACTCACATAAGGAGATCAAAAAACTAATTTCTTTAAAAAATATCTTCTAGCTTGAAGATCTCACAACTTTTTTTCTTCTCTAATATTTGATTTTGGAGATGTTGTCTACACTTGGGATGGCATGAACTCTATTGTTGTCAATTACTTTTCTAATATTTTTGTTGTTGTACCTCTTGACTCGGCTTCTCAATAGAATGTTCTTCAAGTGATCCCTACTCTTATCACTTTTGAGGAGAACTTTGTTTTGATTGGTCCAGTTACTATTAATGAGCTCCAACAAGTGGTTTTTAAAATGTAAAAAAGAAAAACCTTAGGTCCTGATGGTTTTTCCATTGAGTTCTACCAAGATTTATGGGATATCCTTCATGTTGATTTATTAGAGGTGGTGGAAGAAGCTAGGAAATCCAAATAAATTTTGAATGTTATCAATAAAAATTATATAGCTCTTATCCCAAAATCTCAAGAGGTAGATCATATATTAGCTTTTAGACCTATAGTTTTATGTAATGTTCTTCTCAAAATCTTTACAAAAATCATAGCAAAAAGCTCTCTTTTGCATAATACTATTTCCCCTAAACAAAGGGGTTATGTGGAAGGGTGTCAAATAGTGGATGAGATAGTTCTTGCTCCGGAAGCCATCCATTCCATGGAAATGCAAAAATCTCCATCTATATTCATTCATTTATAGTTATCAAAAGCTTATGATAGAGTGGATTGGAACTTCCTTATCAAAGTTTTGAGGCAATTTGGCTTCTTTCATGATTGCATGGACTGGATTATGGGATGTATCTCTTCGATGTCCTACTTTGTTCTTATCAATGACAGACCTTCTCAATTATTCCCAACTTCTAGAGGTATTAGGCAAAGGTGATCCCCTCTCCTCTTATTTATTCATCATTCTTATTAAATGCTTAGGTAGTACTATAACCAAAAACAAAGAAAATAGAACCCTAAGGGAGTTACCATTGCTCATGGAGCTAGGCCTATTTTTCATCTTTAATTTGTTTATGAATCTATTCTGTTAGGTAAAGCTATAGATAAGAAAGTTTCTAAAATTAAGTAAATCATTGGCTATTTTTATGATGCTATTGGGCAATTGATCAATGAAGATAAATCTAAAGTCATTTTCTTTCACTACTCTCCCAAACAAGAATCTATGGTCTTGGATAAATAAGATATAAGAAGACCTACCTTTTGATTCTGTATTTAGGTATTCCTATCAACAAGACTAGAATTTATTGTTGGACAAAGTCAAGAAAAAATGGAAAATGGATCAATAGGTGGTTTTCATTTGGGGGTAGAATTACCTTGGTTAAATAAGTTCTTCAAGCTATACCTATTTATGTTTCTATTGTATTGAATATTCCAAAGGTGTTTCTTCGAGAATTGGATCAAATCAATCATCGGTTCCTCTAGAGTGGTACTAAGGAGAAAAGAAATTAGGCCTTAGTGAAATGAGATACTTTATGCCTTCCCAAGAATGAAGGGGGTTAGGATTTTGATCTGCTATTAATAACTATAAGGCTTTAGTTACTAAACAAAATTGGAGTATTTTGTATAATCCCAATGCTCTTTGGGCCAGAAATATTCGTGCTAAATATGTTGAGAACAAAATTCTTGAAGACCTTGTTCGCTATCAATTGCCTACCAAAGGTTCTCCCATTTTAGTGGTTCTTAAGAATATTGAGGATTTGATTAAGTAAAAGTTATTTTGGATCATTCATAATGGTCAACAGGTAATTTTTTGGATAGATTCTTGGGATGGTCACTAGCCTTTGATAACTTAGTTTCTTGATTGAAGGTCTTGGATCGAGGAGTTTCATCGAGCTAACTGGATAAAGGTAGCTAGTTATTTTTCGGACCATACTCATAATTTAGAGGTTGATAGATATTAGATCTCTATTGAGGACCAACCTATTCAAATGCTATAAAGGCAAAGAAAATATATCCAAAGCATCCTTCATATGATATCTCTCTCTTGGTTCCATGATAAAAATTGTTTTGGACGGAACAACACTACTAAGGGTGAATATTCAGTTGCTCAAGATTATTTGGCCTTATGCTATAATTATCCCAACCAATCATATGCAATATTTACTTAGTTGTGAGCTCAAAATATCTGGCCTAAGATTAGGTTCTTTACTTAGTTTTTATTGTATTGTAGGGTGCTTATTGGTGAGCAACTTATGAAACGTGGTTTTCATGGCCCGTTTATATGTAAAATGTGTGGAGAGAATGTGGAAAATCTCAACCATATTTTTATTGAGTGTACCTTAGCCTTTGAGCTATGGAGGAGAATGGTCATCTTACTTGGATTACAATGGTCCAATTTTTTACTTTTGAATAACTTTGGAGGGATTGGCCTAATCAAGAGGGTGTTGATCATTTTATTAGGCAGTTAGTTTTCATGGGTTCTACCATTCTACCTTGGAATATCTGGAAGAAAAGAAACAATCATATTTTCAATTAGGAAAGAAATGACATTCACTCTATCTAGGAAAATACCATTGCCACCTTAGTTGAATTAGTCCAACAACTCCTTAATCACCCCCAAAACTCCCACCAAAGATGTGATCAAGTGATACAAATATTGAAGATTAACTCTTATAAGAGCAACCAACATAGAGGGAATGTGAGTAATCCTCTTAAGGATTTTGGAAAATTCAATACCAATGGAGCCTCTAAGGGGAACCTTGGAAAATCTAGTGTGGGAGGAATTGGTAAACTTTTAGATGGTTCTTTGGTTTTCACTTTTGCTAAGAATTTGGGTATCCTTTCCAATAACCTTGTTGAGGGGTATGGTATCCTTAGAGGCCTTTGAGAGGTTGCTAAGGTTGGATGGAAAAAGTTGCTAGTTGAATATGACTCTCAAGTCATGATTATTCTATTGAAGACTCCTAAGAATCATAAGGCTGATTGGAGAGTAAAAGAAATATTAAGAATATTCAATTAATCCATATTGGCTTTTTTAAAGTTGAATACAATCAAGCGGTCAAAGAACAAAATAGGAGTGTTGATGCTTTACCTAATTGGGGATTGGAAAAAGGTGATATTACTTACTATGACCACCCTCCCAGATGGTGGGATTCGTAAACAATAAAAGATCTTATTTCTATCATTTATTTGGATGACTCTAGCACTAGAGGTACCTCATTCCTTTTTACTTTGTTTTAAGTTGAATACAATCATATGGTTAGATAACAGAACATGAGTGATGATGCTTTAGCTAATTGGGTATTGAACAAAGGTGATATTACTTACTATGACCATCCTCCTAGATGGTGGAATTCACAAATAATGAAAGCTCTTATTTCTATCATTTCTTTAGATGGATCTAGTACTAGAGGCACCTAGTTCTTTTTTACTTTGTTTTGCTTCTCTTTGGTTTGGTCAAGATATTTCAGTTCCCTTGCTCAGATTGTTCATTCTTATGTTTTTTCTATTGAATCTTGCCTAAATAGCCTATTAGCTTAGAAAGACCAAAGTTGTAGTCTATTTTTTCTCCTTTTATAGTTTTTTTGGGGTATGTGTGTTGTTTTGTACTGTTTCTGTGTTTTTGTGTTGTTTTTAGTGTTTTTGTATTTTTTTGTGTTGTGTATTTTTGTTTTTAGTTTTTTAGTTTTTTTTTTTGTGTGTTTATGTGTTGTTTTTTTGTGTTTGTGTTTTTTTATGTGTGTTTTGTGTTTTGTTGTTTGTTGCTTTTTGCGTTTTTTATTGTTTTTATGTTTTTTGGTGTTTTTGTAGTTTTTTGTTGTTGTTGTTGTGTTTGCTTGTGTTTTTCTGTTTTTTTGTTCGTGTTATTGTTGTGTTTGTTTGTGTTTTTTGTTTTTTTTTTCGTGTTTTTGTTGTTTTAGACATGCTTTTTAAATGTGTCAAAGGAGTAGGCTAGGTGCAATCTCTAGGTATTTTTGGCGAAATAGATACCCCTACCTCCTTGGGACTTACCCAAAAATGGCATCCCAATTAGGATGTTTTCCACACAAAAAAAATGCAAATTAGCTTTTATTATATAATTATATTATTATGATGAGATTTATTTTTTTTTGTTAGGTTATTGTGAGAAATCTCTATGACCGATGTACAGGGCTGAGCAGTCTCCTCCCAACCATGACCCCTCGTAGAGCCGAGAGCTATACTTATCAATAGAGAATTAACACAAAGCCACCACACCCACCCCCTCACATACTCACCCATGCCGCGGTTTGAACCTTGGACCTCCCGAAGAAGAGCCAAAGCCCCAGCCGTTGCACTCCACCCTTAGTTATATATATATTTGGATCTAATTTCTTTCTTAAAAATTTAAAAACTTAATCAATTCAAATCATATAGTGTAATTTTTATATAATATATTCAATTCTTTTAATAAAATTATTATTAAAGAAATTAACAATTTTAATGAATTTTAAAATTATTTAATTTTTATATAAAAAAAAAAAGAAAAAAAATACCATAAAAATAATAGATATATTATAATATAAATATCATATAAGTATGTCTCTACAAGGACACCATAATGGCAAAAAGGTCTTAGACTTTCTTAACAAAAACCCAAATTCAATTCACACAAAAGGTGGCCCTGATATACCCCAAACTTTTCAACCTATTAAAAATATATAAAAATGAGTATATAAAACATATAAAGTTGATTAGTTTGCGAGGGGCTAGGTGGATTGGTAAGATGTTGGGCATGTCATCTAGTATTATAATATTTTAGCTTTTAAGTATTTAAAGTTAATATTTTCTACAAGCATATTTTAAATTGATCCTTTTAATAAAATTAGTTAGATAGGATTGAATTATATTCTATTTTTTTATTATTATTATTATAACAATTGAACAATTATGTATTATATTTCAGAATTGAAACTTGAGTAGTTTTAGTACTTAAATGAAACTCTTTAAAAACTGTGATTGATCAATTATTCTATTTTCCATATGTTAATTTTATTATTAAAATTTTGTTTTGAGGTTGTAAGTTGACTCTAATATATTAGATTAGGGAAGCCAATACTCCCCTTTAGAAATTTTTGAAGATACTTTATATAATGTTTTTTGGAACTCAAATTTGGACTTTGATCTCCTTTCCTCCTTATAAATTGTTAAATAAATGACAAATAACTGTAGTTGTGCATGGATGTCATCGCGGATTTGTGCAGAGTAAGATCATTGGTGCTGGCGACGCAGAGAGAGAAAGTAGCCAACATTTGAATGGCAGCACCAGCTATTTTGAAGACGCAAACAGTATGGAAAGATGATGTGATATTAATGGTAGCATGATGGATAGCTCGTCAGCTTGCAAACAGGTGAAAGGTCTATGGCACCGCGAATAGATATAAAATCATGAAAATGGTCTCCATTGTATTGGTTTGACAAGCTCTGTTGGCAAAGCAGAGACATATGATGTTTCACCCAATTAATATCATCCTCGATATTCATGTGAAAATCATGAAGATAAAAAAAAATTAATAAAGCTAACGTAGTTGTGATTTAAAAGGAGCGGGAATGGTTACAAAAGCGTTATAAAATAAGCTGTTGAAGAATTCGTTTCGAAACTGAATTAAAGAAAGCATAAGAACAGAATTTCCTCATCTATAAATAAGAGAGTAAAAACAAGAAAAAAAATGTCCGACAGGTTGAAGAAAAAGGATAATTTGGAAAGAAGCGCATGAAAAAGTTGAAGTGCACACAGGGTTATAAGTTTCAAGTTTGAGGAGCATAGTGATTATTGGAAACATAAGTATTGTAAGATCTATTGAATTTATGCCAAATTATTGGATTAAAACAAGGTGTTTAATTTGGAAAATAAATTTGATATATTGTTTTTATTAAAGTTTCTTTGAAAACACTGAATTTTATTATAAGATTGTGATGATTCTGGTTTATAAGATTGTGATGATTCTGGCTTATATAAATTCATTTTAATTCCGGAAGTCTTGTGGTAGCCCGTAGCCTGCATTTTAATTTTATTTCTTTACTTTAATATTTTGATTTTATTTCAATTTTAATGTTTTGAGATCTAAACCTAGTTTGATATTATATAGTTATAAACTTTATAACTAGGTTTCGTTTATTATCTAAATAAAATATTTTATGAATATTTGGACAAATCAATATTATATTACAGAGAAGGTTTTTACCTAATTCAGGAATTAGGATTAAGTTTATTTCATGAGAATTTATGTAAATGCATTTTGAAAAATAAATTATAAGACATCTTATAAACCCTAAAGCTAATAAGGTTAATATTTATTCATCCTTCAAATAGTTTTATTAATTTATATTTGGAAGAATAAATATAAGATCATTTTGATATTTTATAAACCCTAAAGCTATATTATAAAGTTTAAACTTTATAATAGGGTTAATATTTATTCATCCTTCAAATATTTTTATTAATTTATATTTGGAAGAATAAATATAAGATTAATTTGAAAGTTTATTTAGAGCCCTAATTCAATAATTATAGAGTTGTAAAATTTATAATTAGGGTCTAAAGTTTATTTTACCATCATTTTACGTAAATTTTATTTGGAAAATAAACTTTAATTTAGTTAAGTTGTTCAAATTGATTTTAAGTATGAATTTTACATTGAGATCATAATTAAATTTGCATAGCCTAAAGGTCAAGTCGGAAATCAAATTTAATTATTAAGTTTCAATTTTAAGAAAATAACTTTTAGGAAAGATTGCATATGATGATGTCGAGTCAAAACACCTAAAATCCAGGCCCCTTGTTATCAGTTACTTGCAAACCACTGAGGTAGTTTGAGCACTTATTTTAATACATTTTCATGATACTTAAACACATTAAGTGAAAAGAACCTTGGAGAAATTCACATTTCTTTGCAAGAGGGGATTTTAATCCTAAAATCCTAACTGTAAGGATGATTTTGTAATTGGACAAAATCATACCTCAACAGGTCGTAGCTCTAAAATATTTTTGAAAACCCCAACAATCCAGATGTCCTTTTGGAGAGTGAATCCGGTTAGTAGATGATTTTACATCTACAATTGGTTTGTTGAGAGGAAGGTTGGGCAGCTGGAACCTCAGTTGGGGGGTTGGTAGAAGGAGGCTATATTGGTTGAAGGATCTTAACATCTAGCGATGTTGTGGGGTGGTCTCCTATCTTGGTTTGTTCTAGGTCGTTGGATCTCTGGTTTGGTTATTTTTACTACAGATGTAGGTGGGATCACGGGGTGGAATATAGGGCAGTTGGAACCCTAGTAGAGGGGTTGGGGGAAGGAGGTTGGACCAACTGAAGGAACCTCAACATACAACTTTGCTGATGGGTAGATGTCTAGACCAGGCTATGAATTGAATCCAACGAGATTTGTGGGATTTTTGCCTTCATAAATTTTTGTGTTGGAGGGTTTTGTTATCGTCGGGGCACTTTGTTGCATATCTTCTCTTCCGACTGGTTTTGTTTTATCTCCATGGTGTGCTTCAATTTGGGAAGCTTTATCCTAGTAAATTTTTTCAACTAAGGCAAGATGGCAAACAAGTCAGATCCCAAGGTTCCAATGCTTACATTTTTATCTAAGATCCTCTATTTTTCTCTCTCAGGTGTTGCGTTGGGTGTTTTCTATTTTTTCTTGTCAAATGCCCTAAGAGTGATTTTCTCCAATGAGAAATGTGGGTTTCTTGGTGATTATTTATGATGTTTCCTATTTGGTGGACCTTTTATTGGCTAGACGAGTGAGCCCTGTAGGCTTATTTTTTGATATGTTGTGGATTTTGTTGATCGATATTTTCTAGTGTTGTTTTTTTAATATGGCTATTGTTATGAGGGGTTATCCTATTACATGATTTGTTGGATGGATTTGTTGATTGTGATGACAATATTCCCCTGTTCTCCTTTCTTGTGAGGCAAAAAATGCTTCAATTTGGACGATATTTATTTGTAAATTTGTTTTAACCGATAATATTTTTGTTATTCTACTATTTTTCTTCGGTGCTTTAGATTCTTGAGCACATGGTGGTTTGACTATGGGGAAATATCTTGTATTTGCTTGATAAAAATTTATAACTTATTTGCTAGGAGGTTGCTTCATTAGATTTTAGGGTTTGATTCATGTAATCTATCTTAGTCTTTCTTGCTGTCTTATTGCTAGATCTAATATTTGGGGGTGCCTTTCAAAACTCTACTTGTAATAGGTTTGGGGACCATTTAAAATCCCTTCTACTATTAATATAATATCATCTTAACAAAAAAATTTTTGAGAAAAGGCCTCATATGGCAAGTCAGAGATGGAAATATTATAAATTTTTTGGAAGATAAATGGATAGGAAACTAGCCACTTATAGAAATTCCTAGTTTTAGATCTATAAAGGATTTCACTGATCCATTATTTGGCCACATAGTAGCTAAATTTTTAAATGTATCCAACAATTCATACACATGGAAAAGGATATAGTGCCCCAATTTATCAATAGAAATTAACTCTTTCGAGGTCTTACTTTCTTCTTATGTTTTACACTCAGACATTGGAGAATTCACTATTAAATCGGTATATCAACTCCTCCTATATCTTGAGGAAATTCAAATTCCTTTCAAATTAGTATGGATCAAACATTTAACTCTAAAAGTTTCTTTTTTTTCCTGGTTGGCCATTCAAAATAGAATCCTTACTATTGAAAATTTCATCAAGCGTAGAATCCCACTGCCCAATAGGTGTTTTTTATGTCTTGCTGATTGGGAATCAACTCACCATATTTTTCTAACTTGTCCTTATTCAAATTCCATCCTTGATAACTTTTTTCAAAGGTTTTAGATCAGTTGGGTCAAACCTCCTTCAATTGTAGATTTATTTTCCCAAGGGCTTGATCTTTTTTGTAATCCTTGTCTTCGAGTGATTTGGAAATTTTGTCTTCACAATTTTCTATGGTAAATCTGGCTCGAAAGGAATATAAGAGTTTTTTCCAACTTTTCTAAGGATATTGCATCCACTACCAATAGAATCATCTTCTATGCTAAAGAAAATGTGCTCATGATCCCAAATGATCCTCATCCAATCCCTAGGTTTGAAGCCTCCTTACTTCAGTATTTGCACATTTCTCTAGAGAATCCCAACTCTAATTCTTCCCAAATATCAAGGAACAATATCAAGTGGATTCCTCCACCACAAGGCTAGGTAAAACTAAATTTTAATGGGGCGACTAAAGACAATGCAGGTTGATCAAGAGTAGGAGGGATTCTTAGGGATTACAAAGGAAATTCTATCTTTGCCTTCATCGAGGGTCTAGATGAACAATAAAATCATATAGCTGGAGCTAGAGCCCTTTGAAGAGGTATTCTACTGATCAAACAATTTCTAGGTAAAGTTATTATTAAATGGGACTCTTTAAATATTGTTAATTATTTGAAGAATTTCAAAGCCCCTTCTTGAAAAGTAAAATACTATATCGAAGAAGCCAAAAACCTGATACTTCATCAGCATGGGGCCATAATTCAACATTATTTTAGGGAAGCAAATAAAATGGTGGACAGGTTCAAAAATATTGGAGTTAATACCTCTGTGATGATGACGTGGACTGACACCCTCCCACATGAGATCAACGAAATTGAAGTCAGAGAAAATTCAAGATGGTTGACAAATTATTATTCATTTTATTTTACCTGATTTCTTGTTTGAAAGATTTACTTTCCCTAGGTCAAATAGCCATCAGTGCCTTTTTCTCCTTCAAGATTCTACTTTGCATTCCTATTGTTTCTATGATGATTTTGAGTTCCTCGAGGCAATTGATGATTGGTGTTCTCATCGCATTTGAGGTTTTATGTTGCACCTTCCTTGTACTTTTTTGAGGTCTCATTTTCATTAATTTTGGTAGCGTCAGTATTCTAATTTTAAATGGTCCCAAGGTTACCTTATTTTGTCATCTTAATTATCATCATTTCTTAGTACTCTGCCTTCCGCCGAATCTCCTGGACCGCTCCTTCCTAAATCCTACCCGTGTGTCAAACTTTTGCATGTTGCAACACCATTCATTTCCATCGCCTTTCATTTTCTTGGGACTCATTGTTTTCATCCTATTTTCCATGCCTCTATCCGTAGGAGATTTATGCCATTTTCCAACGCATAAATTTTCTATTTTTCCTTGCGAGGATCACATTTTTTAAATATATTTTACCCATTTTTTCAAAATTTTCTAAGAGCGACACACATTTCTATTTTGGGTGTTCTAGGATCTATTGGAATTCCCATTATACTAAGGCCCATTGCTTTGACATCAGGTATAGGGTGGATTTTTTATTTCCAAGGAATTGTTACAACTTGAGAATGTGGCAAAGAAGTTTTCAGAAATACCCAAAACTTTCCTTTGATACTAAAGCACACCTCCACTCCAGAATTACTATCTCCATTGATTGCTTGCCAAGGTTTCAGGAGCTGTCTATTTTTTCTTCCATCCAACAATTCTGTAACCTGACCATTATGGATTTCTTTGAACAAGACACTTGAAATTGAACCTATTGCTAAGGCAATCATGAATGTGTGCAGATTCATACCTTTTTTGCAGTAATTCTCTAGGATGAACTGAGATGTGAATACTTATTTTTCTTCCACCTGGGAGAAATGTGTTGTTATCATACATGGAGTAAAATTTTAGGTTGACGTATGAATCCTTGCAGAAATAATAGGTTAGCCACTGTTGGGAAGAACCATCTGCAGATATAAACATAACTGGGACATGTAGCTAAAGGAGTTCGAGCCAAGATCAAGTTTGTGCAAGCTCATAAAATCAGGAATGGTTAGGAAGGATTTACCCACTCCCTAGAAGGAATTCATGAAACCTATGATGGAGTATATCATATTTGATGACCCAGGTTTCCCCAGGTTTCCCGCTCAGGAGTTTTCACATAGCCTTTGTGAATCACTTTAGGGAAGTTAAACTTCTCAACATCCCTGGATTTCTATTTTTATCTATGGAATATTCCATCAAGGAAACCCAAAATGATGAGCCTTGACCCTCACATCAGGGAATTTTTAAGGTAATTTACAAACAT
Organism: Wollemia nobilis; assembly: GCA_028583015.1. NCBI lineage: Eukaryota > Viridiplantae > Streptophyta > Pinopsida > Araucariales > Araucariaceae > Wollemia > Wollemia nobilis. The sequence continues at coordinate 11,727,708 of JAQPPZ010016869.1, read as the reverse complement.
TTGTTAGAAAAGTTCCCAAAAGGTAACATTGTTACACAAGAGCAGCAAGTGGATTCCAAACAGACTACGAAGGAGGATACGTCCTTTACCCCGTCCTCAAGTGCTCGTGGTTCCAAGAAAAGGAAAGTGAAAGGTAGCTCTTAGGATGCTAAGCAATTGGTAAGAAATAAGGTCAAGGTGGAGGATCGCCCCACCCCTTCGAGAAGCTCCTAGTGCCTAAAATATAAATTCGTTCAGAATCAAGAAAATGTATGGTTCCATTGAGGATGAGCTTGAGGATCTTGCGATCAAGTTACTTTAGGATTACATCATAAATACTACTACTTCTATCATAGCTCATATGGAGAGTGCAATAACCACGAGCATGGCGGCCATTACCTAGATGAAGGAGCATAGAAATGCTCTGCATTTGTTGTTTTTATACAATAATTACTTCGAGGATCACCCTGAAAAGAATACTGTAGGAGCCAGCGCTAGTGTCAAGGAGGATGACGTGGTGGAAATTGCCAGTGAATTCTTCAAAGAAACTCCTAAGGATGTAAAAAATGATGTCGAAAATGATGACACTAAGGATTATGCAAATGTGTAATACCCTTTGAGATGATTTGTTATCTCTGGATTTTTTCTAGTTGGAACGTTTTGTTTCCTATTTCATCCTTTTGGACTGTTTTTATTTTATCTGAAAGTCTTAGGCTTTGTTTGGATGTCATTAGGTGTTTGTGGATGTTGCATCCTTTAATTTTACTTTTGTACTAAGGTATTAGGGCACCTTTCAAATGCCCTCATCAATACAATTTTGTTAACTTACCAAAATAAAGTATATATATATATATATATAAATATATATATATATATATATATATATATATATATATATATATATATATATATATATATATATATATATATATATATATATATATATATAATTTATTAACTGAGATTGAAAACATGTCTCATAATTATTACATTATGACCATCAAGTGATATTATAATAACTGAATAATTATGCATATATCTCTTTGCAATAGTTAGATCTAGTTCTCTTCTCTAAAAAATGAGAAATTTAATTAATTGAGTTCATGCCATTTGATATGTAAAATTTATTTTTTTAACTGGATAAATGATATCAAAATTAGTTTTTCTTATATTACATATTTTAATTAAAATATAACCATTTTTTTGATTCATCAGGGGAAGGGGTTTTGAAAGGGTTCCCAACCTTTACAAAAGAGAAGGCCCTTCGAGAGGAGCCTACAAATAATTCTTACAACAATAAAAAGCCCATAGATAGGAACCTAGAGAGCAACATTCCAGGTAGAGAAAAATGAAATAGGAGAAACCAAACCGAAAAAAAAGATATGAAATTCCTCATCAAGAATTATCTCACCTTAAGTTTTTCTTTATGGTGGCTAGCAGCTCACCTTAATTTTTCTTCATGGTGGCTAGTAGCTCACATTTTTGGGCTTCAAAAGCAATATTTTGAGAAACTTATTTAACATTTCCAACAATTGTAATTCCTGAGAGAGGAGTTCTAGAAATATGATGACCATTGCTTCCAGATTCATGCTTCTTAGCAATTGGAGGAGGACTTTTTGACTAAGGTATGTAAAGCTTCTCAAAGAGAGGATATCTTGCTTGGTAGACCTCTTGATGAGGGGTTCCAAAGGGAAACAACATGAAATAATGCAAGAGAGAGGCTCACAATTGTAATGTGAGGCAAGAGAAAGGTGAGGGATAAAACCAGAGGGTGCCTACAGAGCAGTTGGTGAGGCAGGGGTGGGGGCTTGAGAAATAAGAATAGAGGATACCTCTAAAGCAGGGATAATAAGAGCAACAAGGGCATCCTAAGGAGCAACAACAAAGGGCGTAGTAGGGTCAACAGGAGCATGAAAAGCAGGGATTGGATCCTAAGGAGTAGTTTAGAGGGTTGGATCTTCCAAATAGGAGGCTTGCTTTCATACTCAATATCTTGAGTCCATGAGGAAAAAATACAGATGAACTTGATTGATTTTGGGTAGATCTAACTCCAAATTGGCAAGGATGCACATTCTAGTGTAAAAATTATTATATAAAATTATTTTTATTATTTAATTAGTTATATGAGATTGAAATAGGTTTCAAATACTATTCTATTGATCAAATTATATATGGTAAGGTTTGACATAACAACTTTAAAATTATACTTATAGGCATAAGTAAGAATCAAACCTAATATATTCTTTAATAATAAAAAATTTAACCAATTAAATTCATACCATTTACTGTATAAAATTATTTTTTAAAATAATTTACAATAATAAAATTAAATTATCTTACACGTAATCTCCTCAATTTCAAGATCATCTCAATTGAAATAGTGGATACATGAATTAAGTGTAAGTCTAGGTAACGTTTTATTAATTAAAAAAATTTGTTTGCAATTTTTTTAATTTTAGGATTCTTTAAATTAATAAAAATGTATTTATTTTTATTGATATGAAATAGTATTATTATTTTTCAGAAAGAAAAGAAGTTAGATATTGATATTCAAATTTGTAATTAATTCTAGTAGATAGTTATCTAGGCTATCCAAGTTCAAATCATGTTATGCCCTTAAGAGAGTGTGGCCCTATTGTGCCACCAGTTGTATTTGGCCTTACTTCAACAAAAAAATGCAAAGAACAATTATTCAACAAGCAATTTGGAGGTCACAAGCATTTTATCCAAAAGGAAGAACAAGCAACAAAGTAAATTTGAAAGCTTTAAAAAGTGCAATGGAATACCTAGGGTGCTAGAGATGCAAAGGGTACCATAATCACCGGAAAAATTTGAAACACCAAAAGCTCCATATTCATGAAAATTTTCAAGGTTATGAATAGGCATCAAAATATTTAGGGGCACCGAAATATTCAAAAGCTCCAAAATTGTCATATACTTCCTATCATCTATGTCACTCATGTTGCTTTCTTTTATTTTTTCTTAGTATTCTGAAATGCAAATAGGTTATTTATGGCCTCATTTACAAATATATATAAAAGCTCCATAATCATATTATGTTCAAGGGTTGTCCACTAGCATCAAAATTTCTAAGGGCATCAAAACCATATATTTTCTATCATATGTACAACTCTACTTTTAATATATATATATATATATATATATATATTTTTTTTAAAAAAAAATAAAAGTGGAGTTGTAAAAGGGTTTCCCTTTTATTTTTTATATCAAATTAGTCACATTGATTTACATAGTCTATTTGATGCTATCGACATTTGAACCTTGAATCAAAACCTCGTTGGTAAAATTTAAGTTTACACATGTTTTTATGAGGGGTTCGATTCCCTTGTACCGAGGTTTGATCTTGAGTTCTCTCGATGAAAACCCAAGGACTAATAAATTTAATATTATTTAATGAATGAAATAATATCATTATAGTTATTATAATATCATTATATAATTATATAATGATATTATAATAACTTAATCAATTAATAATATTAAAATTTATTTATTTTATTAGGATCAACAATTATATTCAATAAAAATAAGAGGTTATAGTAAAAATGGACCTAGAAAAAACACAATTTGGGGTGCAAGGCCACCCAAAAGATCAATACTATAAAGACGAGATCTAAGGCTAAAAACAAAACCCTCCCTTAAAAGGGTGAATAAACAACATAACTAGGAAAAGGGTCGAGCCTTGCTGTGGGTACTGACAGAATGACCTGAGGCTAGAAAATATCATCCCCTTGACTTGTTACATTGAAACAGAGGGACCTTGAGGCAAAGGGAGGTTAGGCGAAACCATACTAATAGTGCATAGAGCCTTATGCCAGTACTTGTTAAGATTTATCAAATACGCCAACTCATGAGTCAACTTGGAAGCTTGCAAATGGATCTAAACAATAACAACAGAAAATATAGTAATCTTTTCATGCATAGAAAACTAACTAGAAATTGAATCTCTAGAATAGACAACAAAATTCCTAGCTTTCCAAAGTTGAAACAAAATAATAACACAAAATAAATTCCACAAAGCAACAATATAAGTAGGCCAACAACTATTATCTCCAAAAAATATCATCTACCATATGAAGAATTCAGGATGAAAGGGCTTGAACAATGAGTGAATCCAAGACCATGCAAACTGAGCATGAGGGCAAAACCAAAATAGATATTTAAAAGTCTCAAAACACATGCTGGACACTTAGGATTAGGAAGACCAACCTTACTAATTCTCTCTCCTATAGGAAGACCTTGATAAATAAGAGACCAGAGAAAAAATGTAATCTTGGGTTCAAGGTTAAATTGCCAGATATGGTTCATATGAGAAATCCAAGTATAGGAGGTAGAGTGAGTCTATCATAGCTCATTAAGTTTATCAACACGAGGGAAAATAGGATTAAGAAGCTAATAAAACAATGAAGAAGAGTAGTTCTTGAAAGAAGTATCCACATTCCAACGCCAATCCCTCTACCAAGCACTCAAGGGTTGAATGCCAAGCTTATGAAGCATGAAATCAAGCATAAGCTCTTGAACTTTAAGAATAGAAGGAAGATATAAATTCTCAATAATAAATTTTTGTTTGAGATTAAGCCAAGGAATCTAGTCTCAAGAGTGCACTAAATATTTAATAAAGCAGATGCCCTTACGAACTAGCCTGAAATATTTAATCCTAGCATATCAGCAAGAAGAACTAAAGAGTTAGACATAATAAGAGACCACTATATATTTTGAGAATTAAACAAAAGACCATTACAAAATCCATCACTAATCCAATGAAGATGAGGTTTCATCGCCTCAAAATCCTACCAAATACTTTTAATAACAAAGGAACCTTAAATATTAACTGGAGCAGAAGTAGTGATGAGATTATGAAGGCCAATATTAGCCCAAGCTTTGCACCCATAAGGTATCCCTAAAGAAATACAATTGCGAATCAAAAACTTCTAGGCTTCAGGACCTTCAATAGATTTAACCACCCACTTAGCACATAAATAAATGCTTTACCTATAAATGTCAATGATGCCCATCCTACCCTTATCAGTAGGTGTGCAAAATATATCCCAAGCAACTCAATGAAAACCATGTGAATTCTTCTCCTTCGTCCAAATAAAATCCCTAATGAGTCTGACTAGCTTATTATAAGAATTATTAGAAGGGACCCAACAAGAGGAGTAATAAACATGAGTGGCAGCAAGAATATTTGTGCAAACCTAAAATTTACCATCAAGAGAAAGGGGACACGAGGCCCAAAAGGAAGTCTTGTTTTCAATTTTGTCAATGACATACTCCAAGAGTTCAGAGGGTGAGCTGTAAAAAGCAAACGGGATTCCTAAGAACTTAAAATAGTCACCCATTTGAAGCTAATACCATAAAAATATCTAATACAAGCAAGCATAGAAGAAGAAGCAATGTGAAAAAAAAGGGACTTAGACCATTGGATGTTGGAACCCGAGGCCTTACAAAAAGTGTCCAAACAAACCAAAGTAGTTGAAACTAAAATCTCATACTCATTGATAGTGAGAAAATAATCATCTACAAAGTGCCCATTAATAATTTAGGTGGATATGTCAGGAAAATAATACCTTTGATCAACCCCTTAGATGCTTGATTGGCAATAAGATAACCAAAAGCTTCAGTAGTAAGGATGTAAAGTGAGGGAGACAAAGTATAGCCTTGGTGAATAGAATGAAATAAACTAAAATTCTTTGACATATGTCCATTAATAGTAAGACAAGCTAAAGAATCAACAAATAATATACTGATAGCCCTAATAAAAAAGGGATCAAATATAAGAGCTTGGAGCATGACGAGAATGAAAGGCCACTCAATACGATCATAAGCTTTCTCAAAGTCCAATTTAAGGAAAAGAGGATTTTGGCCATAAATATGAGCCCATTCTAAACCTTCCTATGCAACAATATGATTATCTAAATATGTAACACCCTTTAATAAAATCCATCTGATCTGATATGATAATCATAGGGAGAATATTACAAATACGAAGAGCTAAAGCTTTAGCTAAAATATTGTAATAGACATTAATAGGTCTTCAACTGGTGATAAGCTCAAGATTGCCTGCTTTAGGAATAAATTTAATGTTTCCATGATTGATGATATTACCCAAATAATTATTGACAAACGCTTCATTGTAGACATTGAGAATATTAGGCCCAGTAAAATTCCAAGTGATTTTAGAAAATTCATAGGAATAGCCATCAATACCAAGGGACTTGTCATTCTATATAAGTAAATAATTTAGTAGGAACAACATCAAGACACTGCTAGAGTGCCATTTTATATTCTATAAAATCTTGTTGTGCTTGAAAGATAAGATTATAATGATCCATATAGGTCGATGCATTATCAGAAAGAGAAGTTAGTCTATCATGAGAGATTTAAATAGCCTTGATCTAGATCCTAACCTACTTAGAATGAAGATATTTGAAAAAGGCTTTGGATAGGTGATCACCAACCCTCAACCAATGTAGACGAGCTCTAATTTGAGCTCCCATGGCTTCATGTTGTTCATGGACTATAAGCTCATTGTGAAGACCAACAACCATGGTTTACAACTATCGATCATACAAATAATTTTCCAACGATAATAAATTTTGTTGATACTCCTTCGTAATATCCAAATGAGCACACTTTCGGACATGTACCACTTTTCCAAAATGTTGCATGAAATAGGTAGTACGGACAATCACCTCATTCCACCAAGAAATCCAACTGATAGAGTGAGGAGGTTGAGGTAATAAATTCTAGATTCTCTCAATCACAATAATCATGCCAGGGTGTTGCAATAAAGAAGTATTTAAATAAATTTGATTGCACAAATTGGTGACCACTTCACTCAATATGAAAGGAAATAAATAAATGATCTGATAGCAAAAATTGATCCCAAAACATCATAATCTTATTATTGATGGAGGAGAATAAAAAACATATTTCTCTAACATCATAACTCAGTCAAGGTGTTTGCAAACTCTGTCATTACCCACACAAAAATTGGACAATGTAAACCAGGGTAAGGATGTGCAATTGCATTGGTAAAAAATGGGATACAAATATCCCATCTACGTATAAGAAAAAACCAGGAATCATGCTCTCAAGCACACCAGTGCATTGGGAGATGACAAAATTTATCTTCAACATGATCAACCATATTAAAATTGCCATAAAAAATCCAATATGCCATTGTTAAATGATCATCCAGGTACCACCAAAGGGCAGAGAAACTAGGTCCATCATTAGGTGCATAAATATTGGTAATGCCCAGGGTGTTCCCATTGATATTCAACAAAATATAAATCACATGATGAGAAGGATCTTCGCCAGACCCAAGTAAACAATCCTCAAGTTTGGAGAAGATAGAAATAGAAGTACCACCCCATCCATCTCCATGGTGAGTAGTGAAATGCATAAAATAACCTGCAATACAACTGAGATAAACATATAATAAAAAACCAGAGATTTTAACTTCTTGTAAATAAATAACATCAACATAGCCAATACTTTGCAGAGTGGATTGAAAAAAAATCCTTGAGGACTCTATAAGTCCCTAAAATTTATGGAGGAGGAATATCCATGGAGTCATCTCCCATAGGGAAGCCCCCACTATCAACCAAAATTGAATAATTATTAAGTGCAAAGGTCTAAGAAGGTTGAACTAATTTACCAAAAATCAAGGGATTGCCCACACTATCGGCCAACACCAAAAATATATTAAATAAAGAGATATGAGAAGGTTGAAATAAGTTAACAACAATTGAAGGATGACGCTTAGCCTCAAATTTCTCTTGATGATAGTTAGCCATCTCGAGATGAACTATGTGAATGCCTAGAAAGTGGAGGTATTGGCAGTGAATTCCTTTCTTTTGAGGTTGATTTATGCTCAGGAAGTTTCTCAACATGCAGATACTGAAAAGCCAAAATAGGATGAACAGGAACAACAGGAGGCTGAGATGACAACTTCACAACCTTATCTCTATTATAAAGCATCAACTTAAGATTGGTCGCCCCCTTCTTATTAGAAACTATGATCTAATAATCCTCAATAGAGGGTTTGGAAAGTGCAAGCACAATATGAGGAGTAGGGGCAACCACCGAAGGTTTTTGAGCAACTAGCGGATAATCCTTAATACAATGCGTGGTGGATTAGCACTAAAAACAAGTATTAGTTAAATTAAAGTAAATAAGTTTTTGTATAAAATGCTATGTATCAACTTGAATGTCCACAATACTGTGTGAGTTCAACCTGAACATATAATATTTTATTAGGCCATGCTGAGAATAACTGGTCTTCTTCTTGATAGATCACCTAACCAATGGGTTTAACAATATCATCAATAAATTCCCATAAGGGCAATGGAAGACCAGGGATTTCAAGCCAAACTCACACTTTCAAGGCAAATTGCTCTAAAACTCAAAAAGGAGTCTAAGGAGAAAGGACCATCAAAGTATTGTGAATAAACCAACTAGACTTAGCAACCACTATTTGCAATTGCAAGGGTTCTTTGAAAGAAAGCAAAAAAAAACTTTAGTAATATTGCAGATACTTGCAACCATAATGCCATAAGCTTCCCAGTGAAGTTTCAACTAATTTTAAAAATATTCTTGCGATGGGATTCGACCAACAAAATAAGCTATAAGATAATGATTCTCATACCATTTTACAACAGGATAAATAAAATCAATAAATAGCACAACATCTGGAGAAGAATCATTACCTCATCCACCACTTTCAAAATAAACTTTCAAGCTCACTTTGGTGTCATGAGTTCCACTATCTATAACAATAATTACATTTGTAAATGGTGAAGCCATAAAAAATGAGGGCAACTACTAAACTGGTAGCAATTTCAGTATCCAAAACCAAAATAACCAAATTTATGAATGACGATAGACCCAAACCCTAGCAAAGTAATTTTTCCTCATTAAATCCTAGTAGTCTAATATGATTATTTGAAAGAAATAGGTCAGATGAAACTCATTTCAATCCCCAAAAATAGGGTGAAAGAAATTTGTGTTTGATTTTATATTGGGTGAAAAAATAGGGTTTTGAAAGGGGCCCTAACCCTTTTACAAGAGAGGCCTGATCATATTGGAAAATAAAAACCACAGGCCAACAAAAGAGATCCTAGCAAAAATCACACACCTTTCCTCCTAGGAATGAATGATGCTAAAGATACACTAACAAAAAAAAGAATTACAAAGATACTGCCTAGATAGACTAGACTCAGATTAAGCATTGTCTTTTAGCTCAATGACCTTGATAGAAATTGACAACCCACTTCATTCAATTTTTGATATTATTCATTCTAACAGGCTGACCTTCAGCCTCCAATGCAACTATTCTTTGTAATGGCAGTGGAAAGTTGTCATCCCAAATTCTATTTTGACCACTATCCACCCCCATATTGGCCATAACATCAGCAACATGATTACCTTCTCTATAGATATGATCAATTACAACATCACTCATCTCTTTTAGGATCCTTGAAGTGTCCTTTATAATGTTAAGTATAAACCTATTCTCTGTTTCTCCTGATTTCAAATCTCTAATAATGTTTAGAGAGTCCCCTTGGACCATAAATTTTCTATAACCTCTATCATATAATTGTTGAACTCCTAAAAAAAGAGCTTTGGCTTCTACCATATGGTTGGTCTGAATTCCATAATCCTCTGCATAAGCCCATAAAATTTATCCTTTATCATTTCTAATCACTCTGCCCCCTCCTGCTCTTCCTGGATTTCCTTTGGCTGCCCCATCAAAGTTAAGTATTATCCAACCTTGTCTTGGTTTCATCCATCTTGTGTTCATTATTTTTTGGGTTGAGTCCATTATGCATGGTTTGGATTGTTTTACCTTCCACCCTTCAACAATCATTATTTCTTCTCTTTTGTCATACCCTTTAACCTCTAGGAGAATGGATAAATTTTCTTCAATAGCAACTTTGATTCTTTTGAATATATATACTTCATCCTTCATATCATTCCTAAATATGTGTTTATTCCTTTCCCACCATATACCCCATATATAGTGAGGGAGAATTAGGCTCCATAATCTCGTTAGGCTCTCACTTACAAAGGGAGATCTCCATTGGTTAAACAAATCTCTAAAGGTTTGTGGCATGCTCCACTTGACTGAAAGAGAGTTCATTATAGCATAGAAAACTTTATTTGAACCCTCACAATGGTTGAATAAGTGGTCTAATGACTCAACATCCTTCTGGCATAAAGAACATATATTTATCATTTGGAACCCTCTTTTGCATAAATTATCTATTGTTAAAATCTTATTCTGAAGGCATAACCAAAGAAAGAAAGCAGTCTTCGGCACAAAATCAGGGGACCAAACCTTCTTCACTGGATAAGCTCCTCCTCTAGGGGGAATATGAGCTTCATAGGCTGATTTGACTGAGAAGATTCCTTTCGAAGAATGGTTCCATAGCAAAGAATCCTCCTTGTTGATTTGGGAGATGTGGAAGCTCCTAATCAACTTATTTAAATTTAGGAGACCCTGTTGAATATGAACTTCATCTGAATCTAAAGAAAGGTGTTTCCATTTCTTTCTACCATGAAGACATTCTATATAATCCTTGACTTTTTCCCCATATTTAGCTACCAGTGGAACCCACAACTCCTAAAAATCCTTGTTTATTTATTAGAGGTTCCTGAAGGATCCAAGAATCTTCCCAAAAGAAAACTTCCTTCCCTTCTCCTACCTGCCATCTTATATTGCTCCTTAGAAAACTTCTCATTTTTAGCACTGCATTCCATATGGCTGATCCTCTAGGAGAAATTGCACTTCTAAAAAAGGGAATGTGATTTTCTAAGTACTTCACTTTCATAATATTTTGCCACAACAAACTTCCTTCTGTGCAAAGTCTCCATGCAGTTTTTGAGATTAAGGCTTTGTTAAAGATCTATAAATTTTTTAGGCCTAACCCACCAAGTTTCTTTGAAGTGCAAACTCTATCCCAAGCCACTAAAGGAAGTCTTTGCTTGTCTTCAACCCCAGTCCATAGGAATATTTTAAATATCTTCTCCATCCTCCTTCTAACCTTGGAGGGCATTTTAAATAGAGACATATAATAAATTGGCATGCTCTGTAAGGTTGCTTGAAGTAGTTGTATTTTTCTTGCTTGGCTAAGGAGGTTGCCTTTCCACCCAACCAACTTCCTTTGAATCCTATCCAACACCAGAGACCACATTTCCTCCTTCATGCATCCTAAAAAAGTGGCATACCAAGGTAAATGGATGGGAGATTAGCAATATTACAACCAAATTTTTTTGCAATCCTCAATTGTAACTGTCTCTCTGTGTTCACAAAATAAATATTGCTTTTAATGAAGTTTATCAATTGGTTTGATGCCCTTTCATATTTATGGAGAATATCTTTGATTTCCCTTGCCTCTCTACATGTAGCTTCTCCCATAATGAAAGTATCATCCACAAACTGCTGACATGAAACTGGTTTCGAACTCCTTGCTGGTTTGATACCTTTGATTCTACCTATAGTTGTGGCTGCTTGCATTGATCTTCCTAATGCTTCATCCATTAAAATAAAAAGGTAAGGGGATAGAGGGTCCCCTTGTTTTATACCTCTTTGGATCCCAAAGAAACCACAAGGTTTTCCATTTATAATGACTAAAAATTTGGCTGAAGAAATACAAATATTAACCCATTTCCTCCATTGGCCACTAAAACCAAACTTATGCATAACCTTATCAAGGAAAGTCCATGAGACTCTATCATAGGCTTTGTGCATATCTAATTTAAGAAACATGCCTGGGTCTCCTCTCTTCTCTATTGAATGAATTATCTCATGAACAGTGATGATTCCATCTAATATTTGTCTTCCCTGAACAAACCCTCCCTGAAGTGGAGAGATTAGAAAAGGTAGCAAACTTTTGATTCTATAAGCCAAAGTTTTTGTGAGCATTTTGTAGAGAGTGTTGCATAAGCTTATGGGCCTGAAATCCTTTAGAGATGATGCACCATATTTCTTTGGAATTAAAACTATAAAAGTTGTATTCCATTCTTGGAGCAAAGAATCAGAAGATTGAAATTCCCTTAATGCATCTGAAATATCTTTCCCCATTATATGCCAATATTTATGAAAGAAGCCTATTGGGAATCCATCTGGTCCTGGTGCCTTATCCTTCTCCATACCAAATATAGTATTCTTGATCTCTTCATCTGAAAAAGGGATCAATAGCCTAGCATTCATTTCTTTAGAAATCAAGGTAGGGATATTCAATAAGAGATCTTCTGTATCTTTGGATCTTCCTCTCTATCTTTGGAAAATAAATTTTGGAAAAAAGAGATTGTGGCCACTGCAATCTCCTCTTCTTCCTTCAAAACTTCACCCGTCTCCAAAATTATTTCCCTGATCCGATTTGCACTCCTATGTTTCAACGTGGACATATGAAAAAACTTTGTATTTCTATCTCCATCCTTCAACCATAAAGATCTTGATTTTTACCACCAAAAGGTCTCCTCCCTAGCAAGTAGATTATGAAATTCAGCCAAACTACCTTTCTCCATCCTGTCTAATTCCTCTGATCTTCCCTCATTCTGTTCTTTCTCTTCAATTTCATGTAACTCTTTCATAATGGAGCACTTTATTTGAAATATATTACCAAATTCTTCTCTGTTCCATTTCTTCAAATTTCTTTTTATGATTTTGAGTTTCTTTGATACCTAAAACATCTTTGTGCCATACACATTCGATGCCCACCATTCCTTAATCAAACCTTCTAGATCCTGATGACTAAACCACATAGCCTCAAATCTAAAAGGAAGTCCTTTTGATTTCCTTTCCTCCATAAATTCTAGCAAAAGAGGGCTATGATCCGATGCTACTCTTGGCAAAGTCTTCAAGCTGTAACCATGAGCATTCGAGATCCAACTTACTAAAGCTAGGGCTCTATCTATTCTTGATTGAATCAATCCTACTCTGATTCTTCTATTGGACTAGGTATATTTGGATCCTTGAAGTTCTATGTCCATCAACCCTAAGGAAGCTATAAACTCACCAAACTCCTCCATGTTGTCAGAGAAAAGGTTAGACCCTCCTTGTTTCTCCCCTGGAGAAAGAGTAGAGTTAAAATCTCCCAAAAGTAGCCAAGGTACATCCATCATAGTACCTAAGGAATTGAGGTCTCTCCATAGCCTCCTTCTATCTATAGCCAAATTAGGAGCATACACATTTGTGACCAACCAAGAAAAATTTGACTTCTTACATGTAAATAGGACTGAGAGAAACCTATCTGCTTCTTGGATTAACTTCCCTTCTACTATTCTTGGATCCCAGAGCATCCACAACCCCCTTAACACTCCTTGAGCTGCTCTACAAACTCCTTCAGATTTATTCCAGATAGATTTTTTTTTTTTTTCAAAATTATTGATACCTACTTTGGTTTCTTGCACAAGGAAAATATCAGCTCTAAACTTCTTCCTATAGTCCTTCATTACCCTTTGCTTTGATGGGGCATTTAATCCTCGAATATTCCATGATATAATCTTCATCTTCTAGGAGATTGTAGTACTTTCCCTCCACTCAACTGCAATGTCTGTTGTGTTCCATCAACTACTTCTTGGACCGCTTTCCTACTCCTCACCTCTACACTTTTGGGTCTTCCTCGCTTTTTACCACTTCCCAAATCCATTGTGTTTCTAGTGCTTCTGATTATTCGCATAGAAATTTTGCCCTCCCTATTATGTTGCTCTATTGAAGACTAGATTTGTTGTTTCTTGGCCCCTCTTTTGCTCTTCTTCATTTTCTTTTTATTCACTACCTCTTGGAAGCCATCTTCTTCTTCTGAAGAGGACCAAATATCTTTTGATTCCCCTTCTTGTTCATTGGGTAAAACCTCTTCCTCTCCACCACCCCATTGAGTCTCTCTTACCACTTCCTCCTCTTCTCCTTCTTGGGATAACTTTGTCTCCTCTCCTTGAATTTTGGACTACTTGATTGGGAGTGTTTTGTTTTGGAGCTCTTTCTTCGACAACCAATTGATTTTGGTCTAGTTGTTGATGGGCCATATTTCCTTCATCCTCTCTTTCTTTTTCTATTTCCTGCTCATTTATCTCCTCTAGAACTTCAAACTTGTTTTCATTATGTGCTTTTGTCTTAGAAGATTCTCCTTTCTCGAATAGAGTTGATTTTTCTTCTGATTGAAACTCTTTTCTCTTCCAGATTTGAGCATTTCCCTTCTTTAACTCTTTCCTCTCTAGGCATTTTGCTTGTAAGTGTCCTACCTTCTTACAACCATAACAAATTGGCATTGAGGACTCATAATGTATTTCTTGTGTCCAAACTCCTCCATCTGAGACCAATTTGATTGTAGTGGGTAAGGGTTTTGTGAGATCTGCATTCACGCAAAAGCAAGCAAAAACCATCCTTGTTTTTGCCCTTGTCGTTGGATCAAAAGCTATCAATTTTCCCATTGATTTGGCTATTCCTCAAAAAATATCTTCATCCCAAAAAGTCATTGGAAGTCTAGGTAATCGAACCCAAAGAGGAGCCATATAAATATTTTTTGTATCTAGGTTAAATTCTGGAGTCCATTTTCTCAAATAAAGACCTTTTCACCCAAAAAACCATGGCCCTTTCAATAGAGCTGAACTCATATCTTCTTGACACTTAAAGTTGAATAATAAAAAACCTTTGGTCAATGCCACAATTTCTAGTCTTCCTTTCACTTTCCATTTTTGATCTACCCAACTCCTGATTGTATCCAAATTTGGTTGGATACCTATAAATTTTCCAACCAAAGTGTTTTCTCTTTCTTTTGATATTCTTTGAAAGATAGGTTGTGGGATCCTCAACATTGGGATTTCCTCCTCTTCTATTGGATCCAAGTCAAAGCTCTCCCTCTCTGAGTTATTAACTCCCATCAATACTTTTGCCCATGATTGATACTCTCCTAGTTCTAGAGGAGATGTTCCTCCTCGATCTGCTTCCTAATTGCTAGTCTCCTCAAAAGTTCCCTCCATTCTTCCAAAGACCTATAGAGAAGAAAGAAGAAGAACTGGGCCCCAGACTATGGCTTCCTAGAGGCTTAAGGTAAATCTCACCGACCACAAGGGTTGTCTAAGCGAGTACCACTCTCTGATTTCCAACACTATCCCACTAAGGAATATTGCTAAGAAACCAGCCACGGGTTTACCTCTAAATGACAGCTCCTTGTATACACTCTTAAGGGAAAAAACTACTAATAGGGTGTGGGGCCATTGACCCTTTTCACTGGTGACACACTCAAACCAGTTACTCTGGGGTTCTTGGGGTACTCCTCATAATGAGTTTTAGGGAAAAAATAAGCCCAAGTACTTCCCCCAATTAAGCGGTCAGGACTTGCACCCGATCCTACAAAAGGTTATTAGCCTAATGTAGGCACCAAAAAAAGAGCAATGTTGTGCATTGTAGAAACCCTGTTGTGCACTGTAGCAACCCTGAAGAGCACTGTAGAAACCTTGTTGTGCACTGTAGCAACCCTAAAGAGCATTGTAGAAACCTTGTTGTGCACACTATAGCAACCCTGTTGCGCACTATAGCAACCCTGTTGCACACTGTAGCAACCTTGTAGTGCATTGTAGCAACCCTGTTGTGCACTGTAGCAACCTTGTAGTGCACTGTAGCAACCCTTTGTTATTAGATTATAATGGTTCAACTTTTTATTGTATGTATGTTTGTGATTTAACATATTAAAAATTTAAAATCTTAATCTCTTCTTTAAAAATAAGAAATAAAATCAATTAAGTTAATACTATTTAAATTCTACTAAATACTTCAAGTTTGCTTTAAAATATTTAACCCTTATATAATTGATGTTAGAATCCAATCTAACCTGTTCTTCATTGTAAGAACCCAAACTTAAGGGATTGTTAGCATCTTTTTATTTCATTATTAGAACATTATTATTATTTTATAAGTATGAAAAATAACAAGGTAGACACATCTTCAAGGGTTGGATTTCTAACAAGTGTAGTGTTAGAAATTTTGGTATATATTTTCTTCCCAATTACTGACTCTAATTTCATAAATATAGTGTAGAAAAGCATTTAAATATCGTTGTCTATTTGTCAAGGGGAAAATTTTGTGTTTTTTTAAGGTTTAAATTAAAATATGTGTAAAATTTTGAAATATTGAAAGTTGATTAATTATCTATATTTTTAGAATAAAATGGGTATTAAGTATTTTTATTAATCGAACATACACTATTAATTATATATTTATAAATTTTACTTTTTAAATATATATAAAAAAATATTTAATATTAAGTAGAATATGTTTGATTGGTTTAATTTTTAAGTAAGAGATTAAGTTTGAATTTTGCCTAGCATATGTATATTTGTCAATTTATTGTAATACTACTATGTGGTCATGAAATAATACAAGGGATTCATTTCAACCCCATATAATCCATTGAAAAAGAATATATTAATTTCAATGAGTTTAATAATAAACTTTTGGACACTTTAAAAAGGAAAATAAATTCTAGAAGGGGATAAGGTTTATACATTACATTTAAATACATGTATGAGTGAGACTAATTTTAATCATATATAATAAACTAAATTTATTTAATGAGTTTTGGACAAGTGGTCGAGAGCAAGGAGTTTAACACCCTAAACCATGTACCAATCTCATTGGTGAATCTAAGCATTTACCCAAGGGACTTGGTGCAAGCAATATGGAGCAAAGAGTTTCACATCTTAAACCAAGGTTATAATCCCATAGGTGAACCTCAATATTTGTATAATTTTAATGCATATAATATTAAAGAATTTCTCCAATACAACATATTTAAGTTTTGAATCTAGAACTTGTAGATGTTTGTATACCAAGTATATTTAAATAAACATAATATAGGTGTAACCTATGTGATATGAATCCATTATAACTAGCAAAAATAGTACAAAATATTTTAGAGAAATGATAAATGATATACAATTATAGAAGTGTAATTTAAATTCAAATTCATTTATTCTTGTAGATATTCCTGTGATAGTATGGGATGTGGTAATACGTTTTGTTGTAATACCACAAAGTGGTTTGTTAAAATGATGTAATAGGGGTGTTGTTTTTTTTAACCCTAGATAACCAGTTATAAATATATAATATTCATGATATATTATAATTCAAAAGAGCAAAACATCTAGATAGGGAAGAGAATGTTGGTTAAGTGGTCTAATCCCTTCACACCTAAGGTAAACTCATGAATATTGATAGTGCATTGAAAAGGAACATTGAGAAGATTATCTCCTCTATTTTATATTGTATTTAGAGAATTTTAAGCTTTGTATTGAGAAAAAATAAAAAAGAGTCAAGGTAACGACAATGGAAACCATGAATACGAAATTATATTATTTAGAGCATCTTAAGTTTTACAATGATAATGGAAACTAAGTTAAAAAAGAGAGAGTAAGGATAGTGACAACGGAAACCATGGCTAAGCAAATTAAAGACTGTAATAGTGGTTCAAATTTTGATGAATCACATAGGAAGAGGAGATAATCTATTTTGATACCATCATAAAAAAAATTGAAAGTAATCTTGCATGTTTAATGCATGGCCACATCAAAGGTGACTACATATGTAGGAGGAAATAACATCTCCACTCCCATTAAATGGGTGAGATATGTTAAGGAATATAGATTTTTATGCATGTTCAAATATCATGCTAATATATTTGACATTCATCTATCTAATTTTGTTTTAGTCTCATGAAAACTAAGTCATAAAAATTTGGAAAGCACAATCATTAGTTAGATGAAATCAAATTTGAAAGCTTTCAAAAATGGTAAGTGTCCATCTAGCTCACATTGAATCTCATATTACAATTGGTCAATGATTAATATATCATACATTAAACATAGATGATGATGATGATAAGAATGATGACAATTATGAATTTGTATATTTTTAGGTTAAATTCATCTATAGGATGCAATTGCTTGTATCTAATTTCTTAAAGGATAATTTGTGTGAATTTTGAGCTCCATGATAATGTTTTTCAAAATTTATTTAGTTAACTTAATTTAAGGTTTCATGTATGGATAGTTACAATTGATATTGTTGTAAAGTGTAAAGGATAAATAAAGTATTTTTTGTTATCTTTTTTTGTTCATTCAACAATTTTTTTGGTAGATTGATTGAAAAGTGGGTTTTTTTCATTCAACATTTTTTGCGTTGTCGATCTATTATTTCATCACATAGGTATCATCACAAAGGTTATAATTGGTTTTTAATTTAAAATATTTAATACTAACTCGAGTGTTAAATATCTCAAGTAAGTAGATAAGATAGAATAACTAAGAGTTAGTAGTGTTTATTATCTTTTATTATATCAATAACAAAAATATTATTGATAGTCTTGAGTTAGATATGTGATTCTAGTCTGTTCAATTATTTTAGAGGTGATTCTTCATATATGTCTAGTTATTTGTATGAGTCTTTAACTACCAATGTTTTTAGCCACAACTAATTTAGATTCAATTTCTGGATGATGTTTAAAAATTGCTTTGACTTTAAATTGAATATATTAATAGAGTAAATAAAAATCTAGGATTTTATCTTTAATGGTCCATAAACATACCTTCATACAAACAATAGATTATTTTTCTCTTAGTATTAAAGAGATTCATAATAAATTTATTTAAAGTTTTCTTATGATATAGCCTTCCACACTTGACATTCATATAGAAAAATGAGATTACAAGCTTGTAAAATTTCTTCTTACCTTAATATAAAAATTTAACATTCAAACATATGGTTTATTTTAAATTATAGAAGGTATTCAATCAACATATTTTTTAATCAATATCTAACCATGTTTGTATAAAAATTAAATATAAATCTTAATTTTATAACCCAAGGACTTAAATTACTTAAGTTAATTTCATTTACACAGAGAAAAATAAGATTATAAGCCTATAGAGTTTGTTCTTGCCTTAATCTAAAAATTAAACATTTAAAAATTTGATTTAATTTAAACTATAAATTATGTTTAATCCATATCAATTTTTAAGTAATATCCAACCACATTTATATTAAATATAAAATTAGATCTCCATTTTATTTTATTTTGATTGGTTAAAAAAAAGGGTTTTGAAAGGCTCCCATTTTACAAATGGATCACAACAAAGGATACTATATCCTAAATAATATCTCTAGGAAAAATAATGAGGATCAACTACATCAAAGAGACAACCTACTTAGGAGCATCTAAAAATAAGACTTGAAAATTGAAAAAAATATCCTGCCTAAACAAGAAAAAATATCATGCAACAAAAATGAGACTTGTAGTTGGACATAGAAAGGGTCACCTAGCCCTTACTAAGACTAAGCAAAAATTCAAATTTGAACCAATATTCCCACTCAAAAAATAAATCATATTTAAAATTAGAACCAACAATCTTGCTTAAAAAAAAAAAAATTCCCCTCTCGGGGGAAGCACCATGAACTAGGAAGGTCCTAGGAAGATCTTTCATGCCAGAGATACACTAGAATGGAGTACGAAGGGTGAAATAAAATTGAAACTGAGGTCTCCCTCCCAAAGAAGGAACCCTGCATTTTCCCTGGATGTTCCAAGACAAATGAAATCCACTATAAATAAGGAAAGCCTACACATAGGTCTTTCGAAGGTCTGACAGTTGGAACAGTAGCATGGAAATATCTCCACATGCCATGAGATCTCACTATAACAAAAAAATACTTGGAAGACGTATTAGTAGCATGAGGAGATCTCTGTAGGCCATGCCATCTCACTACAAAGGATATGAAATGCACAACCAGAAGGTGGGAAGACCTAGAGAATATTCAATCCACCATAGTGCCCTAATATTGGGATGGAAAATATGACACAAGGATTACCTTCAAGAAACCATATTTTGTAGCAGGTAAGCACACACAAGGTCCCCCTCCAAAGACCAAAATAAATTATAGAAGAAGCCTGAAAAAAGTTACCAGTATCAAATCAACACCCAGTACCACCAAAAATCCATTCAAAAAGTAATTCTTAGAAACCTTCTACTATAGTTTCATGAGAAAGCACAGGGTCCCATCCTAAATACTAAAAAAGCTATAGAGAAAGGTTCCACCAAAAAATCTTGAAATAGATAAGCTTTGAATATTTTGTGATATAAATCAGAAGATTCTAAACCCACCATTGAAATCCCGATCTAAAAATAGCCATGAGATTCACTCATATATAGATGATAAAATCGTGGTCCTCCCTCAAAGACCAAGAAAAATGCATGAAAGAAAACCTTGGGCTGCAAACACAATAGGGAAATAGGATGTGAAAGCCTCATTTTGAAAGCCCAACTCACAAGAAGAAATGAGGAAGCCACCATTGCAAATAATGATGAAGCACGAGGTCCCCCCAAAGACTAGAAAAATCCACAATGAGAAGCTCCACGGAACCATCTCCCAAGTTGAGTCAGTTGAAAGACAAACACCACCAAGAGGCACCAAAGAAATAATCTTCAGGTCATTCCAACCAAGCAACTACATTCATGAAGAAAATTGAAAGACACTTCCTGAGAGATTCCAAGAAGATCTTGAGAAGGTCTTGGAAATGCAATAGGTACTAGTAAAATCCCAGGGAGACCTTCACGACTAGAGATTTGCAAGACTAAAGTAGAGGGGGAGCAGAAAAATTGAAACAAGAGTCTCCTACCCAGAGTGAGAGACCTCTGACTCCCCCTAAAATTTAGATTAGAAAGAAACCTCTATATCTTCTCTTAGATGGCCGACAATTCTAAAAGACATATTTTATTCCTAGATCAATATTTTATAACTAAATGACTTAAGCTTCTTTTATTTGACATGTAAAGTTAATTTATAAAATTTTAAAATTATATAAAAATAAAATTTTTATTTTTATTTTATACTTGAATGACGTAAACTAATTAATTTTTTTTTTGAATTAGCTATATGAAATTGAAATGGGTGCTACTTGTATATGGTATTACAACAAGCTTAAAAATTATGTATATATCCTTTAGTATGATTCAAATATTGCTAGGATTGGAGCTATCAAGGAGAAAAAAATTGTGATTGCGATTGGAGCCATCAAGGAGGATAAATTTCCTGTTAGAAATTGGATTGGACTAGATAATCGAAGATGGGAATGTTACCCTAGGGGGGGCCAATGGGGATGCCTCCAAATTCTTTATCAAATAGATAGAGTTCATTTAAAAATTTATTGAAGGAGAAATATCAAATAGATACTGAAGAAGCACAAAAAATTGTGCTAAATATGCTCTTTGCAATTGTTGGAAAAAGATCAACACCTCGCAAATTCAATGGATGTTTTACCATAGATAGACTAAATACAAAATATCATCATTAAGTAGAGTATAGTAGAAGAAATAGTCTTATATAAAGCCAATCATGACCTAATCTATAAATTCATAGGTACTCACACTACCCTATTTTTTTTGTATTTGTGGGTTCAGTAAAATTGGGAGTCTCTTGATGATTATTCTTTCTGGTTTATTAGTAACATATATTTTATTGTTAAATTTTTCTCACTAGGTGATAGAAATAGAGCTTTTAAATAAAAAAATATGAATAATTACTAGATAGGATTATTTATTCAGTCATAGAGAGTAGGAATTGATCCTTGAATTGAACCTATTGTTATCCTAATTTGGGTTCGATTGTGTGCAATACTAAAGGAGTTTTAAAGTGAGTGGGTATTGGAAATCATTTGTAACTTCCTTGGAATATATTTGGGTGTCTATAGAGACATAATAAAAGGAAATACAAATGTATATGCTAGATTATGTATTGAAATAGATCTCAACCAACCTCTTCTGATAGAGGTGAAATTTGAACTTGCAAGACTATATTAGATTTAATAATTGGATGAGTCACTGCCCTTTAGATAAATATTTTACCATAAATATGGGAATTTGGCCTTGTCTTTCCCAAACAATATGATCACAAAAATGAGGGCTTCTCTAGGAATACCAAATATTTCTAAGGAGGGTTAGTCTATAGTCACTAAATAAGTAGTCATCACTTCTCAAGAAGGAGAAGAAAATGAAGATGATTTTAAACAACCCAAAAAAAGGAGGAGGCAAAAGAAAAAAGATGATAAAGTGCAAACCTAGCCCAATATCTCAAATATGTATGGTATTATCAAGACACTGGTAGAGTAGGAAGAAGAACAACTCATGGAAGGAATGAATGGGAATAAATGAAAACAATATCAGTCATGTTCAATCTCATATTTTGGTTCATCCTATCCTAGAGAAAGTAATAGATTGCAATGAGTTACCACAATCAAATATGGTAGAGGTATTGATAGTGCATAACCAAGATGATAGTAAAGGATATCATCATGAGTGTGGTATAAAATAATAGAGAGAAGCCACCTCTAGGTATAAACCAGGTGGAGAAGAGATCAAATAATATCAACTCTTAAGGAGTGGGTAGGAAATCAAATAAGAAATTAAAAGTATCTCAATAAAACAAATTGGTCATTGGGGGATCAATGAGCATAATATACTCTTACTAGTCTCAAGGTAATTAATGATTACATAATCATGGAATATTTTGGGTTTAAATAGCATAACCCATTGATTTGTTGTTCAACATGTCGTTGCATCTCATGTATCAAACATGAAATAGAATTTGGAGGGGTGCTAGTCATATGGAAGTGGTTGATCATGGGGCCTTAGGGGGGTAATTACCTTTTGAAACTCTCTTGAATGGATAGAAATAGAACATATATCTTGGAGGGGTGTTCTCACATCCCATTTGAGGAACAATGTGATAACTGCATAGGTCTTAATCACAAATTCTTATGGGGATTAAAACCTAGATGGTCAAATTCATCAATGGAAAGTGGTACATAATATGAGAGTCTTGAGGGGGTTAGATTAGATTATTGCTAGGGATTTTAATGCTAAATTATCATCCAAAAATTAGGAAGGAGTAACTTCAATTTTGGACTCGGAGGAACGAATTATGATGGCCTAGGTCCATGCATTACACTTGATGGATATTAAATGTCTTGAAACCAACTACTTGGACTAGTAAGATAAGGGAGCCACATAGTAGGAAGGTGGCATTAGATCATTTTATAATTTCAAAGTAGAAATTTATGAAATTAAATATAAAATTTTATATTTTGGAGGGTCCAATATCATATCACTTTCCCATTCTTTTGGAGGCGTGAATAAATATAGGATAGCATAAAAATAGTTCATATTTGAAAACTTATGGTTATAAAAGGAGGAACTTTAAAATAAAATACCATAGTGGTGGAAAGAGGGACACTAGGCATATGGTACAATAATTTTTAGATTCCACAAGAAGCTTCATTATGTCAAGGATCAACTGAAATGATGAATGCAATCTAACAAGTTAGACTTCCAACACCAAAGAGCTCCATTGGTGGTTAGATGGGATAAGGTACAAAAACTCTTTAGAAAAGAAATAATTACATAGCAAATCAAAGAAGATGATAATGAATTGCATAAAGCAATTGAGGATATTAACAACCAAGAGGAGATCTACTAGAAAGAAAGAGCAAGAACCACTTGGTTACTAGAAGGTGACAAAAACACCAAATTTTTTCATTAGGTTGCTTATGCTAGGAGATAGATGAACAAGATGGAAGCTCTTCAGGATGAGAACATGATATCCTTTGATACAATCCTAGGTATGCATTTCCATTCAATTTATTATTTTGTTAAAGTATTTAAGGAAGGGATATTGCAAGATGAAGAGGCTCAAAAAGAAATTCTTGCTACCATACCCTCTATCATCTCTATAGAACAAAACCAAGCCTTGTTTGAACCCATTGGTAGAAAGGAGCTAAAGAAAGTAGTCTTTAGAATGAGTACATGAAAAATATTAGGTTCAAATGGATCCCCAATCAATATTTTTCAAACCTTCTAGGACAACTTGGAGGGAGATGTAATGGCTATTATAGAGGACACCAGGGGCAATAAAAGAATGCTTAAAGCATTAAATTAAATATTTATTGCCTTACTTTTAAAAGGGGAGGAGGCATGCATATTTCAAACTACAAACCTATTACCTTATGCAATTTTATAAACAAAATAATCATGAAGGTAATGTTTGAGTGGCTAAAACCTCCCTAGACAACATTATCTCCTAAAAAAAAGGGGGTTTTATAGAGCGTAGGTAGATCTTTGATGGTGTGGTTCTAGCTCAGGGAGTCAAGAGGTAATACACTCAATGCAAAACAATATAAATCAATGAATGTTCATAAAATTGGATATATCAAAGGCTTATGATAGGATGGAATGGAGCTTCTTGTCAAGGATTATAGCAAGATTTAACTTCTCTTAGGATTGTATAGAGTGGGTCATGAGCTACATCTCTACTTTGGTATGCTTAGTGTTAATAAAAGGTCTTCCCTTGTAACTTTTTGGAGCCACCAAAGACCTTAATTAGGGATATTCTTGTTCTCTTTATAGTTTTTCATATTGGTTGAAGTTTTAGGAAAACATATCTTGAGGAGAAGGTAATAGAGTTTGTTAGAATAAGTGAATATTCTCTTAAGTTCTACTAGGATAGACACACTTGAGTTTCCACTCCTCCATGTGTCAGGAGAACACTCAGTGGTGTCTTCATCAGGTTTGATGAGTTGTTGTAATCCAACGGCTCTCAATGATCAACTTTGCTATTTATACAAAGTTGATCCTTGGAATAAAGCAATCAGTTCTACTCTTCTCTTCATACTTTGTGTAATGCTTTGCATGTCTATATTGGGAAATTCTAACATGGTACTAGAGCAGGATAGATTCTGCTAGCATTCTCTCTTGAAGAAGGTTTTTCGAACTGGTTCTTAATCTCTTTTTACTTTAAAGAAAAGAGGTTCTTATATATTGATCTTAGATGCAATTTTTTTTGAGATATTTGCTTATGGTAATACTTTTCAGTTTATCTAATATTTTGTGTTACCATTGATGCAATTTTTTCAAAATTTTCTTTCTTTGTATTCACTGTTCTTTATATGCAACTTGAATACCTTCTGAAAATTTTGTTTCTCTGAAATTTGCTTCTCAAAAATCCCCTTCTAAAACGAACGCAACTTGCTTTAAAATAATTAAAGACACGCTACGTCCAGTTCTAGGTGATTTATTTTAATTTTTAAAGCCCTCCTCATATGCATTTATTTATACTTTTTCTCCTTCTGGATACACATTTCGTCCGGCTCATAGCCATCCCTATGTACTATTTAAACGGAGAAATATATAAATCTACGCATTTAAAAAAAAAACCTACGTTTTCCTATATGTTTTTCTCCAACTAGAACGCAAATTGTTCAGCTTCCATAAGCCTTCACTGCACTTTATCTATAGTGGAGTAAAGAACGTAGCTTTTATTTCCTTTGGAGGCAATATTTTTAAATCCTTTTTTATTCGAAATTCGGTTAATCTTTGTCGATAATTTATTTATATGGATATCTCTCATCGCGTCAACTAGAGAGACTCTAGGTCTAATTAATAGACCGGAGTTCTATATCTTAAACGTGGCCTTGCTTGACCACCGTTTGGCCTTGGCGCGCTTGAGTCTTCGCCTCATAACGACATCTCCATTTATTAAATTTTGAAGATCTCGTAATTTCTCAAACTCGATCCTCTTCCCATTTTTTATGTCCTTCGACGCTCCGAGAATTCATGGAGAATTTTTTTATATAAAATACTTACTTAAACACAAATCCATAGTGCTTTTTTGCTATGATTATCTTTGACAGAGCTTTAAGTAATTTGTTTTAGGCATATTAGGTATATGTTATTATTCCTCTTTTCTAAAGTTGTCTTGAAGGTCTGTGGAGTCGTAGCCTTCTCTGCGTAAGAAGTCATTTACGCCTTCCTATCGTTGACGACGTCGTCTTATCTACTATGAGGTGCTTTATGCCTTCAACACCTTCTGTTGGATGGCACCATATCTTCTTCCTAGAGCTTCTCTCAAACTGCTGATGCAAACCACACTGCACCTCATCTTCGATTCACTAGTATTGCTATTTTTTAATTTTTTTTAAATTAATATCTAATCCTCCGGTGCAGGTAAAGTGCTAAGCGATATCGACGTATAGAGGGTTCCATATCTGTTGTAGCGCCCATCGAATATCGGTAAAGGATGCCATCCTCGAAGAAGTGCTATGTGATACGTCATTTAGAAGATTTCGTCTCTGTTGTAGCGCCCTTCGAAAGATCGATAGAGGCGCCATCCACGGTGAAACCGATTTTCTAAATGCTCCTCTGACGTCTCTCCTTCTTTAAAATATTTTTTTTAGGCTACATTATATGTTCCTTTTACATTTAGTATTCTTGTTCATTATTGTAGCCATCAGATAAAAGAGTGATCCGTTCCCAAGTTTTTTTGACCTCTCCTTGGTTCGGATATCAGGGACATTGTAAAATTTAATATAATTTTTCTTTTGGGGGGTTTTCTAAGGTGCTTTTTATGCACCTATCTCATATTCGGGGGGGTTCTGTCTTTGCGTCCCTTAATTTTGCCTCCTCTTTATTAATAATTTTGGTATAATTTATTTTTCTTAATACATTAAAGAAAAATATAAATTTAACCATTTTTTTTCTTTATAGTATTTCCATTAAGCAACACTTTATATTATACATCTCTAAATTTTTTTTTTTTACATAAGTTCTTTACTATAATATAGTAAAATATATATGGAAAAGTGATAATCTCCTTTTACATTTATCTTCATTAACATAACTTATTTACTTCTGATTTGTTTATATAACTTGCTTAAAATATCAAATGTTTTTAATTTATTCTTCTTTTAAGCAAAGTGTATTTGTTACATTTATTTTTTAAGAAAAAAATATAAAATTTTTGAAGTAAAACTTAATTCAATTTTTTTAAATAAAATCTAAGTTTTCTAAATCTTTTCTAAAGATATCTCATAAACACAAATATTATATCACCAAAACCTTATTGGGCATCCTATTAACTTATAGTTTCCCTCAAGTAAGGGTGAGTTTTAAGATACCCAATTAGGCCTGGTTGATATAAAGCCTAAGTTCCAAGTATCATATCTTATCAATACTTATAGTTTCCCTCTCGTAAGGGTGGGTATTTGACAAGAAAATATATATAGGCTTGGCATATTTGTAATCATTAAGCAAAACTTAATATCAAATATCCTCAAAATACTTATAGTTTCCCTCTCGTTAGGGTGGGTATTTTGAGTTATTTGGTGTTTCTTAAAGGTTTGGAATATTTGTTCTCATTAGCCTCGAAGTCTTATCACAAATCCTCAAATTACTTATAGTCTCCCTCTCATTAGGGCGGGTAATTTTGAGGTACTTGGTATTTCCTTCAGGCTTCTGAAACTATTTTCCATTGCATTCTATAAATTAAAGTTAAAGGGGGAACTTTGGGTTAACTTCAATTCAAATTAACTTCAAAATGAATTCAATGAATACAATTGATCTTCTCACTCCTCATAACTACCATACATGGAAACCCAAAATTTTAAATCTCATTTCTCAGAAAGGGCTCACTCACCTATTAGAAGAAAAGCAACCTGAGTTTGATAAAGAATATGAAATTTTTGTTCACAAAGGGAAAATGCATGAAACTATGGGTATTATTAGCTCTAATGTTCATGAAAGTTTGTGGTTTCACATTACAGATTGTAAAAATCCTCATGAAAGTTGGGAGAAACTAAAAACTTTGTTTGGAAAAGTAGATCAAATTAGATCAATGCAACTAGAAGCAAAACTAACAACTTTATCTCCTAAATATTTTAGCAGTATTGTTGACTTCCTCACCAAATTCAAAGAAGTCCTCACTCAATACAAAGGTAGTGGGAAGAAAAATACTGATGAAGAATGCATTTATCTAATTCTTTCTAAACTAAATGGTGTATTTCAAATCTTTGCAACCACCTTTCTATCTACACAAGATGCTCTTGGTGCAACCTTTAAAATGCCCTCTTTAGAAGAATTTTGTGATAGACTAACTAGGGAAGAAATAAAACTTGCAAGATATGAGATATCTTCCTCTTCCTCTTCCTCCAAAGCCTTAGTAGCCTCCACCTCTACTAAAGAAAAATTCAAAAAGAAGGAAAGGAATCCCATAACTTGTACTCACTGTAAAAAGAATGGTCATTCTGCAAACAAATGCTGGAAAAGATTACAACTAGAGGCAGCTATGAAGGATCAAAAGATAGACAATAAAAAGAAAATAGGGAAAGCCCTAAATTTTCAAGGGAAAACCTCCAATTCTTCCTCTAATTACTGGGTTCTAGATTTTGGAGCTACTCATCACATGACTACTTTAGATGAGTCATTCTCTTCTATCTCCTCTAGTTCTACATGTAGCATAGAAGTGGGTGACTCTTCCTTTATCCCAGTCAAAGGAAATGGGGACATAATCATTGATGGTGGCTCTATAAATAATGTTCTCTATGTTCCAAACATTGCCACAAATCTCCTCTCCATCTATCAAATTTGTACTTTTGGAAAGGGGAAAACAGTTCTCTTCTCTCCAACAGGAGTTGAGATAAGAGACTTTCAAGATCCCTATTCTCTCATAGCTAAAGGAGATATTGATCACAACACTCACCTATTTCACTTCAAAGGATTCAAAAATCCAGAAGGGGCCTCCTGTTTTGTGGCTCATGGAGATCTTGAAAGCAAAATTTGGCATGAAAGGTTTGGTCATCTTAGTTACAACTACCTAAAGGAACTGAGCACCCATGATATGGTAACAGGTTTACCCCAAGTCTCTTCTATTGATGGAGTTTGTCCTGGATGTGCTCTTGGAAAGCAACATCAAGATCCTTTCCACTCAAGTAGTTCTCTAAAAGCCTCATCCCCTCTAGAACTAATCCATAGTGACTTGATGTC
The DNA here is from genome assembly GCA_028583015.1 of Wollemia nobilis. NCBI lineage: Eukaryota > Viridiplantae > Streptophyta > Pinopsida > Araucariales > Araucariaceae > Wollemia > Wollemia nobilis. The sequence goes on along the minus strand of JAQPPZ010016869.1, from coordinate 11,698,836 downwards.
TTTTCCTGAACCTTCTTTCAAAGGAGCAAAATATGCTCTAACCTTTATTGATGAATTTTCTAGAAGAACTTGGGTCTACTTCCTAAAATATAAAAGTGATGTTCTATCCCACTTTAAAGTCTTCAAAGCCTTAGTTGAAAATCAGGCCTCTTGCAAAATCAAGCAAATTTGCATAGATAATGGGGGGAATACTGCAGTAATGAGTTCTCCATATTTCTATCAAGTCATGGCATCATTCATCAACATTCTGTCTCCCATAATCCTCAGCAAAATGGTATTGCAGAGAGGAAAAATAGGACATTAAAAGAGATGGCTAATTGCATGCTCCATTCAAGAGATCTTCCAAAAATTATTTGGGTTGAAGCTATTAACTGTGCCAATTATATTCAAAATCGCACACCTCATAAAGCTCTTGACCATTTAACTCCTGAAGAAGCATGGTCTGGCTCAAAACTAGATGTTTCCTTCTTCAATATTTTTGGGTGTACTACTTGGGCTCACATCCCAAAGAAGAAAAGGAATGCTCTCGATAAGAAAAGCAAAAAGCTCATCTTTGTTGGTTATTGTGAGGAAATGAAAGCATACAGGCTCCTTGATCCCTCAACTCATGAGGTCTTTTTTCATAGGAATGTCCAATTTGATGAAACATTCCCTCAAAGAGATCCTCAATCCCCCTCTTCCTCCATTGAGCCTTCTCCTATAGTAGAACCTCAATATTATGAAGAGCCAACTCTTGAGGTTAACTTGGAAATTGATAATCAAGATGAGGAACCTGTAACTCCAACTCAATGTCTTTCAACTCCTTCTACTCCTTCCACTATGCCAAAATGGGCCCACACAATTGTTAAAGAAGCTACTCCTTACATCCAAAATCTTCCATCTACTAGATCATCCAACCCCATAGGCACTGGTCTTGTCTATCAGTCTATTTCCTCTGATCCTCAATCCTTCAAAGAAGCAACAGGTATCAAAGAATGGGATGATGCCATGGAAAACAAATTTTCTTCCTTAATAAAAAATAAAACTTGGGATTTAGTTCCCTTGCCCAAAGGAAGGAAGTTAGTTCATTGTAAATGGATCTACAAAACAAAATATGGGCCTACTGGAGAAATAGACAAACACAAAGCTCACCTAGTAGCAAAATGTTTTTCTCAAATTGAAGGTATTGACTATGCAGAAACCTTTGCTCCAGTTGCTAAAATGGATTTTGTTAGACTGGTTCTTGCTCTGGCTACTTCCCAAAAGTGGCATGTCTATCAAATGGATGTAAAAAGTGCTTTCTTACATGGGGACTTAAAAGAAGAAATATTCATGGAACAACCTATTGGTTTCACTCAAGACTCCTCTCTTGTTTGTAGGCTAAAAAAGTCTCTCTATGGCCTCAAACAAGCCCCTAGAGCTTGGTATGAAAATATGGACTCCTTCCTTCTTTCCATAGGTTTTTCTCATTGTGAGTCTGATAACATAGTCTACATTTGGAGAAATGAAGGCAAAATCACCATTCTTGTTCTATATGTTGATGATCTTCTTCTCATTGGTAGTAACTTCACTCACATTCAGACTATAAAAGACTCCCTCTCTAAAAAGTTTGAAATGGTTGATCTAGGTTTAGCTCATTACTTCCTTGGGATTCAAATAAGTCAAACAGATGCAGGAATTTCCTTGTGTCAACAAAAGTACACTCTAGATCTTCTTCAAAGGTTTAAAATGATAGATTGCAAACCTTCTCCTACCCCTTTTCAATCTGGCATTCATCTCAGTACTTCCTGCTCATCCCCTCTATGTGATGCAACTCTATACCATCAGCTTGTAGGAAGTCTATTATACCTTACTCATACTCACCCAGATATCTCATATGTTGTTGGTCTAATATCCATATTCTCTCATCAACCTCACTTCAGTCATTGGCAAGCAGCAAAAAGGATCCTCCATTACTTGCAAGGCACTACGCACTTTGGGCTCCTATATAAGGGAAAATCCATGGATATCATTGGCTACATGGATTCATATTGGGCAGGTTCAATAGAAGATAAATGTTCAACCTCTGGCTATGTCTTTTGCCTTGGTTCTTCACCAATAGCCTGGTTATGCAAGAAATAACAAGCAGTAGCCTTATCTTCTACAGAGGCAGAATACAAGGCAGTAGTTTTAGCAAGTCAGGAAGCTCTCTGGCTTCATCAAATTCTGAGAGAATTTGGTTTCTCCCATGAGAAGCCTATAACTCTTTGGTGTGACAATCAGAGCACAATCCATATTGCACGTAATCCGGTTGAACATCAGTGCACCAAGCACATTGAGATACACATGCACTTCATACGACAACATATTCAGAATGGGAATATATACTTGGACTATATTCCAACTGAGAATCAAATTACAGATATCTTTACCAAGTCATTTCCTTCTCCACGTTACCTTCAGTTGTGAGATAAACTTGGAGTATTATAGCTGCATTGACACAGAGGTCTTCCACCTCTCATTATATTGTTTAGAGAATGGTTTTTTCCCTTGTGGTTTTTTTATCATCTCTCAAACAACATGTATATTATGAGGACAATCTTCGCCATCCGAAGACATGCCTCTATCTTGGATATTTTTTTGTGTGAAAGATGGTTTTTCCCAAGGGGTTTTTTCACCATATATATATATATATATATATATATTGTAAATGAGTACCTCATCAGGCCATGTTGTCGGGACTCATCATTCTTATTGTATAAGAGGACAATCTTCACCATCCGAAGACAAGCCTCTTCCTTGCTTCCTTTTGATTGATGGTTTTTCCCATTGGGTTTTTACCATCACTTCAAAAAGAAGTTGTGATAGTTGGTTTTTCCCCAAGGGGTTTTTTTCACCAACTATATATATTGTAAATGAGTACCTCATCAGGCCATGTTGTCGGGACTCATCATTCTTATTGTATTAAGAGGACAATATTCACCATCCGAAGACAAGCCTCTTCCTTACTTCCTTTTGATTGATGGTTTTTACCATCTCTTCATAAATAAGTCATTGTACATGAGTACCTCATCAGGCCTTGTTGTCGGGACTCATTTCTACAAATATCCCCTAGTATCACTTAATGGGGGTGTTAGAATAAGTGAATATTCTCTTAAGTTCTACTAGGATAGACACACTTGAGTTTCCACTCCTCCATGTGTCAGGAGAACACTCAGTGGTGTCTTCATCGGGTTTGATGAGTTGTTGTAATCCAACGGCTCTCAATGATCAACTTTGCTATTTATACAAAGTTGATCCTTGGAATAAAGCAATCAGTTCTACTCTTCTCTTCATACTTTGTGTAATGCTTTGCATGTCTATATTGGGAAAAATCAATCAGTTCTACTCTTCTCTTCATACTTTGTGTAATGCTTTGCATGTCTATATTGGGAAATTCTAACAGAGTTTGCTCATAGGTATCAAGGTGGGTGAGGATATTTTGACTCATATATAGTTTGTGGATAACATAGGATTTATGGGAGTGGCCAACCTCAGGGAAGCAATAATGATCATAGATATTCTTAATATTTATCTTAGGATCACAAACCAAGTCATGAATGATAATAAAACCAAAGTTATCTTCTTCAATCTAGAATAAAATTTTAGAGATATTGGAATTTATGAGAAATTCTCTCCCAATGGTCTATTTGGAGATCCACTTGCATTTAAAAAATTTAAGATAGTTTTCTAGAGGAATATTTGAACTGTAACAAAGAACAAATTAACCATTGGGGGTCGATTAGATTTTCTGCAGTCATTCATTCAGACATGCCAACTATAAGTTTATATCATTGTTGTCCTACATAACATATGGAAAGAGTTGGACAAGATGGCCAAAACATTCTTATGGGGAGGAGCAAAGGGAGAGAAAAAATAGACATTATTAGGTTAGACGAAAGTAATTCAACCTAAGGCAAAGGAAGTTTTGGGTCTAGTGAGATCAAATCTAAATAATAAATCTTTGGCTATAAAAATTTACCAGAGGTGGATCTCCTGGCAACTTATTTATTCAACAAAGTTTTTATTAGTAAATATTTGAGACAGATGAACCCAAATAAGGTGATTCATTTCCCTTTGGATGGTAATGAGTCCCTAGTGTGGTAGGCTCTAAAGCTAGGATCTCAAGTACTGAAAGTTGGATTATTCTAGAAAGTAGAGAGAGGAGAAGACATAATTTTGGATAGATTCATGGGATTAATATCCACCTATAATTGCTAAATTTCCATAACTACAACTAGTAAAAATGGTAATAGAAATCAGGGACTAGATCAATATTAAAAGGTATTTTAATACAAGTCAACTAGGGGATTATACGTTTAAGTAGCTTAAGAAGTTGAATGAGTGGCCAATTCCAATCCCTATAAAATTGGCTCTTGTCATGACAAACGTCTTGGAAAAATAATTTCTCACAATTAGGGATGAGGAGGATGAATTATATTGATGTTATGAGACCCTTGGATTCTACACAATGAAGGATGGTCATGAAGATATTTTTCTAGAACATCATCCACATGCATATCAGGTGGAGGATTGGAGAAATATTTTGCAGTCCAAGGGTTGGCTGAAAATAAACTTTTTTGCTTGGTAGTTAATTCACAATGGAATTCTTATTTTTGATATATGAGATGTAGGGAAATAGTTGGCCCGTCCTAGCATGTTTTATGCTACAAAAATGAGGAAACATATTGTAGCACCCTAAAATTGGCGCAATAAAACCTTAGCAAATAATTAAAATTACCTTAGTAATAATTCAAAATTTAAATTTTAACCCCAAATCGCCCGTTAACCGCTTGTTAAACCGCTTTCCTTGTTTTTCGTGCCATTTTTAGGATTTGTTGTGACCGTTGGACGATATCGTCGCCGATCGGACGATATCGCCTCAGATCGGACGAATTCATCTGGAGAAGAACGTCCAGACGATTTCGTCCCAAAACTGATTTTTCATAATTAGCTTCTGTTTCAACGGCGTCTCTAACCTGGGCAAAAGCGTGTCTACACGGTTAGAGACCTCCCCCGTTGGAGATCTCCCAAATTGGGATGATCTCCAACCTCCCAACCTCCTTCCTATGCCTATTTAATCTTAGGCCCTCCCCTTGACATTCCCCTGGCTGAATTTTACTGCACTTCGAGTTTTACATGCATTAGAATGTCTTAGACTACTGTTTGCCTTTGTCCCTTTTCAAATTTTCTTGCAGGAACTTTGTCATTCTTCAGTCGAAGCAAGCTCAGATCGTCGCAGATGATCCTGTACGATCTCGGACGATCACGCCACAATTCAAGATGATTATGTATTTTGTAGACGATTTCAACTGCAGCCAACGTTGGGGGCAAATCCATGCCCTGAGTTTGCATTCTCTGTCCATTATCTACTATTTTGCTTTGCATTAGTTAGATTTATTACTATTTTGCATCTTGGAGTTCACCTCATGTAGCATAGATGCATGATAGAGTCAAAGTTAGTCATTAAAACAATGCATTTTACTTAATTTGTTATCTAAAGTTGTCATTCTAACATTCATACTTTCATTTCTATCATTTTCCCTTGCTTTTGCAATTGTATTTTTTGTTCTTGGTATCCATTTCTGTAGTTGCAGGTCTCTGACAAAATCGTCAGACGATTTCGTCAGATTAGAGATGATCTCGTCAGATTAGAGACGATCTTGTCAGATTAGAGACGATCTTGTCAGATTAGAGATGATCTTGTCAGATCAGTAGATCAGGGACGATCCTGTCAGATCAGAGATGATCCTGTCAAATTCTAGATGATCTGGACTACTTCAAAAATTAGAACCTCCATCAGACATCCGGATTAGGTATGGCTTTTCTAATCTAGTATATTTCCTGTATTTTCTATTTAATTCTATTTTCTGTATTCATTTAAATCTGCATTTCATAATAGAATAGTTTAGATTCATTTGGCCAAACCTAGGACTTGAATGATTAAAGCTAAAACTGAACACATCAAACACATTCCCAACCTAGGCATGGAAACTGCCATTCAAAAGTTTCTTGGTGAACCCACCATCCATCAAAAATTCACCCTTATACACCTCCCCCGAGAGGCGGGACCTTCAAAGGGCCTCTCAGTCCGAGGTATTGTCCCATCCTTTTCCCATCCCCCTTCCGGGCATGGATCCTATAGCCTGAAGGTAAGGGTGCGAAAAATTTGGAGCGATACATTTTGGTGAACCCGACGTGAATAACATAGGCATCTTTCTGATTCAAAAATATAAAAACAAAATATATATATATATATATATATATATATATATATATATATATATATAAAAAAAAAAAAGTAACAAAATCATCATTTCAAGTTTGTATGTTTTAGATTCAATTCTAAATAGTAGATACTAAATATTACTTTTAGAAGTACTAAAGAAACCATGAGTTTTTACTCAAATCAATATGAGCCCATCAGTAATGTTGGAAGAATTCAGCCAAATACATTTGTTGATTATGACCAACCTCATCCCTATTCAACACCACCTCCATCACACTTTTCTCATTTTTCATCCTTAACCCAACAGGACAATCCCTTTTCCAATCCTCTTCATAATGATATTATCTATTCTCCCATATATCCATATTATGTCTATCAATCCACATATAATCCTCCTCCACCCTTTCAATATTCTTCTTTCAATACAACACATCCATTTCAACAAGAAAATACTTATTCTTCCAATTCTACCATGCACTCACCTCATACTTCGCAATCTTCCTATCATCATTCTACCCATAATAAAGAAAGTAGAGGTGAGAAACCATTAGGTCCTTTTATGACTGAATTCCTAAGGCATTTATCAAAAACCTCTCGAAAACCTTCATCACGTAAATTTACTAAGCTCAATCAACCAATGGATATAATTCTCAAGCATTTACTTGATACAAATAAGATTGAACTCCCTTCCATAAGACAACTTGATACCACAACAGATTGGTTTAAACCTGAGCTACATTGTGAATATCATAGAGTAGATGGACATATGACACAAAATTGTAAAGATTTAAGATGTGCAATTCAAGATTTGATTGATGAGGGTCTTTTTAATATAAAGGAATTACAATCTACAACTGATTATAAATCTTCAGTAAACTATCAAACTCCTACACAACAAATACCAATAATCAATCAAGACATGGGGATCTCCCAAGAACCCCTATTCAATTATCAACAACAAGAAACCAATCAAATATTGCATGTTAATGTGTCCCATCATGATGATATTACTAATATTGTAACAAAAACTACAAATGAGCAACCTCAAGTTCAATCAACTCAATCTGATATTCAAGATATGGATTCCTCATTTGACCAACCTTCAAAACTATCTTTGGCTCTAGAGAATGATCCAAAATGGAATGTAAGCATAGAAAGCTCATCTTTAGAATCAAAATCTCAATCTGAAATCCACTTTGATAGCCAACAACAAGTGATTAATCCTCAAGCAAAGATATCCCTTTTAGAAGTATTACAAAGTTCTCATAAGGAAATTTTGTTCAAAATACCTAGCCAACAATTTGTTCCTCATCATATTTTCTCTAAGAACATAATTAATGGTGTAAACCCTCTTGAGGTTAACCATATTTCATTCTATGATGAGGAGATTCCTTCCTCTACTCCACAAGAAGACTCCTATCTTTACATTACAGGATCTAGTAAAGAAACACTTGTTAAAACTATCATGGTAGATAATGGCTCCTCTCTTAATTTATGCACTTATCAATTATTCCAAAAACTCAAATTAAAGGAAGAAGATCTTAATGAATCAAATGTTATTATAAAATCTTTTAACAATGAAATTCAAGAAGCTCAAGGTACTATAATTTTTCCCCTTAATATTGGATCCAAGATCCTGGATACTTTGTTTTATGTAGCATATTGCCCTTCACCTTACAACCTACTTCTCAGAAGTCCTTGGATTCATACGATGAGGGTTGTCCCTTCCACTCTTCACCAATGTTTGAAGTTTGAACTTGCAAATAAAATTGTTACCATACATGGTGACCCAACACCATTTGAAGAATATTTAATGGTTGAAACATCAAGTTCTATACATTCTCTATTGTCACAATTATCTTCTATCCATCACTTTTCTTCATCCATATATGATCATCCTTGTTTACCAAATAACACCCATGCATATCTTTCATATATACTCCCTCCATCTTATCAAGACTTGGAAGATAGTGATAAGAATGAAGAACCTTCTTATCCTTCTGACATTTTATTTTGTAACATGATCAATTTTACACATATAAAAGTCAAATCTTTTGCTACATTATTCTACATTATAACAAAGCTTTTGTTATCACTACCTTTTATTCATCACCTTTTGTTCTTACCTTCAACACAACCAAATTATCCTTCAAAACCTCCTTTGATTTTGAAGCAACCTTAGACATGCTATACTCAAATAACCTTGTATAGTGTATATAGATCATCTTGTATATACCACCAATTCCATCATCTAAAAATTCATATAAAAATATAAAAATTTCAAAAAAACAATCACATTGTATTTCTTTCAATTCATCAATTAAAATATAAAAACACAAAAACATCCAAATCATCAAAATCTTCAAAAACATCTTTTATCTTTGTACCTCTCAATTTGTGAAGTATTGCAGTTATATTTTCAATTATTTTGGATAAATTAGTATTTATTTGGAATCCCGCACTTTCACATTCACATGAATAAATATCTTGATTTTATTTGTTATGATTATTAATCTCTCTTATATCAAAGTCCACATTGGAATTAAATAAAGTTTTGAGCATAGAGAACTGATCTTGTTATTTACTTGAACCAAGTATATCTTTTCACATTAAAATGATTTCATTGCAAATTCGATATGATGCTACATAGTAGAAATGGTTTCTTGAGCGAAAAGTTTCCCCTGCTATCCTATCATGCACATGGTCTAGAATCTTTGAGAATTGACAAAAGGACAAGCTCACCCCTACCCAGAATAAAAATCCCTTGCTCTACAGCTAATCCGAGCAAGTATCCCTAGCATAGGAAGAAAAAGAAAAGTTCAAGAAAAAGGTTATTTCAGCATTATCTCAAATATCAAGCAAAAATAAAAAAATACAAAAAAAAAAAAAAAAGAAGCAAAAGTGAAAAGCAAAAGCAAAATGCAATAAACTCCCTTTCCCTACCCCTTGAAAAGAAAAGAAGGGTGAATGAGCTTGAATCCCTGGAATTCTCAATTATTCGAAAACTGTGAGGTAAGCCCCATAACAGGTGGTTTGTGCCCAACCCGCTTGGCCTTGGGTAAATCCTAGCATGGCGATATGTCTGTCACATTAGCGACCTTCTTTTGTATAGACCTCTGTCAGCTTATGGATTAGCTAGCTCTTGATAACCTAACTTACATAGTAGCTTGGTATGGTTACATGCATATAAATCATGGTCAATAAACATTTATTTGGTCAAGGCAAATCACTTGTATCAAATTATCTTGCTCAAAATTGGTAAATGAACAATACAATCGCACACACATTTGTATTTGAGAGATTTTGTATCATTATGATAAATCAAGATCGGTAATGAATTCACATTTGCACATGAGGATTCCTTATAAATCTACATTTCTCTTTGAGATAATTTAAAAATATTTTTGTAACTCTTTTTGGAATGATTTTCTCCTTTTATTTCAGAATTCTTGTTTTGTATAAAAGCAATTACATACATCTTCTCACAAAATCTCAAAAATAATGTCAAACAACATTTTCATATTATTATTTTTCTGTTTATCAAAGATCAAAAATGCATCTTGCAATAAAACCAACAATCTATTTTCTTCTTTGGATTTCGCGATGATGGTATAAGTCTATACCTATAATTCTATGCCTAGCGCAAACCATCGTTCTAATTTTCTTTTCCATTTATTTTAAAAACAAAATTCATCAAAACATATGACTTGCATCATTATGTTACACAATTATGCTTTACAAACAAACAAACACTTATTCTATTTCATGACATTATGTTCAAATTCAGTTTTTGCAACCATGGTATAAATTCTAAGGAATTATTCAAAATTTTATCACACTTAGGAATTTATGCCTAGCAACATCATATTTTCATGCATACTATTTTTATGAAAATCTGAAAACAAATCATCAAACCATCATTATCTCCATCATTACAACACAAAGTCTTAAGACAGTCTCTTAAGCACTCTTTTACTTTTAACAATATTTCTATACTGGGATTAGCTTGACGACCGAGTGAGCGGTGACTCCATGAAATGGTCTATAATAGCGACAATGTCCTTTGAAATTATTGTTAGAAGTCCCTTTTATTTTTTATCAAATCACACCACAACCACCAATTGTTTACATCAGATTATTTCATTTAAAATCTTACAGCATGACATCAAAATTATAATATTTCAAAACGACATAATTACATGAATCCTCAATCAAACAAATCAAAACATTAAAGCATCATAAAAACATATACACAAGTCATATCATCAAAAAATATCATATATATATATATGAAAATGAATAGTAAAAATGAATTAGGGTTTTACCCTATTTTCTTAATTTTATTCAAAAACAAATTAACAACATTTTAATTTTGCTTTTCCGCGTTTTTACCTCAAACGTTCGATTTGGGTAAAAACACGGAGGGGGCACCATAGTAAGTTGTCGTACGATTCGACCTAGAATCGTCACCTAAAAATGGGAATAAATTTTTGCTTTCTCGTAAATCGAGAAGAACTCGTCTTTAACGCATTTTCTTCGAAAAATTCGCTAAAGAGGGGGCAAAATGTAGCACCCTAAAATTGGCGTAGTAAACCTTAGAAATAATTAAAATTACCTTAGTAAATAATTCAAAATTTAAATTTTAACCCCAAATCGCCTCTTAACCGCTCGTTAAACCGCTTTCCTCATTTTTCATGCCATTTTTAGGATTTGTTGTGACCGTTGGACGATATCGTCACCGATCAGACGATATCGCCTCAGATCGGACGAATTCATCTGGAGAAGAACGTCCAGACGATTTCGTCCCAAAACTAATTTTTCATAATTAGCTTCTGTTTCAACGACGTCTCTAACTAGGGCAAAAGCGTGTCTGCACCGTTAGAGACTTCCCCCGTTGGAGATCTCCCAAATTGGGATGATCTCCAACCTCCTAACCTCCTTCCTATGCCTATTTAATCTTAGGCCCTCCCCTTGACATTCCCCTGGCTGAATTTTATTGCACTTCAAGTTTTACATGCATTAGAATGTCTTAGACTACTACTTGCCTTTGTCCCTTTTCAAATTTTCTTGCAGGAACTTTGTCATTCTTCAATCGGAGCAAGCTCAGATCGTCGTAGACGATCCTGTACGATCTCGGATGATCACGCCACAATTCAAGACGATTATGTATTTTGTAGACGATTTCGACTGCAGCCAACGTTGGGGGCAAATCCATGCCCTGAGTTTGCATTCTCTGTCCATTATCTACTATTTTGCTTTGCATTAGTTAGATTTATTTCTATTTTGCATCTTGGAGTTCACCTCATGTAGCCTAGATGCATGATAGAGTCAAATTTAGTCATTAAAATAATGCATTTTACTTAATTTGTTATCTAAAGTTGTCATTCTAACATTCATACTTTCATTTCTATCATTTTCCCTTGCTTTTGCAATTGTATTTTTTGTTCTTGGTATCCATTTCTGTAGTTGTAGGTCTCGACAAAATCGTCGACGATTTCGTCAATTAGAGATGATCTCGTGATTAGAGACAATTTCGTCAGATTAGAGACGATCTTGTCAGATTAGAGATGATCTTGTCGGATCGAGATCAGGGACGATCTTGTCAGATCAGAGACGATCTTGTCAAATTCTAGATGATCTGGACTGCTTCAAAAATTAGAACCTCCATCAGACATCCGGATCAGGTATGGCTTTTCTAATCTAGTATATTTCCTGTATTTTCTGTTTAATTCTATTTTTTGTATTCATATAATCTGCATTTCATATAGAATAGTTTAGATTCATTTGGCCAAACCTAGGATTTGAATGATCAAGCATAAAACTGAACACATCAAACACATTCCCAACCTAGGCATGGAAACTGCCATTCAAAATTTTCCTGGTGAACCCACCATCCATCAAAAATTCACCCTTATACACCTCCCTCGAGAGGCGGGACCTTCAAAGGGCCTCTCAGTCCGAGGTATTGTCCCATCCTTTTCACATCCCCCTTCCGGGCACGGATCCTATAGCCTGAAGGTAAGGGTGCGAAAAATTTGGAGCGATACATTTTGGTGAACCCGACGTGAATAACATAGGCATCTTTCTGATTCAAAATATAAAAAAAAAAATATATATATATATATATATATATGTATACAAGAAAAAAAAGTAACAAAATCATCATTTCAAGTTTGTATGTTTTAGATTCAATTCTAAATAGTAGATACTAAATATTACTTTTAGAAGTACTAAAGAAACCATGAGTTTTTACTCAAATCAATATGAGCCCATCAGTAATGTTGGAAGAATTCAGCCAAATACATTTGTTGATTATGACCAACCTCATCCCTATTCAACATCACCTCCATCACACTTTTCTCATTTTTCATCCTTAACCCAACAGGACAATCCCTTTTCCAATCCTCTTCATAATGATATTATCTATTCTCCCATATATCCATATTATGTCTATCAATCCACATATAATCCTCCTCCACCCTTTCAATATTCTTCTTTCAATACAACACATCCATTTCAACAAGAAAATACTTATTCTTCCAATTCTACCATGCACTCACCTCATACTTCACAATCTTCCTATCATCATTCTACCCATAATAAAGAAAGTAGAGGTGAGAAACCATTAGGTCCTTTTATGATTGAATTCCTAAGGCACTTATCAAAAACCTCTCGAAAACCTTCATCACGTAAATTTACTAAGCTCAATCAACCAATGGATATAATTCTCAAGCATTTACTTGATACAAATAAGATTGAACTCCCTTCCATAAGACAACTTGATACCACAACAGATTGGTTTAAACCTGAGCTACATTGTGAATATCATAGAGTAGATGGACATATGACACAAAATTGTAAAGATTTAAGATGTGCAATTCAAGATTTGATTGATGAGGGTCTTTTTAATATAAAGGAATTACAATCTACAACTGATTATAAATCTCCAGTAAACTATCAAACTCCTACACAACAAATACCAATAATCAATCAAGACATGGGGATCTCCCAAGAACCCCTATTCAATTATCAACAACAAGAAACCAATCAAATATTGCATGTTAATGTGTCCCATCATGATGATATTACTAATATTGTAACAAAAACTACAAATGAGCAACCTCAAGTTCAATCAACTCAATCTGATATTCAAGATATGGATTCCTCATTTGACCAACCTTCAAAACTATCTTTGGCTCTAGAGAATGATCCAAAATGGAATGTAAGCATAGAAAGCTCATCTTTAGAATCAAAATCTCAATCTGAAATCCACTTTGATAGCCAACAACAAGTGATTAATCCTCAAGCAAAGATATCCCTTTTAGAAGTATTACAAAGTTCTCATAAGGAAACTTTGTTCAAAATACCTAGCCAACAATTTGTTCCTCATCATATTTTCTCTAAGAACATAATTAATGGTGTAAACCCTCTTGAGGTTAACCATATTTCATTCTATGATGAGGAGATTCCTTCCTCTACTCCACAAGAAGACTCCTATCTTTACATTACAGGATCTAGTAAAGAAACACCTGTTAAAACTATCATGGTAGATAATGGCTCCTCTCTTAATTTATGCACTTATCAATTATTCCAAAAACTCAAATTAAAGGAAGAAGATCTTAATGAATCAAATGTTATTATAAAATCTTTTAACAATGAAATTCAAGAAGCTCAAGGTACTATAATTTTTCCCCTTAATATTGGATCCAAGATCCTGGATACTTTGTTTTATGTAGCATATTGTCCTTCACCTTACAACCTACTTCTCAGAAGTCCTTGGATTCATACGATGAGGGTTGTCCCTTCCACTCTTCACCAATGTTTGAAGTTTGAACTTGCAAATAAAATTGTTACCATACATGGTGACCCAACACCATTTGAAGAATATTTAATGGTTGAAACATCAAGTTCTATACATTCTCTATTGTCACAATTATCTTCTATCCATCACTTTTCTTCATCCATATATGATCATCCTTGTTTACCAAATAACACCCATGCATATCTTTCACATATACTCCCTCCATCTTATCAAGACTTGGAATATAGTGATAAGAATGAAGAACCTTCTTATCCTTCTGACATTTTATTTTGTAATATGATCAATTTTACACATATAAAAGTCAAATCTTTTGCTACATTATTCTACATTATAACAAAGCTTTTGTTATCACTACCTTTTATTCATCACCTTTTGTTCTTACCTTCAACACAACCAAATTATCCTTCAAAACCTCCTTTGATTTTGAAGCAACCTTAGACATGCTATACTCAAATAACCTTGTATAGTGTATATAGATCATCTTTATCTAAAAATTCATATAAAAATAAAAAAAAAAAAAATAATTGTATTTCTTTCAATTCATAATTAAAATATAAAAATACAAAAACATCAAAATCATCAAAATATTCAAAAAAATATTTTATTTTGTACCTGTCAATTCTTGAAGTATTGCAGTTATATTTTCAATTATTTTGGATAAATTAGTATTTATTTGGAATCCCTCACTTTCACACTCACATGAATAAATATCTTGATTTTATTTGTTATGATTATTAATCTCTCTTATATCAAAGTCCACAATTGGAATTAAATAAAGTTTTGAGCATAGAGAATTGATCTTGTTATTTACTTGAACCAAGTATATCTTTTCACATTAAAATGATTTCATTGCAAATTCGATATGATGCTACATAGTAGAAATGGTTTCTTGAGCGAAAAGTTTCCCCTGCTATCCTATCATGCACATGGTCTAGAATCTTTGAGAATTGACAAAAGGACAAGCTCACCCCTACCCAGAATAAAAATCCCTTGCTCTACAACTAATCCGAGCAAGTATCCCTAGCATAGGAAGAAAAGAAAAGTTCAAGAAAAAGAGAAAAAGAAAAAGGTTATTTCAGCATTATCTCAAATATCAAGCAAAATACAAAAATACAAAAATAAAAAAAAAAAAAAAAGAGCAAAAGAGAAAAGCAAAAGCAAAATGCAATAAACTCCTTTCCCTACCCCTTGAAAAGAAAAGAAGGGTGAATGAGCTTGAATCCCTGGAATTCTCAATTATTCGAAAACTGTGAGGTAAGCCCCATAACAGGTGGTTTGTGCCCAACCCGCTTGGCCTTGGGTAAATCCTAGCGTGGTGATATGTCTGTCACATTAGCGACCTTCTTTTGTACAGACCTATGTCCGCTTATGGATTAGCTAGCTCTTGATAACCTAACTTACATAGTAGTCTGGTATGGTTATATGCATATAAATCATGGTCAATGAACATTTATTTGGTCAAGGCAAATTACTTGTATCAAATTATCTTGCTCAAAATTGGTAAATGAACAATACAATTGCACACACATTTGTATTTGAGAGATTTTGTATCATTATGATAAATCAAGATCGGTAATGAATTCACATTTGCACATGAGGATTCCTTATAAATCTACATTTCTCTTTGAGATAATTTAAAATATTTCTGTAACTCTTTTGGAATGATTTTCTCCTTTTATTTCAGAATTCTTGTTTTGTATAAAAGCAATTACATACATCTTCTCATAAAATCTCAAAAATAATTTCAAACAAAATTTTCATATTATTATTTTTCTATTTATCAAAAATCAAAAATGAATCTTGCAATAAAACTAACAATCTATTTTCTTCTTTGGATTTCGCGATGATGGTATAAGTCTATACCTATAATTCTATGCCTAGCGCAAACCATTGTTCTAATTTTATTTTCCTTTTATTTTAAAAAAATTCATCAAAACATATGACTTGCATCATTATGTTACACAATTATGCTTTACAAACAAACAAACACTTATTCTATTTCATGACATTATGTTCAAATTCAATTGTTGCAACCATGGTATAATTCCTAGAGAATTATTCAAAATTTTATCACACTTAGGAATTTATGCCTAGCAAAAATCATTTTCATGCATACTATTTTTATGAAAATCTGAAAACAAATCACCATCATTATCTCCATCATTACAACACAAAGTCTTAAGACAGTCTCTTAAGCACTCTTTTACTTTTAACAATATTTCTATCCTGGGATTAGCTTGACGACCGAGTGAGCGGCGACTCCATGAAATGGTCTATAATAGCGACAATGTCCTTTGAAATTATTGTTAGAAGTCCCTTTTATTTTTATCAAATCACACCACAACCACCAATTTGTTTACATCAGATTATTTCATTTAAAATCTTATAGCATGACATCAAAATTATAATATTTCCAAACGACATAATTACATGAATCATTAATCAAACAAATCAAAACATTAAAGCATCATAAAACATATACACAAGTCATATCATCAAAAATATCATAAAAAAAAAAAAATGAATTAGGGTTTTACCCTATTTTCTTAATTTTATTCAAAAAAATTAACAACATTTTAATTTTGCTTTTTCGCGTTTTTACCTCAAACGTTCGATTTGGGTAAAAACACGGAGGGGGCACCATAGTAAGTTGTCGTACGATTCGACCTAGAATCGTCGCCTAAAAATGGGAATAAATTTTGCTTTCTCGTAAATCGAGAAGAACTCATCTTTAACGCATTTTCTTCGGAAAATTTGCTAAAGAGGGGGCAAAATGTAGCACCCTAAAATTGGCGTAGTAAACCTTAGAATAATTAAAATTAACTTAGTAAATAATTCAAATTTTAATTTTAACCCCAAACCGCCTGTTAAACCGCTTTCCTTGTTTTTCGTGCCATTTTTAGGATTTGTTTTGACCGTTGGACGATATCATCGCCGATCGAACGATATCGCCTCAGATCTGACGAATTCGTCTAGAGAAGAACGTCCGGACGATTTCGTCCCAAAATTAATTTTTCATAATTAGCTTCTGTTTCAACGGCGTCTCTAACTGGGCAAAAGCGTGTCTCACGTTAGAGACTTCCCCATTGGAGATCTCCCAAATTGGGATGATCTCCAACCTCCTAACCTCCTTCCTATGCCTATTTAATCTTAGGCCCTCCCCTTGACATTCCCCTGGCTGAATTTTACTGCACTTCGAGTTTTACATGCATTAGAATGTCTTAGATTACTGTTTGCCTTTGTCCCTTTTCAAATTTTCTTGTAGGAACTTTGTCATTTTTTAGTCGGAGCAAGCTCAGATCATCGTAGACGATCCTGTACGATCTCGGACGATCACGCCACAATTCAAGACGATTATGTATTTTGTAGACGATTTCGACTGCAGCCAACATTGGGGGCAAATCCATGCCTTGAGTTTGCATTCTCTATCCATTATCTACTATTTTACTTTGCATTAGTTAGATTTATTACTATTTTGCATCTTGGAGTTCACCTCATGTAGCATAGATGCATGATAAAGTCAAATTTAGTCATTAAAACAATGCATTTTACTTAATTTGTTATCTAAAGTTGTCATTCTAACATTCATACTTTCATTTCTATCATTTTCCCTTGCTTTTGCAATTGTATTTTTTGTTCTTGGTATCCATTTCTGTAGTTGGGTCTCAAATGTTTTTTTGAGATTCGTTAGAAGATCTTGTCGATCAGATCAGGGACGATCCTGTCAGATCAGAGACGATCCTGTCAAATTCCGGACGATCTGGACTGCTTCAAAAATTAGAACCTCCATCAGACATCCGGATCAGGTATGGCTTTTCTAATCTAGTATATTTCTTGTATTTTCTGTTTAATTCTATTTTCTGTATTCATTTAAATCTGCATTTCATATAGAATAGCTTAGATTCATTTGGCCAAACCTAGGACTTGAATGATTAAAGCATAAAACTGAACACATCAAACACATTCCCAACCTAGGCGTGGAAACTGCCATTCAAAAGTTTCCTGGTGAACCCACCATCCGTCGAAAATTCACCCTTATACACCTCCCTCGAGAGGCGGGACCTTCAAAGGGCCTCTCAGTCCGAGGTATTGTCCCATCCTTTTCACATCCCCCTTCCGGGCACGGATCCTATAGCCTGAAGGTAAGGGTGCGAAAAATTTGGAGCGATACATTTTGGTGAACCCGACGTGAATAACATAGGCATCTTTCTGATTCAAAAATATAAAAAAAAAAATATATAATATATATATATGTATACAAGAAAAAAAAAACAAAATCATCATTTCAAGTTTGTATGTTTTAGATTCAATTCTAAATAGTAGATACTAAATATTACTTTTAGAAGTACTAAAGAAACCATGAGTTTTTACTCAAATCAATATGAGCCCATCAGTAATGTTGGAAGAATTCAGCCAAATACATTTGTTGATTATGACCAACCTCATCCCTATTCAACACCACCTCCATCACACTTTTCTCATTTTTCATCCTTACCCCAACAGGACAATCCCTTTTCCAATCCTCTTCATAACGATATTATCTATTCTCCCATATATCCATATTATGTCTATCAATCCACATATAATCCTCCTCCACCCTTTCAATATTCTTCTTTCAATACAACACATCCATTTCAACAAGAAAATACTTATTCTTCCAATTCTACCATGCACTCACCTCATACTTCGCAATCTTCCTATCATCATTCTACCCATAATAAAGAAAGTAGAGGTGAGAAACCATTAGGTCCTTTTATGACTGAATTCCTAAGGCATTTATCAAAAACCTCTCGAAAACCTTCATCACGTAAATTTACTAAGCTCAATCAACCAATGGATATAATTCTCAAGCATTTACTTGATACAAATAAGATTGAACTCCCTTCCATAAGACAACTTGATACCACAACAGATTGGTTTAAACCTGAGCTACATTGTGAATATCATAGAGTAGATGGACATATGACACAAAATTGTAAAGATTTAAGATGTGCAATTCAAGATTTGATTGATGAGGGTCTTTTTAATATAAAGGAATTACAATCTACAACTGATTATAAATCTCCAGTAAACTATCAAACTCCTACACAACAAATACCAATAATCAATCAAGACATGGGGATCTCCCAAGAACCCCTATTCAATTATCAACAACAAGAAACCAATCAAATATTGCATGTTAATGTGTCCCATCATGATGATATTACTAATATTGTAACAAAAACTACAAATGAGCAACCTCAAGTTCAATCAACTCAATCTGATATTCAAGATATGGATTCCTCATTTGACCAACCTTCAAAACTATCTTTGGCTCTAGAGAATGATCCAAAATGGAATGTAAGCATAGAAAGCTCATCTTTAGAATCAAAATCTCAATCTGAAATCCACTTTGATAGCCAACAACAAGTGATTAATCCTCAAGCAAAGATATCCCTTTTAGAAGTATTACAAAGTTCTCATAAGGAAACTTTGTTCAAAATACCTAGCCAACAATTTGTTCCTCATCATATTTTCTCTAAGAACATAATTAATGGTGTAAACCCTCTTGAGGTTAACCATATTTCATTCTATGATGAGGATATTCCTTCCTCTACTCCACAAGAAGACTCCTATCTTTACATTACAGGATCTAGTAAAGAAACACCTGTTAAAACTATCATGGTAGATAATGGCTCCTCTCTTAATTTATGCACTTATCAATTATTCCAAAAACTCAAATTAAAGGAAGAAGATCTTAATGAATCAAATGTTATTATAAAATCTTTTAACAATGAAATTCAAGAAGCTCAAGGTACTATAATTTTTCCCCTTAATATTGGATCCAAGATCCTGGATACTTTGTTTTATGTAGCATATTGCCCTTCACCTTACAACCTACTTCTTAGAAGTCCTTGGATTCATACGATGAGGGTTGTCCCTTCCACTCTTCACCAATGTTTGAAGTTTGAACTTGCAAATAAAATTGTTACCATACATGGTGACCCAACACCATTTGAAGAATATTTAATGGTTGAAACATCAAGTTCTATACATTCTCTATTATCACAATTATCTTCTATCCATCACTTTTCTTCATCCATATATGATCATCCTTGTTTACCAAATAACACCCATGCATATCTTTCATATATACTCCCTCCATCTTATCAAGACTTGGAATATAGTGATAAGAATGAAGAACCTTCTTATCCTTCTGACATTTTATTTTGTAACATGATCAATTTTACACATATAAAAGTCAAATCTTTTGCTACATTATTCTACATTATAACAAAGCTTTTGTTATCACTACCTTTTATTCATCACCTTTTGTTCTTACCTTCAACACAACCAAATTATCCTTCAAAACCTCCTTTGATTTTGAAGCAACCTTAGACATGCTATACTCAAATAACCTTGTATAGTGTATATAGATCATCTTGTATATACCACCAATTCCATCATCTAAAAATTCATATAAAAATATAAAATTTTTCAAAAAAAATCATATTGTTATCTTCTCAATTCCAAAATAAAAATATAAAAATATAAAAACATCAAAATCATCAAAATCTTCAAAAACATCTTTTATCTTTGTACCTCTCAATTCTTGAAGTATTGCAGTTATATTTTCAATTATTTTGGATAAATTAGTATTTATTTGGAATCCCGCACTTTCACATTCACATGAATAAATATCTTGATTTTATTTGTTATGATTATTAATCTCTCTTATATCAAAGTCCACATTGGAATTAAATAAAGTTTTGAGCATAGAGAACTGATCTTGTTATTTACTTGAACCAAGTATATCTTTTCACATTAAAATGATTTCATTGCAAATTCGATATGATGCTACATAGTAGAAATGGTTTCTTGAGCGAAAAGTTTCCCCTGCTATCCTATCATGCACATGGTCTAGAATCTTTGAGAATTGACAAAAGGACAAGCTCACCCCTACCCAGAATAAAAATCCCTTGCTCTACAACTAATCCGAGCAAGTATCCCTAGCATAGGAAGAAAAGAAAAGTTCAAGAAAAGAGAGAAAAGAAAAAGGTTATTTCAGCATTATCTCAAATATCAAGCAAAAATACAAAAATACAAAAAAAAAAAAAAGAAAAAAAGAGAAAAGCAAAAGCAAAATGCAATAAAATCCTTTCCCTACCCCTTGAAAAGAAAAGAAGGGTGAATGAGCTTGAATCCCTGGAATTCTCAATTATTCGAAAACTGTGAGGTAAGCCCCATAACAGGTGGTTTGTGCCCAACCCGCTTGGCCTTGGGTAACTCCTAGCGTGGTGATATGTCTGTCACATTAGCGACCTTCTTTTGTACAGACCTCTGTCAGCTTATGGATTAGCTAGCTCTTGATAACCTAACTTACATAGTAGCTTGGTATGGTTATATGCATATAAATCATGGTCAATGAACATTTATTTGGTCAATTCAAATTACTTGTATCAAATTATCTTGCTCAAAATTGGTAAATGAACAATACAATCGCACACACATTTGTATTTGAGAGATTTTGTATCATTATGATAAATCAAGATCGGTAATGAACTCACATTTGCACATGAGGATTCCTTATAAATCTACATTTCTCTTTGAGATAATTTAAAATATTTCTGTAACTCTTTTTGGAATAATTTTATCCTTTTATTTCAGAATTCTTGTTTTGTATAAAAGCAATTACATACATCTTCTCATAAAATCTCAAAAATAATTTCAAACAAAATTTTCATATTATTATTTTTCTATTTATCAAAGATCAAAAATGCATCTTGCAATAAAACCAACAATCTATTTTCTTCTTTGGATTTCGCGATGATGGTATAAGTCTATACCTATAATTCTATGCCTAGCGCAAACCATCGTTCTAATTTTCTTTTCCATTTATTTTAAAAACAAAATTCATCAAAACATATGACTTGCATCATTATGTTACACAATTATGCTTTACAAACAAACAAACACTTATTCTATTTCATGACATTATGTTCAAATTCAATTTTGCAACCATGGTATAAATTCTAAGGAATTATTCAAAATTTTATCACACTTAGGAATTTATGCCTAGCAACATCATATTTTCATGCATACTATTTTTATGAAAATCTGAAAACAAATCATCAAACCATCATTATCTCCATCATCACAACACAAAGTCTTAAGACAGTCTCTTAAGCACTCTTTTACTTTTAACAATATTTCTATACTGGGATTAGCTTGACGACCGAGTGAGCGGCGACTCCATGAAATGGTCTATAATAGCGACAATGTCCTTTGAAATTATTGTTAGAAGTCCCTTTTATTTTTATCAAATCACACCACAACCACCAATTTGTTTACATCAGATTATTTCATTTAAAATCTTATAACATGACATCAAAATTATAATATTTCCAAACGACATAATTATATGAATCATCAATCCAATCAAACAATTCAAACATTAAAGCATTATAAAAACATATACACAAGTCATATCATCAAAAACATATGAGAAAATGAACAGTAAAAATGAATTAGGGTTTTACCCTATTTTCTTAATTTTATTCAAAAAATAACAACATTTTAATTTTGCTTTTCGTGTTTTTACCTCAAACGTTCGATTTGGGTAAAAACACGGAGGGGCACCATAGTAAGTTGTCGTACGATTCGACCTAGAATCGTCGCCTAAAAATGGGAATAAATTTTTGCTTTCTCGTAAATCGAGAAGAACTCATCTTTAACGCATTTTCTTCAGAAAATTCGCTAAAGAGGGGGCAAAATGTAGCACCCTAAAATTGGCGTAGTAAACCTTAGAAATAATTAAAATTACCTTAGTAAATAATTCAAATTTAAATTTTAACCCCAAACCGCCTGTTAACCGCTTTCCTCATTTTTCGTGCCATTTTTAGGATTTGTTTTGACCGTTGGACGATATCATCGCCGATCAGACGATATCACCTCAGATCGGATGAATTCGTCTAGAAGAACGTCCAGATGATTTCGTCCCAAAACTAATTTTTCATAATTAGCTTCTGTTTCAACGGCGTCTCTAACTGGGCAAAAGCGTGTCTACGCTGTTAGAGACCCTCCCCATTGGAGATCTCCCAAATTGGGATGATCTCCAACCTCCTAACCTCCTTCCTATGCCTATTTAATCTTAGGCCCTCCCCTTGACATTCCCCTGGCTGAATTTTCTGCACTTCGAGTTTTACATGCATTAGAATGTCTTAGACTACTATTTGCCTTTGTCCCTTTTCGAATTTTCTTGCAGGAACTTTGTCATTCTTCAGCCGGAGCAAGCTCAGATCGTCGTAGATGATCCTGTACGATCTCGGATGATCACGCCACAATTCAAGATGATTATGTATTTTGTAGATGATTTCGACTGCAGCCAACATTGGGGGCAAATCCATGCCCTGAGTTTGCATTCTCTGTCCATTATCTACTGTTTTGCTTTGCATTAGTTAGATTTATTTCTATTTTGCATCTTGGAGTTCACCTCATGTAGCATAGATGCATGATAAAGTCAAAGTTAGTCATTAAAATAATGCATTTTATTTAATTTGTTATCTAAAGTTGTCATTCTAATATTCATACTTTCATTTCTATCATTTTCCCTTGCTTTTGCAATTGTATTTTTTGTTCTTGGTATCTATTTCTGTAGTTGCAGGTCTCAAAATCGTATTTTATTAAAGATTTCGTGATTAGAGATGATCTTGTGATTAGAGACGATCGATATAGACGATCCTGTCAGATCAGAGACGATCCTGTCAAATTCCAGACGATCTGGACTGCTTCAAAAATTAGAACCTCCATCAGACATCCGGATCAGGTATGGCTTTTCTAATCTAGTATATTTCCTGTATTTTCTGTTTAATTCTATTTTTTGTATTCATATAAATCTGCATTTCATAATAGATTAGTTTAGATTCATTTGGCCAAACCTAGGATTTGAATGATTAAAGCATAAAAATGAACACATCAAACACATTCTCAACCTAGGCATGGAAACTGCCATTCAAATGTTTCCTGGTGAACCCCACCATCCATCAAAAATTCACCCTTATACACCTCCCCCGAGAGGCGGGACCTTCAAAGGGCCTCTCAGTCCGAGGTATTGTCCCATCCTTTTCACATCCCCCTTCCGGGCACGGATCCTATAGCCTGAAGGTAAGGGTGCGAAAAATTTGGAGCGATACATTTTGGTGAACCCGACGTGAATAACATAGGCATCTTTCTGATTCAAAAATAAAAAAAAAATAAATATATATATATATATATATATGTATACAAGAAAAAAAAGAACAAAATCATCATTTCAAGTTTGTATGTTTTAGATTCAATTCTAAATAGTAGATACTAAATATTACTTTTAGAAGTACTAAAGAAACCATGAGTTTTTACTCAAATCAATATGAGCCCATCAGTAATGTTGGAAGAATTCAGCCAAATACATTTGTTGATTATGACCAACCTCATCCCTATTCAACACCACCTCCATCACACTTTTCTCATTTTTCATCCTTACCCCAACAGGACAATCCCTTTTCCAATCCTCTTCATAATGATATTATCTATTCTCCCATATATCCATATTATGTCTATCAATCCACATATAATCCTCCTCCACCCTTTCAATATTCTTCTTTCAATACAACACATCCATTTCAACAAGAAAATACTTATTCTTCCAATCCTACCATGCACTCACCTCATACTTCGCAATCTTCCTATCATCATTCTACCCATAATAAAGAAAGTAGAGGTGAGAAACCATTAGGTCCTTTTATGACTGAATTCCTAAGGCATTTATCAAAAACCTCTCGAAAACCTTCATCACGTAAATTTACTAAGCTCAATCAACCAATGGATATAATTCTCAAGCATTTACTTGATACAAATAAGATTGAACTCCCTTCCATAAGACAACTTGATACCACAACAGATTGGTTTAAACCTGAGCTACATTGTGAATATCATAGAGTAGATGGACATATGACACAAAATTGTAAAGATTTAAGATGTGCAATTCAAGATTTGATTGATGAGGGTCTTTTTAATATAAAGGAATTACAATCTACAACTGATTATAAATCTCCAGTAAACTATCAAACTCCTACACAACAAATACCAATAATCAATCAAGACATGGGGATCTCCCAAGAACCCCTATTCAATTATCAACAACAAGAAACCAATCAAATATTGCATGTTAATGTGTCCCATCATGATGATATTACTAATATTGTAACAAAAACTACAAATGAGCAACCTCAAGTTCAATCAACTCAATCTGATATTCAAGAGATGGATTCCTCATTTGACCAACCTTCAAAACTATCTTTGGCTCTAGAGAATGATCCAAAATGGAATGTAAGCATAGAAAGCTCATCTTTAGAATCAAAATCTCAATCTGAAATCCACTTTGATAGCCAACAACAAGTGATTAATCCTCAAGCAAAGATATCCCTTTTAGAAGTATTACAAAGTTCTCATAAGGAAATTTTGTTCAAAATACCTAGCCAACAATTTGTTCCTCATCATATTTTCTCTAAGAACATAATTAATGGTGTAAACCCTCTTGAGGTTAACCATATTTCATTCTATGATGAGGAGATTCCTTCCTCTACTCCACAAGAAGACTCCTATCTTTACATTACAGGATCTAGTAAAGAAACACCTGTTAAAACTATCATGGTAGATAATGGCTCCTCTCTTAATTTATGCACTTATCAATTATTCCAAAAACTCAAATTAAAGGAAGAAGATCTTAATGAATCAAATGTTATTATAAAATCTTTTAACAATGAAATTCAAGAAGCTCAAGGTACTATAATTCTTCCCCTTAATATTGGATCCAAGATCCTGGATACTTTGTTTTATGTAGCATATTGCCCTTCACCTTACAACCTACTTCTCAGAAGTCCTTGGATTCATACGATGAGGGTTGTCCCTTCCACTCTTCACCAATGTTTGAAGTTTGAACTTGCAAATAAAATTGTTACCATACATGGTGACCCAACACCATTTGAAGAATATTTAACGGTTGAAACATCAAGTTCTATACATTCTCTATTGTCACAATTATCTTCTATCCATCACTTTTCTTCATCCATATATGATCATCCTTGTTTACCAAATAACACCCATGCATATCTTTCATATATACTCCCTCCATCTTATCAAGACTTGGAATATAGTGATAAGAATGAAGAACTTTCTTATCCTTCTGACATTTTATTTTGTAACATGATCAATTTTACACATATAAAAGTCAAATCTTTTGCTACATTATTCTACATTATAACAAAGCTTTTGTTATCACTACCTTTTATTCATCACCTTTTGTTCTTACCTTCAACACAACCAAATTATCCTTCAAAACCTCCTTTGATTTTGAAGCAACCTTAGACATGCTATACTCAAATAACCTTGTATAGTGTATATAGATCATCTTGTATATACCACCAATTTCATCATCTAAAAATTCATATAAAAATATAAAAGTTTCAAAAAAACAATCACATTGTATTTCTTTCAATTCATCAATTAAAATAAAAATATAAAAACATCCAAATCATCAAAATCTTCAAAACCATATTTTATCTTTACACCTGTCAATTCTTGGAGTATTGCAGTTATATTTTCAAATTATTTTGGATAAATTAGCATTTATTTGGAATCCCGCACTTTCACATTCACATGAATAAATATCTTGATTTTATTTGGTATGATTATTAATCTCTCTTATATCAAAGTCCACAAATTGGAATTAAATAAAGTTTTGAGCATAGAGAATTGATCTTGTTATTTACTTGAACCAAGTATATCTTTTCACATTAAAATGATTTCATTTGCAAATTCGATATGATGCTACATAGTAGAAGTGGTTTCTTGAGCGAAAAGTTTCCCCTGCTATCCTATCATGCACATGGTCTAGAATCTTTGAGAATTGACAAAAGGACAAGCTCACCCCTACCCAGAATAAAAATCCCTTGCTCTACAACTAATCCGAGCAAGTATCCCTAGCATAGGAAGAAAAGAAAAGTTCAAGAAAAAGAAAAAAGAAAAAGAAAAAAATGTTATTTCAGCATTATCTCAAATATCAAGCCAAAATACAAAAATACAAAAAAAAAAAAAAGAGCAAAAGAGAAAAGCAAAAGCAAAATGCAATAAAATCCCTTTCCCTACCCCTTGAAAAGAAAAGAAGGGTGAATGAGCTTGAATCCCTGGAATTCTCAATTATTCGAAAACTGTGAGGTAAGCCCCATAACAGGTGGTTTGTGCCCAACCCGCTTGGCCTTGGGTAACTCCTAGCGTGGCGATATGT
The DNA here is from genome assembly GCA_028583015.1 of Wollemia nobilis. NCBI lineage: Eukaryota > Viridiplantae > Streptophyta > Pinopsida > Araucariales > Araucariaceae > Wollemia > Wollemia nobilis. Next base: position 11,671,485 of record JAQPPZ010016869.1, on the reverse strand, counting down.
CTGTCACATTAGCGACCTTCTTTTGTACAGACCTATGTCTGCTTATGGATTAGCTAGCTCTTGATAACCCAACTTACATAGTAGCCTAGTATGGTTATATGCATATAAATCATGGTTAATGAACACTTATTTGGTCAATTCAAATCACTTGTATCAAATTATCTTGCTCAAAATTGGTAAATGAACAATACAATTGCACACACATTTGTATTTGAGAGATTTTGTATCATTATGATAAATCAAGATCGGTAATGAATTCACATTTGCACATGAGGATTCCTTATAAATCTACATTTCTCTTTGAGATAATTTAAAAATATTTCTGTAACTCTTTTCGGAATGATTTTCTCCTTTTATTTCAGAATGCTTGTTTTGTATAAAAACAATTACATACATCTTCTCACAAAATCTCAAAAATAATTTCAAACAACATTTTCATATTATTATTTTTCTGTTTATCAAAAATCAAAAATCATCTTGCAATAAAACTAATAATCTATTTTCTTCTTTGGATTTCGCGATGATGGTATAAGTCTATACCTATAATTCTATGCCTAGCGCAAACCATCGTACTAATTTTCTTTTCCCATTTATTTTAAAAATTCATCAAAACATATGACTTGCATCATTATGTTACACAATTATGCTTTACAAACAAACAAACACTTATTCTATTTCATGTCATTATGTTCAAACTTCAATTTTTGCAACCATGGTATAAATTCTAAGGAATTATTCAAAATTTTATCACACTTAGGAATTTATGCCTAGCAAAAAAAATATTTTCATGCATACTATTTTTATGAAAATCTGAAAACAAATCATCAAACCATCATTATCTCCATCATTACAACACAAAGTCTTAAGACAGTCTCTTAAGCACTCTTTTACTTTTAACAATATTTCTATACTGGGATTAGCTTGACGACCGAGTGAGCGGCGACTCCATGAAATGGTCTATAATAACGACAATGTCCTTTGAAATTATTGTTAGAAGTCCCTTTTATTTTTTATCAAATCACATCACAACCACCAATTGTTTACATCAGATTATTTCATTTAAAATTTTATAGCATGACATCAAAATTATAATATTTCAAAACGACATAATTATATGAATCCTCAATCCAATCAATCAAATCAAAACATTAAAGCATCATAAAAACATATAACACAAGTCATATCATAAAAAAAAATATCATATATATATATATATATATCAATGAACAGTAAAAATGAATTAGGGTTTTCCCTATTTTCTTAATTTTATTCAAAACAATTAACAACATTTTAAATTTTGCTTTTCCGTGTTTTTACCTCAAACGTTCGATTTGGGTAAAAACACGGAGGGGGCACCATAGTAAGTTGTCGTACGATTCGACCTAGAATCGTCGCCTAAAAATGGGAATAAATTTTTGCTTTCTCGTAAATCGAGAAGAACTCGTCTTTAACGCATTTTCTTCAGAAAATTCGCTAAAGAGGGGGCAAAATGTAGCACCCTAAAATTGGCGTAGTAAAACCTTAAATAATTAAAATTACCTTAGTAAATAATTCAAATTTGAATTTTAACCCCAAAACCGCCCCGTTAACCGCCTGTTAAACCGCTTTCCCCGTTTTTCGTGCCATTTTTAGGATTTGTTGTGACCGTTGGACGATATCGTCGCCGATCAGACGATATCGCCTTAGATCGAACGAATTCGTCTGGAGAAGAACGTCCAGACGATTTCGTCCCAAAACTAATTTTTCATAATTAGCTTCTGTTCCAACGGCGTCTCTAACCCGGGCAGAAGCGTGTCTACGCCGTTAGAGACCTCCCCCGTTGGAGATCTCCCAAATTGGGATGATCTCCAACCTCCTAACCTCCCTCCTAAGCCTATTTAATCTTAGGCCCTCCCCTTGACATTCCCCTGGCTGAATTTTACTGCACTTCGAGTTTTACATGCATTAGAATGTCTTAGACTATTGTTTGCCTTTGTCCCTTTTCAAATTTTCTTGCAGGAACTTTGTCATTCTTCAACCGGAGCAAGCTCAGATCGTCGCAGATGATCCTGTACGATCTCGGACGATCATGCCACAATTCAAGACGATTATGTATTTTGTAGACGATTTCGACTACAGCCAACGTTGGGGGCAAATCCATGCCCTGAGTTTGCATTCTCTGTCCATTATCTACTGTTTTGCTTTGCATTAGTTAGATTTATTTCTATTTTGCATCTTGGAGTTCACCTCATGTAGCATAGATGCATAATAAAGTCAAAGTTAGTCATTAAAACAATGCATTTTACTTAATTTGTTATCTAAAGTTGTCATTCTAACATTCATACTTTCATTTCTATCATTTTCCCTTGCTTTTGCAATTGTATTTTTTGTTCTTGGTATCCATTTTTGTAGTTGCAGGTCTCTAACAAAATCGTCAGACGATTTCGTCAGATTAGAGACGATCTCGTCATATTAGAGACGATCTTGTCAGATTAGAGAAAGGCACAAGGTAGCGAAAGTGTCACGATTTCGTGACATGTTCCATTTTCGTGGTCCAAAGCGAAGAGAAAGAGGAGAGAGAAAAATATGTCACGATTTTGTGACATGTTTCATTTTTGCGGTCCAAAGCGAAGAGAAAGAGGAGAGAGAAAAAGATGTCGCGATTTCACGACATGTCATGTTTTCGCTGGTGCATGCCAAGAAGAGTGCAAGGAAGTGAAAAGTGTCACGATTTTGCAACATGTCATGTTTTCACTAGTGCAAGTCTAGTAGAGTGTTCGAAGGTGAAAAGTGTCGCAATATCGTGACATGTGTTTTCATGCTTGTAGTCCGAGAAGAAGACAAAAAGGCTATCAGAGTGGTGGTTCTACTGTCAGAGCTATAAGATAATAGAAAAGGTTGTCAAAGGCAAAATGAGCAGAGAAGGCTGTCAGAGAGCTTTAAATGAGAAGATAAATCTGTTAGAACAACGGATACACTGTAAAAGAATAGAAAAGGTTGTTAGAGTTGTAAAGTGGGTAGATAAGGCTGTCAGAGCCGTAAGTAAGCATTTAAGGCTATCAGAAGCATAGTAAGCAGAGCCGATAGAATGTGTTCATATTTAGTAAGTTAGGGTTAGGGTTGAGCTCCACACGTGGCATGAGTATTGTGTATTGTCGAATAAAAGGTAAGAGTAACTATGAAAAGTGTGTGTGAAGTGTGCTAAAAAAGATACAGAAGAGAGGGCTATAAGAGAGATGAGTAGAGCTGAAAGAGAAAAATACAACAGAGCTATAAGCATATGCAGTTCTTGTAAAATTGCAATAGACCAGTGAGGGTCTTGTAAAAGTGAAGGCATATTTATGTCAATCTAAAATTCAAAATAGAAATCCAAGTTGGTGCTTGGAATCATGGGTTGGTGCTCCTTCCTGTTGGTGCAAATAAATTAGGGGTTGGTGCTCCTTCCAGTGGGTGCTAGAAAATTGTTTGTAAAGTTGATGCTTTGCAAAGGCTGGATTTGGATGGGTTTCCAAGCAGTCTAATTTTTGAGGAGTAGCCAAAACTGGTGAACCTCATTAAATTATGTGTTGTGGAATGCTCTCTTGTTTAATTTTTATATCTATTTTTAAGTTCTCCTTGCTTAATTTTTAAAGTGTTGTAGATCTGAATTTAAATAGCTACACTGATTCACCCCCCCTCTTAGTGTCATTGTGAGAATATCAATTGGTATCAGAGCAAGGTTCCTGAACAAGATCAATTAGCTAAGGTGATCTTGGAAGAAACACAATGGCCAGTGGTGAAGTATTTTCATCCAACAAAGCTCCTTTGTTCGATGGAACTAATTAATCTTTTTGGAGACTCAGGATGCAGACTTATCTGTGTGCTTTGGGATATGACATTTGGGAGTCGGTGAGACAGTGGATAGACAATACCCTCTACTCCTCCAACGAGATGATGCTGAGAAGAAAAAGTTTGAGAATAACTCTAAAGCAAAGAATGCTATAATGTGTGGGTTAGTAGACAGTGAACTGATAAGGATCATGAGCTGTAAAATGGCAAAAGACATGTGGGACAAACTACAGAGCATTCATGAAGGAGATGGCAAGATCAAGGAAGCCAAGCTACAAATGCATCGAGCTCAGTTCGAAGCATTAAAAATGAATGATGATGAGAACATATAGGCCTATATGCTGAGAGTCAATGGAATTATTAATGCGATTAGAGGACTCGGCGAGGAAATGGAATATGTAGTCATCATGAAAAAGGTACTAAGAACTCTTCACAAAATATTTGATTCTAAAGTTTCTGCTATAGAAGAAGCTAAAGATCTAAATACTTTTAGCATGGATGAAATGCATGGTTCTTTAACTGCATACAAAATGAGAATAGGACAAACTAAGCCCTCAGACAGAGAAGCTGCTTTTAAAGCACACAAAAATATAAAATCTAAACAAGAATCTGAGGAAGAAGAATCTTTAGATGAAACAGAAGCAAAATTTGTTAGGAAACTAATAAATGGAAAAGGAAAGTACAAAGGAAAGTTACCGTTTAAGTGCTTCAACTATGGAGGTGTCGGACACTTTGTAGCTAATTGTCCAATGAATGAGAAAAACAAAAATGGTGAAGGGTCACACCAAGAAAGAAGTGACTGGAAGAAGAAACCACAGTTTAGAAAAAGCAACTTCAAGAAGAAAAGTTTCATATCCAAGAATGTCAGCTCTTCTGAAGACTGCTCCGGTGAGGATTTTGAAGAAGAAGCAGGTGAAGCTCTGTTCATGGCATTTGAAGAAAGAAAAATAGAGGAAAAATAGGAATGTAATGAAAAACCTGAGGATGACGTTGAAGTGTATTTGGAAGGTGAGTTGGTTGCTGCACTTAAAGAGCTGAGCACAGAAAAGAAAAAGAATAAAAAGTTTTCAAGAAAGCTTGAGGATGCCAATGAAATAATAAACAGCTTGAAAGTTCAGACAGATGAATTTAAGAAAATGTCTAAAGTTCTCGAAGTATAATTAACCATAAAAATAGATGAGTGCAGCAAGCTAGAAGAAGACATTGTTAGGTTAAGGTTGCAGCTAGAGGATATGAATCGAAAATTGAGTTGTTATCATAAGTTTGAAGAAAGTTCTGTAAATCTGGATAAGATTATAAATAACCAAAGGCCTTCAGGAATCAAATTTGGTTTGGGCTTCGATGAAGGAGAATCATCAGAGGGATCAAAGGCCATAAATGTAGAACCCATAAATAAAGAAGATAATATCAGGGTTGATCAAGAAAAAACCAATCATGCCAAAGAAAGCAATAATGCCAGACTCAAGAGGAGTACTAACAAAGATGGATTCACAAAAGTCACACATCCAAGAAGGAGAAGATTCATGGCTCCTACTTCAAAATGGCAAAGACCTTCACCCAGGTTTAATCATTCTTTTTCTGGTTATTGTTTTAAATGCAATGCTTATGGTCATAATATTTCAGATTGCAGTTATAATGTAGCACAAAGGAATTTCACAAGTAGAAATGTCTTTTCACCATTGATGGATTATGCAGTAGAATGTTATAACTGTCATAATTTTGGACACATTGCAAGAAACTGTAGAAGCACTTTTGCAGCAAATAAATATCAGGGTAGAAAATTTCAACCAAATGGATTGAAACAAAATAAATTTTTTCTTAAAAAATAGGCACAAGCTAATTAGAGGGAAAAGGCAAAACAAGTAGCCAAAAGTGCTATCAAACCAAAATGGAAAGAAAAGGAGAAACTACAAAAAGAAAAGGAGAAACTCTAGGATGAAAAGGAATCTTTGATTGTTCAAACTACTTTTAAAGCATAGAACAAATCTGCACCATGGATACTTGACAGTGGATGCTCCAGTCACATGACAGGTGACAAGCAAAAATTTGAGAAGTTACAGAATTACGAAGGTGGTTCTGTGAAATTTGGAAATAATTATGGAGCAAAGATAGTTGGCAAAGGATAAGTCAAGATCAGTGACAGAAAGATCAAATCAAAAGAAGTCTTGTTTGTGATTGGTCTGAAGCATAACTTGCTCAACGTAAGTCAAATCTGTGATAGAGGTCATGAAGTAATTTTTAAGAAGCAAGGTTGTGAAGTGAGAAAAGCTAACAGTGAGAAGTTGATTGCTACTGGTTCAAGGACTTCTAAAAACCTGTATACTCTCTCAGAGACTTTAGAAGGAGCATTCTTGATTGGACAGGAAGATGAAAATTGGCTATGGCGTAAGAGGCTCGATCATATCAGCTTTGACAATTTGGTAAAAATAATCTCATTAAGGGCAGTAAGAGATATACCCTCCATTGGCAAACCACTAAATAGTATTTGTGCTTCATGCCAAAAGGGGAAGCAAACTAGAGCCAGATTTAAATCAAAGGAGTACTTTACTAGCAAACCTTTAGAACTAATTCATACTGATTTATGTGGACCTATGAGAACACAAAGTATAAATGGTGACAAATACTTTATGTTGTGCATAAATGACTATTCCAGAATGACCTAGATTGTTAGAATATTTAGCATATTTTATATTACATTAACTATGTTAACAACATTATAGGAGTGGTACGTAGTTTTCTTTATTCAGTTTATGAACCACCCAGCTTGGTTCAAACTGCCTCAACGGAGTTTATGTAAACCTTATATATCTTCCAGGAATATCAAGAGCAAACTAATGATTCAGTTTCTAATATGGCATCAGAGCATTGAATGATTTTTGGGCAATGTGAATTTTTATTTGGTTATGGGCAATGTGCTATTCAGGTACTCCATTACTAGATTCACTCCATTACCAGACGATGCATTCTTCGAGGAGCCATTGACGCTGAAGACTGCAATCCGAACCCTAGCGCACAGGAAAAAATATCGTTGTTCGATATTTGCAGAAGCGTGATTGGACCCGTGTTTATGTTCGTGCTCCCACTCCCGGATCAGAAGTCCCATCGCCAAATTCCACCTCAGGCCCGTCCACGTCCACGTCATTGCCGTCGTCCTCATTGCCCACCCGGATATCGGTCCGCATTGCCTCACATGCCCACGTAGAAGCAGGCACTCGCGAGCAGGAGAAGCCTTGACGCAATAAAATTTCATTGGTGCATAGCGCTCGCACGTAGGAGAAGCCGTGAACATAGCCTTGACGCAATAAAATTTCATTGGTGCACAACGCTCGTGAGCAGGAGAAGCCATGAACACAGCCTTGACGCAATAAAATTTCATTGGTGCACAACGCGTGAAGGACATTGGGTAATGCGGCCGCCCATTTGTGTCATAAAATTTCATTTAATTTTTTTTGCAAAAGTTCTTTGGTGCACGTGTTTTTTTTTCCATTGCAATTGTTGTGCTTGGAGGTCAAATAAAAATACGTCGTCGTGAAAACACACGCACCACAGTGGCCACGATGGTTCTGATCATGATTGCTTAAGTCTTTTGCCACGGGGTGGTTGGGGTTTCAAACCCCTTCGAGTTGCTAAAGTTGCTGCCAAGATGACGCCCGAGGAGGGCATTTTGACGCCCCGCGGGTCTTGTTGACGCCTCGAGGGCCCAGTGACGCCCGAGGAGGGCATTTTGACGCCCCGAGGGTCCTGTTGACGCCCCAAGAAGGTTTGGTGACACATTTTAAGACATGTAAATTGCTTTTTTTTTTTTCAAAAGCAATTGTTAAAAGGCATATTGGGAAACTTTCGAGATATACTCTATTTTGCACTCCCTTCTTACAAGATAGAGGGGGGAATTCAAATTTTCAAACCCTCAGAAAAAGGCATAGATAGCAACTCAAAGGTGCATTTTCAATTTTACTCGACACCTTCTTTTGTCAAATTTGGGTGCATTTTCGGTTGAACCCGACACCTATGTGAGAAGCACTTTGTGAGCATGCTTGTTTGATTATTGCATTTTTTTTTTGCAATTAAAAATCATCTACATCAAAGCATCCACTACTTCTCTCAGCACATGTTGCACAAGTTCTCCAAAAGTCGTTATCTCTTTGCACAGGGATCTTCATCGATCATCTACTTGATGTTCTCTCACCAACACTAATTTTCTCCTAGTTTTGTTTTTTGACTTAATTACCTCCAACTGATTATTCTTCTTTCGAAGATTCTCAGGAAGGTGTCATTAACATCTCTTTGAGTGAATTTTTTACCCCCATTGCTATTGTGTTTAGGCGTAAATCCTGACGAAAGTCCTGGACTCCAAAGTGTTTAGGGGAAGTTACGCCCCATGCATGCGGATTCCTGTCTTTCTAAGGTAGGTGCCATCAACAAAGCAATCCTTTTCAGTACTGCCTATGTTCCACGTACCGTTCTGATCTTCATAATACCTATAGTCTCCCTCACGTAAGGGCGGGTATTGTTTTGATTCAGTTCAGGTATAACTGGCCTAGCAACGGTATATCGAAAAGGGGACCATTTGGCGCTATAAGGAACCCTAAACAATGGCTACAGTGCACAAGTATCTTTCAGATGCCCAATTGCTCAAAGGCACCAATTTTGTGCCATGGAAGCATAAAATGAAAGCCATTCTTCAAGTCGAAAAATTATGGGATGTCGTCAGTGGCACTACCTCTCGTCCCACCACAACAGGGACAGATCAAGATACATTTGATGATCAGGACAGGAAAGGCCTTATGTTTTTGTTACTTGCCATAACAGATGAGGTCCAACCTCATATTTGTGATGCCACGACCAGTAAAGATGCTTGGGCAGCATTGATTACTATGTATGAAGGAAAGAATAATTCCACTATCCTTCACCTACAAACCCAACTTCACAATCTCAATATGAATTCAGGGGAAACTGTTGAATTGTTTCTCTGCAAAGTGGCAGAATTGAAAGCTAAACTCAATACTATGGGAAAACCCATAGATGATGATCTTTTGACATCTGTTATTTTGAGGGCACTCCCACCATCTTACAAAAGTTTTATCACTTCACTCAATGTTTCTGGCAGAAAATTAACTTTTGTTGAATTGGTTAATTTGCTTCAAACTGAAGAAGCCAATCAAGTACAGAAAGATGAGGAACCTGCCACTATCGCTCTTTCCACCCATCAAAAGGGTCACAAGCAAGGACAATTGCAGAAGGGAGGGTCTTCTTCCAAAGGCAAAGGAAAGCCCAATCTCCAGCGAGATAAATATTGCAAGATCTGTGATATGAACAATCATGATACCAACAGGTGTTGGTTCAAAAACAAACAACAGAATGATCCCTCACAAAATAAGAAAGGCAAGGGGAAGCAGAAATATCCCCAGCATCGCAAACAACAAAAGGGTCATGTTGCTTATGCAGATTCCCATTCAGATGATTCTAATTCATCTTCAGATAATGACTCCGAAAGAGCACACAAGGTGCTCATGACCCATACTGCCTCTTCCAAATCAGATGTTGTATGGTATATTGATTCTGGAGCAAGCAAACATATGATTGGGAACAAGTCCTGGTTTCAAACCTTTCACGCAAGAGAAGGCAAACCCGTCACTATTGCGAGACAATCGGGTCTATCAAGTACAAGGTGAAGGGGATGTTACAGTCACTCTCCCCGATGGTGACCGTGCCATAGAGAAAGTTCTCTATGTTCCCGGCCTTGCCAACAATCTATTATCTGTTCCACAGATGCTAGATAGAAATATGGATGTTGTTTTTCAAGTTGAAAAAGGAAAAAAGAGATGTTTCATCAGTCACCAAGGTCAAAACATTGCCACTGGCTCCTACAAACATGGATTATTCATCTTGGATACAGTTTCTACATCCCATACTGCCCTCATTGCCACTACAATAGAAGCTACTTCCTTATGGCATAAAAGATACGGGCACCTCAGTTCCGGTATTTACTCGAATTAAGCAAATATGACATGGTCAAAGGGCTTCCTCGAGCTTTCATCCGTTCTCCCAGTGATGCTCGGATTGTCTAGCAGGGAAACAACATCGAGTTCCATTTGAGACAAGTTCTTCTCGCTCTAAGAAACCCTTGGAGTTAATCCACGCAGATCTGTGTGGTCCTTTCCCAACCAGATCATGGTGGAAAGAGGTATTTTCAGCTATTTTTTGATGACTACTCCCACAAAATATGGGTCTCCTTCCTTGCACTCAAGTCAGAAGCTCTTCTCTACTTTCGTCAGTTCAAGAGACAAGTTGAGAAGGAAACAAGTTGTTCCATCAAAACCCTCCGCTCAGATCGAGGGGGGGAATACACTTCCAAGGAATTTTCAGCATTTTTGGAAAAACATGGGATCAAGAGACAACTCACTACAGCATATACACCGCAGCAAAATGGAGTTGCAGAAAGGAAAAATCGCTCCATAGTAGAAATGAGTCGGTGTATGTTAAAAGGAGCAAACTTAGAAAAACAATACTGGGCAGAAGTAGTAAACACAACATCTTACCTACTAAATAGAGCACCTACAAGGGCTCTACAAGGAAAAACTCCACAAGAAGCCTGGAGTGGTAAGAAACCCTCAATTTCTCATCTAAAAGTTTTTGGATGCCAAGCTTTTATGCATATTCCTAAACAGAAAAGAAGGAAACTAGATGAGAAAACTCAAAAATGTATATTTCTTGGTTATGATGAGTATTCAAAAGGATATCGGTTGATTGATCCTATAACCAAGAAAACACATATCAGCAGAGATGTAGTATTTGATGAAACTTTCACATCAAATAACACACTTGTATACCTTAAGGAAGATGAACCTAAGAAAGAAGCAGCACCTCCTCAGAAGAAGGTTCCTAAATGGTATACTAGTACATTGCAAGATTCAAAATTGACATCACTTCCAGATCTAACTCTAGATCGACCCTCTACTCGCAGTATGACTCAACACAAAAGAGCAGATGATGCAACATCAGTAACAGATGTTGATGACCTTTGTCAACATTTTGATGATTTATCTGTGAATGTAGAAGAAGATGAGGATATAGATATGGAAGATGAAAAAGTCTATCTGACAATACTAGATGAAAAAGAACCCACATCGAGTCTCGGATGCACTCAGGTAAAGATCAATGGAAAACTTCTATGGATGCAGAACATACATCTCTAATGAAAAATCAAACTTGGAAGTTAGTGAATTTGCCTTCAGGAAAGAAACCCATTGGTTGCAAATGGGTATTCAAGATCAAATATAAGGCAAATGGTGCAATAGATAAATATAAAGCCCGACTTGTTGCAAAGGGCTATGCACAAAGAGAAGGCATAGACTATGAAGAGACATTTGCTCCTATTGCTAAAATGACCACTATTCGAGTTCTATGTGCAATGGCAGCTCAATTTGGTTGGCAGCTACATCAAATGGATGTAAAGAGTGCTTTCTTAAATGGTGACCTACAAGAAGAAGTCTATATGACTCAACCTAAAGGTTTTGTAGTTAAAGGGCAAGAACAGAAAGTCTGTAAGCTGATCAAATCTCTATATGGACTTAAACAAGCTCCTCGAGCTTGGTATATCAAAATTGATAGTCACCTAGTGCAACATGGGTTTAGAAGAAGTCCTGCAGATCCTAATCTATATATCAAGAACAATGGTTCTAACATAGTAATTCTAGTACTATATGTGGATGATCTGATCATAACAGGAAGTTCAGAGAGTATGATCAAAATAGTAAAGAAAGATCTCAATACCTCTTTTGAAATGACAGATCTTGGACTTCTCCACTATTGTCTTGGTCTAGAAGTAACTCAATACAAGCATTGCATACAAGTTACTCAAAAGAAATATGCCAAGACTCTAATTGATAAGTATCGGATGACTGACTGCAAGCCCAAAGCCACACCAATGGAAGCAGGACTTAAGTTATCCCGATTTGATGAATCTCCTAAAATAGATAGTACTCTCTATCGTCAACTGATTGGGAGTCTCATCTATCTCACAAACACCAGGCCAGATCTTAGTTTTGTTGTGGGTTATCTTTCACGATTCATGCAAGATCCTAAAGTTAGCCACTGGAAAGCAGCAAAGAGAGTTCTTCACTATGTCCGTGGTACGACATATATCGGCTTGGAATACAAAAAGAAACAAGTTCTATCTTCAAGGGTACACGGACTCTGATTATGCTGGATCCATAGACGACCGAAAATCAACTGCAGGTTACATTTTTCACCTTGGATCTGGTCCTGTCTCTTGGCATAGCAAGAAGCAACATGTTGTTGCTATCTCTTCTACTGAGGCAGAATATCGAGCAGCTAGTGGAGCAGTCTGCGAGATCATATGGTTACGTCGCATCCTCACAAATATGGGCCTTCCAAAGAAACTTCCTTTACATTTATTTTGCGACAATCAAGGTGTTATGAATCTTGTCAAGAATCCTATCTTTCATGATCGCACCAAACACATTGACACTAGGTGTCATTTCATTCGAGATGAGGTTCCAAAGCATCATATCCAGCTCCACTACATTCCCACAAATGAGCAAATAGCGGACATCTTCACCAAAGCGCTTGCTCGAGTCAAATTTGAATTGTTCTGCAATGCTATGTGTAGTCAACATTAATGTAATAAGGGGGGATGTTAGAATATTTAGCATATTTTATATTACATTAACTATGTTAACAACATTATAGGAGTGGTACGTAGTTTTCTTTATTCAGTTTATGAACCACCCAGCTTGGTTCAAACTGCCTCAACGGAGTTTATGTAAACCTTATATATCTTCCAGGAATATCAAGAGCAAACTAATGATTCAGTTTCTAATATAGATATTCTTTTTGAAGTAGAAATCTGAAGCTTTTGAAATGTTCAAGACTTTCAAAAACCAATTTGAGAATGAAATAGGAAAGAGGATCAAATGCTTAAGATCAGATAGAGGAGGAGAGTTCATCTCAGAGGAGTTTGCAGAATACTATCAAAAATATGGGATCAAAAGATAGTTTTTAGCAGCAAGGACACCTCAGTAGAATGGTGTTGTAGAAAGAAAGAACAGAACTGTGCAGGAAATGGCACGAACAATGCTAACTTAGAGCAAAATTGTAGACAGATTTTGGAAAGAGGCAGTCCATACTGTAGTTTATATCCGAAATAGGTGCATGTTGAGGTCGCATGAAAGCAAAACCCCTTATGAGCTATGGTTCAGCAAGAGGGCAACATCAAAATACTTCAAAGTCTTTGGTAGCAAGTGTTATATCAAAAGAACTAAAGATAATCTTGGTAAGTTTGAAGATAGAGCTGATGAAGGTATTTTTGTTGGCTATTCATCAAAAAGCAAAGCTTACAAATGCTACAATAAAAGGCTAAAGAAAATTGTAGACGGTGTCGATGTTAAATTTGATGAAGATAGGAAACGAGCAGTCAGTCGTGAAGAAAACTACCCTATTTATGAAGAAGTTATTGAAGGAGATGAAGAAAAGGAAATAGAAGAGAATCAAAAAATTGACAAAGATGATTTAAGTATTGATTTAGAAGTAGAAGAAAAATAAAAATTTCAAAACAGGAAGCTGGCAGAAAAATCATCCCAGAGAGCAAATTATTGGGTACCCCATTGTTGGTGTTAAGACAAGAAGAAGAGTAGTAAGTAACTACTCCCTTTTATCTAGCATTGAGCCCAAAAATATTACTGAAGCAAGCATAGATGAAATTTGGATGAAGGCAATAAACAAAGAACTAGATCAGATTGAGAAAAACAAAACTTGGGAGTTAGTACCAAAGCATGCAAATAAAAACATAATCGATACTAAATGGATTTTTTGAAACAAATTGAATGAAGACGGACAGGTTGTAAGGAATAAAGCAAGATTGGTCTGTAAATGCTATGCTCAAGTTGAAGGTATTGATTTTGAGGAAACTTTTGCACCAGTGGCTAGACTCAAGGCAACCAAAAAGTTTTTGTCTTTAGCAGTCCACAAGAATTTCAAAGTTTATCAGATGGACATGAAATCAGCATTTCTAAATGGAAATCTTGAAGAAGAAGTTTATATTGAGCAGCCAGATGGTTTTCAACTCGGTGATAATCCCAACTTTGTTTGCAAGTTGAAGAAAGAATTGTATAGCTTGAAATAGGCACCCCGAGCATGGTATGCAAGACTAGACAACTATCTCACTAAACAAGGGTTCAAGAAAGGTATGGTGGATAGTAACTTGTATGTCAAAATAGACAATGGTCATCTTATTGTCCTTGTTGTTTATGTAGATGATATAATTTTTGGCAGTAGCAATGATGAGTCATGTAGAGACAGCAAATAAAATGCAGAAAGAATTTGAAATGTCTATGATTGGTGAACTTTCATATTTCCTCGGACTGTAAGTTAACCAAAATGAAAAGGGGATTTTTATTTCTCAAGTTAAATATGTGAAAGAAATGTTGAAAAAGTTCACAATGGAGGATTGTAAACCTATTAGCACTCCCATGACAATCGGTTGCAAGTTGAGCAAGCATGACAAATCTTCATATGTAGATCAAACCATGTACAGATCTATGATTGGAAGTCTATTGTATTTGATAGCTACCAGACTAGATATCTTACAGGCAGTATGCATGGTAGCAATATTTTAGGCTAGTCCCAAAGAGACTCATGTGAGAGCTGTGAAGAGGATTTTTAGGTACCTCAAGGGTACTATGGAGTATGGGTTATGGTACCCAAAAGTTAAGGACTTCACTCTTATTGCATATTCTGATGCAGATTGGGTAGGATGTATAGATGACAGAAAGAGTACAAGTGGAGGTGCATTCTATCTTGGAGATAGGCTAGTAGCATGGCACAACAAGAAACAAGAATCAGTCTCTCTATCCACAGTAGAGGCAGAATACATTACAACAACAACATGTTGTACACAGATTTTATGGATGAGACAAACCTTGAAATATCTTGGCATTAACTTCAAAGAGTCAATTTTAGTTAAATGTGATAATACCAATGCTATTAACATCTCAAAGAATCTGGTTATGCATTCTCGCACCAAACATATTGCAATTTGGTATCACTTTTTGAAGGATAAAGTTGCAGAAGGTGAGGTTAAATTGGATTTTGTTCCAACTACAGAGCAAGTAGCAGATATCTTCACTAAACCGTTGCCCAAGGAAGTTTTTGAATACCTTCACAGTAAGTTAGGAGTGGTCACACTACCCAAGAACTTACTAGCTATCGAGAACACATTCTCAGGGGGAGCATTTATATATTTGATTACCTATTTGCTCATGTTTGTAATTTTTGCTAACTGTAACATTGTGTGCCTGAGAATGTTATGCATGGACTCAGGGGGAGTCTGTAGCATCCCTTTGATATTATTTTCAAAGGGGGAGAAGAATTACTAAAAATTGCACGTGTTGCCAACAATTCCAAAGGGGGAGATTGTTGAGCAAGGTGCAAAAACAGTATTGTTGTTGTTGTCAACACAGACAGATAGATCAATTGATGATGCAGTGGATAGGAGTTTAGAGGTCAGTCAGAGCATGTACAGTGAATTTCTAAGAAGACAGAAGTGGCCCAGATTTAAAAAATCAAAGAAAAAGACAAGTAAGAAAACTGTCGCGATATCGCGACATGTTTTCTGTCGTGATTTCGTGACATATCGAAGGAGAGAGAAAATGCTGGCAAAAATGTCACGATATCACGACATATCGAAGGAGAGAGAAAATGCTGGCAAAAATGTCACGATATCGAGACATATCGAAGGAGAGAGAAAGTGCAAAGAAAACTGTCACGATTTTGCGACATGTTGGACGAAAGAGAAAGCGCAAGGAAAACTGTCATGATTTCACAACATGTTGGAAGAGAGAGAAAGTGCAAGATAAACTATCACGATTTTGTGACAAGTTGGAAGCAAAGAAGCCAAGTAGAAAAACTATCACGATTTTGCGACATGTTGAAAGCAAAGAAGGCAAGGAAGAAAACTGTCACGATTTCGTGACATGTTTGGAGAGAAGGCACAGGCAAAGAAAACTATCATGATTTTGTGACATGTTTGGAGAAAAGGCGCAAGCAAAGAAAAGTGTCACGATTTCATGACAATTTGCAAGAGAGGCAGTACGGACGAAAAATGTGTTGCAATTTCACGACATGTTTGAGAGATAGAGCTTGCAAGGAAAAGTGTCACGATTTCACGACAATTTGCAAGAGGAAGTGCTAAGGAGAAAAAGTGTCGCGATATCGCGACATGTCGGGTTTTCACGACTTGAAGGGAAGAAAAAGCGCTAAGGAGAAAAGATGTCACGATATCGCGACATGTCGCATTTTCACGACTAAGAGAGGAGAGAGAATGTTTGGAGATAGAAATGTCATGATATCGTGACAATAGTAGAGAGGAAGACTCCAAAGGATGAAATGTCGTGATTTCACGATAGAAGCAAAACGAAAGAGCTTGGAAGCAGAAGCGTCATGATTTTGTGACAAAATTCAAGGAGGAAGAGCTCAAAGGTGAAAGCATCACGATTTTGTGACATGTTCCATTTTCACGAGTAAGAGACAGAGAAGAGTTCAAGACAGTGAAAGTGTCACGATTTCGTGACATGTGTTTTCACGGGTGCAAGCCGAACAATGAAGCAAAGCAGCGAAAGTGTCACGATTTCGCGACATGTTCCGTTTTCATGGGCGAAAGGTAGAGAAATGCACAAGGCAGCAAAAGTGTCACGATTTCGTGACATGTTCCATTTTCACGGTCCAAAGCGAAGAGAAAGAGGAGAGAGAAAAATATGTCACAATTTTGTGACATGTTTCATTTTTGCGGTCCAAAATGAAGAGAAAGAGGAGAGAAAAAGATGTCACGATTTTGTGACATGTCATGTTTTCGCTGGTGCATGCCGAGAAGAGTGCAAGGAAGCGAAAAGTGTCACGCTTTCATGACATGTCATGTTTTCGCTGGTGCAAGCCTAGTAGAGTGTTTGGAGGCAAAAAGTGTCACGATATCATGACATGTGTTTTCGTGCTTGCAGGCCGAGAAGAAGACAAAAAGGCTATCAGAGCGGTGGTTCTACTGTCAAAGCTGTAAGAGAACAGAAAAGGTTGTCAAAGCCAAAATGAGTAGAGAAGGTTGTCAGAGAGCCGTAAATGAGAAGATAAATCTATCAGAATGACGAATACACTGTAAAAGAACAGAAAAGGCTATCAGAGCGGTGGTTCTACTGTCAGAGCTGTAAGAGAACAGAAAAGGTTGTCAAAGCCAAAATGAGTAGAGAAGGTTGTCAGAGAGCCGTAAATGAGTAGAGAAGGTTGTCAGAGAGCCGTAAATGAGAAGATAAATCTATCAGAATGACGGATACACTGTAAAAGAACAGAAAAGGCAATCAGAGCCGTAAAGTGGGTAGATAAGGTTTTCATAGCCATAAGTAAGCATTTAAGGCTATCAGAAGCACAGTAAGCAGAGCCAAAAGAATATTTTCATGTTCAGTAAGTTAGGGTTAGGTTTGAGCTCCACACGTAGCATGAGTCTTGTGTATTTCCAAATAAAATGTAAGAATAACTGTGAAAAGCGTGTGTGAAGTGTGCTAAAAAATATACAAAAGAGAGGGTTGTAAGAGAGAAGAGAAGAGCTGAAAGAGAAAAATACAGTAGAGCTGTAAGTATATGCAGTTCTTGTAAAAGAGCAATAGACCAGTGAGGGTCTTGTAAAAGTGAAGGCATATTTATGTCAATCTAAGATTCAAAACAGAAATCCAAGTTGGTGCTTGGAATCAAGGGTTGGTGCTCCTTCTAGTTGGTGCTGGTAAATCAAGGGTTGGTGCTCCTTTCTGTTGGTGTAGATAAATTAGGGGTTGGTACTCCTTCCAGTGGGTGTTGGAAAATTGTTTGTAAAGTTGGTGCTTTGCAAAGGCTGGATTTGGATGGGTGTCCAAGAAGTCTAATTTTTGAGGAGTAGCCAAAACTGGTGAACCTCGTTAAATTGTGTGTTGTGGAATGCTCTCTTGTTTAATTGTTGTATCTGTTTTTAAGTTCTCCCTGCTTAAGTTTTAAAGTGCTGTAGATCTAAATTTAAATAGCTACACTGATTCACCCCCCCTCTCAGTGTCATTGTGAGAATATCACACTTAATTGCAAAGGTGAGTTTCATTTCTTGGCTTGCCTCTCAGGAAAAAAATTTAACTATTGATAATCTAATTAAAAGAGGTATGTACATCACCAATTGTTGTGTTCTTTGTAATTCTAATTTGGATTTAACCTTTCATTTGTTCTTGGAATGTCCATTCTCCGTTGGCATATTAAACTCCCTCTTTGATCTCTTTAGCATTATGTGGGTTCAACCATCATCCCTTTTTTAATTGTTAGAACAACGGCC
Organism: Wollemia nobilis; assembly: GCA_028583015.1. Lineage (NCBI taxonomy): Eukaryota > Viridiplantae > Streptophyta > Pinopsida > Araucariales > Araucariaceae > Wollemia > Wollemia nobilis. The sequence goes on along the minus strand of JAQPPZ010016869.1, from coordinate 11,653,325 downwards.
AAATCCCTTTTCCAATCCCCAAATAAAGTTCATTTGGTCCACTTGTCTGTATCTTTACCTGTGGCAAGTATGGTTGGAGCATACTAATAGAGTGTTTAATAGTTTGAGCAAAAATTCTTGGTTTGTATTTCACTGTGTCATCACTCTTGCCTTGGAGAAACCCAGCTTGTTTCTACATCTAAAGTCCCTACACCTGGCCTTGAAACTTACTTGTTTAATATGTTCAAGTTTAAGTGCAATCATTTTGTGGTATCCCAGACCCGCATTGATAGATCTATTATTAAGTGGATTCCTCCTCCGGTTGGTTGATTAAAACTAAATTTTTATGGTGTGACAAAAGGGAATCCTGGGATGGCTGACGTTGGGGGAATTATAAAAAATTATAGGGGTTAAATAATCTTTGCCTGCCAGACCTTTATACCAAACTTCTCAATATATCGGCCCTTACGTGATGGATACTATAGGTATGTGAGTAGAATGATATGTGGAACATAGGTGTTTCTAAAAGGGAATAACCTACTAGACCTTTATACTGAACTTCTCAATACACCCGACCTTACATGAGGGAGACTATAGTTATATAAGCAGAATGATACATGGAACATAGGCATTTCTGAAAGGGAATAACCTGCCAGACCTTTATATCAAACTTCTCAATATACCCACACTTACATGAGGGATACTATAGGTATTTTACTAGAATGATACGTGGAACATAGGCAGTTATTAAAATGTGATGCTTGCTTTTTGAGAATTTGTTACAAATAAAAGACTCTTTTGCTTTTAAAACATGACTAACCCTCATGCAAATGATCCTCAATAGCTTCATATTATCTAATCAATTGATATTATTAACACTAAAGTGAGTTTTAAACTTTCTAAGTTGAAATACAATTTACACAATCTGTGTAATGAAATGGTAAATAAATGTCTAATACACATTTGCAAACAAAGAATATAAAATATATATATTAGTCAAATCAAATAGAGGACATGAAATAGTCTATTTTTTTATCCTTTACATATTAAAATAATATCAAATGTGATTACCCAAACACTTATAAGATTCATAAATCTATACGTGAAACATTATATCAAGATAACTAAGAAAATGAAATGATCAATGGAACAAGTATACCAGGATTTGACAAGGACTTTTATAATACTGAGACAAGAAGAAGACTCTTTAGTATGATCAAAGAACCCAACTAGTGGACAATTTACAACTCAAGAAAAATACAAGGCAATATTTGAAGATAATAATGAGGAGGTGCTTTGGTGGTGGAGAAAGATTTGGAAGGTGAAAATATCCTTAAAAATTGGAATTTTTATTGGTTAGCTTTAGCTAAGAAGGCATTAACATGAGATATTATACAAAAGAGGTCATAGCAGGGTCTAAGTCAATGCAATTTGTGTAAAATAGAATAAAAACAATAGATCACTTACTAGTTCACTGTGATTTTCGAGAGAAGTGTGGAGGTATATTCTACCCATGACTAAGGGGAAGGGAAAGTGGCCAGTGAGGAATCTGTTGGATAATATGCAACAATGATTCAAAGATAAAGGTTTAAAGGAATATAGGTGCATTCCATTAATAGTGGCATGGGATTTGTGGTTGTTAATAAATTATATGTTGTTTGAGAGCAAGGAAATTCTACCTATACAACTTCAAACTCAGATCAAATATACTTACGAAGGTATACAAATCCACCCAAAAAAATTTGGATGTCAAAATATGAAGGAAACACATTACAATTAATTTCTCACCTCCTCATTCTTTTTCATCTCTTTGTCAAGATCTGCATCCAAATAACCAATATAAAGCAAGAAGTTAGAGTAAATTTGATGAAATGCTATATCAGAGGAAAGCATGTCATTGTGAAAAGGATTGTAACATTTGACAAACCAAATATGCCCAATTATCAACTAGTTAAAATTTTCAAAAAACTTGTTAGTCCTTACAAAAAAACCCAATAGAGGATATTTCCATTTTAATTTTAATAAAAAATTTCCAAACTTTCTTAGCTTGACAACAAGCACAAAATAGATGCTTAATAGATTAAGGCATCCCATAAAGAGAATAATTAGTTGAATTGATACCAAAATTGTGCAACCAAACCCTATAAAGATATTCAAGGTCAATGACTCTTTGATCTAGTAATCTATTCATCACAAAAGACCCCAATTTTTAAACCCAAGTACTCAAAGATCTCCATAATATTTAGCAAGTCTATTCCAAAACTTGTCCTATGTAAATAGTTTTAATGATAGGTTCGCTTATTTTCCTACCATCTATCCAAAGTTAGTGTTGGTGCAAAAACAAGCATCGAATGGATGGGAGGCATGCCTGATGTTCCCTTATCAACATTGAATTACCACCGAGCCTGGGAGAGGTGAGGTAATCAATCTATAGAGAAGGTTGGATCCTTTTATTCTAGCTACCTACACCACAGAGTGTAAAGGGAGAAAAAGAAACAAGAAATAAATCAAAGGGAGGTCATATCCAGAATTGACAAGGATAGAATATAGCCACATAAATACATACGCATTCAATGTCTCCAATGAAAATAGTAGTACACCACCTAACAGATCAACTCATCTTCATCCTCACTTATCGTTCAACACAACGGGCAAGAGCGAATTCCAGAACTAGCGGGAGGGTGCATGAAATCCAGAGTGTAATATTAGAGTACTCCCACTCTATCGGCTTTAGAAAAAATAAAATCCCAACACCCAAAGATGGATGTGAATTCTAGAACCACCCAGCAAGACCCATGAAATCTACATTGCATAATTAAGTAAACAAGCTTAAATGACCATCATAGAAATAAATATATAGACTTAAGAAAAAGGAAGTGAAAATAAATTGAGATACCAAACAGTGATATGCTTATATTTACAAGGCGAGAAGAATTACATATGAATTGTAATGGACACAAAGCCACCATTTATAATGGAAAGCAATCTGCTATTTATAGATGATTTTATAACAAATTCAAATTCATGCATTAATGGTATTCGATGAAAAAATCACATTGGAACAATCGGAATATCTACTAACGTTCTACTCCAAGAGAGATGGTGGTTTTTTAGAAGGAATTAGGTGCTTCTACATAGATTTGGGCCCATTATTATCCTACCAGACCTATCAAGCAATAAATTTTTATCTACTTTACTCCTTCAAGCAATCAAAAAATCTGAATTTAATTGCTTTAGGCTCAGTGTACTTCAAACTTCCCCTCGTTAGTTCATACCAAGGTAGTTGTGATCATTAATAATCCTACTTGAGTCTTATGATGCCTCCCTTTTATTATCAACTACAGATGGGTGTTTGGGTATGCTCATTTGTGTGCCAACCTCCCAGTATTCCACCCATCATCATATTTTCATAAGGACGGGTGATAGGGCTCAGACCTTTGATATTGCTTTCCCAAAGTTTTGTCCAAATTTAGGGATGGAAACTTGGGACTTATAACCACTATATCATGGTTTGATTCTTTTTCTCAAGGATTTAGGACCCCATTTTCTACCAAAATCTAAAGTGAAGATTTGGGATTTACTTTGAACATGCTCTTATCCAATTTTTCATTTGATCCCAAACTTAGCCACTTCTAGAGATTGCTCGACATTTGGGAACTATTTGCTCTCTCATCCATCCACTTGATCTTTGAAATCCTCCTCAGCCATCGATGCTTCAAAAATTGGCCGACCTTAGGATTTCATCATTTTAAAAAAAGAAGAGTGGGTGAGAAGGTGTAAAATTTTACCCACTCTTGGTGACTCAAAGGGTATTTCACTTGGTGGGAATAGAAATCTAGATAGTATTTTTCCTTGAAAAAGTACAATAAAATGGAAAGAATGGATATTAGGACAAAAAGAATAAACTATGAACAAGAGCATCCAAGGGGAAGCTACCAAAAAAAAATAGGGGAAGAGGGAGGGCACAACATTTCGACAAGGTGAAACATAGTGGAGAAAAGGAGCAAAAAGAGGGCATAAGAAGAGAAGAGGAAGTGCATAGAAAGAAATACTTGGGAAATAAGAACAAAAAAGGGAAGGATAGAAAGAGAGAGGAAATGAGGTAACAATAGAAGTAAAACCAACATTACCAACCAAGAAAGCTGGCAATAGCCGATTCACAGAATAAGTGAAGAAAAGAATAATGCAAAATAAAGAAAAGAAATGAAAGGGAAGGTGATCCTCGAAGTATCTCATGGCATAGATAGGCTATTTTACCTTTTCCATGGGGTGCCCCTAACAATCACATTTCCATAGACATACTATATAATGGCCTAGGGTTGTTTCAAGAATAGATAGAATATCCAAGATATTTGTTTTTTCTTGATACAACCTTTCTTCCTCACAAAATCCAGAAAGAGTCTCCTCAACTTATCAGAATACATCTTGGGGACCTTTGATCATGCTCTTTAACTAATTTCTTGGTGAATCATCAATACTTTCCAAGAGGTATTTATAGAGTGATCCTATAACTCATTAGGGTCCTACATTTACTTTGAAAGAATTGGCTTGATGTGCATCCTTATGGCAATACTACATGAGCCAAGGTGTACTTGCTATATTGTCTTATGAGCTTTTAGGAGGATTGTCCATTAGGCTATGAAGTCATAAAACGTAATAACAAGGAATAGGAGAAGAACAAAGAAAAATGATTAAGGAATAGGCGTTATCTGAAAATCATCATATTTGTTATCAGATCCATGGAAGTAGATCCCCTATAGTCCTGGCCTAAGATGATGTTAGCTACCATGTGGTCTTGCATGATCTTAATCCTTTATTTATCTATCGGCTTGTTTACACAAAATTATGACATTGTTGGCACACTGCATCTAGAGACTTCGTTGTCACTTATCCGATGAACCTATAATGTTCAGACCAAATGACACAAAACTTGAGCTACTCCTTGTGCTCAATTTGGATTTTCAAGTCAAGTCTTACACTTGGCTTTAGCAGCTTCGTATTTTGGCGATAGGTCACTCATGTAAAGGCTACCTTCATCATCTCAATCCATGCTTGGGATGTCATAATTTTTGGATGTGGATACCAAAAACATACTTCATATGGGTCAATTTGCATTGTTACCCATACTTCATCCCTTTTGGGATGGATATCAATCTCAATCAAGATCCAACCCTCATACTTTGGTTGTTCTAGGATTTGAAGGTTATTATTGAGGCCGCAACAGAGGTAATCATGGTGCAATTCCACTGCTACTCTCTTGCTCAAGTTCAACTTGGATTCACTCCTAGATTTTTGGTCAGACTCCATCCCTTACTGAGGAATTTATGTCGTAAGGTATGATTTAGCCATAATTACTATTGGTACAGTTGGTAGAATAGTTATGTTGTGCCCTTGATCCTTTTTATCAGAGGCCACATGCTACTCAGTATTCTTTCTTTATAGGAAATTATAGGCAATGAATTCTTCCATCTTAGGGAGTGAATGGCTTTGTTTTCTATCCAAGCTAGGGGCTTGATCTCTCTCCCATCTAGTACTCTCTTGTGACCATACACTGGATTGTTGTGTTTTGTCATGAGGATGTAAGAGGGTAGAATCCAATCTATCATAAGGTTGTGCACATGTAATATTTGGATGTAGCAGCGTGAAAGGTAGAATAGGTTGGGAGGGGCTTTTGTTGGGAAGTTTTCCTACTTGGATCAACATCCTTTATGCATGGGATGCTTCCTTAAAAACTTGGAGAATTTTCTCTCTTTTGATTGTTACACAAGGAGACCTATGTCCAGCTCAAATGCATGGACATAATATATGTATGCTTGGGCAGAAGGCGGTCTAGCTTCGTAAGGGATCCTCCTCCAAGTTTTGGTAAAGTGAACATTGAATTCAACCATGTCTTCGTAATAATCCCATTTAATAAATGTGAGTTATGTGAGCAAAAGGAAAGGATCTACATAAGTATTTAATGTATCAATGAGATCTTCAAAGAGGTCAACCCATTTTCTGATGCTTCCAAGCTCTAAGGCTTTGAACCATAAAAGCACTATTCCTTTAAGAGAGAAAGCAAGGATCCTAAGCATCACATTCTTAGAGGTAATTCCATGTATCACAGAGAGGGAGACCATATATTGATAGTGCTTATATGTAGCTCCCTCAATACCATCATAACTGGGAAGTATTTTAAGTGTTGCCTTGGGAATACCTTGTGGGCTTGATATATTTAAGGGGCCTACATCATCCTAGTTGGTATGTTTCAACTATGTAATTATAGTACAATCTCTTCAGTCTTACTAAATTCCACCACCAATTTAGAGTCTCTATATGAGCACACATTCCCTACTAATCAAGGTTAGGGTTTCTCATCAAACCCTGTGTCCTTCAAGATATTAATATTTTTCAGCACATCATAGGAAACTGATCTTGAAATATGATTCTATCACACAAAGGAGTCACCAGATGATTGAAATTGTTATGGATAAACCATAGTATCATCAAAATCTGGTTTCCTTAAACAACTACAGATTTTGGATCCCCGATAGAGTCACCAAAAATTGTTGGTTTTCTTAAACAACAAGAGATTTTGGATCCCTAGCAGAGTCGCCAAAAACTATTGGTGCAAAAATAGGTACTAGATGGGTGGGAGGCACACTCGATGGTCCTAAACCAAAATTTAATGACCATCAATCCCAGGATATTTGGGGCGGTCTATCTTCAAAGAAGGCCAACACCTTCGATTCCATATACCTATGCCACATAGTGTAAAGAGGGAAAAAATAATGAGAAATAAAGTAAAGGGAGGTCGTATCCAAAATTGACAAGGATGGGATATGGTCGCATCAAGATACACACGTGCAATATAACCAATGAAAATAGTATCACATCACCTAATAGATCATTTCATATTCATCCTCACTTATAATTTAGTGCAACGGGCAATGGCAAATTCTAGAACCAGTGGGAGGGTGCATAAAATCTAGAGTGCAAAATTAGAGCACTCCCACTTGACAAAATTTAGAAAAAATAAAACCCTAATACCCAGAGGTGGATGAAAATTATAGAACCACCCAGTAAGATCCATAAAATCCATATTGCAAAATTAAGTGAACAAATTTAAATGGCCATCATAGAAATAAACATCTATACTTAAGAAAAAGGAAGTGAAGATAAATTGAGAGACCAAACAATGATATGCTTATATTTACAAGGTGAGAAGAATTACATATGAATTGTAATGGCCACAGAGCCACCCTTTGGAATGGTGAGCATTCCACTATTTATAGAAGATTTTACAACAAATTCAAATTCACACATTAATGGTGTTCAGTGGAAAAAATCACACTGGAATGATCAAAATATCTACTACCATTATGCTCCAGGAGGGATGGTTGTTGTTTGGAAGGGATTAGGTGCTTATACATAGATATATACCCTTGATTATCCTACCAGACCTATCAAGCAATAAATTTTCATCTACTTTATCCCTTCAAGTAATCAAAAAGTATATTTAATTGCTTTAGGCTTTGTGTACTTTAAACTACCCTATAAATTCATACCAAGGCAGCTATGATCATTAATAATTCTACTTGAGTCTTTTGATACCTCTCTTTTTATGTCAGCTATGGATGGGTGTTCGGGTATGCTCCTTCATGTGCCAACCTACCAGTATTCCACCCATCATCATATTTCAAGAGGATAGGTGATTGGGCTCAGACCTTCGATATTGCTTTCCCAAAGTTCCATTCAATTTTGGAGATGGAAACTTGGGATTTATAACTTCTATGTTATGGTTTGATTCTTCTGCTAAAGGATTTGGGATCCCATTTTTCCACCTAAAGTTGGAGAGGAGAATTTGGATCTACTTTGAACATGCTCCTACCTAATTTTTCATTCGATTACAGACTTAGCCACTTCTATATATTGCTCAACATTTGGGAACTATTTTCTCTTTCATCCATCCACTTGATATTTTAAATCCTCCTCAGCCATCCATGCTTCAAAAATTGGCTAGTCTTAGGATGTCATCATTTTCAAAAAAGAAGAGTGGGCGAGAAGGTGTAAAATTTTACCCACAGTTAGTCCTCAAGCTTACTATAGCAAAGGGTATTAGATAGGTTGACTTGAATCTCATGATTGGTCAGGCCCTAGATATATATAATAACACTCTTGAAGTGTGAAGAAAAGCTAAATTGGTTCTTAAAGCATTCCAATATTTCCATTTAATAGTACCACTATTCTAGAGTTCTAAAACTTGTCAAGTCACCCTCTTAAAAGGCAACTTACCCTTAAGAGAGGGATCCAATGCAATAGGATTTTCATTGATTAGTGGTAACTTGTTCTACTAAATGGATGAATATAGAAAACTCAAATCTTACTTGAGATAAAATCCATGTCAACTCAACAAACCTAAGGTCAATTGTTAGGTCTTCCATAAATGATAAAGTAGAACAAAACTCTAAATTATAAAATAATAAACACTTCAATTTTTATCAAAATAATCGATGAAGTACCAATCACCCACGAAATGAACATATTTAATATCAAACTTAACCATCCTTTTTCAAGGTTCATTGCCAAGCATGATATGGAATCCTCATTTATTGATAAGGCTAATGCGCCAAACCTATGTCGATAAAACCTAATCCACCCTTAATATTTGGTGAAGTACATTACACCTACGATATTGCAGCCTTTTATTGAACACCTTTTCGATTCCTGCATAAACAATGTTGACCACCTAAAGACTTCAAATAATGAGCTTTATTGGAAAACCAACAAGAAGAATAAAAAATGTAATACTATAAATATTTTCTCTACCATCTAAAACCTATCCACTAGAGAAAATAAATATAAAGCTAAACACCATAAGAGACACTAAGAGCAATATAATCTATCATATTTTTGTTATAAGGGCGTTTTTACTAGTAATAAGATAACCATTTACAATGTTGAAAAAATATAATCTTGTGAGAGGAATCCATAAACAAATCTCAAATATTTTCCAATATCTACCTATGATAAATTCCATCTATATTTTCCAATAAGAGGACTTGAGAAAAATTTCTTCTAGTAAGAAAGTGAAGGTAAGAAAATATCGATAATAAAGGTTGAAAAATAAGGTGTGCAGTGAATATGAAGGTGAGTAAGACTAAGAAATCATTTAGCATATTGGGGTAATGTACCCCAACAACAATAACAAACACCATCTAGAACAAGTCAATATTGAAGTGTCAATAAAGAAGACATCAAACATGTCATCTAGTAACATCATTTGAGGATCATTTTTTCTAATTTAATAAAGACAAAGTTCTTAACAAAAGTGACAATAAAGAAGATTTTACCATCTAAAGCAATGTTTGATACCTCTGAGACAAAATTTTGTTAAATATGAATATATTATTGGATACTAAAGGTGTGATTCATTTAAGGTATTATAGGCATGATAATGTGTGAAATATTTTTGGATTTGTACATATATGTCTCATGAGATGTGAGTGAATAGTGAGATGTCGAAACAAAATCACCATCAAAAGTTGAAGATAATGACATAAATAATTTATGAATATGGCATAAGTGAAAGTCAAACCCTAATGTGAATGGAGGTTATTGGAGCATGTGCCATTAGATCTAAAAAATAATGGAAGTTATTTTTATATTTGAATTACTTTCACATTAGCAAATCCTAACTAGAAAGAAGGCTTAGTCATTGGATATTAAATATTGATGGAAGATATTGAAGAAATTATTAAAATTCTTTCCAAATACTTGTATGTAGTCATCATGTGATCCATCAGATTACAAAGGCCAAAGGTAGAGATATTGTCATCAAGTTGTTTATTTCATGAACATTATTTCTATTTTTCACTTTTATTGAGCACTTTCTTAAATATAAACTAAATTAACTATTCCATATACATAAATTGGGAAGCCAAATTTTATTTAAATGGTAAAATTTCCATGTATAAAAGTGAATTTAATTACTTAGCATTTTGATGGTGGATTTAGAACAATTTGAAGAACTGCATGTTTTTTCTCACTTAACACAAATTGTTGGACATTTTAAGTCCCTAAGTCAAAGTTGTCATTGATGTCACCAGATGAAGTCATCATTAATACCAAATATTTCAGCAAGAAAAAAATGGGATACAATGGTTATTTGATATCCACGAAGAAGGCCAAAGATCAAGTGAAATAGTGCAAAAGACAGAAGTTAAAAAGAAGTTATAATATTTATTTTATAAATTATTTAAATTCAGTGTGAATTTAAATTTTATAAATAAATATTAAAGGCACTTTATCAAAAGATATAATATTATAATATGAGTTATTATAATATTAAGTAAGGTGGTGAAAAATATCCCAAAGTAAAATATTAATAATAATATTTTACTACACCCAAATATGGGTGTTAGAATTTAAATATTCGAAGCATGTTACAAAGGTTTATCCTCGCCGACGTCATGTGGGTTAATTGAATTTTGAAGCACCAACGTTCTAAAGAAAATGAGGAAGATTAATATTTAAACCTATGCCCAAAGTATATTAAGGAGATCCTTGCTCAATTTGAAAATATAGCATTTGAATTAATTAATGTAGAGCTCATGAAAAAGATGTGTGAATTTTAAGTTTGAATTGCCAACGAAAGAAATAAAAGGGACAACGTCGAATAGTTGGAAGCCAACTAGGCACCTTGGCCTAGTGGCAAGAGGGTTGCGGCTTATATTTTTATTTAAAAATTGAGGTAATATGAGTTATTTTATGTTGTCATTGATGTCACATGGATCACATTTGGTTTTCGTGGCTGAAGTATTTCATAAATAAGCATTTATGATAGTTCAAAAAATAGGTTTTTTATGAAAACCAAGGTAGGTAAAATAAAAGGTTTTATTTAAAACCATGGATGGCATATTTGATATGGGTTTTTCTTAAAACCTAGTTTGGATTTTCGTTTCGTCAAAAAAGGTGCCCCGGAGATGAAGATATTCAACTTTGAATATTTGGTGTAACTTTTAATATTTAAAATTTAATTTTAAAATTTTAAAATTAAAATTATGACATCACCACCGATGTCATCATCAAAATAAAATTAATTATATTTTCGCCGAAGTTGGTAAAGGTAAGGGAAGATGCACATATATATACGAAGGCTTTCTTTCAAAAGCCTTGGAATCGGAGGAGTGGATATAACAAGAAAGGCGCAGAGAGTTTTGTGTGGCAATGTGGTCCAACGGCAAGCGAGAGGAGACAAAGGCTTTTTGACTTGCGAAGGACGAAGGTTCGATTCCCTTCGGTTGAGTTTTTGTGACAATAGAAAGGCCCATGTTTTTGTTATTTGGTGCGAGCAAAGGAATAAGACAAAAGCGCATTCTGCGCTTCTTGTCCTATGCGAGCGCTTTGCTCGTGTGGTCTTTGGTGCCGTAGTTGAGAAGTGTTTGGACAGAAGACGATGGTTAGATTCCCTTTAAGAGGTAAGTAAGTTTTTATTTAATAAATTAATTTTTGCCTAATGTTGGAGGTATAAGGTGATAAGGGTTGAGTTGATTTTTATTTTGGAAGGCAAGATAAATGCACTTTTAGTAAAGAAGATATTTCTGGTATGTTTCTTTTATAAAAGTATATCATATTATATATCGTTGGAAAGCTTATTTCAAGGGCTACTTGAATAACTAATTTAGAAGGATAAATAAGGTGTATAGAGAGAGATATTTCTGTTTTTTAAATGGGTTTAAAAGTGAATATTGTTGTGCTCTTTTTCAAAGTGTGTTGAGTGTGGCAGATTTCCAAAGGGGTTATTCTCTTGATAAAAAGGTATGGGCACATTATCCTATTAATTGATTGTGGTGGTTGATTTCTAAAATATCATTAGAGATAAAATTATTGTATTGTGGTTTCCTTTTCAAAAATGGTTGGTTGAATGCTTCAAGGTTTTTTGGTTTGAGAGTTGTGTTTAAACCTTATTTATAAGCATTGTTGTTGAAGCCCATTGATTGTGAGATGAACTTGAACTTAAGCTATAAAAGAACATTAGTATCATTGTTATGTGATATTTGTGGTTGAGCATTTTTGGAAACATTTGATTTGGTTGATACATACTTGGACTAGGGTTGTGTGAGAGAGAGTTGTCCCTTGTGATGATTGGTTGAGTTGAGATTGATTTGGGTTGAGATTGAGATTAGAACATATTGAGTCTCTAATAATTCTATTTATGCTTCTATGAGTTGAATTGAGTTGAGTTGATATTGATTTGGGTTGATATTGAGATTAGAATATATTGAGTCTCTAAAAATTCTCTTTATGCTTCTATGAGTTGACTTGAGTTGAGTTGAGATTGATTTGGGTTGAGATTGAGATTAGAACATATTGAGTCTCTAACAATTCTCTTTATGCTTCTATGAGTTGACTTGATTTGAGTTGATATTTATTTGGGTTGAGAGTGATATTAGAACATATTGAGTCTCTAACAATTATCCTTATGCTTCTATAAGTTGATTTGAGTTGAGATCATTGTGGATCATTGTTGTTATCCATTGAAGAGTACATTGCCATTCATTGTTGATTTCATCTTTGAGCTTTGCCTTGATAGAGTTGTGGATGAGTTTTGAGTGCTACTTGATCATGATTGATTGAGCCTTTGAAGAAGTTCTTTGGGATAGATTTGTGGACAGACTTGTGGCAGTTTGTGTATGGTTGTTTGATCCTTTAGGTCGTTGTGGATATTTTTAGGACAAATTTGAGGATAGATTTGTGGACATATTTAGGGCAAGTTATTGATGAGCTTGCTAGAGCATATTTGGGTAAGTTCTTGGTGAGCTTGTTGGAGTAGAATTGGGCAAGTTCTTAGTGAGCTTGCTAGAGTAGATTTGGGCAAGTTCTTGGTGAGCTTGTTAGAGCATATTTGGACAAGTTCTTGGTGAGCTTTTTGGAGCAAAATTAGGCAAGTTCTTGGTGAGCTTGCTAGAGTAGATTTGGGCAAGTTCTTGGTGAGCTTGCTTGAGTAGATTTAACAAGTTTTGTGTGAGCTTGTTAAGCAGGTTCTGTGTGAGCCTATTGAGTAGGTTCTATGTGAGCCTATTGAGCAGGTTCTTGGTGAGCCTATTGACAAAGCTTTGAAGATGACAGAGTATAGAGAAAAAAGTCTCAGTGGATAGAGATCCAACAGCCAGCATAGTTGAAGACATATCTGAGTGAGGAGTCTTCAAGTGGAGAGAGGTCCACCAGTCAGTGTAGCAGAGAGATAGAGTCTTCTAAAAGATCATATAGCAAGATCAGAAGGGGAAAGAGTTCTCCTATGGAATATATCCATGAACTTGAGATTAGGGGATCAACATCTCCTTTGGATAGAGATCCATAAACATTGTAATTGGGAGTGATTCCCAAAGAGATTAATTGAGAAATTTTTAGTAAAATATTTTCTCCATAGAGTAGCCTACATTGGGTGAACCATGTAAATTATGGTGTCTCTATTTGTGTATGGTTTATGTGCATTTCTTTGATTACTGCTATCTTTACACAACATAATATTGAATTGGAAGAAAAAGTAAAAAGTGGTCTTATGCTATTCACCCCCCTCTTAGTATAATCTTGTGTTCTTCAATTGGTATCAGAGTAGGTTCCTTCGGAAATGCTAACAACTTAAGGGTAAATTATACAAGAACACAAATGGCTTCACATAATGGATTATCTACAAATAAGGCTCCACTATTTTATGGTAAAAATTTTGCTTTTTGGAGCATGACGATGAATAACTACTTGAATCACAAGGATATGAGGTATGGCAGATGGTTGAAAAAGAGTATAGGGTTGAAGGTGATCCCGAGGAAGATAAGACTACCAAGAAATTGGTTGAGATAAATGGAAGAGAAATAAATTACATTTTGAGTGGGCTACGTGAGACAGAGTTTGCAAAGGTCATGATATGTACTTTAGCTAATGAAATGTGGACCAAGTTGTGGAATACTTATGAAGGAGGTTCCAAGGTAAAGTTGTCAAAATTACAAACTCATAGAAAAAGATTTGAGAAATTGAAAATGGAAGATTCTAAAGATATTGCAAAGTTTTTACTTTGAGTTGATGACATTACTAACACCATGAGAGGCCTAGGTTTTGATATGAAAGAATTAGAAGTTACTCAAAAGGTTTTGAGATCACTTCCCATGAAATATGATTCTAAGGTTTCAGCAATAGAAGAAACAATGGATATCAACAAGCTAACAATGGAAGAATTGCAAGGTACTCTCACAACTTATGAGATGAGGGTAAGTAAGCATCAAGCTCCAATAAAAGATATTGCATTCAAGGCTTCAGAAAAATATAAAGGGAAAGTTTAAAAAACAAATAGATTTTTAGAAAATGATGAAGAAGCTAAATTCATCAAAATGAATAAGGACTCAAGGAATTTCAGAGATATAAGGAAAGTCAGATGCTACAAGTGTGGTGATATTGGTCACTATGCATACAATTGGCCACATGAAGAAAACAATGATGATGAGAAACAGGGTCATAGAAGAAAAGAAGATGGAAAGAATAAGCATGACAAAGATGATAGATTCAAGAAAAATAGGTATGAAAAGAAGAAATTTTTTTGTAAGGCAAAGAAATCTTACTACATTGTAGAAGCAAGCGATAGCTCAAATCGTAGTGATAGAGATAAATCATATGAAGAAGAATGTACATTCTTTGGAATAAATGAATAAAAGCAAGAACACCTATTCCTAGGTATTGAAGTTAAAGAAGAGGATAAATATATTGAAGAAAGACATGAAGAGCTTGCCATAGCCATTGAGCAAGCAGATAGGTACAAGAAAGGTCTAAGGATACTAAAATGCTTTATATGCAAAGATTTTGGGCATATAGATGATGATTGCACATACTATAGTAATTTCAACAAGGAAAGTTTATTTGAAAAAGAAAGCAATAGTTCTAGTGACAATTCTAGCAGCAGTGATGATGAAGAAGAGAATTCCACAAACAAGAAAATAAAATCAGGAGGTTGAAAAAGAAAATCAAGAGGCTTGAAAATAAGGTTCAAGAAAATGAAAAATTCAATATGATGCTTAATCAACATATTCAAGATTTTGAAAAAGAGCTTCAAGAAACAAAAGAGCTTGGCATCACTATTTCTAATAAATTGAAGGAGATGAAAGAAAGATGTAATCAGTCAGAAGAATAAGATCAAAAAAGTTTGGGGACCTACATAAATGAGTTAGCATGATTTCAAAATAATTCAAAAACTCTGGATAATTTTTTGGATTTACAATGAGATCCATTTATAAAGACAGGGCTTGGTTATGAAGAAGGGAAATCCAAAATAAGTACACAAGGTCCTATATTTGTATCAAGAGGTTTTGTTTCAAAAATCTATAAGGAAGAACCAGTTCCCAAAGAAAAAGAAGTAGCATAAATGGATACTTGTATTTCAAAGGCTATAGAGATGTATGCCAATTTGCTACTTGACACAAATAAAGAGAAATAAGAGGAGGATTCCAAAGAACCAAAGGTCTCATATTTCAAGTTTGGGGAATCACACTCAAAAGGAAAGGAAGTTCTAAAAGATGAAATCAAGGAAGCACCTAAGACTTGTGAAGAAAGTTCCAAAGTACCTATGGCTCCAAATATTCAGTTTGGATCTTGGTTTGAGATAAGTGAATCAAGTTCAAAAGGAAAAGAAACTCTTGAAAAGGAAATCAAGGAAGAGACTAAGGAAGAAGATTTAGATACTTCAAAGAGGGTTCAAGGATACAATACTCAAGTTGAAGATGATCATAAGGATAATGGTCAAGAAAGGTATGAGGAACCAAGGCATGAACAAAAGGCTTTTCAAGGACATTATTTTTCTTGTAATGGATTTGGACACAAGGCTATACACTGCAGGGTCCATGGATCAAAGAAGTCTGATTTTGCTAGAGGAAACTTCAAAGGAATAAGGTATGGTTTTCAGGGACATTGCTTCTTATGCAACAATATTGGTCATAGAGCTTCTCAGTGCAAAGATAATGGTCAATATGGTTTTGGTTTTAGAGCTACACATTTCAGAAATCATGGTCATAATGGTCAGGAAAATAGAGCTTCTCAATACAGGGTTCAAGAGAGGAATGGATATGGAAATTATTTCAAGAAAGAATTCAGGAGTTGGGCACCATCCAAAGGTTACAATATCAAGTTTTTTAATTGCAATAACTTTGGACATATTGCAAAATGGTGTAGAACTCAATTCCAAATGAGTTCAAGGCAAGAAGATCAAAAAGGTTCAAGACAAGAAGATCAAGTAATATATCAAGAGAAGGATATCAAAAAAACCTTGAAGGAATTTTATAGGAAAGAACCAATATAATATGGGAGTAAAAATACTCCCACCCCAAAATTGATCACCTCAAGATAGAAGGTGGTGAGGGGGCTAAGCTTAAGAGTCATATCATTGATGTCAAAGGGGGAGAGATTTGAGTAAAGGGGAGAGCATTGAGTTAGGGGGAGCAGCCTTAAAAGAGAACATTGAGCTAGGGGGAGCAGCCTCCAAAGAGAGTATTGAGTCAGGGGGAGCAACTTTGATTCTCAGAGATGGTTTTTGTAGTGATTGTGGTTTTTGCATTAGAGGTGTTGCCATCAATGACAAAGGGGGAGACTATTGGAAATTTGAGGTAATATGAGGTATTTTATGTTGTCATTTATGTCACATGGATCACATTTGGTTTTGGTGGCCGAAGTATTTCATAAATAAGAATTTATGATAGTTTGAAAAATAGGTTTTTTATGAAAATCAAGGCAGGCAAAATAAAAGGTTTTATTTAAAACTATGGATGGCAGATTTGATATGGGTTTTTCTTAAAATCTAGGTTGGATTTTCATTTCGTCAAAAAAGGTGCCCCAGAGATGAAGATATTCAACTTTGAATATTTGGTGTAAATTTTAATATTTAAAATTTAATATTTAAATTTTAAATATTAAAATTATGACATCATCGCCGATGTCATAATCAAATCAAAATTAATTAAATTGCCACCGACTTTGGTAAAGGTAAGGGAAGGTGCACATATATATATATATATATATATATATATATATATATATATATATATATATATATATTGAAGGTTTTCTCTAAAAAGACTTGGAATCAGAGGAGTGGATATAAGATGAAAGGTGCAGAAAGTTTCGTGTGGCAACGTGGTCCAATGGAGAGCGAGGGGAGACAAAGGTTTTTTGACTTGTGAAGGATGAAGGTTCAATTCTCGCCGATTGAGTTTTTGAGGCAATGGAAAGGCCCACGTTTTTGTTATTTGGTGTGAGCAAAGGAATAAGACAAAAGCATATTTTGTGCTTCTTGTCTTATGCGAATGCTTTGCTCGCGTGGTCTTTGGCACTGCGGTTGAGAAGTGTTTGGGCAGAAGACAAGGGTTTGATTCCCTCTAAGAGGCAAGTAAGTTTTTATTTAATAAATTAATTTTTGCCTAATGTTGGAGGTATAAGGTGATAAGGGTTGAGTTGATTTTTATTTTGGAAGGGAAGATAAATGCACTTTTAGAAAAGAAGATATTTCTGCTATGTTTCTTTTATAAAATTATATCATATTATATATCATTGGAAAGCTTATTTCGAGGGATACTTGAGTAACTAATTTAGAAGGAGAAATAAAGTGTATATAGAGATATATTTCTATTTTTGTAAAGGGGTTTAAAAGTGAAGATTGTTGTGCTTTTTTTCAAAGTGTGTTGAGTGTGGCAAATTTCCAAAGGGGTTCTTCTCTTCATAAAAATGTATGGGTACATTCTCCTATTGATTGATTGTGGTGGTTGATTTCTAAAATATCATTAGAGAGAAAAGGATTGTATTGTGGTTTCCTTTTCGAAAATGGTTGGTTGAATGCTTCAAGGTTGTATGGTTTGAGAGTTGTGTTTAAACCTTGTCTATAAGCATTGTTGTTGAAGCCCATTGATTGTGAGATGAACTTGAACTTAAGCTATAAAAGAACATGAGTATCCTTGTTATGTGATATTTGTGGTTGAGCATTGTTGGAAATATTTGAGTTTGTTGATACATACTTGGACTAGGGTTGTGTGAGAGAGAGTTGTCCCTTGTGATGATTGGTTGAGTTGAGATTGATTTGGGTTGAGATTGAGATTATAACATATTGAGTCTCTAACAATTCTCTTTATGCTTCTATGAGTTGACTTGAGTTGATTTGAGATTGATTTGGGTTGAGATTGAGATTAGAACATACTTATTCTCTAACAATTCTCTTTATGCTTCTATGAGTTGACTTGAGTTGAGTTGATATTGATTTGGGTTGAGATTGAGATTAGAACATATTGAGTCTCTAACAATTCTCTTTATGCTTCTATGAGTTGACTTGAGTTGAGTTGAGATTTATTTGGGTTGAGAGTGAGATTAGAACATATTGAGTCTCTAAAAATTCTCCTTATGCTTCTATGAGTTGATTTGAGTTGAGATCATTGTGGATCATTGTTGTTATCCATTGAAGAGTGCATTGCCATTCATTGTTGAGTTCATATTTGAGCTTTGCCTTCATAGAGTTGTGGACGAGTTTTGAGTGCTACTTGAGCATGATTGATTGAGCCGTTGAAGAAGATCTTTGGGATAGATTTGTGAAGAGACTTGTGGCAGTTTGTGTATGATTTTTTGAGCCTTTGAGAAGGCCATTGTGGATAGTTTTGTGACACATTTGAGGATGTATTTGTGGACATATTTAGGGCAATTTCTTGATGAGCTTTCTAGAGTAGATTTGGACAAGTTCTTGGTGAGCTTGTTGGAGCAGAATTGGGCAAGTTCTTGGTGAGCTTGTTGGAGCAGAATTGGGCAAGTTCTTGGTGAGCTTGTTAGAGTAGATTTGGGCAAGTTATTGATGAGCTTATTGGAGTAGAATTGGGCAAGTTCTTGGTGAGCTTGCTAGAGCAAATTTGGGTAAGTTCTTGGTGAGCTTTCTTGATCATATTTGATAAGTTATGTGCGAGCTTTGTTAAGCAGGTTCTGTGTGAGCCTATTGAGCAGGTTCTGTGTGAGCCTATTTATCAGGTTCTTAGTGAGCCTATTGATAGAGATTTGGTGATGACAGAGTATAGAGGATAGAGTCTCAATGGATAGAGATCCATAATCTAGCAAAGTTGAAGACAAATCTAAGTGAGGAGTCTTCAAGTGGAGAGAGGTCCACCAGTTAGTGCAGTAGAGATACAGAGTCTTCTAGAAGATCACATAGCAAGATCAGAAGGGGAAAAAGTTCTCTTATGGAAGAGATCCACAAACTTGAGATTAGGGGATCAACATCTCCTTTGGATAGAGATCCATAAACATTGTAATTTGGAGTGATTCCCAAAGAGATTGATTGAGAAATTTTTAGTAAAATATTTTCTCTGTGGAGTAGCCCACATTGGGTGAACCACGTAAATTGTGATGTCTCTATTTGTATATGGATCCTGTGCATTGCTTTGATTACTGCGATTGATATTGCTATCTTTACACAACATAATATTGAATTGGAAGAAAAAGTAAAAAGTGGTCTTATACCGTTCACCCCCCTTCTCAGTATAAGCTTGTGTTCTTTAGTTTTATGTTCAAGGAGGCCAACGTTCGAATCTCAATGGAAGTGTTGGGAAGGTGTGTTGAAAGTGCCAATCATAAGGTGCACGTTTTGCGAAACAAGGAGAGGATAAATTTTTTGAAGCGCATGGTGCTTCACCTTGTTGAGAAGCAACACACCCCCACTGAAAAAATGAATTTCCATCCTTTGAAAATATTTAGCTTTCATTTTGCCAATAGGGACCGTCTTGATGTTTTCCAAGTTTTTATTTCAAATTTTTCTTGCCTCCTTTCTTCAAGTTTTGCATATATCAAAGTATCTAAGTAGTCTTGCATGTGACTTTAATTTCAATTTAGAATTCACTTCTTTAAAGTTAGAAACATTCTGAGTAAAAAGATCTTTCACAGATATGTAAAAATGCAAAATACAGATGAATGAATTCATTAGAGTCAACCTACAATTTCTAAAAATTTTGCTAAGTAAAGAAAACGTCGCGATATCGCGACACTTCCATTTTTGGAAAGTCGTGATACCGCGACACTTTTCATTTTTGGAAATGTCACGAAATCACGACGGGTCTTGGAAAAATTGGTTAAGTGCTGGAAACGTCGCGATATCGCGACACTTCCATTTTTGAAAGTCACAATACCACGACACTTTCCATTTTTGGAAATGTCACGAAATCACGATGGGTCTTGGGAGAGAGAGCAAGTGCGTAGGGAAGGTCACGATTTCACGACATGTCACGAAATCGTGACATGTCACGGTTTCACGGCAAAGGAGCAAAGAAAAAACCTAAGTGTAGAAATAGGTCACGATTTCATGACATGTCGCGAAATCGCAACATGTCACGGTTTCATGACAAAAACAAAAATAGAAAAGCGCCTAAGGCATGGAAGGTGTCACGAAATCATGATGTCGTGATTTTGTGACGTCACAAAATCGTGACACGGATAGTAAAAAAGCGCCTAAGGCAAGGAAGGTGTCACGAAATCGTGACGTCATGATTTTGCGACGTCGCGAAATCGCGACACGACAGGGAATAAAATGCCTAAGGCATGGTCGTGTCGCGAAATTGCGATGTCGTGATTTCACGATGTCACAAAATTGTGACACGGTAGAGCAGAAGAGCGCAAGGCCTAGCCGTGTCATGAAATCGTGACACGACAAGGAAGAAGGAGCCAAGTGCAGGGACCGTCACGATTTTGTGACATGTCACAAAATCGTGACATGTCACGGTTTTGCGATGGATGAGAGTAAAGGGGAACCAGGCGCAAGGGATGTCGTGATTTCGTGACATGTCGTGAAATCGTGACATGTCACGATTTTGCGACAAAGAGTCAACAGTGGATGTAAAGCACAGGGGACATCACGATTTTACGACATGTCGCAGTTTAAATCGTGACATGTCATGAAATCGCGACAAAGAGGCAATAGTGGACATAAAGCATAGGGGATGTCACGATTTCACGACATGTCGTGGTTTCGCGGCAAAAGAGACAAAGAGGCCAAAATGAAAAATAGCTGGAGGAAAGCGTCGTGTTATCATGACACGTGTCAAAAGCAAATAAAGCCAACATATAATGAACATTAAGGTTTTGATTTAATAATATTAAAATGCTGACCCTTGCTTTTCTTTTGCAGAGAGCGATACAATTGCATGATGGCAAAAGTAATGAC
Source organism: Wollemia nobilis (assembly GCA_028583015.1). NCBI lineage: Eukaryota > Viridiplantae > Streptophyta > Pinopsida > Araucariales > Araucariaceae > Wollemia > Wollemia nobilis. Next base: position 11,632,147 of record JAQPPZ010016869.1, on the reverse strand, counting down.
GAGAAAGACAAAGTTAAGCACAGATTAATCGAGGACCGTCACATTGAAATGGGAGATGTCGAGAATTGTTGGTTCATCCAGATTTTATAGATCTGGTCACAAAGAGACTTTACGATGACTAAGCAGCTGCCCATTTAATAGAATATGTTGGCAATTGACCGAAAAATGAAAATATCTACACACAGTTACTGAAATTTGCCGATGGACGCATTTAACAGGAGAATTTATGGTGAAAGTAATGGCATGCAGAGAATTTCAACTCAAGGGCGGCTCTACGAAGATAAAATGTCAAAGAAGCCGATGACTCATCCGAATTTCTCTGAGGAATTAATGAGACCCTCCCGACAAGTGCACCAAAAAGATGAAGATATTTACTTGTAGTTATAGATGGATGAGAATAACATCAGATCATGCCTTTTCCATTTATGACAAGTAACTACACTCAGATTTGTAGAGTGGTTAGGGTTTATTCAAAACTCTATTTTTAAAAGGGCTTATATTGTAAAACCCGAGGTAGTAAGGTTAAGAGGATAAAATTTAGGGTTTGAGAAGAAGATATTCCTAAAAATATCAGGGTCTGTCCTGGGTCTATAAATACTTCTTCTGAATGTGAATCATGAGAGGTGAAAACTTAGAAATAGAAGCTATTAGAGCAATTTCATACAAATTTTGTTTGAATGTTTTGTTCTGGACTTAGAGTTGGTGTGATTTTTCTTTTTCTGTGATAGCGTGGCCAGGAGCCTAATCTCTTTCATATTGTGATAAGTTCATCTTCTTTTGTTTTCGTTTCATTAAGGTTTATTTAAATTATGTTGTAGATCCGTGTTACCAGGATTGGATATGCTGCTAGGCTTCATTTTCTTTATTGTATGTTAGGGAAAATTACAGATTTAAGGTTTAGGCCTGTTCTAATTGCTCTGTCCTCACTGTGCGATCTAGGCTATTGGTGAGAGATACCAATTTTAACCGACTTCCCTTCTGTTTATAATTTTTTGTTAGACCTGTTTCATCTTTGTCTTATGCTCTTAGTTGAAAGTGATCTTAGAAAGTTTGGACACTTTCCTCTTTGATTTGTTCTATTGTGAAGCTAACCGGTATAACTAAAAATTGGTAGTTTTGGTTTTGCGACTAAGTTAGATAAACTTCTCTTTTCTGCCCTACCCTACTCTCTCTGTTCCATCGTGAAATGATCCATTTTTATTTTTTTTTAAATTTGTCTTTTATTTAAATTTGTTAAAGCATAAAGAGCTAGATCAAAGAACTGATTGTAAATTTGATTATCCACAAAGATAACTAACTCCAAAAACATTACTGAACTGAAGTCCCGAGCCCGTTGTAAGGTAATAGACAGTCCACTTGAAACTATTCCAAAAGTGGAAAAGAGTGAATAGACATTCGACTCAACTCTGTAACTCACACCTTGGATATCCAACAAGATCCTAAAGTGAGTGGGATTTATCCCATATAAGTGTTATCGATATTTTATGCTCATTCTTCACAGGGTGTGTATAAAAGTCGAACCAACATTTAAAATTGGCGCTAGAAGGAGGGCCTACTAAAATTCGTTCAGTATTGTAAGTTGTCTGTGCAGAGTCTAGTGTTTTATCTTTTGAATTTTTTTCCCTCCTCTTTAGCTCTTTTTAGACTTGTTTTTTTGAGTTTTGCCTAAATAGCGAAACTCAACACCAATATTTAAAATTACTAGAAAAAAGGACCTGAAGTTCAGTAGTCTGTTAAGGATTGTAAGGTTGTAAGTGCTGGTGAAAATCTAGATTCTAATTATAGAGTAACAAGGTCCCACTCCAGTAGCCGGAGAGCTCCTTGTGCCTCGAGTTAGAAACTCCTAGAAGAAGCAGACCTCGGAAGGGCCAAGTCCTTGTCTGAAATAGTTTTGTCACCACTTGTAGTTACTCCAACTACAACTGAAAGTATCATTGTCAATCAAGTAGTAATGGCAAATTGGTTGGGTTCCACTGCCTTAAATATCCTGGGTGCAGCCCATGACCTACCCAAAAATCTTGAGAAATATCTTCCCAGATACATAATGATGGAACTAGGACAACAGAAGAACATCTAGTAGCATTCAAGAATGCTCTGAAATTGTTAAATGTACAGCATGAATATGTCTCTTGTAGATTGTTCCCATTCACTCTCCAGGAGGGAGCTTATGACTAGTTTTTAAATCTCACTAATGATTCTATTACCAGTTGGAATGACTTGGAAAAGGTTTTTGTATCACAGTTTGGTGAGTTAATAGATCCCAATGTATTATATCAGTAGTTTTCTGGTATTAAAAGAGAAATAAATGAATCTGTCAGATCTTACAATGTCAGATTTCGGAAGGCTTATGGTATACTGATCGGTTATTATGTGCCAAATGCAGACCTGACATTAGAGATTTTTAGGAATTCTCTAGATCCAATGACTTCTGTTTTCTTGAAAAGAGATCCCTCTATTACCAATTTAATAGAGGCTTACAAAGAAGCTTTGGTTCTGGAAAGACAGTTGGGGCCTCAACCTCTAAATGCTCATCAAATTCCTTTGGTCACATAAGGCACCTCTATCTTCAATCCCATACCACATCAGATGATGTTGCCAATATGTCAAACTCCACCATCAGGAAATCCATTGGCTGTAGCACCTGTTGAAAATGTACAGAATCCAAGTAAAGAAGCTGATAACACAAGAGTTGAAGAAGTTTCAAGGGTAGTCCAAAAGTTGGCAAATGACTTTTTGACTTTCAAAAGGCAAGTGTCCACCAGCAAAAACCAAACAGGTTTTCTTATCAGCAAAATAGATTCACTCGGCCCCCATACGAGCCCAATAAAGATTATAAAGGTAAAGGGCATGATGTAAATATTTGTGACTTAGCTTTGCCTAACTGGTGCAAGATTCATGGAACATCTCAGCATGGGGAGTTGGATTGTTTGGAATTCTGTAATGCCTTTGAAGCTCTTTCTAGCGAATTAGTTTCTCCTGAACATCAAAGAACTATGGATGCCCCAAGTTCATCTAGCCACAGTGCAACTATGGTCTTAGATTCTTTCACTTTCCCAAAAGAATCATAGAATGTTGTGGAGCTACCCATGGATGAAGTACAGGCTTTTCAACAATACAAGAGGGACAACTACAACCTTGAAAACAAAAATCCAGAGCCCAACACTACATCTACCCCTCCAAATAACTCCCACAGTGTTCCTCCGGATCCATCTTCAAGCAATAACCCATCTCCACCCAAGGGAGGAAACCCGAGAGGACCAGATGCATTTGTCCCTCCACTCAATAAGGGATATAATATAGTGGAGGACATGAAGAAGATCAAAGCCAACATCACTCTCCATGAGCTGGCCCAAATTTTTGAACAAAGGGATAACCTGATCAAAACATATTCTGAACCTATTACCAAACCTTTGGAAAAGGGAAAGAAGATGGCAAATGCAAATGTGGCCATGTATAAAGAGAAGACTGAAGTTTCGCCTTTTCTACCGACTGTCCGAATATTTGGGAAAAACTTACACAACTGTCTGGTAGATTCTGGGGCTTCAGCCAATGTCATGCCTTTAGCCATCTATCAGTAGTTGGGTTTGACCCCCATGAACTTCGAGATGAGAGTCGTCCAATTGGATAAGTCTGAAGTTAAAGTGGTAGGTGAACTTCAGAATATACATATCCAGCTAGCATCTGAGCCAAGAGCGCAGCACAAAATTGATATCTAGGTGGTGGATATTCCTGTAGGATACGGGATGCTTCTAAGCAGGGATTGGTCAAAATCCTTGAATGGGTATTTGGCTACTGATTTCTCGCATATGTAGTTACCCTGGAATGGTTTTGCAAATCAATTAAGAATCAACAGAGAACCAAGATATAAACTCATGGTTACAGAGTATAATGCCAAGAATGAGACTGCTAATCTTGCTAAGGGCTGTTATATCGGGGTTTATAATTTAACAACTACTCAAAAAGAGAAACCGGTTAAAGCTCACCAAGATCACGATAATGACGTTGGAATGCTTCATATCGATGAAGCTAAATCTAAGCAAGGTTATGGTATAGGGCCTGTTCTTAAAGGACTAAAAAATCAAATCGATTTTATGCCTTATCGCTTGTAGTTTCCCTGCACTAATAACTTGGTAGAATATGAAGCATTAGTACCAAAATTAAAATTTGCTTTACATTACTTTGATCATGCAGATACGAAAACTCGTATGTTGGACTTGTTTGATTTGCAGGGTGGACGACTTCAAGCCGTGGAGCATTTTAGTCGACACCAAGAGACAGTCAAGCGCTGGCTTGACGAGAGGGCCAATTCGAAGGCTTTCAAACTTGCAAACCTGGTGTTTCTATGGGACAAAGCCCATGAAAATAAGCGTAAAAACACCAAGCTACAACCTTTATGGATAGGGCCATACCAGATTACCAAAACCCTGGGTAATAATGCATTTTTTCTACAGGACCTAGAGGGTAATTTTTTGAATTTTCTTGTTAATGGTCAATATCTAAAGCATTATTTCTCAGCTTTTTCATCCAATACATTGATTGAATAAATCACAAAGACATTGTAACATGTGTATACATTGTAAATAAGCTTTGAAGTAGTTTGTTTTATTTTATTTTGTTTGATTTTAAAGGTCTGTGTTTTATCCTTTGGGGTCTATACAAAGTAGTTTGTTTTATTTTATTTTGTTTGATTTTAAAGTTCTGTGTTTTATCCTTTGAGGTCTATACAAATTTTTTTTAGCTTTTAAAAATTTTGTTTTTTTTTTAAGTTTTTGCCTGGGCAGTAAAGAAAGAATTCAGCCTTCTAAAATTGTTTTATTCTGAATTCAAAATCCAGTGTTCATTATGTTTTATTCTAATTAAGAGATAGTCTGCTTAAACTGAACAGTGGAACTATTTTGTTATTCGGAACAACAGTAGAAAGATGATTGGATTTTGTGTCTTGCTTGCCATAATTATTTTAATTATAAAGAAACTGCTATACTGTTTGGCTGGAGAAACTCCCAGGGAATCCAAGAAAAGTTGGTCTTAAGAGGAGACTCTGATTCGTGAAATTATCTGAGTATCCATAGAGGCTATCAGTGCCCAGGCTGAAGCAGTTCTAGATCGATGAAATTTAAAAAAAAATTGTTGTTCTTTTTTTAAGGCTTTTTAGATTTCGATATATTTCAAAAGAGAGAGAGAGAAGGTGAAAGTTGAGCAAGACAAAGATAAAACTGGCACTCTGTTATTTTCTATACAAAAAAAAAAATTTATGTAATGAAAGAGATAGCAAAGGCTTCAGAAGATGTTTTCTTTTACCAAGTTGTAGATACTACCTCATAGTTGAGGATCAGGGTCGTGAAAACCTAAAGAGTAACTCTGTCAGGGTTGTAAAAGGCTAAACTAGTAAATAGAGCCCTACTCGGTTTCCCCTTTCATAATCTAGAAAAGCTGATCAATCCAGAGTGCAACATTCAAAGGCCCAGTCATTCTTGAAGAAATTTTTATACGCTTATAATTGCACATCAGAAATATTCCTTAAGTGATTCAACCTAGTATGTCCTTGGAAAATTTTAACAACTATCAGGTAGTAGTTAAATTATTTTGAAGAATATTTGTGGCAAGGCATGGTACATGGTCTATGTTGTTTTGAAACTAGAGTCTTGGATTCTAAAATAGTGCTACTATTTTACCCGCAAATATCGTCATTTGTTGAGAAGCAACACACCCCCACTGAAAAAATGAATTTCCATCCTTTGAAAATATTTAGCTTTCATTTTTCCAGTAGGGACCTATATCGCTCCAAATTTTTCACACCCTTACCTTCAGGCTATAGGATCCGTGCCCGAAAGGGGGATGTGAAAAGGATGTCGCGATACCTCGGACTGAGAGGCCTTGCGAAGGTCCCGCCTCTCAAGGGAGGTGTATATTGGTGATTTTTTGACGGATGGTGGGTTCACCAGGAAACATTTAATGGCAGTTTCCATGCCTAGGTTGGGAATGTGTTTTATGTGTTCATTTTAGCCTTAAGCATTCAAATCCTAGGTTTGGCCAAAATGCGTCTAAGCTATTCTATATGAAGATGCAGATTAAATGAATACAGAAAACAGAATTAAGACAGAAAAATAGAGAAATTACAGAATATTAAAAGAAGAATACCTGATCCGGATGTCTGATGAAGATTCTGATTCTTGAAGCAGTCAGGATCATCTGGAATTTGACAGAATCATCTGAGATCTGACAAGATCGTCTGAGATCTGATGAATTCGTCAGACGAATTCGTCAGAAACCTGCAAACAGAGAAATAGGTGCAAAACATAGAAAATACAACTATTCTAGCAGAGGGAAACAGTATAAAATGATAGTAGTACTATTAAACTGAAACTTAAAAATAGAAACATGAATGAATTATGCTAATTTAATCACAATTATGGCTTAATTATGCATTTAATCTAGATGGGTGAACTCCAAAATGCAGAATAGCATAAAATACTGAATAAAATTGCTAATTACAACATAAAACAGCAGAAAAATGGAAGAAGAAATGCAAACTTCAGGCACTGATTGCCTCAATGTTGACTGTAGTCAAAATCATCTCGCATTGGTACGAAATCGTCTCTGATTCGACAGGATCGCCTCCGATCTGAACAGGTTCGTCGACGATGATGTAAGCTTGCTCCGGCTGAAAAACACTAAGGTACCTACAACAAAATTGGTATAGAACTAATGCAAATATGAATTTGGGATGTTTTAATGTGTATGAAGTCGGGTTACAGGAATTATCAGCCAGGGGGGTGCTAAGGGAAGGGCTTAGGATTAAATAGGCTTAGGAGGGAGGTTAGGAGGTTGGAGATCATCCCTATTTGGGAGATCTCCAATGGGGGAGGGTCCCTAACGGTGCAGACACGCTTCTACCCGGATTAGAGACCCGTTGGAACAGAAGCTAATTGTGCAAAATCAGTTTTGGGACAAGATCGTCTGGACGTCCTAGCCCAGACGAAATCGTCAGATCTGGGGCGATATCGTCTGATCGGCGACGATATCGTCAAACGGTCAAAACAACCTCTAAAAATGGCACGAAAAAGGGGGAAACGGATTACCCGACGGTTAACGGGCGGTTTGGGAGGTTAAAATTTGAATTTAAATTATTTACTAGAGTGAATGTAATTATTAAGGTTTTACTGTGCCAATTTTAGGGTGCTACATTTTGCCCCCTCTTTAGCGAATTTTTCGAAGAAAATGCGTTAAAGATGAGTTCTTCTCGATCTACGAGAAAGCAAAAATTATTCCCATTTTTAGGCGACGATTCTTGGTCGAATCGTACGACAGCTTACTATGGTGCCCCCTCCGTGTTTTTACCCAAATCGAACGTTTGAGGTAAAAATGCGAAAAAGCAAAAATTTTAAAATGTTTTTAATTATGTTTTGAATAAAATTAAGAAAAATAGGGTAAAACCCTAATTCATTTTTACTGTTCATTTTTCTGGTTTTAGAGCTCTGCAAGCAAAAATGGTGGAGACGACGCACAGATCGACAGAGGTCCGACGCGGGCTACGGGTAAGAGTCTAGACTTAGCTTAGAATGGTTTAATTTGAATTTACATGCTTTTTAGGTGAATTTTAAATGAATTTTTGAGCATCGCGGCCGTTTTTGGGCCGTCGACGTCGTCGGGACGAAATCGTCCCGATTTCGACGAAATCATCTCAAGTTCGCCAATTTCGTCTAAGGGCGAAATCGGCGAAAGGGGGACGATTTCATCAAATTAGGGACGATTTCGGCTTGCGAAATCGGAGACGATTATGCTCAAATTTGGGACGATATCGTCCAATAGTGGACGATATCATCATTTGATAAAATTGAACTTATTTTAACTTGCATTTTTAATTACTTGAATTGTTATTAATGATTGTTTGTTATTTTGTTGTTTATGTTGCAGAGAGGATTGCTAAAGAGCAAGGAATGGAAATATGGAGGTTTGAGAGATGACTTGGCCGCTCTAACACAGGCAGAGCGGGATCAGCTGGCACAGTCGACTTACAGCATGTGGCAAAAATGCCACAAGTGTCTATGGACATGGGGCTACTGACAGCCCTAGCAGAGAGGTGGTATCCGGGTTCTTCCTATTTTTGGCTACCGACAGGGGAGATGACTCCCACACTAGAGGATGTATGGAGGATTCTGAGGATCCCCATACAAGGATGGTTGATCACTCCTATGGCCAATCAGGGCCATGCTATGGGGCGGTTGTGTGGTGACCCGAGCTTCGCCCTGGAGAAGGGCGAAGTTAACATCGAGGCGCTACGTGGATGCCTGGGGCATCTAGACTCACACAGGTTTTAGCCGGAGTGGTTGGTGGACTTCTATTGTGCCACCAGAGTGGGTGCAGGGTACCATGGATGCTAGCAGATGTGATCTGTGATATGCGAGACCATGGTTACAGGTTTTCTTGGGGCAGCTATGTTCTATGTCGATTGTACAGGATCCTGCATGGGGTCGTGTACAAGGGCGACCGATGTCTAGTTATGACATCGCTCCTACAGGTTTGGTGTTGGGAGCACATTGCAGTGCGGAGGCCGATAGGGCTTCCTCTGACAGGGATTGATGGGGAGAGGCCCCGAGTTTTCTACTGGTGGCTCCGAAGAGGGTCACAGCGGCGGATTGACCTATCGATGTCCCGGAGACTGCTGGATGACCTTGTCCCGGACCAGATCACCTGGAGGCCATGGCGAGAGCACCCAGGGTGGGCCGAGGATGGACAGGAGTTGGCTCGCGTTAGGCGAGTTTGCTGGTTGCGGATGGAGAGGGGAGAGGTGGAGCTCCACCGCTACGACCGAGTTTTGTGATAGTTCGGTCTACAGCAGGGGATCCCATCTCTCAGGGATTATGAGTTTTCTCGGACTGTCCGGGATAACACCATAGTGAGCGGGGCTCCAGACATGCAGCGCTTTTGGAGTCAGGACTCAGACGATGCCCCCATTCAGCCAGTGGATGGGGACGACACAGGGGTAGCCGATGGCTACGATGCCTGGTACGCAGGCATCCGCCCTCCTCGGATGACGAGGGCTCAGGGTCCGATACACGTAGTTGTGCATCGGATAGGGAGGCGATGCCAGGCGGCTATGGAGGTGGCCCAGGGTCACAACGGGAGAGAGCTGAGGAGGCCACAGGCATAGGAGAGGCCGCGACAAAGGGAGAGGAGGGAGGAGAGACCCCCTTCTCCATAGAGAGAGAGGCCACCATCGCCCGATAAGGGCAAGGGTGTCGACACAGGGGAGAGTAGCGAGACAGCTACTCTCCGAGCAGAGACGATTCGTCTCCAGGCATAGGTGCAGACCCTACAGGAGGAGGCTGCACGACATCGAGCTGAGGTTACACAGCTCAGAGACGAGATTGCATGCCTCAGGGCACGGGGCGGAGGGGCGAGCACTAGGGAGCTGACATGGGCTATTGCCCAAATCACTTTCTACCAGACATTATACTATCATCTGGTGCCAGAGGAGGATAGACTACCCTTGCTAGCTAACATCGCAGATCCGATCAGGATCGGGTCATCGAGGACTTCGTCCCGATCGACGACTAGGACTCGCAGTACTACACATACTACGATGGGGCCACCTCGTCCACCTCAGGGCGGGGGAGGAGATGAGGCTGAGAGCTCGAGGGGTTCTCGAGGCTAGAGTACTGCACTACATTGTACAGATTGATATGATAGCATATATTATTTTTGATAGAGGATTGAGTATGCCGAGGTACAGATTGTGGCATACCAATCCAGTTTTGATATGATGTATATATTGTTGATATATATATGAGATGAGATATGTTTTTGATCATATGACTTGTGTATTTTGTATTTTTATGATGCTTTTATGTTTGATTGATTGATTTGATGATTCATGTAATTATGTCGTTGGAAATATTATAATTTTGATGTCATGCTGTAAGATTTTAAATGAAATAATCTGATGTAACAAATTGGTTGTTTGTGATGGAATGTGATAAAAAATAAAAAGAGACTTCTAACAATAATTTCAAAGGACATTGTCGCTATTATAGACCATTTCATGGAGTCGCCGCTCACTCGGTCGTCAAGCTAATCCCAGTATAGAAATATTGTTAAAAGTAAAAGAGTGCTTAAGAGACTGTCTTAAGACTTTGGTGCAATGGTGCAAATGATGATGATGATGGTTTGTTTTTCAGATTTTCATAAAAATAGTATGCATGAAATAATGTTAAAATGATTTTTGCTAGGCATAAATTCCTAAGTGTGATAAATTTTTTGGATAATTCCTTAGGAATTATACCATCATTGCAAAATTGAAGGTTGACATAATGACATGAAATAATGATAATGTGTTTGCTTTTTGTAAAGCATAATTTGTGTAACATAATGATTTAAGTCATATGGTTTTTCATGATTTTTAAATAAATGGGGAATAAAAATTGTTACAATGGTTTGCGCTAGGCATAGAATATGTAGGTATAGACTTATACCATCATCGCGAAAATCAAAGAAGAAAATAGATTGTTTTATTGCATGGTTGATTTTTAATAAACAGAAAATATGAAGATGAGGACTTGCGCTAGGCATAAAATTCCAATTTTGGTTTTGGAACTATACCATCGTCGCGAAAGTCGACAATATATATATATATATATATATATATATTTTTTTGATTGTATGGTTTTGAAAGAAATTTTGATTTTTCTATTATGTAGTTGTCTTTATGCTAAACAACTGTACTTGAAAGAAGAAAATGAATTATTCCAAACAATTTGCAAAAAAATATTTCAAAGTATTTTAAAGACAAAAGTTAGATTTATAAGGAATCCCATGTGCATATGTGAATTCATTTCCAATCTTGATTTATCATAATGATACACAAAATCTCTCAAATATAAAATGTGTGTGCAATTGCTATGTTCATTTACCAGTTTTGAGCAAGATAATATGATACAAGTGATTTGAAGAAACCAAATAAGTGTTCATTAACCATGATGTAGATGCATATAACCATACTAGACTACTATGTAGGTCGGATTATCAAGAGCTAGCTAATCCATAAGCAGACATAGGTCTATACAAAAGAAGGTCGCTAATGTGACAGACATATCGCCACGCTAGGAGTTACCCAAGGCCAAGCAGGTTGGGCACAAACCACTTGTTATGGGGCTTACCTCACGCTTTTCGAATAATTGAGAATTCCAGGGATTCAAGCTCATCAACCCTTCTTTTCTTTTCAAAGGGTAGGGAAAGGGATTTTATTGCTTTTGCTTTTGCTTTCTTTTGCTTTCTTTTCTTTTCTTTTTTTTTCTTTTTTGTATTTTTGCTTGATAATTGAGATAATGCTTGAAATATTGCTGTAATGATATAAAATAACATTTTTTTTTCTTTTTCTCTTTTTCTTGAACTTTTCTTTTCTTTCTATGCTAGGGATACTTGCTCGGATTAGCTGTAGAGCAAGGGATTTTTATTCTGGGTAGGGGTGAGCTTGTCCTTTTGCCAATTCTCAAAGATTCTAGACCATGTGCATGATAGGATAGCAGGGGAAACTTTTCGCTCAAGAAACCACTTCTACTATGTAGCAAAGCATGGAAATTACAAATATAATCATTTTATTGTGAAAAGATGTGCTTGGTTTAAGTAAATAACAAGATCAATTCTCTATGCTCAAACTTTATTTAATTGAATTTTGTGGACTTTGATATAAGAGAGATTAGTAATCATGCCAGATAAAATCAAGATATTTATTTTTGTGTTTGTGAAAGTGAGGGATTCCAAATAAATGCTAATTTATCCAAAATAATTTGAAACATATAACTGCAATAATTGTAAGAAAATATATATAAATGATTTTTGAGAAGTTTTGAGAATGTTGACTCTCTCTTTCTTCTTTATTTTGTTTTGGTTTCGAAAGAGTCAAGAATATTGTTGTTTTTATATTTTTATCATTATTTTTGAAAGAATTAACAAGTGCCATAAATAAATACAACAAATAGTTTTGAAGATTTTGATGATTATGAATGTTTTTGGTGTTTTTGAATTTATAAATTGAAAGAAATACAAGATAGTGATTTTGAAATATTTTAAACAAATATATACAAGGATGAAATGACCAAATTTATACATAGTAACGTTTAAGATGCAAAATATTCATGGGTTCTTTAAGTTCTTTACCATCTAAGGTAGATAATTTGTATGCTCCTGATTCAAATTTAGCAAGTGATAATGTATGGTCCAAGCCAGTTGGGCTCAAATTTACCTTTAAGGTCCTTAGTTGCATTAGTATTTTTTTGAAGATTTTGAGGATTTTGATTTTTTTGTATTTTGATTTTAATTTATGAATTGAAATTGGTGGTATATACAAGATGATCTATATACACTATACAAGGTTATTTGAGTATAGCATGTCTAAGGTTGCTTCAAAATCAAAGGAGGTTTTGAAGGATAATCTGGTTGAGGTGAAGGTAAGAATAGAAGGTGATGAATAAAAGGTAGTGATAACAAAAGCTTTGTTATAATGTAGAATAATGTAGCAAAAGATTTGACTTTTATATGTGTAAAATTGATCATGTTACAAAATAAAATGTAAGAAGGATAAGAAAGTTCTTCATTCTTATCACTATATTCCAAGTCTTGATAAGATGGAGGGAAAGCATATGTGAAAGATATGCATGGGTGTTATTTGGTAAACAAGGATGATCATATATGGATGAAGAAAAGTGATGGATAGAAGATAATTGTGACAATAGAGAATGTATAGAACTTGATGTTTCAACCGTTAAATATTCTTCAAATGGTGTTGGGTCACCATGTATGGTAACAATTTTATTTGCAAGTTCAAACTTCAAACATTGGTGAAGAGTGGAAGGGACAACCCTCATCGTATGAATCCAAGGATTCTGGAGAAGTGGGTTGTAAGGTGAAGGGCAATATGCCACATAAAATAAAATATCTAGGATCTTGGATCCAATATTAAAGGGAAGAATTATAGTACCTTGAGCTTCTTGAATTTCATTGTTAAAAGATTTTATAATAACATTTGATTCATTAAGATCTTCTTCCTTTAATTTGAGTTTTTGGAATAATTGATAAGTGCATAAATTAAGAGAGGAGCCATTATCTACCATGATAGTTTTAACAAGTGTTTCTTTACTAGATCCGATAATGTAAAGATAGGAGTCTTCTTGTGGAGTAGAGGAAGGAATCTCCTCATCATAGAATGAAATATGGTTAACCTCAAGAGGGTTTACACCATTAATTATGTTCTTAGAGAAAATATGATGAGGAACAAATTGTTGGCTAGGTATTTTGAACAAAATTTCCTTATGATAAATTTGTAATACTTCTAAAAGGGATATCTTTGCTTGAGGATTAATCACTTGTTGTTGGCTATCAAAGGGGATTTCAGATTGAGATTTTGATTCTAAAGATGAGCTTTCTATGCTTACATTCCATTTTGGATCATTCTCTAGAGCCAAAGATAGTTTTGAAGGTTGGTCAAATGAGGAATCCATATCTTGAATATCCGATTGAGTTGATTGAACTTGAGGTTGCTCATTTGTAGTTTTTGTTACAATATTAATAATATCATCATGATGGGACACATTAACATGCAATATTTGATTGGTTTCTTGTTGTTGATAATTGAATAGGGGTTCTTGGGAGATCCCCATGTCTTGATTGATTATTGGTATTTGTTGTGTAGGAGTTTGATTGTTTAATGGAGATTTATAATCAGTTGTAGATTGTAATTCCTTTATATTAAAAAGACCCTTATCAATCAAATCTTGAATTGCACATCTTAAATCTTTACAATTTTGTGTCATATGTCCATCTACTCTATGATATTCACAATGTAGCTCAGGTTTAAACCAATCTGCTGTGGTATCAGGTTGTCTTATGGAAGGGAGTTCAATCTTATTTGTATCAAGTAAATACTTGAGAATTATATCCATTGGTTGATTGAGCTTAGTAAATTTACGTGATGAAGGTTTTCGAGAGGTTTTTGATACGTGCCTTAGGATTTCAGTCATAAAAGGGCCTAATGGTTTCTCACCTCTACTTTCTTTATTATGGGTAGAATGATGATAGGAAGATTGCGAAGTAGGAGGTGAGTGCATGGTAGAATTGGAAGAATAAGTATTTTCTTGTTGAAATGGATGTGTTGTATTGAAAGAAGAGTATTGAAAAGGTGGTGGAGGATTGTATGTGGATTGATAGACATAATATGGATATATGGGAGAATAGATAATATCGTTATGAAGAGGATTGGCAAAGGGATTGTCCTGTTGGGGTAAGGATGAAAAATGAGAAAAGTGTGATGGAGGTGGTGTTGAATAGGGATGAGGTTGGTCATAATCAACAAATGTATTTGGCTGAATTCTTCCAACATTACTGATGGGCTCATATTGATTTGAGTAAAAACTCATGGTTTCTTTAGTACTTCTAAAAGTAATATTTAGTATCTACTATTTAGAATTGAATCTAAAACATACAAACTTGAAATGATGATTTTGTTTTTGTTTTTCTTGTATATATATATATATATTTATTTTTTTTTTTGTTTTTGTTTTCAAAAGGTTTTAAATGATTCACGTCGGGTTCACCAAAATGTATCGCTCCAAATTTTTCACACCCTTACCTTCAGGCTATAGGATCCGTGCCCGGAAGGGGGATGTGAAAAGGATGGCGCGGTACCTCGGACTGAGAGGCCTTGCGAAGGTCCCGCCTCTCAAGGGAGGTGTATATTGGTGATTTTTTGATGGATGGTGGGTTCACCAGGAAACATTTAATGGCAGTTTCCACGCCTAGGTTGGGAATGTGTTTTATGTGTTCGTTTTAGCCTTAAGCATTCAAATCCTAGGTTTGGCCAAAATGCGTCTAAGCTATTCTATATGAAGATGCAGATTAAATGAATACAGAAAACAGAATTAAGACAAAAAAAAGAGAAATTAAAGAATATTAAAAGAAGAATACCTGATCCGGATGTCTGATGAAGATTCTGATTCTTGAAGCAGTCAGGATCATCTGGAATTTGACAGAATCATCTGAGATCAGACAAGATCGTCTGAGATCTGACGAATTCATCAGACGAATTCGTCAGAGACCTGCAAACAGAGAAATAGGTGCAAAACACAGAAAATACAACTATTCTAACAGAGGGAAACAATGTAAAATGATAGTAATACTATCAAACTGAAACTTAAAAATAGAAACATGAATGAATTATGCTAATTTAATCACAATTATGACTTAATTATGCATTTAATCTAGATGGGTGAACTCCAAAATGCAAGATAGCATAAAATACTGAATAAAATAGCTAATTACAACATAAAACAACAGAAAAAGAGATGAAGAAATGCAAACTTTAGGCACTGATTGCCTCAATGTTGACTGTAGTCGAAATCGTCTCGCATTGGTACGAAATCGTCTCTGATTCGACAGGATCGCCTCCGATCTGAACAGGTTCATCGACGACGATGTAAGCTTGCTCCGGCTGAAAAACACTAAGGTACCTACAACAAAATTGGTATAGAACTAATGCAAATATGAATTTGGGATGTTTTAATGCGTATGAAGTCGAGTTACAGGAATTATCAGCCAGGGGGGTGCTAAGGGGAGGGCTTAGGATTAAATAGGCTTAGGAGGGAGGTTAGGAGGTTGGAGATCATCCCTATTTGGGAGATCTCCAATGGGGGAGGGTCTCTAACGGCGCAGACACGCTTCTGCCCGGATTAGAGACCCGTTGGAACAGAAGCTAATTGTGCAAAATCAGTTTTGGGACAAGATCGTCCGGACGTCCTAGCCCAGACGAAATCGTCAGATCTAGGGCGATATCGTCTGATCGACGACGATATCGTCAAACGGTCAAAACAACCTCTAAAAATGGCACGAGAAAGGGGGAAACGGATTACCCGACGGTTAACGGGCGGTTTGGGAGGTTAAAATTTGAATTTAAATTATTTACTAGAGTGAATGTAATTATTAAGATTTCACTGCGCCAATTTTAGGGTGCTACATTTTGCCCCCTCTTTAGCAAATTTTTCAAAGAAAATGCGTTAAAGATGAGTTCTTCTCGATCTACGAGAAAGCAAAAATTATTCCCATTTTTAGGTGACGATTCTTGGTCGAATCGTACGACAGCTTACTATGGTGCCCCCTCCGTGTTTTTACCCAAATCGAACGTTTGAGGTAAAAACGCGAAAAAGCAAAATTTTAAAATGTTTTTAATTATGTTTTGAATAAAATTAAGAAAAATAGGGTAAAACCCTAATTCATTTTTACTGTTCATTTTTCTGGTTTTAGAGCTCTACAAGCAAAAATGGTGGAGACGACGCACAGATCAACAGAGGTCCGACGCGGGCTACGGGTAAGAGTCTAAACTTAGTTTAGAATGCTTTAATTTGAATTTACATGCTTTTTAGGTGAATTTTAATTAAATTTTGAGCATCGCGGCCATTTTTGGGCCATCGACGTCGTCGGGACGAAATCGTCCCGATTTCGACGAAATCGTCTCAAGTTCGCCGATTTCGTCTAAGGGCGAAATCGACGAAAGGGGGACGATTTCGTCAAATTAGGGACGATTTCGGCTTGCGAAATCGGAGACGAATGTGCTCAAATTTGGGACGATATCGTCCAATAGTGGACGATATCATCAATTGTATAAAATTGAACTTATTTTAACTTGCATTATTAATCACTTGAGTTGTTATTAATGATTGTTTTTTTGTTTTGTTGTTTATGTTGCAGAGAGGATTGCTAAAGAGCAAGGAATGGAAATATGGAGGTTTGAGAGATGACTTGGCCACTCTAACATAGGCAGAGCGGGATCAGCTGGCATAGGCCGGCTTACAGCATGTGGCAGAGATGCCACAAGTGTCTACAGACATGGGGCTACTGACAGCCCTAGCAGAGAGGTGGTATCCGGGTTCTTCCTATTTTTGGCTACCGACAAGGGAGATGACTCCCACACTGGAGGATGTATGGAGGATTCTAAGGATCCCCATACAAGGACGGTTGATCACTCCTATGGCCAATCAGGGCCATGCTATGGGGCGGTTGTGTGGTGACCCGAGCTTCGCCCTAGAGAAGGGCGAAGTTAACATCGAGGCGCTACGTCAGATGCCTGGGGCATCTAGACTCACACAGGTTTTAGTCGGAGTGGTTGGTGGACTTCTGTTGTGCCACCAGAGTGGGTGCAGGGTACCATGGATGCTAGCAGATGTGATCTACGATATGCGAGACCATGGCTACAGGTTTTCTTGGGGCAGCTATGTTCTATGTCGGTTGTACAGGATCCTGCATGGGGTCATGTACAAGGGCGGCCGATGTCTAGTTATGACATCGCTCCTACAGGTTTGGTGCTGGGAGCACATTGTAGTGCGAAGGCCGATAGGGCTTCCTTTGATAGGGATTGATGGGGAGAGGCCCCGAGTTTTCTACTGGTGGCTCCGAAGAGGGTCACAATGGTGGATTGACCTACCGATGTCCCGGAGACTACTGGATGACCTTGTCCCGGACCAGATCACCTGGAGGCCATGGCGAGAGCACCCAGGGTGGGCCGAGGATGGACAGGAGCTGGCTCACGTCAGGCGAGTCTGTTGGCTGCGGATGGAGAGGGGAGAGGTGGAGCTCCATCGCTATGACCGAGTTTTGTGATAGTTCGGTCTACAGCAGGGGATCCCATCTCTCAGGGATTACGAGTTTTCTCGACTGTTCGGGATAACACCACAGTGAGCGGGGCTCCAGACATGCAGCGCTTCTGGAGTCAGGACTCAGACGATGCCCCCATTCAGCCAGTGGATGGGGACGATGCAAGGGTAGCCGATGGCTATGATGCCTGGTACATAGGCATCCGCCCTCCTCGGATGACGAGGGCTCAGGGTCTGATACATGCAGTTGTGCATCGGATAGGGAGGCGACGCCAGGCGGCTATGGAGGTGGCCCAAGGTCATAGCAGGAGAGAGCTGAGGAGGCCACAGGCGCAGGAGAGGCCACGACAGCAAGAGAGGAGGGAGGAGAGACCCCCTTCTCCACAGAGAGAGAGGCCACCATCGCCCGATAAGGGCAAGGGTGTCGACATAGGGGAGAGTAGCGAGACAGTGACTCTTCGAGCGGAGACGATCCATCTCCAAGCACAGGTGCAGACCCTACAGGAGGAGGCTGCACGACATCGAGCTGAGGTGACACAGCTCGGAGACGAGATTGCACACCTCAGGGCACGGGGCGGAGGGGCGAGCACTAGGGAGTCGACACGGGCTATTGCCCAAATCACTTTCTATCATACATTATACTATCAACTGGTGCCAGAGGAGGATAGACTACCCCTTATAGCTAACATCATAGATTTGATCAGGATCAGGTCATCAAGGACTTCGTCTCGATCGACGACTAGGACTCACAGTACTACACATACTACGATGGGGCCACCTCGTCCACCTCAAGGTGAGGGAGGAGATGAGGCTGAGAGCTCGAGGGGTTCTCGAGGCTAGAGTACTGCACTACATTGTACAGATTGATATGATAGCATTTATTATTTTTGATAGAGGATTGAGTATGCCGAGGTACAGATTGTGGCATACCAATCCAGTTTTGATATGATGTATATATTGTTGATATATATATGAGATGAGATATTTTTTGATCATATGACTTGTGTCTTATGTATTTTTATGATGCTTTTATGTTTGATTGATTGATTTGATGATTCATGTAATTATGTCATTGGAAATATTATAATTTTGATGTCATGCTGTAATATTTTAAATGAAATAATCTGATGTAACAAATTGGTTGTTTGTGATGTAATGTGATAAAAAATAAAAAAGAGACTTCTAACAATAATTTCAAAGGACATTGTCGCTATTATAGACCATTTCATGGAGTCGCCGCTCACTCGGTCGTCAAGCTAATCCCAAGTATAGAAATATTGTTAAAAGTAAAAGAGTGCTTAAGAGACTGTCTTAAGACTTTGGTGCAATGGTGCAAATGATGATGATGATGGTTTGTTTTTCAGATTTTCATAAAAATAGTATGCATGAAATAATGTTAAAATGATTTTTGCTAGGCATAAATTCCTAAGTGTGATAAAATTTTTGGATAATTCCTTAGGAATTATACCATCATTGCAAAATTGAAGGTTGACATAATGACATGAAATAATGATAATGTGTTTGCTTGTTTGTAAAGCATAATTTGTATAACAGAATGATTTAAGTCATATGGTTTTCATGATTTTTAAATAAATGGGGAATAAAAATTGTTACAATGGTTTGCGCTAGGCATAGAATATGTAGGTATAGACTTATACCATCATCGCGAAAATCAAAGAAGAAAATAGATTGTTTTATTGCATGGTTGATTTTTAATAAATAAAAAATATGAAGATGAGGACTTGCGCTAGGCATAAAATTCCAATTTTGGTTTTGGAACTATACCATCATCGCGAAAGTCGATAATATATATATATATATATGTTTTGATTGTATGGTTTTGAAAGAAATTTTGATTTTTCTATTATGCATGTAGTTGTCTTTATGCTAAACAACTGTACTTGAAAGAAGAAAATGAATTATTCCAAACAATTTGCAAAAAAATATTTCAAAGTATTTTAAAGACAAAAGTTAGATTTATAAGGAATCCCATGTGCATATGTGAATTCATTTCCAATCTTGATTTATCATAATGATACACAAAATCTCTCAAATATAAAATGTGTGTGCAATTGCTATGTTCATTTACCGAGTTTTGAGCAAGATAATATGATACAAGTGATTTGAAGAAACCAAATAAGTGTTCATTAACCATGATGTAGATGCATATAACCATACTAGACTACTATGTAGGTCGGATTATCAAGAGCTAGCTAATCCATAAGCGGACATAGGTCTCATACAAAAGAAGGTCGCTAATGTGACAGACATATCGCCACGCTAGGAGTTACCCAAGGCCAAGCGAGTTGGGCACAAACCACCTGTTATGGGGCTTACCTCACAGTTTTCGAATAATTGAGAATTCCAGGGATTCAAGCTCATCAACCCTTCTTTTCTTTTCAAAGGGTAGGGAAAGGGATTTTATTGCTTTTGCTTTTGCTTTCTTTTGCTTTTCTTTTTTTTTTTTTTTTTGTATTTTTGCTTGATAATTGAGATAATGCTGAAATAATGATATAAAATAACATTTTTTTCTTTTTCTCTTTTTCTTGAACTTTGCTTTTTCTTTCTATGCTAGGGATACTTGCTCGGATTAGCTGTAGAGCAAGGGATTTTTATTCGGGTAGGGGTGAGCTTGTCCTTTTGCCAATTCTCAAAGATTCTAGACCATGTGCATGATAGGATAGCAGGGGAAACTTTTCGCTCAAGAAACCACTTCTACTATGTAGCAAAGCATGGAAATTACAAATATAATCATTTTATTGTGAAAAGATGTGCTTGGTTTAAGTAAATAACAAGATCAATTCTCTATGCTCAAACTTTATTTAATTGAATTTTGTGGACTTTGATATAAGAGAGATTAGTAATCATGCCAGATAAAATCAAGATATTTATTTTTGTGAGTGTGAAAGTGAGGGATTCCAAATAAATGCTAATTTATCCAAAATAATTTGAAACATATAACTGCAATAATTGTAAGAAAATATATATAAATGATTTTTGAGAAGTTTTGAGAATGTTGACTCTCTCTTTCTTCTTTATTTTGTTTTGGTTTCGAAAGAGTCAAGAATATTGTTGTTTTTATATTTTTATCATTATTTTTGAAAGAATTAACAAGTGCCATAAATAAATACAACAAATAGTTTTGAAGATTTTGATGATTATGAATGTTTTTGGTGTTTTTGAATTTATAAATTGAAAGAAATACAAGATAGTGATTTTGAAATATTTTAAACAAATATATACAAGGATGAAATGACCAAATTTATACATAGTAACGTTTAAGATGCAAAATATTCATGGGTTCTTTAAGTTCTTTACCATCTAAGGTAGATAATTTGTATGCTCCCGATTCAAATTTAGCAAGTGATAATGTATGGTCCAAGCCAGTTGGGCTCAAATTTACCTTTAAGGTCTTTAGTTGCATTAGTATTTTTTTTGAAGATTTTGAGGATTTTGATTTTTTTGTATTTTGATTTTAATTTATGAATTGAAATTGGTGGTATATACAAGATGATCTATATACACTATACAAGGTTATTTGAGTATAGCATGTCTAAGGTTGCTTCAAAATCAAAGGAGGTTTTGAAGGATAATCTGGTTGAGGTGAAGGTAAGAATAGAAGGTGATGAATAAAAGGTAGTGATAACAAAAGCTTTGTTATAATGTAGAATAATGTAGCAAAAGATTTGACTTTTATATGTGTAAAATTGATCATGTTACAAAATAAAATGTAAGAAGGATAAGAAAGTTCTTCATTCTTATCACTATATTCCAAGTCTTGATAAGATGGAGGGAGCATATGTGAAAGATATGCATGAGTGTTATTTGGTAAACAAGGATGATCATATATGGATGAAGAAAAGTGATGGATAGAAGATAATTGTGATAATAGAGAATGTATAGAACTTGATGTTTCAACCATTAAATATTCTTCAAATGGTGTTGGGTCACCATGTATGGTAACAATTTTATTTGCAATTTCAAACTTCAAACATTGGTGAAGAGTGGAAGGGACAACCCTCATCGTATGAATCCAAGGACTCTGGAGAAGTAGGTTGTAAGGTGAAGGGCAATATGCTACATAGAATAAAGTATCCAGGATCTTGGATCCAATATTAAAGGGAAGAATTATAGTACCTTGAGCTTCTTGAATTTCATTGTTAAAAGATTTTATAATAACATTTGATTCATTAATATCTTCTTCCTTTATTTTGAGTTTTTGGAATAATTGATAAGTGCATAAATTAAGAGAGGAGCCATTATCTACCATGATAGTTCTAACAGGTGTTTCTTTACTAGATCCGATAATGTAAAGATAGTAGTCTTCTTGTGGAGTAGAGGAAGGAATCTCCTCATCATAGAATGAAATATGGTTAACCTCAAGAGGGTTTACACCATTAATTATGTTCTTAGAGAAAATATGATGAGGAACAAATTGTTGGCTAGGTATTTTGAACAAAATTTCCTTGTGATAAATTTGTAATACTTCTAAAAGGGATATCTTTGCTTGAGGATTAATCACTTGTTGTTGGCTATCAAAGGGGATTTCAGATTGAAATTTTGATTTTAAATATGAGCTTTCTATGCTTACATTCCATTTTGTATCATTCTCTAGAGCCAAAGATAGTTTTGAAGGTTGGTCAAATGAGGAATCCATATCTTGAATATCAGATTGAGTTGATTGAACTTGAGGTTGCTCATTTGTAGTTTTTGTTACAATATTAATAATATCATCATGATGGGACACATTAACATGCAATATTTGATTGGTTTCCTGTTGTTGATAATTGAATAGGGGTTCTTGGGAGATCCCCATGTCTTGATTGATTATTGGTATTTGTTGTGTAGGAGTTTGATTGTTTACTGGAGATTTATAATCAGTTGTAGATTGTAATTCCTTTATATTAAAAAGACCCTTATCAATCAAATCTTGAATTGCACATCTTAAATCTTTACAATTTTGTGTCATATGTCCATCTACTCTATGATATTCACAATGTAGCTCAGGTTTAAACCAATCTACTGTGGTATCAGGTTGTCTTATGGAAGGGAGTTCAATCTTATTTGTGTCAAGTAAATACTTGAGAATTATATCCATTGGTTGATTGAGCTTAGTAAATTTACGTGATGAAGGTTTTTGAGAGGTTTTTGATACGTGCCTTAGGAATTCAGTCATAAAAGGGCCTAATGGTTTCTCACCTCTACTTTCTTTATTATGGGTAGAATGATGACAGGAAGATTGCGAAGTAGGAGGTGAGTGCATGGTAGAATTGGAAGAATAAGTATTTTCTTGTTGAAATGGATGTGTTGTATTGAAAGAAGAATAAAAAATGGTGGTGGAGGATTGTATGTGGATTGATAGACATAATATGGATATATGGGAGAATAGATAATATCGTTATGAAGAGGATTGGCAAAGGGATTGTCTTGTTGGGTTATGGATGAAAAATGAGAAGAGTGTGATGGAGGTGATGTTGAATAGGGATGAGGTTGGTCATAATCAACAAATGTATTTGGCTGAATTCTTCCAACATTACTGATGGGCTCATATTGATTTGAGTAAAAACTCATGGTTTCTTTAGTACTTCTAAAAGTAATATTTAGCATCTACTATTTAGAATTGAATCTAAAACATACAAACTTGAAATGATGATTTTGTTTTTTTTTTTCTTGTATACATATATATATTTTTGTTTTTTTTTTGTTTTTGTTTTCAAAAGGTTTTAAATGCATTCACGTCGGGTTCACCAAAATGTATCGCTCCAAATTTTTCACACCCTTACCTTCAGGCTATAGGATCCGTGCCCGAAAGGGGGATGTGAAAAGGATGGCATGGTACCTCGGACTGAGAGGCCTTGCGAAGGTCCCGCCTCTCAAGGGAGGTGTATATTGGTGATTTTTCGATGGATGGTGGGTTCACCAGGAAACATTTAATGGCAGTTTCCACGCCTAGGTTGGGAATGTGTTTTATGTGTTCATTTTAGCCTTAAGCATTCAAGTCCTAGGTTTGGCCAAAATGCGTCTAAGCTATTCTATATGAAGATGCAGATTAAATGAATACAAAAAATAGAATTAAGACAAAAAATAGAGAAATTAAAGAATATTAAAAGAAGAATACCTGATCCGGATGTCTGATGAAGATTCTGATTCTTGAAGCAGTCAGGATCGTCTGGAATCAGACAAGATCGTCTGAGATCTGACGAATTCATCAGAAACCTGCAAACAGAGAAATAGGTGCAAAACACAGAAAATACAACTATTCTAACAGAGGGAAACAGTGTAAAATGATAGTAGCACTATCAAACTAAAACTTAAAAACAGAAACATGAATGAATTATGCTAATTTAATCACAATTATGACTTAATTATGCATTTAATCTAGATGGGTGAACTCCAAAATGCAGAATAGCATAAAATACTAAATAAACTAGCTAATTACAACATAAAACAACGAGAAAAAGGGAAGAAGAAATGCAAACTTCAGGCACTGATTGCCTCAATGTTGACTGTAGTCGAAATCATCTCGCATTGGTACGAAATCGTCTCTGATTCGACAGGATCGCCTCCGATCTGAACAGGTTCGTCGGCGATGATGTAAGCTTGCTCCGACTGAAAAACACTAAGGTACCTACAACAAAATTGGTATAGAACTAATGCAAATATGAATTTGGGATGTCTTAATGCATATGAAGTCGGGTTACAGGAATTATCAGCCAGGGGGGTGCTAAGGGGAGGGCTTAGGATTAAATAGGCTTAGGAGGGAGGTTAGGAGGTTGGAGATCATCCCTATTTGGGAGATCTCCAATGGGGGAGGGTCTCTAACGACGCAGACACGCTTCTGCCCGGATTAGAGACCCGTTGGAACAGAAGCTAATTGTGCAAAATCAGTTTTGGGACAAGATCGTCTGGACGTCCTAGCCCAGACGAAATCGTCAGATCTGGGGCGATATCGTCTGATCGGCGATGATATCGTCAAACGGTCAAAACAACCTCTAAAAATGGCATGGAAAAGGGGGAAACGGATTACCCGGCGGTTAACGGGTGGTTTGGGAGGTTAAAATTTGAATTTAAATTATTTACTAGAGTGAATGTAATTATTAAGATTTTACTGCGCCAATTTTAGGGTGCTACAGGACCCTCTTGATGTTTTCCAGGTTTTTATTCCAAATTTTGCTTGCCTCCTTCTTCAAGTTTTGCATATATCAAAGTATCTAAGTAGTCTTGCATGTGACTTTAATTTCAATTTAGAATTCACTTCTTTAAAGTTAGAAACATTCTGAGTAAAAAGATCTTTCACAGATATGTAAAAATGCAAAATACAGATGAATGAATTCATTAGAGTCAACCTACAATTTTTGAAAATTTTGCTAAGTAAAGAAAACGTCGCGATATCGCGACACTTCCATTTTTGGAAAGTTGCGATACCGCGACACTTTCCATTTTTGGAAATGTCACGAAATCACGACGGGTCTTGGAAAAATTGGTTAAGTGCTGGAAACGTCGCGATATCGCGACACTTCCATTTTTGGAAAGTCATGATACCGCGACACTTTCCATTTTTGAAAATGTCGCGAAATCGCGACGGGTCTTGGGAGAGAGAGCAAGTGCGTAGGGAAGGTCGCGATTTCGTGACATGTTGCGAAATCATGACATGTCACAGTTTCGCGGCAAAAACAAAAATAGAAAAGCACCTAAGGCAAGGAAGGTGTCATGAAATCGCGACGTCGTGATTTTGCGACATCACGAAATCACGACACGGACAGCAAAAAAGCGCCTAAGGCAAGGAAGGTGTCGCAAAATCATGACGTCGCGATTTTGCAACGTCGCAAAATCGTGACACAGCAGGGAAGAAAATTCCTAAGGCATGGTCGTGTCACAAAATCGTGATGTTGCGATTTCACGACGTCGCAAAATCATGACACGGCAGAGCAGAAGAGCGCAAGGCCTGGCCGTGTCATGAAATCGTGACACAGCAGGGAAGAAGGAGCCAAGTGCAGGGACTGTCGTGATTTCGTGACATGTCACAGTTTCACGATAGATGAGAGTAAAGGGGAACCAGTCGCAAGGGACATCATGATTTCGTGACATGTCGTGAAATCGTGACATGTCACAGTTTCGCGACAAAGAGGCAATAGTGGATGCAAAGCACAGGGGATGTCACGATTTCGTGACATGTCATGGTTTTGTGCTGCAGTTGTTAACTCCCCACCCACCACCCTCATTTGAGGGTGGTGCGGCAAAAGAGACAAAGAGGCCAAAATGAAAAATAGCTAGAGGAAAGCGTCGTGTTATCACGACACGTGTCAAAAGCAAATAAAGCCGACATATAATGAACATTAAGGTTTTGATTTAATAATATTAAAATGTTGACCCTTGCTTTTCTTTTGCAGAGAGCGATACAATTGCATGATGGCAGAAGTAATGACGAGAAAGACAAAGTTAAGCATAGATTAATCAAGGACCGTCACATTGAAATGGGAGATGCCGAGAATTGCTGGTTCATCCAAATTTTATAGATCTAGCCACAAAGAGACTTTACAATGACTAAGCAGCTGCCCATTTAATAGAATAAGTCAGCAATTTACCAAAAAATAAAAATATCTACACATAGTTACCAAAATTTGCCGATGGACGCATTTAACAGGAGAATTTATGGTGAAAGTAATGGCGTGCAGATAATTTCAACTCAGGGGCAGCTCTATGAAGATAAAATGTCAGAGAAGCTGGTGACTCATCTGAATTTCTCTAAGGAATTAATGAGACCCTCTCGGCAAGTGCACCAAAAAGATGAAGATATTTACTTGCAGTTACAGATTGATGAGAATAACATCAGATCATGCCTTTTTCATTTATGGCAAGTAACTACACTCAGATTTGCAGAGTGGTTAGGGTTTATTCAAAACTCTATTTTTAAAAGGGCTTATATTGTAAAACCCGGGGTAGTAAGGTTAAGAGGATAAAATTTAGGGTTTGAGAAGAAGATATTCCTAAAAATATCAGGGTCTGTCCCGGGTCTATAAATACTTCTTCTGAATGTAAATCACGAGAGGCAAAAACTTAGAAATAGAAGCTATTGGAGCAATTTCCTACAAATCTTGTTTGAATGCTTTGTTCTGGACTTAGAGTTGGTGTGATTTTTCTTTTTCTGTGATAGCATGGCCAGGAGCCTAATATCTTTCATATTATGATAAGTTCATCTTATTTTTTTTTCATTTCATTAAGGTTTATTTAAATTATGTTGTAGATCTGTGTTACCAGGATTGGATATGCTGCTAGGCTTCATTTTCTTTATTGTATGTTAGGGAAAATTACAGATTTAAGGTTCGAGCCTGTTCTAATTGCTCTATCCTCACCGTGCGAGCTAGGTCGCTGATGAGAGATACTAATTTTAACCGACTTCCCTTCGTTTATAATTTTCTTGTTAGATCTATTTCATCTTTGTCTTATGCTCTTAGTTGAAAGTGATCTTAGAAAGCTGGACACTTTCCTCTTTGATTTGTTCTATTGTGAAGCTAACCGGTATAACTAAAAATTGGCAATTTTGGTTTTGCAGCTAAGTTAGATAAACTTCTCTTTTCTGCCCTACCCTACTCTCTCTGTTCCACCGTGAAATGATCCATTTTTATTTTTCTTTAAATTTGTCTTTTATTTAAATCTGCTAAAGCATAAAGAGCTAGATCAAAGAACTGATTGTAAATTTGATTTTCCACAAACATAACCAACTCCAAAAACATTACTGAACTGAAGTCTCGAGCCCGTTGTAAGGTAACAGACAGTCCACTTGAAACTATTCCAGAAGTAGGAAATAGTGAATAGACATTCGACCCAACTCTGTAACTCACACCTTGGATATCCAGCAAGATCCTAAAGTGAGTGGGATTTATCCCGTATAAGTGTTATCGGTATTTTATGCTCATTCTTCATAGGGTGTGTATAAAATTCAAACCAACACACCTATCTTAAATGAGCATGTAGCTTGTGTGATTTTTGGTGACGCGGTTGAGACGTTAGAGTGGGATGCGTTCAGAGTTTGAAACTCTCCAAAGGCAAAGGTAATATTTTGGTTTTAATTTTAATTAAATGCCTAAGTTGGATGTATAAGGTTGCTTAGTGGTTGATTTTGGAAAGGTTGCTTTGTAATAATTTTTTTTGGTAGTTGAGAATTACCTTTAGGAGTTATAAGGATAATTCTGTTCTTATTTTTAAAGTCTCAAATTTCTATTGTCAAATATTAGAAGATTAAGACTTTGTGGGTAGTATGTTATTTTGAATTAAGGGTTTTTATGACTATTGTGAGAATATTTATTATTATTTAAGTTGGAGTGATAAGGTGTAATTTTGATATTATATTTGTGATATGTTTTGTTGAAGAAAATTATCCTCTAACCCTTATTGAGATTGGCAAAGAAGTAATTGAGTGTGGCAAATTTGTGAGACAAACTACTTGTCAAACAAAAGGTATTGGAAAATTCCTTCTTGGTTGAGTTGATTGATTGGCTTTATTAAAAATTAAGTTTGTAGTGAAAAGGACTTGATTAAGGTTTCCTTTTCTAAAGTGGTTGAGTTATTGATTCAAGGTTTTCTGATTTGAGAGTTGAGATTAAAACCTTGTTTTATTAGCATTGTTGTTGATATCATTGGTTGAGTGAAGTGTTTGAGTTAATGCTTCAAGGTTTTCTGAAATTGAGAGTTGTGATTAAAACATTATTTGATGAGAATGATTGTTGAAATGAGTTGTTATGCAAAGAACTTGAACTAGGGTTTGAAAAGATCATGAATATCATTGTTATGTGAGATTTGTTGTTGAGCATTGTTGGAAATATTTTGAGTTGGATGATACATTCTTGTACTAGGTTTTGTGAGCAAGAGTTGTTTCTTGAAGTGATTGTTTGAGTAGATTTGATTGAGCCTAGTCAAGTGGATGTATAAAGTGATTGTTCAAGTTTCATAAAACAAACTATTCTATATTCTGATTTGAGTTGACATTGAGTTTTGAGAATAGAAAATATTGAGTCTAACAATTCTCTTTATGCTTCTATGATAGTGAGTTGAGAAAGTTATTGCGTTTTTGAGTATAGAACATATTGAGTCTCTAACAATTCTCTTTATGCTTCTATGAGATTGAGTTGAAAAAGTGATTGAGTTTTTGAGTATAGAACATATTGAGTCTTTAAAAATTCTCTTTATGCTTCTATGAGATTGACTTGAGAAAGAGATTGAGTTTTTGAGAATAGAACATATTGAGTCTCTAGCAATTCTCTTTATGTTTCTATGAGATTTGGACAAGTTCTGTGTGAGCTTGTTAAGAAAATTTGGACAAGTTTTGTGTGAGATTGTTGAGCAGATTTGGACAAGTTTTGTGTGATCTTATTGAGCAGATTTGAGCAGGTTTTGTGTGGACCTATTGAGCATATTTGAGCAGGTTTTGTGTGGACCTATTGAGCAGATTTGAGTAGGTCCTGAGTGGACCTATTGAGCAGAGTTGAGCAGGTTCTATGTGGACCTATTGAGCAGATTTAGATAGGTTATGTGTGGATCTGTTGAGCATATTTGGACAGGTTCTATGTGGACCTATTGAGCATATTTGGATAGGTTCTGAGTGGACCTGTTGAGCATATTTGAGTAGGTTCTAAGTGGACCTATTTAGCAAATTTGTGCTAGATCGACTGGACTGTGTTTAGTGCATATTTGAGTGGACTTGTGCTAGACCTAATGGACTATTTTTAGTGCATATTTGAGTGAGCTTATTGAGCAGGCTTGTGCTAGACCGAATGAACGATGTTTAGTGCAATATTGAGTAGAGTTATGCTAGATCGACTGGATTGTGTTTAGTACAGAATTGAGATAGATATTTGGAGGTGACAGAGCATAGAGGACAAAGTCTCTGGTGGATAGAGATCCAATAGCCAGGGTAGTTAGGATAGGTCTTCTAAGTGGGGACAATAGTCTTGAGTGGAGATAGATCTACAATCCAGTGCAATGGAGGCAATCATCTTCTAGAGGATCACCGACCAAAGCAGAGGAGAAGGATCTCCTATGGATAGAGATCTATAAACCTAATTTAGGGGATCAACATCTCCCTTGGATAGAGTTCCATAAATATTGTAATTGGGAAGGATTCCCAAGAGATTTATTAAGAAAATTTTAGTGAAATATTTTCTCCGTGGAGTAGCCCACATTGGGTGAACCATGTAAATTATGGTGTCTCTATTGTGTATGGTGTTTTATGCATTGCTTTGATTACTTCTATTGATAATACTATCTATACATTGTATAATATTGATTTGAAAGAAAAGTAAAAAGTGCTCTTATACTGTTCACCCCCACATCTCAGTATAAACTTGTGTTCTTCAATTGGTATCAAAGCGGGTTTCTTCAGAAGAGTTTGACAGCTTGAAGTAAAAGTGATCAAGAACACAATGGATCAAAAGGATGAAAGGCATGGGTCCATAAATAATATAATACCAGTCTTTTATGGAAGTGACATCTTGTATTGGTGTATGCTGATGAGGTTTCACTTGATGGCACTTGGAAATGAAGTTTGGGATTTAGTGGAACT
Source organism: Wollemia nobilis (assembly GCA_028583015.1). Lineage (NCBI taxonomy): Eukaryota > Viridiplantae > Streptophyta > Pinopsida > Araucariales > Araucariaceae > Wollemia > Wollemia nobilis. Next base: position 11,601,952 of record JAQPPZ010016869.1, on the reverse strand, counting down.
TGGATATGATTCAACATTCAATCCTCCTATAGATAATGAAGGTAAGCTTCTAATGCATGCAAATTTAAGAGCTATGAATGCAATTAAAAAAGGGTTGCGTAGATTAGAATATATGAAGGTTATGCATTGTAAAACAACAAAAGAAATGTGAGAACCACTACATGACATATATGAAGGAGATAAAGGTGTAAGGAAATCTAAGATAATAAATATCAAAGGAGAATTTGAAAATCTAAGAATGCAGGATGATGAAAACATTTATGACTATCTCAGTAATATTGATGAACTTGTACATGAGATGAGAGGTCTTGGAATGAAGGTCGATGAGTCTGATGCTTGTGATAAGATCTTGAGAACTCTTCCAAAAAGGTATAGTGAAAATGTCTCTGCTATAGAAACATCAATTGATAGTGACAATCTGACAAGAAATTATTTACTTGGCATGCTTACAACTTTTGAGATAAGAACAAAAGATCCTATCCCTTCGAAAGAGGTAGATTTCAAAGCGAACAAGAAGATAAAGGGTAAGAAGTCAGAATCAAGCAGTGAGTCATCTAGTGATGAAGAAGCAAATTATGGTAGAAGAGATAAAGGTTCTAGAAGACCCATAGATCTAAGATATGTTAAGTGTTTCAATTATGGAAAGTATGGACATTTTGTAACAGGTTTTAAATATCCAAAGAACAACAATGGTGAAGAAAAATAGGATCATAGGTATAGGGAATCAAAAAGACACAAGAACCAAAAGAAAAGCAAGGATGGACAATGTAGACAAGGAAAGAATTTCTTCCAAAGACAAAAGAGGAGCTACTATGCAGATAATGCAAGTAAGTACACATATGATAGTGATGATAGTTCTTCAGATAATGATAGATATGAAGTCCTATTTATGATTGAAGAAAAAGAACCAGTTAAGAAAAAGACTAGTTATTTTCAAATGTTTTAGATGTGGTAACTTTGGACATTTTAAAGATGATTGTACAAGGGATGGTTATAGTTTTAGTGATGATGAATATGAGAATACACTTGAAATACTATATGAAAATATTCTAATGGCTTTAGAAGAAGAAGTAAGTGATCCTATAGAAGACAATCCAAAAGAAAGTAATGATATGGACAAAGGCAAACAAATAGAGTATTATTCAACAGATAATGATTATGATCTCAAGGGAGAACTTATATATGCCCTTGAAATGGTAAATAAGGTAAGAAAGCAACACTCTAAACTTGAAATTCAATTTCAAGAATGTGATGAAGAGAAAATATTGCTCATAGAGGATTTAGAAAAATTAAAGGCTAAGGCAAAAATGTTCAAAGATGAGTTAGAAGCAAAGATCATGGAATGTAAGAAGTTAGCACAAGAAGTGACACTAATAAAAGAATATTTAGAGGACTCCAATATCAAGATGACAGGATTCAAGAATGGCTCAAATATTATGGATAAGATAGTCAAGGTACAAACAAGGTCAACAAATAAAATAGGTCTTGGTTTTGAACAAACTCAAAAGAACCAAGAATGAGAGTTAACTTCAAGTTCTGAAGAGGAAACTTCAGATGAAGATACTTTAAAAGAAGACAATGTAAAATAAAGTCATACATTAGAGGAATAATTGGACAATAGAGATATCAACAAAGATAAGAACAATGCATAGAGAAGATACAGAAGGAACAACAATCATAACAGGAGACCAATGAGGTCAAAACAAGAAAGCTTCAATGGAATATGTTTTTCATGTCACAAGTTTGGGCACATGGCTTCACAATGCAAAACACATGAAAGACAGGAATATGGGAATGGACAGTTTTTCCATGGGTATTGCTACTCATGTAATCAGTTTGATCACAAGGTAATAAATTACAGGGTTCATGATAGAAGAGGATATGGTTCCACTAGGAGAAATCCTAAGATATTTGCATCTCTAAGGAATAATAACATAAAGTATTATAAGTGCAATAATGATGGTCACATAGTAAAACGGTGTAAAGTAGATATTCCAAAAATAGGTTTGAACAGGAATAGGAACAAGAACAGAAATAGAAACAGGAACAAGAACATGGATGAGAATAGGAACAAGAACCTAGATGTGAATAACAACAAGAACAAGAACAAGAATGATGACAGGAATAGGAATGATGACAAGAACATGGATGATGACTTGGATAGAAACAGTCAGAGGATTCAAGAAACTCAAAAAAGAAGGGAAAGGAATAAAGGTAAAGATTAGTGCTTTCGGGGAGTAGAAATACTGCCACCCTAGAATTAACCACATCATGAGGAGGTGGGGGAGGGTCTAAGCTAAGAGGCTCATTCTTATCCCCAAGCCCCAAAGGTCACCCTTTTCCATTGATGTCAAAGGGGAAGATATTTGTGTATTGGGGAGAGATTTGATATCTAAGAGAGCATTGATCCAGGGGGAGCAATGTCCTAGAGGGACCAGAAGGAAAAAGAAAGGTAAAGTTTTGGTAATAAGAGTATGGGTTGCCATCAATGACAAAGGGGAGATTGTTGGATATTTTGAGTCCCTAAGTCAAAGTTGTCATTGATGTCACCAAATGAAGTCATCATTAATACCAAATATTTCAACAGGAAACAAATGGAATACAATGGTTATTTGATATCCAAGAAGAAGGTCAAATATCAAGTGAACCAGTGCAAAAGATAGAAGTTAAAAAAGGAGTTATTTATTTTATAAATTATTTAAATTCAGTGTGAATTTAAATTTTATAAATAAATATTAAAGGTACTTTATACCTAGGTGTTGTAGGTGAGTTGGAGATGAGATGGTAATCCTCCAAGGGAGGTCCCAAGTCCAAATCTCCACCCTACAAAAAAATCTGAATTGGGTATCCAAAATCCAATTGATAATGTTGGTGCAGGCAGGGTCGGGTGCGACTCCTGGGTGACTTTGACAGTGTATACCCCCTGTTCATTGTCTCTTAGACCAAGGCAGTCCCGCAAGGGGTTTTTCACTAAAAAAAGACCACCCAGGTGTTGTAGGTGAGTTGGAGAGGAGAGGGCAATCCTCCAAGGGAGGTCCTAGGTTCAAATCTCCACCCTACCAAAAATCTAAATTGGGTATCCAAAATCTAATTGATTGGTGCGGGCAGGATCGAATGTGACTCTCGGGTGACTTTGACGATGTAGAACCCTCTGTTCATGGTCTCTCAGACCAAGGCATCCTTGCAAGGGGTTTTTTGCTTAAAAAAAAGGTACTTTATCAAAGGATATAATATTATAATATGAGTTATTATAATATTAAGTAAGGTGGTGAAAAAGAGCCCAAAGTAAATATTAATAATAATATTTTACTACACCCAAATATGGGTGTTAGAATTTAAATATTTGAAGCATGTTACAAAGTTTTATCCTCGTCGACGTCATGTGGGTTAATTACATTTTGAAGTGCCAACATTCTAAAGCAAAGGAGGAAGATTAATATTTAAACCTATGCCCAAAGGACATTAAGGAGATCCTTGCTCTATTTGAAAAGATAGCATACAAATTAATTAATGCAAAGCTCATGAAATAGATGTGCGAATTTTAAGTTTGAATTTCCAGTGAAAGAAACAAAAGGAACAACATCAAATAGTTGGAAGCCAACTAGGCACCTTGGCCTAGTGGCAAAATGGTTACAACTTACATTTTGTGTGCAAGGAGGCCACCATTCAAGTCTCGATGGAAGCACTTGGTAGGTGTTTTGAAAGCACCAATCGTGAGGTGCACGTTTTGCATAACAAGGAGGGGATAAATTTTTTGAATCATGTGGTGCTTCACCTATCTTCAACGAGCGTGTAGCTCATGTGGTTGTTGGCACCACGGTTGAGACGTTAGAGTGGGCTGCATTGAGAGTTTGAAACTCTCCAAAGGCAAAGGTAATATTTTGATTTTAATTTTAATTAAATGCCTAAGTTGGAGGTATAAGGTTGCTTAGTGGTTGAGTTTGGAAAGGTTGCTTTGTAATAAAGTTTTTTGGTAGTTGAGAATTACCTTTAGGAGTTATAAGGAGAATTCTATTTTTATTTTTAAAGTCTTAAATTGCTATTGTGGAATATTAGAAGATTAAGAATTTATGGATAGTATGTTATTTTGAATTAAGGGTTTTTGTGACTATTGTGAGGATATTTATTATTATTTAAGTTGGAGTGATAAGGTGTAATTTTGATATTATATTTGTGATATGTTTTGTTGAAGAAAATTATCCTCTAACCCTTATTGATATTGGCAAAGAATTAATTGTGAGTGTGGCAGATTTGTGAGACCAACTACTTGTCAAACAAAAGGTATGGAAAAATTCCTTCTTGGTTGAGTTGATTGATTGGATTTATTAAAAATTAAGTTTGAAGTGAAAAGGACTTGATTAGGGTTTCCTTTTCAAAAGTGGTTGAGTTATTGATTCAAGGTTTTCTGATTTGAGAGTTGAGATTAAAATCTTGTTTTATTAGCATTGTTTTTGAGATCATTGGTTGAGTGAAGTGTTTTAGTTAATGCTTCAAGGTTTTCTGAAATTGAGAGTTGTGATTAAAACATTGTTTGATGAGCATGGTTTTTGAAGTAAGTTGTTATGCAAATAACTTGAACTAGGGTTTGAAAATATCATGAGTATCATTGTTATGTGATATTTGTTGTTGAGCATTATTGGAAATATTTTGAGTTGGATGGTACATGCTTGGACTAGGGGTTTGTGATCAAGAGTTTTTTATTGAAGTGATTGGTTGAGTAGAGTTTATTAAGCCTAGTCAAGTGGATGTATTAAGTGATTGTTCAAGTTCCATAAAACAAACTATTCTATATTCTAATTTGAGTTGAGATTGATTTTTGAGAATATAACATATTGAGTCTCTAACAATTCTCTTTATGCTTCTATGAGATTGAGTTGAGAAAGTTATTGAGCTTTTTAGTATAGAAAATATTGAGTCTCTAACAATTCTCTTTATACTTCTATAATATTCAGTTAAGAAAGTGATTGAGTTTTTCAATATAAAACATATTGAGTCTCTAACAATTCTCTTTATGCTTCTATAATATTGAGTTGAGAAAGAGATTGAGTTTTTGAGAATAGAACATATTGAGTCTCTAGCAATTCTCTTTATGTTTCTATGAGATTTGGACAAGTTCTGTGTGAGCTTTTTGAGCAAATTTGGACATGTTTTGTGTGAGATTGTTGAGCATATTTGGACAAGTTCTGTGTGAGCTTGTTGAGCATATTTGAGAAGGTTTTGTGTTGACCTGTTGAGCAGATTTGAGTAGGTTTTGAGTGGATCCATTGAGTAAAATTGAGCAGTTTTTGTGTGGACCTATTGAGTATATTTGGACAGGTTCTATGTGGACCTATTGAGAAAATTTGGATGGGTTCTATGTGGACCTATTGAGCAGATTTGGATAGGTTCTTAGTGGACCTGTTGAGTAGATTTGAGTAGGTTATGAGTGGACCTATTGAGCAGATTTGTGCTAGATTGACTGGACTATGTTTAGTGTAGATTTGAGTGGACTTGTTCTAGACTGACTAGAGTGTGTTTAGTACAATATTTGAGCAGATTTGTGCTAGACCGAATGGACTATGTTTAGTGTATATTTGAGTGATCTTATTGAGTAGAATTGTGCTAGACCAAATGAATAGTGTTTAGTGCAATATTGAGCATAGTTGTGATAGACCGACTAGAATTTATTTAGTACAGAATTGAGACAGAGCTTTGGAGGTGACAAAGTAGAGAGGATAGAGTTTTCAGTGGATAGAGATCCATCCGCCATGATAGTGAGGATAGGTCTTCTGAGTGTGGATAAGAGTCTTCAGTGGTGAGATATCCACAAGCCAGTGCAGTGGAGGTAGTTGTCTTCTAAAGGATCACCAGCTAAAGCATAGGAGAAGGATTTCTCTTGTGGATAGATATCCACAAACCTGATTTAGGGGATCAGCATCTCCTTTTGACAGAGGTCCATAAAAATTTTAATTAGGAAGGATTCCCAAGAGATTGGTTGAGAAAATTTTAGTGAAATATTTTCTTTGTGGAGTAGCCCACATTGGGTGAACCACATAAATTATGGTGTCTCTATTGTTTATGGTGTTTTGTGCATTGCTTTGATTATTGCTATTGATACTGCTATATATACATTGCATAATATTGATTTGAAAGAAAATTAAAAAGTGCTCTTATACTGTTCACCCCCTCTCAGTATAAGCTTGTGTTCTTCACAAGTATAAGCATATTTATACTCATAGAAAAGTTATTTTTGAATCAGACATTTTATTTTTTAAAACTATTTTGATTCAAGGGAATTTTTGTAGCATATATAGAGAAAACAATTTATGTTTAGAAGATTTAAAGGATGATACTTTCATACATGGTAAGTCAAACTCCAATTTATATTTTATCAAAACAATCTATGGGATGTCATGCACAAGAACACATAAAATCATAGGATGTTGATGAAGTAATGAAGTGGAACATAAAAGGTTGAAAAAATAGCCATAATTGATCTTAATATCTCTGATTATTATATACACCACTTAGATATCTCCTCAACTTCAAAAGAAGTTTGATTAACTCAATACATTGTTTGGATGACAAACATAAAATATATTGTTTGGTTGACAAGCATCGAATACAAAGGTGAAAAAATTAGTTGGACTAAATATGATAGAAGGTGACAATATTGCTCAATGCATAAGTCAATTTTACTCTCTACTAAATTGGCTCACTATAGGAAATGCCAAAGTAGAAAACAAGGATTCTAAAGTTATTATGTTAAATATCTTGCTTGTTATTTATGCTAGTATTGTGTTTACACTAAACAAAATTAATCCTAACTTCAAAGATGTAATTTTTTCATTGATTGATGAGTATAGAGGAAATTGCATTACTTATAAAAAATAATCTTAATATTTCTTTAAAATCCATTTAGTCCTCTTCAAATACAAGTAGATTTTAAATAATGTTAGAAATAGAGTATATTACATCATTTGGGTCATGTAAATGTATATTCCAAGGTACATACTTAGGATATTAGATTACTTTAAGGGGAAGTTATCTAGTTACTTCATGCAATGTAAGAAATGCACAAGTGTTAATGTGCAAGTTGTATATGTACATGTTGCCCCTTGTACAACTAGATAGAGTGTTAGCCAAGGAACCTATTTTCCTATATAAGAAAGGTCTCATTGTAATATAGATATAGAGTCAGGGGACATAGCCAAATAGTGTAGCTTAGAGCATAGTACAGTTCTGTGTAGATCACCATCCATTGGTGATTGGTGCAATGTAGTTTAGTAGCTTTATTATGGAGTGTTCATTTTCTCCATAGCTACATTGTATTATTTTATGTCATTTCTATTTACAACATATTTAATTCATCTAGAAGATTTAATTTCTTTCATATTATTCTACATATTGTGATTGCTATCTCTCAGTGTTCATTAAATCATAAGCTAAGAGTGGTATCATATCCATGGTAGATCTAGTCATAGTAGATCAATAGGAAAACCACCACTATTATTGAGCTTGAAATTTTTGTCAAGCTAACACGCTATTAGACCAATCATTGTAAAAAACTCTCAAAAGATTCTAGGTGGTATAATTAGAGAGAGCCCAAGTAAGGACTAAAAGAAATCTTAGTTCTAGATATACTGAGATTACATTTGACTAGAGTCCTTTCCATAGAGTTGCAAGGAAAACTCATGAAAACTAGTACTCAGCATTCAATCCACTATATTGACAAATCATCTAGTGAAGATCATCCGGGATATTTAGAATTTTCTAAATATTGACTAAAGTCTCTTTTGTTGTAGAAAATTAATTCTTAGAGAATTGGAACTCCTCCTACAACAGAAATCTAGGAGACTCCAACTTCGTTGCCTGAAGGTTGGTGTACCTTTATAGTACAGAGATTAGTTTCTTGTCCAAGAGAAGAATACTATGGAATAAGACTTCTAGTAAAGAGTCATGGTGAAATTAGAATACTAAAGATCTCAATTGTTGGATTAACAAAATTCATAGTTGAAGAATAGGCCATAGAATAGAGTCCTTGAATAAAAAGTCATAGAAGCCTTGAAGAAGAATCCATTGAAGCCTTTATACTGAAAATTCCATAGAAGCCTTAATACTAAAAGGCCACAAAAACCTTGATACTGAAAAGGCCACAGAAGACTTTATAATAAAAATATTGTAGAAGCCTGGATACTGAAAAAGGCTCTAGAAGCCTTGATCCTGAAGAATAATTCAAAAATAATATTTGATTTAGAAGTAGATTAAGATTTAAGTACAGGGTTATGCATAAGGGGTCGAACCCAAAATATACTTGTAAAAAATAGGTGAATCCATTTCAAAACTGTGGTGAATCCTGGCCAACCTCATGTCAGAGGAAATGGTGAATTACCTTAGTTTTTGAAAAAATGAAAAAAATGGTAAATTTGACAGTTTTTGCCAAACCAGGTGGAAAACGATGGTTCAATGCAAAAAATGGTTCAACCTCGAACCAGGTGTAGAAAATGGTCTGACCTCGAACCAGGTGTAGAAAATGGTCTGGTCTTACAACATGGTATTGGTTGTGGAGCTTGATTCTCTCTCTAATTTGAAGGTTTTTCAGTCGCATTTGGACCCACTCCATAAAAGGGGGGATGTAGGGGGGCACCAACCCCCCTACTATTATCCTCATGGGGAATTCATAGGGGTGGCGGTAGTAGTATTTTTCCTTGTGTAAAATAGGGTCAGGTAGTCTATCTAGATGCAAAATAAGGTTTGACTATTAGTTTATTACAAAATAGGGTTCGGATATCGGCCTCGTGTAGAATAGGGTCTGATCTGGTGCAAAATAGGGTCCAAAAATTAGTTTGGTGTATAATAAGGTCCAAATATCAGCCTGGTGTAGAACAAGGTCTGATCTGGTGTAAAATAGGATTTGGATATCAACCTGGTACAGAATAGGGTTTGACCTGGTGCAAAATAGGGTTCAAAAATCAGTCTAGTGCAGAATAGGATCTGGATATCGACTTGGTGCAAAACAAAATCTGATATGGTGTAAAATAAGGTCTAAAAATTGATTTTGTGTATAATAGGGTTCAAATATTAACCTGGTGCAAAACAGGGTCCGACCTGGTGTAAAACAAGGTCTGGATATTGACCTAGTGCAGAACAATATCTGACTTGGTGCAAAATAGGGTCCAAAAATTGGTTTGGTGTAGAATAGGGTTTGAATATTAACCTAGTGCAAAACAAGTTATGTTCTGGTGTAAAATAGGGTTCGAATATCAGCCTAGTGTAGAACAAGGTCCAGCCTAGTGTACAAGAGGGTCTAAATATTGACCTGATATAGAACAAGATCTAAATATTGACCTGGTGCAGAACAAGGTTTGGTCTGGTACAAAATAGGGTCTAGATATTGGCCTGGTATAGAACAAGATCTAGCTTAGTGCAAAATAGAATTTAAAAATTGGTCTGATGTAAAATAAGATCCAAAAATCAACTTGGTACAAATTAGGGTTTGGTCTAGTGCAAAATAGGGTCTAGATATTGGCCTGGTGTAGAACAATGTCTAACCTAGTGCACAATAGGGTTCAAAAATCAACCTAGTGTAGAATAGGGTTTGAAAATCAACTTGGTGTAGAATAGGGTCCTATAGTCCATCCAAATGCAAATCAGAATTTGGATATCAATCTGGTGTAGAACAAGGTTCGGTAGTCCATCTGAAGGTAGAACAGGGTTTGAATATCGATCTAGTGTAGAAAAGGGTCTGAATATTGGCATGGTGCAGAACATGATCCGATCTAGTGCATAACATGATTTGATTGGCCACAAAAATAGATTTGATCTGGTGTAGAACAAGGTCCGGTCTTGTCTGGTGCTAAATAAGATCCATTCTGGTATGGAATAGGGTTCGATCTTGACTAGTGTTGAACAAGATCTGATTTGGTGTGGAAATGAGTTCAGTATGGTATAGAAACGAGTTTGGTTAGATACAAAAATTGATTCAATCTGGTGCAAAACTAGGTCGGGATATCCATCTAGTGTAGAACAAGATCCGAAAATGAAAAAGTATCAATGGCATGTTAGTTATATATAATGGTATACTTGGCAAACTTGGTGGCGTAATTTTAAATTTTTGAAATTTTTGGGCAAAAAGTGTCCTCATTCTAGCAAAAATGATGGTAAAGTTTTATAAATATTCATAATACTATTATCAATAAATGGTGAACCAACACCTTAAACAAAATTGAAAATTTTGGGTGAAAGGGCCGACCTTTAGGTCCCCCAAACTCACCAATTTGAGTTTTCAAATATGTAAATATTAGCCCAAATGGTGAATATTTGTCATTGTGCATAACCCTATTTTAGTACTAATATTTTTGTTACAGGGAAAGAATATTTAGTGAGTTGGAAAACTTCCTACAAGAAATTTAGGAAGAGTATCTTCTTCAAAATCAACTCAGCACCTAAAGCAAAAACGAAGAGATCAAGAGAAGATCTCATTGAAAAACTTCCAGTCTTGGAAGAAGAAGAAAGACTAGGAGTCTTGCTCGCATTCAAAAGTAATGGAATCATATATCCATAATAATATCTCACCACCAACACTTCCAAGAGAAAAATATTGAAGATAAGGTCTCAAGGAAGACCAACAAAAGCTGCAAGATCAAAGACCTTGGGAAGGTTTCAACGAGCATCCAGTAAAATGGTAGGAGAGCATTACTGAAGAAATCATCAAAGGAGAAATCACTAGAGAAATACACTACCAAGGAGAAGCCCCTGATAGTGAAGGAATTGGGACAATTATCACCATCCGACAACAAGCCCAAGAGAAGGAGAATTTGGTGAGTGCCAAATTTGAAAAGAATAATTTCACTTCACGAGGAGTAACTATAGTTGGAGCATATACATTTATAACCTCAACTTTGATGTTTTCCTCTTTCCTACAAAATAATCCAACCTAATTACTTTTTGTTTCTAATAGTTGTCCATCTCATTTGCATGTCCCATATTATTGTAATACCACCTAAAGCTCTTGTAGAAGAAACTTCTAAACAATCACCTATCTTCCAAATCTTCTTAAAAGCATCCTTACATTCCTCACTCTTAATTTTATTTTTTGTATTAAAATAAACTCAGGGCTATAACAACCTATTAATTCCTTAATAACATTTTTAGGGGTTTTATTAATACCCCTAATATTCCATGATATCATTTTCATCATCAATATTTTTTATTTTTATTACTGGGCTTAGCCCCACTTCTTGTTAATACCTATGATATTTTTATTTGCCTTCCCAACCTTCCTCTCCTTCTTCCATTCTCACAAAAACTCTCATATTCATCAATCTCTTCTATATTTTCATAATATTCATAATGAGACTTATCTTCTAAAAACGTGGGTTGCCCTTTAGAGTTGAAAGTGCAAGGAATAGCCTCATTAGCATTTTATTCTTTATGTTTCTTTGAAAACTCTAAACTGCATAGATGATCCTCCATAGTCATTACTTTCTCTTTTTTATTATTATTAAAATTGTTGTCAAATTCATATTAGCCAAAATCTTAAGAGAATAAATACAATATAAAGGTAGACCGTGGTCTAGGTGCCTACATCCATGCCTGAACACCTAACAACATCGTAACCATAATAGAATTCCCTCTAGTAGAAACAAAGCAAACACATGTGCATTCACAGGGCCACGCATGACACCCAACACCAAAAATAAGCACATATTTACTTTCTTATGTTGGCTTGGAAACCCTTAATTTTCTTGGATATCCTCCATAAGATTTTATTTACTATACTGCTCTTGAAATCCTTAAGTGCAAGGAATACACTCCATACTACTTTTATTTTTAATGTAAAGAGAATATTTTATATGACTTGAGGATAATAAAAGTGGTTTACCTAGAAAAGAGAACGGAGAGGGAAGAAAGCAGAGAGGGGAGGGCTCTGGTCCCTTCCCTGCTCCCCCTCCCTTGGATCTTAGATCCTGCCCAGTCCCTGGATCAACCCAGGTCATCCCTCCCTGGGAGTGGTTGTTTGCAGATGATCTCCTGGGGGGAGATCCTTCTCCATTTTCTGCACCCCTCCCAGTGGGCTCGGGCTTCCTTGGTTGTTCTGGTGGCCTGGTGCTTCCCAGGGATCCCTGTTTGTTTGGGGATCCCTTCCCTTTTTTCCCTCAGGCTTCCCCCTGGGGTTTTTTTGTAGGTTATTCACATGGATCTGGTCCCCTGCATTTCTTTGAGTGGTGGAGGTGATGGTTTAGGGTTTGACAGCTTCCTAGGGTCTCCCTTGAGGTCCTCACAGCTTTGGGGGTGGTTTGGGGGGCCTCTTTCCTCCTTTGCTTGTGAATCCTCGATGGGATCCTGTGGCTGCTGTTCTTCCCACGTGGAGGCTTCTTCGTGCTGGTTCTGCTCCTTGGTGGACACCCTGGGCATCTGGTTTGGCCTTGGGGGGGCTTTCCTCTGCCTGGGCTGTTCCCATTCCCAGTCCCAGTTCCCTGAAGCTGCTTCTGTGCTTGGACGGGATCCTTGGTCCCTGCTGCTGGGTTCCTATGGTTTCTGCTGCATGTTTCTTTCTTGGGGGGGTCTGATCTATGCACGCAGACCTTAGATCCCACTTGTATGGCTCCTTGGGATCCTTTCCCTGTGACTGTTTTCCTCTTCCCGCTCGGGATTCCCAGCCCCTGGATCCCTGTTTCCTTAACCTGCTTTCCTTGCTATTTTCCCAGGGCGGGATCCTCGTGGTGAAGTTGTTTGTGTGCTTCCCGCTGGGCCGGATCCTGGCTCTCAGCTTCTTGCTGGGTGGGATCCCCTTGTCACTAGGCAGAATGGATTCTTGTTGGGCGGGATCCTCTGGGTGGGATCCGCCTTTTTCGCTGGTTTTCTGCTAAGCGAGATCCGCCAAATCCACTGGTTTTCCCGCTGGGTAGGATTTTCACCTTTTTGCTGGTTTCTCGGATGGCGGGATTTTCCTGGTGAAGTTTTTTTTATGCTTTTCGCTGGGTGGGATCTTCTCTGAGGTGGGTTTAAGCTGCTTCCCGCTAGGCGGGTTTCTCTCTTTGGTGGTTTCTGACTGCTTCCCGCGAGGCGGGATTTTATTGTAACGGTTTTTCTATGATTCCTGCTGGGCGGGATCTTCTCATTGGTGGTTTTTGGCTTCTCCCCGCTGGGCGGGTTCTGTTTTATTATTTAATTGTCTTTGGTGGGATCGTCTGCTATGTCAAAAAAATTTGTAATTCGGTCTGAGATGTGGTTTCCTGTCTCAACCTTGCAGCCCTAAAGGTGCTCTCCTTCTATTGTTATAAGGTTTTGGGATCCTCTTAAAAAACCCGCTATGTATATAATGTTACTTACCAAAAAAAAAGTGGTTTACTTGGATTAAGCTTGACCTCCATACCATTTTCTTTAAAATTTATCTCCCCATATTTTCTTTGTTTTGCCTTCCCCTCTTCCTTCACACCTTTAGTTCCTTCTATTTTTGAACTTGCGCATTGTACTTTCTCATCCTCCATATCATTTTTTTCTAATGGTTGATTCGAATGAACTATAATGCCCTTTGTCATTTGATGATGTAGAGGGATTTTTCTAGCCACTTTCTTATGAATGTAAAATCCTTGATTTGACCTAACTTCTCCTATGATATGATCTTTTTGTTTCAAATTGAAGCTACCTTCATACTCAAAAATTTCCATCTCTTCCTCTATTTTCACTTTGCAGTCTCTTGCCATGTGCCCAATTTCATGAAATTTGAAACATGGAAATGCAATATTTTAATAATTCACTTGTTGATCCCATTCTCTTGATTAATATTTAATCCTAATTTATTATTGTAAAGGTTTAGAAATATCCATGGTAACACATATTCGAGTGTATACAACATGTCTTCTCTCCTTAGTAGTTGGTCCCTCTTGGATGAATTCACCTAGAGTATTACTAATATTCTTCAAAACCTCCTTATTGATGAGTTGATAAGGAAGTCCAAAAAGCCTAATCCATACCAAAATCCTTTTAATAGTTTTTGTTTCCACAAAAAATTTTAATTCCAAAGTCTTAAATATATATTTGCCCCTAAACCATGGACCTCCATCCATTATTTTATCCCTTATTTTTGAACTAGAGAAAATAATGATGAAAAATCCTTTTGGAAGAAAAGTCATGGAGTAATTTGAATTCAATCCCCACTTCCACTTGATCCAATTTTGAATCTCAGAAAAACCTGGCCAATATCAATGAAACTTACATATTAGCTCTCTAGTTTTAAGAACCATTATATAATGCTTAATCATCTCATCCTTGATAATCACTTCTGGTGTAGAACTTGGGTTTGCCATAGATTCATTATTTATCTTATTATTAGTTAGGGCATCCATACTTCCAACTTGGTCATTCATACTTTCAGTAAGGACTTTTACAAATAACTTTTTTTCTATGTTAACTGAATTTTCTTCAAATGAATCCTTTAAATTCTCCTAAGATTTGGAACAAGAAGTGGTACTTGTTCCTTGATCATACTTTGCTTTCTACTTTCCACTTGCTCTTTCAGCTCGCACTTGCACTCTCTTTTGGCTACACCCACACTTGGCTTGTGCTCGCACTCGCTTTTGGTTGCTCTCACTCCTGGGTCATTCTCATAGTCACTTCTAACTACACTCACTCTCGGCTTGCACTCGCACTCACTTTCGTGACTGCACTAACTCTCAACTTGCCCTCACACTTGCACTCATTTTTTAATGCAATAATAATTCATACCTATTACAATTTAAAATTTAACCTAATATTTTATAATATAAAAAAAATGATGAATAATAAATTTTTATTTTTTAATGAATCATAACTCAATGATAAAAAGTAGCTATATGATTGTTGTTCTGGGTTCAATTCCTATTCAAGCTCTATTAAGAGTATCAAAAGGAGCATGTTCTCTAGAGTTAAATTATCTGGATTCTGTAATAAAAGGATAAATATTGGTTTTTGCTTTGAAATTCATTTAGGCATCTCACTCTTGGTATTAATAGGTAATAAATTTCATTTTTATTAGTATAATTATTAATTAAATTTTAAATTTTAAATATCCCTCGTTCAAACCTAGGGTATGCATATTAACTTTTTGCTGATTGGGTTGTTGTATGGGCTAAATGACCCAAAATCAAAGTAAAGTTAAAACTTTGTATAATAGGGATTGATAAGATTTAATTTATAATAAATTTAATCAAAATATTGGAGCCCACAAAAGTAAACTAATTTTTTTTCTTTCCCATCCATGCATAATGCACATAAAAGAACATGTTCTTTTATACATATATATAATAAATTTAATTTTAACTTTTAAGATGGTTTAATTCTTAAGTAAACATGTTAATCCACAATAACATACTAGGTCTCATTGCCACCAAAGTTTGAGGTTGGGTTTATTGTGTATCAATATCCTAATCACTTAACCAGATTGGTAATAAACTAATTTGAATTTAATATGAAAAAATATCCAACTCATTCAAGATGGTTTTCAACTCCACACATGCACACGAATCATCCATGGTAAAGTATGAGGTTGTTAAAATAGGAAGTTCACCCATCTTTGGGTTAACCCATAACCCACATAAATTGATTAACATAGAATGCATATCTTAAACATATAAGTTATATCCATTCTTGTAAATAAATAATTCTCTCAATCATTTCTCTCATTACACGGGTGTTATGTCTGGACTAATACCTAATGCTTTGCCATTTTAGAAATTTTGAATATACCCAATAGAATGGAAGCTTTGAGATATTTAATATCTTTTTTTTTTTATTTGTGGAAAACATCCCAAAAGGGATGCCACTTTTGGGTAAGACCCAAGGAGGCGGGGGTATCCATTCCGCCAAAAACGCCCAGGACTCGGACCTGGCCTACCACCTTTGACATACTCAAGGAGCAAACAAACACACAAAACCAATTTAAAAATAAGTAAATAACAACAAAAATAATAAAATAAAATAAAAAACATGCTCCTTGAGTGTGTCAAAAACAAAAGCACAACCAAACACGCACAATAAGATAAAAGAAACCACAACACAAACCACATAGAAAAACACAAGAACCACATAACAAAACACAAACAAGACAAAAACAATAGAACACTACAAAGACATAACCCAAAAAAAACATGAAAAATAAACACAACCAAAACCTAAAAAATAAAATAAATAAAATAAAAATAAAAATAAAAAACAACCAACAACAGACAATAAACAAAAACAAAAAACATAGAAAACACTCACACATAAAAACACAAAATAACACAAACAAAGAGAAACCCAAGAACAAGAACGAAAAAAAACACAAGAACAATAACAAAAAACATAAAAAAAAAAACAAAACAAAACAACAAAAACACAAGAACAACAAAAAACAACACAAAGAACACAAAAACAAAACAAAACAAAAGAACCCACCCACCTTAAAAAACTAAACAAAAAAAACAAAGAAGAAAAAAAAAATGAACAAAACAATGACCTATCTAGACCAGAAGACTATTAAGGCAAGAATCAATAGAGGAAACAAAATAAAGAATAGAATGAGCTAGGGAACTAAAAAAAACTGAATGAACCAAAGAGAAGCAAAAAAAAAAAACAAGAAGAAACTAGGTACCTTCGAAGCTGGAGCCATCCAAAGAAATGATAGAAAGAAGAGCTTCCCTAATTTGAGAAGCCCACCATATAGGAGGGTGGCCATAACAAGTAAGATCACCTTTGTCCAAAGCCCAATTAGCTAAAGCATCAGCACTCTTGTTTTGATCTCTGACCACATGATTGTAATCAACTTTCAAAAATCCCATCTGGATTAACTGAATCTTCTCAATAATTCTTTTTATTCTCCAATCCACCTTATGATTCTTAGAAGGAGTCTTCAAGAGATTAATCATAAGTTGAGAGTCAAACTCAACTAACACCTTTTCCCATCCAACCTTAGTAGCCTCTTGAAGGCCTCTGAGGATACCATACCCCTCAGCAAGGTTATTGGAAAGAATACCCAAATTCTCAGCAAAAGTAAAAACCAGAGAGCCATCCGAAAGTCTACCAATTCCTCCCACACTGGCTTTTCCAGGGTTCCCTCTAGAGGCTCCATCGGTATTGACTTTTCCAAAATCCTTAGGAGGAGGTTGCCAATTTCTAGTCCTATCCATCTTACTAATACTCACATTCCCTTTAAGTTGGTTGCCCTTAGAAGGTTTAATCTTCAATATTTGCATCACTTGATCCCATATTTGGTGGGAGTTTTGGGGGTGATTAAGGAGTTGATGGACTGATTCAACTAAGTTGGCTATGGTCTTTTGCCAAATATAGTGAATATCCTTCCTATCTTGATTAAAAATTTGGTTGTTCCTTTCATTCCAAATATTCCAAAGAAGAATGGTAGAACCCATCCAAACTAAGCGCCTAATAAAATGATCAACACCCTCTTGATTAGGCCAATCCCTCCAAAGTTGTTCAAAAGTAAAAAAATTGGACCACTTGTAAGCCAAGTAAAGTGGCCATTCTCCTCCATAGCTCAGAGGCTAAAGTACACTCAATAAAAATATGGTTGATATTTTCTACATTCTCTTCACACATTTCACATCTAAAAGGGCCATGAAAACCACGCTTCATAAGTTGCTCACGAGTAAGCACCCTACGATGCAATAAAAGCCAATTAAAGAACCTCACCTTAGGCCAGAGCTTTTGAGCCCACAATTGAGAAAATATGTCAGAAGAATGGTTGGGATTATTATGGCATAAGGTCAAATAACCTTGAGCAACTGAATACTCACCCTTAGTAGTGTTGTTCCATCCAAAACAATCTTTTTCATGGGACCAAGAGAGGGATCTCATATGAAGGATGCCTTGGATATCTTGTCTTTGCCTTTCTGGGATTTGAATAGGCTAGTCCTCAATAGGGATCCAATATCTACCAACCTTTGAATTATGAGTATGGTACCGATAGTAATTAGCCACCTTTATCCAATTAGCTCGGTGAAGCTCCTCCATCCAAGGCCTCCAATCGGAAGCCGAGTTATCAAAGGCTTGTGACCATCCCAAGAATCTGTCCAAAAATTTGCATGTTGACCATTATGAATGATCCAAAATAATTTTTTCTTTATCAAATCCTCACCAGTCTTAAGAACTCCTAAAATGGGAGAACCTTTGGTAGGAAGTTGATAGCGAACAAGGTCTTTAGGACTTTTGTTCTCAGCATATTTAGCACGGAGATTATTGGCCCAAAGAGCATTGGGGTTATGCAACATCCTCCAATATAATTTAGCAGCTAAAGCTTTGTTGTTATTAATTGAAGACCAGAATCCTAACCCCCCTTCACTCTTAGGAAGACATAAAGTATCCCATTTCACCAAGGCCCATTTTCTTTTCTCCTTAGTACCACTCCAAAGGAAACGATGACTGATTTGATCCAATTCTCGAAGAACGACCTTTGGGATATTCAAAATGGAAGAAACATAAATAGGAATATCTTGAAGGACTGATTTTACCAAGGTGATTCTACCCCCAGAAGAAAGCCACTTGTTGGTCCACTTTCCAATTTTCTTCTTGACTTTGTCCAACAACCAATTCCAATCTTTATTTTTTTGCCTTTGAATATTTATGGGAATACCTAAATAAGTGATTGGAAGAGAGGTCTTCTTATATCTTAATTTATCCAAGACCATGGATTCTGTATAGCAGAGCAAGTGAAAGAAAATAACTTTAGATTTGTCTTCATTGATCAACTGCCCAATAGCCTTAGAAAAACAGCTAATGATTTGCTTAATATTAGAAGCTTCCTTAACTGTAGCTTTACCTAAAAGAGTAGAGTCATCCACAAATTGAATATGAGAGATAGGTCTAGCTCCATGAGCAATGGTAACTCCCTCAAGGGTTTTGTTTTCCCTCTTTTTGGTTATAGTCCTACCCAAGCATTCAGCAAGAATGATGAATAAATAAGGGGATAGCGGGTCACCTTGCCTAATACCTCTGGAAGCTGGGAAATATTGAGAAGGCCTACCATTGATAAGAACTAAGTAGGAAACTGAAGAGATACATCCCATAATCCAATCCATCCAATCCTTAGAGAAACCAAATTGCCTCAAAACTTTGATAAGGAAGTGCCAATCCACTCTGTCATAAGCTTTGGATAAGTCTAACCGAATGAACATGGAAGGAGAATTTTGCATATCCATGGAATGGATGGCTTCCTAAGCAAGAACTATCTCATCTACTATTTGACATCCTTCCACATATCCCCCTTGCTCTGGGGAAATAATCTTATGCAAAAGAGGCTTCAACCTTTCTACCATGATTTTAGTAATGATTTTGAGAAGAACATTACATAAAGCAATAGGTCTAAAAGCTGAGATATGATCAACCTCTTGAGCTTTTGGAACAAGAGTAATATAATTTTTATTGATAACCTTCAAAATTTCTTTGGCTTTCCTGGCTTCTTCCACCACCTCTAATAAATCAACATGAAGGATATCCCAGAACTCTTGGTAGAACTCAATAGGAAAACCATCAGGACTTGGGGTTTTCCCTTTTTGCATTTTAAAAACTACTTGTTGAAGCTCATTGATAGTAACGAGGAGCAGTCAAAATAGAGTTCTCCTCGAAGTGATAAGATAAGGGATTGCTTGAAGAACATTTTGTTGTGAAGTTGAGTCAAGAGGAGTAGCGACAAAAATATTGGAAAAGTAATCAACAACAATAGAGTTCATGCCATCCCAAGTATAAACAACATCTCCAGAATCTGATTTTAAGGAAGAAATAAAGTTGTGAGATCTTCGAGCTAGAAGAGATTTGTGGAAGAAATTTGTGTTTCGATCTCCTTCTTTGAGCCATTGAATTCTAGATTTTTGCTTCCATAAGATTTCTTCTCTTTTTTCCCATTCCTCTAACTGAGTTGTGAGTTTAATTTCATTTGCACTTCTCTTCTCTGTGAGGCCATCTAAATGGATTTTCTTATTCAAATTTTCAATATGAGCAATAACTTCATGTTTTTTTTTATGAACATCCCCAAACTCTTTCCAGTTCCAAGTCTTGATTTTGGATTTAATGTATTGCAGTATTTTGGCAAAATAGAACATCTTAGTCCCATGCCTAGGTTTACCTTCCTTCCACCATTGTTGCACATGAGGTCTGAAGGAAATGTCTCTAAGCCACATTAATTGAAAACAAAAAGGAGAGAAACTCACATTGGTTTTCCACATTTCCACCATGATTGGCAAATGATCCGAACCAGCATTATTAAGAGTCTTCACTTTAGGAATGTGACCATGGATTAAGAAATTTTCAGAGAGCAAAAACCTATCCAATCTCTCCATTATACAAGCTAAGCCTTGCCTTCTGTTAGACCAAGTCATAAGGCCATTATCTAGTTGGATATCCACAAGATGGAGGTTTGCAATATATTCGCTCATGAGGTCGGTGCTTTTGTCCAAATTTCTATTTCCCCCCATTTTCTCATCCAGAGAGAGGATGGTATTGAAATCTCCTCCGATCAAGATCCAAGATTTAGGAAAATGAGAGATAATATGAGTAATATCCTTCCACTATCTTCTTTTTTCCTCCAAATAAGTCGGGGCATAAACAGTAATGCAGAGCATAATCTGGTTGGAATGTCTACTTTGAATAGCTATAGCCAACAAACCCCATATGCCAACCATATGGTGAATAACTACCTCTTTTGGGTCCCAAAGACAAGCAATGCCACTCGAAGTCCCTTGGGAACTAAGGGAAACCACTTTTCTAGTTGGCCAAATTTTACTGGCAATTAAGTCCATATCCTCCATTGACATCTTTGTTTCTTGAAGGAAAACAAGATGTGGATGATTTATCTGAATCATTCTTCTAATTTCATTTTGTTTTGAAAGACTCCCTTTGAGTCCTCTAATATTCCAAGTGATGATCTTCATTAATACCAGGGCTAAAAAAGTTGGGAAGGGCATTAATCTTACCTTCCTCTACAAGATTTTCACCTTCTTTTACCATATGATATTGATTGGTCTTGCGACCTACTTTTTGATTAGAATCCATCTTCAATTTTTTTTCCTTTTTTCTTGACTTATTCCAATTGAATATGAGATGGCTTCTAACCTTGAAGAATGCTCATACACAGCCAAAATTTTACTAGATGGTTCAATGGAGTCTATATTGGGACCTGCATTATTTGAAGTTTTGACATTTGAAATATTGTTTTTCTTGTGTAAATTTTCTCTCTTTTTTTTCGTTGAAAACCTTTGATTTGTTGGTTTGTCTCTGAGTTCTTCCCTTCATATTTAAATTGTGTTTCTAAGATTTTAGTTTCCATTATTTCCTCTTCCTCACTTGGGACATCATTTGTGGAAAGGATTTCAAACATATTAGCAAGATGACTTTGATTGATCCTTCATAACTGGTTTTTTTTAGTGTTCTTCTTCTTAGGTATTTGGAAACCTGCTGAGTTTATATCTTCTTTCTTTTGATCAAGAATTTTATTTGGGCAAGCATTGGCCAAATGACCATATTCATGGCAAATTCTACAACGAAAAGGAATGTTCTCATAGTCCACTACTTGCTCCCAAGTGTCTTCCCCAAATTGTAATGTGATATTTTTAGGTAGGGGTTTGTCAAAATCCATTAAAACACAAATCCGAGCATAAATAATATGTTCAAAATTTTGAGTACAATCAGCAGTCATCATAAAAGTTCCTAAAGAGTTTCCAATTGAAGAAAAAAAAGTAGGATTCCAAAATTCAATAGGGAGGCCAAAGAGTCTAACCCACACGGGAGCTATAAAAGGCATCTCTTCTTTGACTTTAAATTTAGTATGCCAGGGCTTCATGAAAAGCCTTGCCCTTCCAAAAAACCAAGGACCCCCTTGAAAAGTTTTCTCTCTATCTTCATTATTAGCAAATAAAACAAGAAAATAACCATTTGGATAAATAGATATTTGTAACTCACCTTTAGTTTTCCAACTTTTTGTAGCCTAGACTTTGAAAGAAGATAGACTCGGATGAAAACCCACGAACCGACAAATTAGTCCTCTTTTTTCCAAATCTTCAATGCCAGTCTAAATGTTACCCATATCAAGCTTAACAATAGGAGTTCCATCAGTTGCTTTAAGACATCCTGACTCTATTTTCTTGGGATCAATATTAGGCATTCTTAGAGGTTTATGGGAAGCCCTAATATTGATATTAGCATTGGGCTGAGGCTGTCCACCACGAAGGGCATCCCTAAAATTTATTTTTGGGACTGAGTCTTCGAAATTCTTACCCTTGATAGGGGTTTTCACAGTAGAATTATTTTTTGGGTGCACCTTAGCACCAGATTCACTTGAGATATGAGCCATTTTTTAATCAACTACTTGAAACTTGTTTCGTGATCTCTTTAATCCTTGCCCTAGATGCCCTGGAAAGGTATGGTTTTCACTTTTCTTTTGTGCAGAAAATTGGAATCCATTGTCACTCAAGTTCACAGTATGATCTGTTGAAAGATAAATTTCTAACCCATATTGTATCCCCTGGAACATTTCCTGCTAAAATATTGAGCATAAACCACAAAAATATTGGCCGCTAGGGCCCGAAGGCCCTAAAAACCAACCTTTGGAGCTGCTTGCACTCAAACCAGATGAAACCCTCGCATAGCCGCTTGCCAAATATATCATTCACACATAGGGATGCGCTAGGATCTGTGTTGCTCCAAATGATATGAAATTTTGTGGAGACATTCTAGGGCTTTTCAGGCATCTACCCTCAAAATTTCAGCTCAATCCGAGTTCGGATGAGTGAGATATGGTCGAAACGAGTTCCAAAAATCAAGATATTTAATATCACATTGTTCACCTAATACGTAATTTAAAAGGAATATAACAAATCACACTTCAGTTGTGGTAGAGTAATTTAAAAGGAATATAACAAATCACACTTCAGTTGTGGTAGAGTATGCTTGTTTAGGGTCAAACTTTAAAGGTAAAAATTGAGGAGGATTCATGATATTTGATTTTTTTTAAAGAATTTTAAAAATATATATTAAAAAATATTATTTATAAGTTGGGATGAGATTCCTCTTAGTTTTAGTTGTAAGAACACATGTTTATAATAGTAAAAGGAGATTTACATTAGAGATAAATCTTTTAAACCATATGTTTGCAGTGACTATCCAAATTAGCTAAACATTAGATTTGCTCACCAACCTATCTAATTATCTCATCCTCAATAGCCATGCCACTATGCCACTGAATCCCTAACTTATTTTCGATACCTATCTTAGCCAGCAAGTCTATCACTTTATTCAGAGCTCTACCCACATAAATTAGAATCACATCATCTAATTCCCTCTATAATACCTTAATTTGGGTGACAAGAATCCTCAACATTTTCCAAAGAAAATTTCCTTATGCAATCTAAAGCTCCTACCAATATTTAAGAATCATATTATATGATTATCCTCATATAATCTTGTCTTACCACCCAAATAAAAATAGATTTGATAGCTAAGGCTCTTCATTATTTGTGGGCCTACCCAGACCTTGCAATTCCTAATAGAGCATTGTCCCTACATGATTCCTACAGACCATTCCAATTCCAGCTCTACTCAGATTACCTTTTGTAGCTCCATAAATATTTATTTTATCCAACATTTTTGGGATAATTTTCAACTAGCTCTATCCTGCTCCTCTTGTACTTCAGCTTCCTTCTCCATCATTCTTATATTAGCATACACTGCCCATAAATTTTCTCAAAATGACCTGTTAGGAGCCATTCAAGGATGTAAAAAGGTTTCTCTAAAAATTTTGTCATTTATCTCCAACCACACCTACCACCAAATAAATTTTAATTCAAGTTTCCACCTGATACAAAGAGCTTCATATTTAAATCTACCCCTCTTCCATATTTCCCAAATATTAATCTGATTCAAATCACTATTGGCTCGGATTTTGTAAGCTAAAAACTATCACTCCCTGATCTGATGCGTGAATGGACACTCAAACATCAAGTGGTCAAATTTTTCCTCGCTTTTGTAACATAAAACACATTTGGATAGACAAATGATTCCCTATGTTTTAAATTATCAAAAGGAAGAATTACATTGTGCATGAATTGCCAGGCAAAGAAGTTTACTTTTGGTCAACCCTTAGATTACCAAATTTTTCTCCAATACTCAACCTAATATGCATGGTGAGGATCTAAAAGGATCTTATCATATTCATCCTTCACTATGTAGACTCCAAGGCTCCTATTGCCCTAAGCTAATTCATCCTCCTTATATATACGTATGAGAAATATTTCTACCAAGATTTTAGTCATAATGAGTGTCAATTCCAGAGGGATTGAAATTGGTCAATCATCCAACTTCTTAAATTGCTTAAACCTATAATCCTCCAATTAACTAGTGTTGAAATAACTTTCAATATGGATCCAACCCTTGCCTTTGTAGTTGTTTTTAATGGTTGTAGTTTTGGAAATTTAGCAATGATAGGTGGATATTGATCCCATGAATATATTTAAAATTGTGCCTTCTCCCCTCTCCCCACTTTCTAATATAATCCATCGTTCACTACCTAAGCTCATAACTTTAGATACTAATACACTAATGATCCATTACCATCCAAAGAGAAACAACTTACCTCATTCGGGTTCACTTATCCAAAATATTTACTGGTTAAAAATATACTAAATAAAGAATTTGGTTGGGAGATCCACCTCGAGTAAATCTTTTCATCCAAAGCTTTATTATTTACTCTAATATCCTCAGTTCCAAACCTCCTTTTATGTTGGATTGGCTTAATTTATCCGAACCTACTAAATCCCATTTAGTCTCTCCTTTTACTCCTCCCGTAAAAATTCTCTAGCCATCTTGTCTAACTCTTTCTATATGGTGTGTGGGGTAGCAAGGATAGAAAATTTATAAATTGGCACAGCCTGAATGACTGACTACAAAAAAATTAATCTACCCTCAAAGGTTAACCATTTGTGGGACCAATGGGTAATTCTTTCTTTGATACTATCCAAAATATTCCTCTAGATAACTATATTTTATATTTAAAATAAAAAGAAACCCCAAATATACCACTAGGAGAGAAGTCCTCGTGAATCCCAAGATCTCTAAATCTTATCTTGAAGCCTTTGATCAATATTGAAGAAGACCACTTTGAATTTCTTATCATTGATGACTTGGTTTGTGGCCCTAACGTAAATATTAAGAGTATATATGATCATTCTTGCTTTCCTGAAGTTGGCTAATCCTACCAATTCTATGTCATCCATAAACCGTATGTGAGTTAAATTCTCCTCGCCCACCTTGATGCATATTAGCCAACCTTGTTGTCTTCTCCTCAAGATGAGTCTACCCAAGCCTTCAACCAATATGATAAAATATAATGGGAACAAGGATCTCCCTGATGAAGGTCTCGAGTGGCTCTAAATAGTTGCAAGGGAAGGTCTTTGATTAACATTGAGTATGTTGGAGTAGAAATGCAACTCATGACCTATTTTATCCAATCTTGAGAGAAATCGAAGGTTGTCATCATCCTTGACAAGGAGCTCTACTCCACCTATCATAAGCCTTTGGCATATCCATTTTTATGAAATTCCTCTATTTCCATATTTTTGCATTGAGTGGATTACCTCTTGAGCTAGAACCACACCATCCAATATTTGCCTACCCTCCATAAAACCTCCTTGCTAATGCAATGTAGGAGAGGTTTTAGTCGCTCAGCCATTACCTTCATGATTATTTTTTATATGGCATTGCATAAGATAATAGGTTTATAATCTAAAATATACACTTCCTCCTCCCATTTTGGAATTAAGACAATGAATGTATGATTTAATGCTCTACGTATTCTTGTACTACCTCTAGATTCCTCTATAATAGCCATTACATCCTCCAAGTTATCCCAAAAGGTCTAAAAATAATGAATTGGAAAGCCATATTATTGGTCAAATATCTGCCTAGTCATACAAACTATGTTTGTGCACCCTAGATACGGCCAACATTGAATGACCGAAGGAAATAAATGTCCTCCATGCCAATATCTAGAGAGGGTTGGTTCCCTTACTAATCCTAAATTGGTTGAAGACTAGAGATGCAGGAAAGAAATTGGAAAATAACAGAAAGAAAGGGAAATATGGCCACAGGACAAAATGTAGGATTTGGGGTAGACTAGCAGCAAGAATTCCACCAAGTTTTATAATAGCATGTAATAGGAGGAAGGCAGAAGAATTTCACTCACACCTTTGCAGAGACAACCTCCAGATTGCATTCCAAAACTCACTCACTCACCAACAATGTTTTAAATCCAAAAATAGAATTTTAAACTTAACAACAGGAACATGAGCATAAACAAAAATGCTTAAAAATAGAAGGAAATCACACACACAATAATGCTTGCAAAATTTAGAAGTCGAGTCTCTTCTATTGATGCAGAGAACTTAGGAAGTTTTCTTGTAGAATGTCCAACCTCCTTTACAATGGAAATTTGATTAGTATTTATAGAGGATTTTGCCTCTTTCATTAAATGCACATGAGAACAAAATGATCGCAGATCAGGAACAAGAGTGAGGAAATTCCTCCTTGGAATCATTAAAAATCCATCCTTTTGAAACAATGATCCACCTTTCAGGGGAACATTCCCAGGAAATCAGCATCTTGGGCGTCGATGCATAGAGAATTAGGGAATATTCAATATCTTGGAAACGCACTCCCACCTTGGAAATCATGAAAAATACCCAATGTGCTTCTATACTACTTTCTTCTTCACTTGGGATCCACTATTCGAGTTACTCATTGCCACCATTATTTAATGCCTGTAAAATCTGGTGCTCTTGAAATTTTGACTATACTCTTTTTTGCCCTTTTTGTTCAAAAGAACTATGTTCACCCTTTAGCAAGAATTATATTCGCCCCGAATTCTATTGTACAACACACTTGTGTGATTCTTCTTTGAGAACGCGTTCACCCATGGGAGGGATGAACGTGATAGCCTTATCTTCCTAAGGTACATTCACCCACAGAAGGGGCAAACAAGATGTTCACCCCTCATCTAGATAAACTCAATCATTCTTGGGTTGCATTCATCCATGAAAGGGTGAACGTGATGTTCGCCCCTCATCGGGGGTGAACGTGATTGTGTTTCAATGTTGGGGTGCGTTCGCCCATGGGAGGGGTGAACGGTATGTTCACCCCTCATCCGGGGTGAACACGACTTTGATTTGTCGTGCCCCTTTTAAATTCTCAAACTTCCCTTTTGTCGCCCTTTGTCATTTTGTTCACCCCAAGGTGGGGCAAATGGGGCGTTCACCCCATCTTTGGGGTGAACGTACTTCCATGTTCTATCTCTTTTTGATGCTTTCAAAATTTTTAGTCCCTTAAGTATTTCACCTTGATCCTTCTTATTTTGTTTTTACAAGCCCAAAGATGCCTTCATTTTTTAGTGCACTTATAGTATAGCAAACTTGAATCCCAAATGAAGTCTTACATTTGTTTTTTAAACATGTATAATGTCGATGCTAAAAGAATACATATGTAAACAAAATAGTAACATATGGAAAATTAATTTCAAAATAAATACTACCATATACAAAAAATATTCCATCAAAATACTTCCATAAAAATACTCCAACAAAATTCCCAATGTGGCGAGGTGCAAAATTGCCAATATTTTTGGTGACTCATGGGGTATCCAGCTTGCATGGATGCAAGTGATCCTAGGCCTTTATCCATTGGGTAATTATGGGGTCTTCTTTCCAACCACCTTAGTTGGTGCTCTTGTTGCAAATGCCTTCTACTGCGCTTCCTCTTCTTCTCGCTCATGTGCTTCAGCTTCGATTATGACTTTGAGCACTTCAACTCGCTTCGCTTCCTCCGTTACCTTCTCAGCTACCACATGCTCAACTGCTACTTTCTTCACCTATTCCTGGAGGGTCTTGGACATGACCTCATAAATTGTAACTACTTCTTTCCAGGCGTGAGTTGTGAACAAGTATGGAACACTCAATGATTCATGAACAAAGCACATATTTTGAATATCATCCATGCTGAGGCGCTTTGCTCGTTGAGCCAACTCATACAATGAAAGCTCTAGGCATGTATATTTCTGCATCAAAGGCAATACCTGTGCTTCTATGAGGGGCTCCTCCCATGCATCAATTTTGAAGGTGTCTTCCATAAACTTCTGCCAACTTACCTCTAACTGCTCCTATGGCAAGGGTTTGCCCCACTCATCGATAAAGTCCAAAAATCCCAATTCAGCAAGAGTGTTGAAATGACTCATGGAAATGGTATGCTCTCGCTTGATGGTATTGAGAATTGTCCGGCCTTCTCTCACTAGGTCCATCCGCTAAAAATAACTATGCAGTGTAATCTTGGCAGTTGACCAAGCATGATCCATCTCACTTAGAGGGTGAATACGAATGTTAGAATGGGCCATGGCTTACATTTTTATGACCACCTCCATGTGTGGCTCGAGCATGCCCTCAATAGTATCTAGTAGTTGTTGACCATTCTGAATTTTTATATGCATAGACCATAAATAGTGCAATACCTAAATTGCTTGCGCGACTAGCTTTTCAAAGTTTTAGGCAAAGCGAAGATGGGCATCCTTGATGCTCTTCGGTGGAAAACTAGCAACTTGTATAGCCTTCTCTACTAACTACTTCTTCATGTCTTCAAGCTATTGTTGGAGCTTATGCATTTCTATCCTAGCGGTGTCTCGTTCCTTCAAGTGTACCTTGACCTATCGATGCAAGTGTTCATTTTCTATAGCAATTTTCTCCTCTTGCGCTCTGCTCTTTGCCAAGGCATTTTCGAGCTCAATAATTTTATTTTCATTTTCAAAATATTTTTCCTTAAAATGCTCATCGTGCAAGTACACTGAGCTCATATCAACCTATATATTACCCATATTTTCTATCGGATTTATCTTGGTGAGGTCTTCTGTGATAGTCTCACTGACGTAATCACTTGGCAACATTTCTCCTTGCGGCTTTTGAACCAAGGGAGTGAGTTTTGTTGTGTGAGCCTCCATAGCAACAGGATCAAAGGTGACTTTCTTAATCGGTTGAGCCAGAGCCAAGGTCTCCTTTCACCTCATGCTCTTCAACCACTATGAAGATCTCAAGTGTGCCTAATTATTCTTCACTATGTCAGGTTGCTTTTGAGCCACTTGCACTTCAGGCATAGTATACAACTCCAAAAATGGGGTGAATAGGACCAAAACATCTGACTGGCTATGCTCAGTGGTGGAAGATCAGATAGTGAGAATATAGGAAACTAAAATAATAGTTTGGATGGATAAACTAGGTTTGGCTACCATTACACTTACTCGGAGAGGAGCTTGCGTACTTACAACCTCAATGGTAGTGGTGGCAGTAATGGAAGGGGATGGGCGTAAAAATGAATTCAGCCCTGATGCATATGAACTAAAATAAAATGAGGATGAAGGAATGGGAATAGAAGGAGTAGCAATGACTTCAGGAATAGAATAATATGGAATAGAAAGGGATGTGGAAGGTATACCAAATGGTGGAGAAATGAGGACAGAGGATGGTGGAAGTGAAATAGAAGGAAGCAAAACAGAAATCACTGCATGCTCCGAAGAAGAAGAAGAAAGAAGAGAAGACGTACCTTTGGGCATGGGCACCATGTGATGTGGTGATAGGGGTAGATAGGAAATTGCTTCTTCATGCTGCATCTTTGCCCTCTCTTCAACATCTAGATTCTCTTTTCCATCCATGACTTCCACATGGGAGCTCCCTGATTGATGATCTTCCTCATGTTCTTGGACCATAGGAAACACTTGTGTAACCTTAGTCGGGAGCTCTCCTACTGGTGAAGGATTGATAACTGCAACTGAAATAGTTGAAACTATAGAAATTGTAGCCACTACAATGTTGTTGATGGAAGTAGTCATTGTACTAGTCCTCGACCTTTTCACCGCTTTAGAAAATGGTGGCACCTTTGGTATATTTTGCTTCTATGGCACGGGTGCCTGTTCCACCTTCGGTTTCACCCATTGTGATCTTCATTTCAACACATATTGTTGTTCCTCCTCTGGAATCTCTTCTTCGACCGTCGAGCATTCTCCTTCAGTTTCACCTTTGCCACTATCTAAGTGTTGGAAACTTTGTGATAAAATATTGGTGAAGGCGATGGGTTGATATGAATCGACATACTCATCATAATTTTTTAAAAATTATTCATCCAGCTTTAGCCTATAAGGTGTAGTCGGTTTCCCTAGTTGAACTTGTATTATCCACCAATTCATGATCTTCTCCTCGGTCCAATCGGGCTCACTTTCTTGAACTTGACTGAATAAACCCGATGGAGGGATTTGGGATTTATACTTGGCCGGATTATATTCTGCCTCTTGCTCATAATAATCATGCCAAGGTGGAAGCGTCATCATCTTCTCAATATGCCAATTCATATCCGACCCATCAAAGTTATTTCTATTCTTCTGAATATCTGGTCGAGGGCAACAATGAAAAGATTTGGCCTTTATAATTGCTAAAAATTTACCCAAAGGGTCATATCTCCAACGCTACAGCAACTCTATCAGGCCCAAATCTTGCAACACTACTATCAGGAGCCAATTCTGTCCAACTTGGCTCACCTCTATACTATTGAATTTAAAAGGCATGTTACATGTTGTCTTCTTTCCACGCCCAACTCTGTACACATCATTTACATAATTAGACTAGTGCACTACTTCCATGGCAAAAATATGTTCAGTAGCAAAATATGGCAACAAAA
Organism: Wollemia nobilis; assembly: GCA_028583015.1. NCBI lineage: Eukaryota > Viridiplantae > Streptophyta > Pinopsida > Araucariales > Araucariaceae > Wollemia > Wollemia nobilis. Next base: position 11,571,247 of record JAQPPZ010016869.1, on the reverse strand, counting down.
ATGGCTTACCCATGAAACCAAAAATTCTCACAACTATGCCCTAGGTAAGCAAAAAAATATCTCCCTTCTCTTGTGCAACAATTGCATCTCTTAAATTCTGTGGCACTCTTTCACATGTACCGCAAAGCAACTCTATTGCAAGCCCCAAAAACCAACTATTAAAGTTATAAAATGACTCCCTCCTTGACAAAATGGGAGTCCACTTATAAATTGGAAAAGGTTCATTTTTCTCACCAGTTTGTGTCACCACAATGAAAGGGAAGCATTGCTGAAGCTGAAAAAATAAATACCATATCAAAAAGGATGTGTGCTTGAACGACCTTGCCTCTCCAGTTTGCAATTTTTCCAACTGAGAATTCAACCTTCGAGAAATAAAATCTGCCCAATTGAAGAAAATTGGATTGGTACCCTTTCTTGGAGAATAAAATTCCACCCGACAAATACATTGTGCTAAGGTCACCTGCCATTTATGAACTGTATCATCTGAAGGTAAACCCACGACCCAAGCCAACATCGAATAAATATCATAAATTTTAAAATTAGTGAGTGGCTTTTGAAAATTAGGGAGCTACCCCATCGACGTCTCCTTAATCAACTGGGTCTCCATAAATTATTGCATTGTTACTGTGGAGACATATTTATCTTCCTGTTCATCAGTATGTAATTTTTTGTGAACCCCATAAGATGGAGGCTCTAATCCAAAAATGAAGGCCTTCCACACCTCATTTATGGTGATGGTAAACAAAATCTCCCTCCTATAATTCCTTATAGCTCTGGTAAATGGATCATAGAACTGCAAGATGAGTCGTACCAGCTTCAGGTAAGGATGAACCAGCGGGCATAAATACTAGAATAACTGTGAATGATATGGCACTATTAGCCAGCTTTTTGATGACACTCCCTGGCTTACTGTCGATTCAACATCCTCTTGCAACCTTTCCACACCTTTGTGGGTAATGAGGTAGTCACCAATTTTTGCTAGTGAGTCTTCATATGGGTCCAAGTCGACATAATCATTTTTTTGAGCCCTTTTTGATCTAGAGCCTCCTTCCTTATTTTTTGACTTCTTGGGCTCTATAGCCTCTGTAACATCCTTGGGCTCCTTGCTCCGCTTTCCCATTATCTCTTTTCTCTGATAAATACTTTGAACACTCTCTGGACACTTCTGCAGCTATAGTTCGAAATATACAGCAGTAAAATTTTAAAAGAAAAATAAACTGTGAGCTTTTACCTCATCCTTTATATAGAGCATTTCTACAACTACCGTAATAAATGCTAAATTAATCTCGAGCACTTTCGAGAGAATGTGGGTATTGATCCACTAGCCCGACACCATTCCCAATGTTCCAACAATTTTTCCTTTGATTCACTGCCAAATCTTCCTAGGAAAGAGTGCCCTCTTCTCCGCGTAATTTCATTGTAAATCATGCCCTAGCACCTGAAGCTTGCTTGGAAAACTAAATCGGCCACTTAACAACCAATGATAAATATTTTCTTCTCCTCGGGAACATAAACATTCTACATGGTGCACGTTTTAAATTAAATACTATTTTACCTGCACTCCAGCCCTCCGATCACTACCACGTACCTAAGGGTGTGATTATCCTTGCAACGTGCTTACAAAAATAATGCATCTACTCCATTATTTTTGGTAAAATTACTTTCAAGCACTAAACAACTTTGTCCCTTTTCCCAGTGTCTTCAAAAACTAGAGTAAAATATCTCCCTTTTCCTCATCCCAAGGCAATTCTGAATCATTTGAAATTTTCATGGCTAATAGCCTCCTTTAATAAAGTGTCTTGCTTGAACTCTTTCACCCATATTTAGAAAATTAGATTTTATTAAAAACAACTCACGACTTTTTTTTTTCTTTTTTGCTTTTCCTTTGCTTACCCCCCTTTTTCCAAGTTTAGAAAAGTCATCTTTAAAGTAGCTTATTTTCTTTCTTTTTTTATATATTTTTATAAAATAAACCCTTATCACTCCATCCGACGCGTTCGCCCAAAATAAGGGTGAACAGTCTTTGCACCCATCACCCAGGGTGAATGCGCTACCAATCATGCACTTTATCTTTACCCAAAGGTAAAATTTGAATCGGTAATCATGCTCGCTCCATCTTCTAGGCATAGGGTTGTGTCGCATCACTTTGGGATGAATGTGACTTGCACATATTATGATGCTTCGTGTTCGTTATTTCACTCTGAATGGAATGCAATGTCACAAACGACTTCACCTTGACCCGAAGGCAAATGGCCATCATGCCCATCACTTGGGTGAATGAACTTTTATCTTAATTTTATTCCAAATTTGGTGGTTTTGTGTTTTGGTAAAATGCTGGGCATCACTTTTTTTATCTTTGGGAGAATCCCTTCTTTTAAATATCCAATTTTAATTCTCAAGGGGACGCTTTCTAAGAATCATACAGTACTATATTTTTTTTTTTAGAATTAGCATCAAAAACTAAAAAGGAAATAACATATTAAAAGGAATATTTACATATGTACAAGTGGGTACCTCATCAGAACATCATCATTGAATATAGGCCTTCAAATGAAGACCATTCACTGGAATAGGAAGATCACAACCCTCCAAATCACGAAGGTGGTAGGCATTTTCCGAATTTACTACAGAAATTTGAAAAGGGCCTTCCCAGATAGCATCAAACTTATGGTGTTTTCTTGGCTTAGCCTTCTTCTCATTCCATTTTAGAACTAAATCTCCCACCTAAAAATTGCATTCAGTTGTTTTCTTCCCAAACCACTTCTGCATTTCTTTTGTGTGCTTAGCAAATGCTTGATAAGATTGCTCTCTATCCTCCTCTAACTGCAACAATTATGCCAACCTTGCACTCATAGGATCATACTCTTCATTTTCATCTTGAAATAGTTGCAATGTTTGGAGTACCGAAAGCTCAATATGAGTGGGGAGAATGGCTTCTTTTCCATAAACCAAGGCATACGGAGAAGTTTTAATAGATTTCTTCATGGAGATGTGATCTTCCCAAAGCGCTTGGTTCAACAACAAGTGCCAGCTTCTCTTATTACTGCCCATCATCCTTTTTAAAATTTGCAGCAAATTTTTATTGGTAGATTCGGCCAACCCATTCCCTTACGGGTAATAGTTGGATGATATCTTGAGATAAATACCATATTTGCTAGCAAACTCTATGATTTTTGCCCCAATGAATGGAGTTCCATTATCAGTTACAATTGAATATGGGATGCCAAAATGAGTAATGATCCCTTCTAGAAAAGAGATAACAGTTGCTTGATCAGCCTTCTTGGTAGGAATGGCCTCTGCCCATCTAGTGAAATAGTTAGTCATCGTTAAGATGTACTTGTGCTCTATGGAAGAATGTGGATCAATGACTCTGATGAAGTCAAGACCCCATTTTTGAAAAGGTGCTTCCACTTGAATTGGGCGTAGAGGCAATGCTCCTTTTCTAGTTCTACCAACGTATCATTGACAACTATCACAATGTTGACTTACTTTATGAGCATCGATGAATAGAGTGGGCCAGAAATAGCCTGCTCGGATAATTTTCAAAGCCATGGGCCTTCCTGCATAGTGACCACCAGATAGTCCAGAATGAAATTCCTCCAATATTTTCTCCTTCTCGGACTCCTTCACACACCTGAGAAGAACTCCATCAATGTTCTTGTGGAACAATCCATTTGGTAATAGAACATACTTGAGAGCTTGCAACCTGAACCTTCGATGTTGTGAAGCATCAAGGCGAGTTGGACATCTCCCAAAAGTAAAATAATCAATCAACTCTTCTGTCCAGTCCTGATTGCTCAAAGCATGGTTTACACAGATGCTTTCACCAATGTCTCCTTCATGCTCTACATCCAATGACTCAGAGGTAACACTTTTAGCTAACTCCTGGCATAAATCTCACCCACGAACTAGCTTTGTTGGTCGGATCTCCACATCATATTCTTGAATATTTGAGACCCAACCTACCCTTTTATCACCTAGTTCTCCTTGGAGTATGAAATTTTGAACATCTGGATGTATAACATAAACAACAATCTTGCTCTGAGAAACAAAGTGTCGAAACTTTTTCAATGATTTCATTACTACATAGACCTGTTTCTCAATAAAGTTATACTTCTCCTGATGTGGCACAATAACTTGACTCAAGAAGGCAATTGGCTTCTCTTCTCCATCATCTTGTCTCTCTTGTCAACACTACAACATAGCTTTCTTGCTCACCCACTACATAGAGAATGAAATATTTTGAATAGTCGGGATTAATTAAAACTGGAGCTTGTGTGATTCTTTCTTTGATTTCTTTAAAATATCTTCTCTTGACTTTCATCCACTTGAACTCAGTATTCTTCTTTAAGAGCTCCGTCATAGGTTTCACAACTTGAGCAAATTCGGCAATAAACTTGCGGATGAAATTTATTTGACCAAAGAAAGATTGCAGGTCCTTCTTGTTAGCAAGCAATGGTAACTTCAAAAGTGCTTCAGCTCTTGTAGGATCAATCGCCAATCCTTCTTGTGAGATCACATGACCCAACAACTTCCCTTCTTTAACAACAAATATTGACTTCTTTGGATTAATAGAAATCTCAAATTCATGACACTTCTCGAACACCTACCTCAAATGGGAAACGTGGTCTTCTCTACGATGTGAAAATATAGTCATATCATCAAGATAGATAACAATAATTCTATTTAATAACTCACCAAAAGTGATGTCCATAGCCCTCTAAAAAGTAGCACCAACATTTGAGAGTCCAAATGGCATCCGTTGGTAGGCAAATGTGCCCCACTTGGTAGTGAACATTGTTTTATATTGGTCCTCATCCTTCACCCATATCTGATTATACCCAGAGAAACCATCTAACAATGAGAACCTCTGTGCACCAGCAACTACATGAAGGATTTGATCAATCTGTGGTAGAGGGTAGTGGTCTTTTAGTGATGCCTAGTTCAAGTTGCAAAAATCAACACACAATTGAATGTCTCCATTCTTCTTTCGTACTAGGACCAAGTTCGCCACCCATGTTGAGTGCTTGATTGGATAAATTATCTTCACCTCCAACATCTTCAACAACTCCACCTTCATGAGGACTTCTATCTTGGGATTGATAGGCCATTGCTTCTACCTAAAAGGTTTTACCCCCTCCTACAACTCAATGGTATGTTGGATCACATTCTTGTCATATCCTTTTAAATCTTGATAGCTCCATGCCACGATGTTGGGGTACTCATAACACAAGTTCTTAATGCCTTCCAACTCTTTCGGCATGCAATCAGTTCTAATCTTGATAATATTTTTAGGTTCTAACTACAATTCCTTATACTCCTTGGCATCTACCTTGATCTTATGCTTTTCAGCTCTATCATTTTGATCAAATAAACTCTCTAATGAGATTAAACCTCTAGGGATATGATTGTTCTTCAATTGGATCATCCCTTCTTTCTCTTCCTCAACAAGCACTCTATCATCTGCGCTAGCAGCTTCTCTAAGCAGGAAATTGACTATTTGTTCATCATTGTCGAATACTTGCCAATAAATATTCTTATCAGGGACTGAAGGTCTATAGATCACCCTGACAGTCTTGGGCTTTCAGACTACTTGCTCTGTGGGAGAATAATTTGCACCGAGAGAGGCTAAAATATCCGCATGTTTATTCTGCTCTTGGGAAATTGCCTGAACATTCAAAGCTAGTGAAGGATTCAAACAAATCCCACACTCTGTTGTGATAGGCTTTCAGGTAATGCTGCTTTGATACACACTTATTAGTGGTCTGATTGACAATAAGCTCAGAATCACCAAAAATTTGCAACTGCTTGATGCCTAACTTTTTGACCTTCTTCAATCCAAGGCACAATGCTTCATATTCAGCTACATTATTTGTGCAACTCCAAGTCAATCTATATGAATAAGTCTTTTGTAATCCCTTAGGAGAGATCAACACAACACCAGCTCCTGCACCATTCTTACACCTTGCACCATCAAAGTACAACTTCCATAACTGGTCTGTGATAGGTTCCAAGGACTCGGGGACTTTCTCCTCAACTTGTTTTGGCTTAGTTATAGTATAAGAGCCAATGTCTATTTCAATCATTGCATTAAAATCCATGAGTAAAAACTCATCCTCGAGGTGAAGTTCACCTAATGCTTCTTCCATCAAATCAATCTCTTCCAACTCTTCGGTCATCATGTTAACTACACCTGGAGATTCTTCTTCCTCCTCCAACTTTTCAATATGAAAATTTGAAGGCTTCTCATTATAAATGTGAATCCTCTTTCCTTTGAATGGTATCTCCAAATGCGAGTAGTCTAAGGAAAGGTATCCTCCCAATTTTGCGGTGAACTCCCTCGAAAGGCACATGCTGAAGTAAGGCTCCAGGTCAACAACTACCACCTCCTGGATGACCATGATTTGTGGCATACTATGAAGGACAATAGGAATGTCTTTGATTACTCCCACTATCTTGACCGAAGTTCCATCCAGTTGCAACACTCCTGGGCTACTTCTTGTATATTCCATCCCCATTATTTCACATACTGCCTTTGGCATGATAGTATTCGTGGCACCATAGTCGATCATACAATTATGTACAATCCACCCCTCCATTCTGAGTGACAAATAAAATGGGGGAGGCCTATTCTTTCCTAGTGGCCAAAGTTGGAAGCGCTTGCACCAGGACTATTTGAGAAGGATTTTTCTTTTGATCCTTAGCAGTTTTCAAAGACTCTTGTAGTAGGTCAACTTGTCCAGGCAACTAAAGTGCATCATACAAACTTACTTTCATGGGTATCTTCTTCATTTCTTCCATAATATTATAATTTGAAATAGTCGGAGCCTTCTCTTCTATAACCCATTCGTACTTGTCTCGGTACTGTTGAGTAGCTTCTACTCTTTGTCTCTTTGTCAATGACGGGTACTTGAGTCACTCCTTGGCCTGCTCCTTCGTTTCACTTTGTGCTTGAGCACTTGTTGCAGGTTGCGAAGTTGATGCCTTAGTTTGTACCTTTTCTTGAGCTTGCTTAGGCAACAAATATTTTAGCTTGATAGAACCTTGTTCCCTAGCTTTTTCACCACTAGGTGCTTTTACTATGGGTTGCCCTTTTTCATCCTGCACTTTTGGCTCCGTAGGTACCTTCAAAGGCTCAAGCTCAGTTGGGTCTATAGTCACTGGCTTTTTTCGGATCTCGTAAGAACCAAAACTTGCTCCAAAGATGGCATCATAAAGTTGTGATCAACTTCCCTGATCATATTGACTTGTCCATCGATAGAGCTCTTCGCTAGCGTTTGCACATAATTCATATGCACCATGCAAGTTTCTTCTCCATGAGGATCATTGCACGTTGAACACCAGTACACCTTTTCTATTGCACTAGTCTCCTCATTTTCTAGCACTATTGTGCTCTTCTCAGGGCCCCTACTAGTGGATGCTTGCTCTCGAGTAATTGGTGGAGTTTGGAATCTCCTCGTTCAAAATTCAGCCTCGGCTTGCTTCTTCCTCACCATCGTAAGCTCATTTGATATTGTCCTTAAGGCCAAATTGTTATATTTTACCTCTTGCAATAATTTCATGAGAGGATCGGGATTAGATGACATAGGGGGTGCTGGTAGAGGTAAATGCACTAGCAGTGCGGGTAGTGGCAACGAAGTCAAATGTGCTAGCAATGTTGGAAAAGGAATGAACAAAGGCTACTGGGGTACTGATGGAGCGAGTAACTATGGAAAACTTGGAGTCGAATGTTGTGGGACAGGGATCAAAGCGATATGAGGTGGGCTTGAACTCCATGAGGGAACTGGGTACATGGAAGGCATGGGTTGCAAAAATGCACTTGAATACAAATACTATGGGAGGTCAAGGACAATGGGCATAGTCATCTTTAAGGGAAGCCTACCTACAACAATCAAGTCGGATTCGACCTTTTGTGCCTATGTGTACATGTCTGGAAACGTAGTCATATTGGCCTGTCATACGACCATACCAATTTTAGTGCTAAACACCCTGAGGTAGTAGAACATAGCTTGTTCATGCGTGGGCCATAAACCATCAGGAACCCTTTGCCAACTCCATGCAAACCTGACATTGAAATCAACTATCTCCTCCTGTGGATGTCTTTGAATCATTGTGAACTAGTGCAACAAGGAGTATGGATCAACTTGTTCATGAAAATTTTTAATCAACAACTCCGCTAACTGATCCCATGAGGTAATAGTACTAGGTTGCAATGATCGGTACCAATACAACAATTTACCTCTCAGCGATAATACCAACAATTTTATCATTACATCTTCATCCGTTATGTCATGGATGGTCACCAAAGAAGCCACATCTTGGATATGCTCATATGCAGTTTTACCGGTACCATCATAGGTCGGCAAGGCCTTCAAAGTAGCTTGGGGCACTAGATTTTGTGCTTGTAGGTTCAAAGCCCCTGAGCTATTCCATGTTGGGAACTACCTTGGTGGTTGTTGTTGATGTGGTGGAGGATTCTGAGCCATATGGACTGGTATATGAGGTGGGGCTTGAGGAACACTAGTGGTTGTGTGAGGTGGAGGTTGAGGAAGGCTAGTGGTAGTACTACCTGGGCTTACGAGAGCAAAAAATACACCAGCTAGTCATGAGGATGTGACATATGGTATATGGGATATGTGGGGTAATGAGGATGTACACCAAAAAGTGGCTAATTGAGGATGTTCTCCTAGCCTTTGAATATCAAGTTCGTAGAACTCAATTTGATGATCTAGATTTTTGGCCTTCGATCTTGTATTCATGAGACACAACTTTTGTTGCCCTCACGTTTGGATATTTTTGGGTGTAATCGAGTCACCAGATGTTCTAATCATACAACACAAAGGTGAACATCAAACCTTAATACTATCAGAAGTGGAACTTTTGAGGTCCCACCGGGCGTGCCAAAAATTGTTGGTCAAATATCTGCCTAATCAATAAAAACTACGTTTGTGCACCCTAGATACGACCAACATTGAATGGCCGAAGGAAAGGAATGTCCTCCGTGCCAATCTCTAGAGAGGGTTGGTTCCCTTACTAATCCTAAACTTGTTGAAGACTAGAGATGCAGGAAAGAAATTGGAAAATAACGAAAAGAAAGGGAAATATGGCCATAGGCCGAAATGCAGGATTTGGGGCAGACTAGCAGCAAGAATTCCACCAAGTTTTATAATAGCATGTAACAGGAGGAAGGCAACAGAATTTCACTCACACCTTTGCAGAGACAACCTCCAGATTGCATTCCAAAACTCACTCACTCACCAGCAATGTTTTAAATCCAAAAATAGAATTTTAAACTTAACAGAAGAACATGAGCATAAATAGAAATGCTTAAAAATAGAAGGAAATCACACACATAAGAATGCTTGCAAATTTTAGAAGCCAAGTCTCTTCTATTGATGCAGAGAACTTAGGAAGTTTTCTTGTAGAATGTCCAACCTCCTTTACAATAGAAATTTGATTAGTATTTATAGAGGATTTTGCCTCTTTCATTAAATGCACATGAGAAAAAAATGATCGTAGATCAGGAACAAGAGTGAGGAAATTCCTCCTTGGAATCATTAAAAATCCATCCTTTTGGAACAGTGATCCACCTTTCAAGGGAACATTCCCAAGAAATCAACATCTTGGGCATCGGTGCACAAAAAATTAAGAGACATTCAATGTCTTGAAAATGCACTCCCGCCTTGGAAATCATGAAAAATACCCCCTGTGCTTCTATACGACTTCCTTCTTCACTTGGGATCCACAATTCGAGTTACTCGTTGCCACCATTATTTAATGCTTGTAAAAACTGTTTTGGGTGCTCTTGAAATTTTGACTATATTCCTTTTTGCCCTTTTTGTTTAAAATAACTATGTTCGCCCTTTAGAAAGAATAATTTTCACCTCGAATTCTATTATATAGCACACTTGCGTGATTCTTATTTGAGAATGTGTTCACCCATGGGAGGGATGAACGTGATAGCCTTATATTCATGAGGTACATTCACCTACAAAAGGGTTAAACATGATTTTCACCCCTCATCCGAGGTGGACGCAATGTGTTCACCCATGGAAGGGGTGAACATGATGTTCGCCCCTCATCCGGGGTGAACGCAAATGTGTTTCAATGTTGGGGCATGTTCACCCATGGGAGGGGTGAACGAGATGTTTGCCCCTCATCTAGGGTGAACACGACTTGGATTTTTCATGCCTCTTTTAGATTTTTTAAACTTTCCTTCTATTACCATTTGTCATTTCGTTTGCCCCAAGGTTGGACGAACGGGGCATTCACCCCATATTTGGGGCGAACGCACTTCCACGCTCTATCTCTTTTTGATGCTTTCAAAATTTTAAGTTCCTTAAGTCTTTCACCTTGATCCTTCTTTTTTTATTTTTTACAAGCCCAAAGATGCCTTCATTTTTTAGTGCACTTATAGTATAGCGAACTTGAATCCCAAATGGAGTCTTACATTTGGTTTTATAAACATTTATAATATTGATGCAATGAAGTTTACATTTGCAAATAAAACAATAACATGGGAAATTACTTTCAAAATGAATACTGCCATATACAAAAAATATTCCATTAAAATACTTCCATAAAAATACTCCAACAAAATTCCCAATGTGGTTGAATGTAAAATTGCCAACACATATAGACCTAGTGTTTTTTCCATACTTATTCCAAATAATACCTTCTTCAGTTCCTCTCTATAAATGGTTTTAATAAGGGTCTGATTGTCTTCTTTAGATATAATAGAGGGTATGACAACAAGAACTTCTTTCTAAGCCTCTTTTCCTTGCACCATACTTTCCTTAATCAATTTAGAAAAATAATCCATTGAATGGAAATGTATAACTAGGATTGTATCAAAGGAGTTTTCGTTCTCATCCTGAAGAGCTTTCATCTTTTTCGTTTGTCTCCTAGCACAAGCAACCCAATGGAAAAATTTGGTGTTTCTATCACCTTCCAATAACCAAGTGTTTCTTGCTCTCTGATTCTAGTAGATCTCCTCTTAGTTATCACATTTTAATTAATTTTAAAAATGGAATGAGCTGCAAAGAAAGATCGACATTTGAAATCATATATTATTTAATAGACTAGCTTCAACAAAACTATACTTAGATATTTTTTTAAATATAACTTATAGTTTCAATTATCATAATACAAGGAAGACCAATACAATAATAATCTAAAAAAAATAAAAATAAATAGATTTTGAAAAAAGACTCAAAATATCTCTATTTGGAATCATATATTATTTAATATAAAATGTCAGAGGCCTATTCTATGGTGCTTCTAGACTAGCTTTAACAAGACTATACTAAAATATTTTTAAAAAATATAAATTATAGTTTCAATAATCAAAATACAAAGAAGACCAATACAATAATAATCTAAAAGAAATAAAAATAAATAGATTGTGAAGAAAAAAGCCTCAATGTATTCAATTGTCTCTAATAAAAAAATAATAAAAAACTAGAAATAAAATATTTATTTAATCTAAACATTTCAAATGAATCCATATAAAATCCAATATTTTATTAAATATTAACAATACAATATAAATTTTACTAGATATTTTCTTATTATATAGTATAATTTTATGTCGTCACATTTAAGATAGAGGTATAACTTATAAAACCATATTATACCATCAATTGGCTAGATGGAAATATCTATCTATTAAGCTATAGAAATAATTTGGATAAAAGAACATATACCATTCCTTTATAAACCCATGATTGATACTCAGGGGACCTCTTATATTTTAGGTATCCTTTTCTCAGTTAGTACTCTGAATATGTGGTACTCTAGAGTTTCTACAGGTGAGTCAGGGAGCGAGGTTGAGGCATGGGAGCTGAAGGAGCTAGTGTTGGGAGATGTTTTCTAGAGTGGTGAGGTTGGATCTAAGGTATGTGGAGAGGTTGGATCCAATGCTTCGGTGTTGTCATGGGATCTGAGGATGGTGCGAGTAGAGGTGGTGGAGAAGTTTATGGTTAGGGTAAAGGTGGTGCAGTAGCCTCCTATTGTGATGCCATCCTTTGCTTGGGAGAAGGTGGTGCAGCAGTCTTCTTGGGATAAGTTGGTGTAGTAGTCTTCTATTGTGGTGCCATCCTTTGCTCTTTTGGTGGAGGGGATGTCCTTTGGGGAGGTGGTTGACCCTTGTGAGGCTAATTCGAAACTAGGCTAGATTCGTGTCCTGGATAGTATTCTAAAAATTCTCTTAAATCAAGGCTTATGAGACCTAGTGGGGAAAGTGGTGGAGGGTAGACCACCATTGGATTCTCTCAAATGATGGGCTTTATCCCGCTGGAAACCGTGGGGGTATTTGGAACTGGCCACATTACCCAAAAACTTTTTCCTCATTCGATTGCCTTGCAAGGAGGATGCCTACATAATATTGGATGGGGAACCATGGTTCTATGGGAACAGAGAGCTATTCTTAAGAATATGGGGACATGACTTTGAACTAGCAATGCAGAGGATAAATCTGGTTTCTATTTGGGTGTGGTTACAAAAATTCCTAATCTTTCTATGGCATGAATTGGTGTTCAAAGTGGTGGCCAGCCTCATAGGGGACTTTGTTTCTTTCGACAAAGTTTCTTTATCACCTAACCAGAGGAAATATGTCCATATGTGTGTCATGGTGGATATTGAAACGAATCTACCTTCATTGGTTTATTTGGTTTCTCATGTAGGGTCGTGGAAAAAACTATGGTTTATGAGAATAAACCCTAGGCCTGTAAGTTGTGCATAGTGGGGGTCATCACTAGAATCGTTATCCTTAACAGGCAGGGCAGAAGGTTCAGAAGGGGCATTATGGCTAGAAATCCCAGAATAGGCAGGCTAGTCAGCTGGGGGGTCAAAATTTGGTGTGGGAGAAGTTAGATTCGTTCCACATTCTCTGTAAGATAAGGAAGTTGTGGTAGAAAAATCAAATGGGTATGAAGAACAGCAAAGGGAATGATATAGTTGGTTTCAAGCAACCGAAATTTTTGAAATCCCTAGGATCAAAGAAGAAGGTACCAAGTGCAGGTAAGAGACCCTCCCTAGTTTCGTCACCTGCTATTGGAGAAGGTTATTATTGTTTTGATACTTATAGTTTTATAGTGGAGTTGCCATTATAAAATTCCTTCAAATACCTTGAGGAAGGGCATATTAGTGAAGGATTGATGGGGGAGGTGAATCTTCCCTCATCCAGGGAGGTTGGCCTAAAATCTCCCTTGGTGAAAGTTGGTGCATCTAGTTTAGGCGAGGTTCATAGCCCGACATCTCCAAGTGTGGTGATGGAGAGAGGGTCCCCCGGACCTAAGACCAGAAGCCAACATAGGAATATGGATCTCGGGGTGGAAAGGAATCCTAGTTGACCTTCAGGTAAGATGGGCAGAAAGAGGTCGATGGAGAATTTGGGGACTAGCAATGGGGAATCATTGCTCTCTATCAGTGAAAGATCTGACGAGAAATTCATCAAGGAGAAGGATTTGTTGGCATCCCCAGTGGGGGAGTGGGTATGAAATTGTCCTAATTCCAATGAAAATCTATTCATGGAATGTTAGAGGACTTAATAACTCCTCTAAGTGTAAGATGCTTGCATCTTTTTGAAAGTATAATTCTGCAGATATCATTTGCATTCAGGAATTAAGTTTGGAAGCCTCTTCGTGGAATGTGGTTCATAATATAGTATGGAAAGGCTCTGGTTTTATGGCTAGTGAATCAATGGGCTCTTCTGGGGGTCTCATTGTGTTTTGGAATCTCTCTATAATTTATGGCCATGTTATTTTTACATCAAATAGAGTCATAAACATTTTATTCTGGTGTAAGTTAACTAATAGGAGATGGGTGTTGTAGAATATATATGCCCTGAATGCATATCTAGATAGGAGTAAATTTTGAGCGCTACTATTGGAGATGCATCAAAATTTTCAAAATGAGGATTGGATGGTGGTGGGTGATTTTAACTCCCCCTTGTATCCTCCAGAGAAAAAAGGGGGCAACCCGATGGATGACAGAAGTCTTCAGGACTTTGCTAATTTTATTTATGACGTAGAGCTTCGAGATTTGGACCTCAAGAAAGCCAAGTATACTTGGTGTAATAGGCACTCAGGTGAGAGTATGATCTTGATCCATTTGTATAGAATCCTCATATCCTCTCATAGGTTGAATTTTTTTAGGGATGCTTCTTTAATAGCTCTTTCAAGGATTGGCTCGAATCATAACCCTATTTGGTTGGAAGTTCTTGATAATCTGCCATTCTTTCCTCGTCCTTTTTGGTTTGAGGCTATGTGGTGTTCCCACCCTGATTTTGAATCTTGATTTTTGGAATGGTGGCAAGAGGAGACCAAGGGGTTCGGTATGTTGAAATTAACCAACAAACTGAAGAGGATTAGGGGCTATCTCAAACTGTGTAACAAATCCACATTTGGGAATATTTTTAGAGAGGAGATACTGAAAGACCTTATTTATCATTTGGAGGCTGCTATGGAGGTCGGGGACTGTTTTGATGACCTATTGAGAAAGGAACGTCAAGCACTGGTAGAATATCATAATAGGCAGGCTCAAGAGGAGTTGTTTTGGAAATAAAAATCTAGGCAACAGTGGCTCAAGAAAGGGGATCGTAATTCCTGCTTCTTCCATGCTTCTACTTTAAGAAGGAGAGGTCTAAATAGGATTACCGAGATAGTCAAAGGCCATGGAAGTATGGCATCAAGCAATAATGAATTTAAGGAGGATGCAGTTGATTTATTTAGTAATTTGTTGTGCTCAAAGCCTAACCGTGACCTTCCCGCTGAGGAGGTAATACTTGATGTTATCCCAAGGTTGGTATCTGAGGAGTGGAACAGGTGGCTTTTGACTCCATTTTTAGATGAGGAGATTTTGGAGGTAGTAAAGGGAATGGGCTCTCTTAAGGTGTCAGGTCCAGATGGCTTCCCTCTAGTATTTTTTTTATAAATATTGACACATCTATGGGGGGATGTGTGTGAAGCTATGAGAGACATCCAAAGGAGCAATTTTATCCCAAAGGTGGTGAATGCGACCTTCCTTGCTCTCATCCCTAAGAAAGAGACAACTTCTACTTTTGAGGATTTTAGATGGATAAG
Source organism: Wollemia nobilis (assembly GCA_028583015.1). Lineage (NCBI taxonomy): Eukaryota > Viridiplantae > Streptophyta > Pinopsida > Araucariales > Araucariaceae > Wollemia > Wollemia nobilis. The sequence goes on along the minus strand of JAQPPZ010016869.1, from coordinate 11,556,164 downwards.
TCTATGCAATATGGTATACAAGATTATTTCAAAAACTATTGCCAATAGACTTAAGTATATTCTTCCAAAAAATATTGATGAAGCCCAGTGTGCCCTTTTGCTACATAGGCAAATTTTGGATGGTGCTATCATCATTCACGAGTTGCTGCATTCAGTTTATAAAAGTAGGAGATATGGATTTTTTCTAAATCTGGACATTAACAAAGCATATGATCGGGTCGCTTGGCCGTTTCTAACCAAGGTTTTGAGAAAGTTCACCTTTTGTAATGAATGGGTCAGTTTAATTCAGACTTGTTTCTCAATAGCCTAGTTTTCGATGCTCATCAATGGGTCCCCGATAGGATTTTTTTGTTCTTATTGTGGTCTTAGATAGGGGGACCCGCTGTCTCTTTTTTTATTCATTATCATTGCGGAAGCTTTGGGCAGAGCTTTCAACAAACACCGAAATACTTTGGGGGTGAGGCCTGCGACCACCTGCAACCCTATATCGCATCAACAATTTGTGGATGACACTCTTATTTCCTATATAGAAATGGTGGAGGAATATGGGGAAGTAAAATCTATTCTAGACTATTATGAAAGGTTTGTTGGACAAAAAATAAGTCTTGCCAAGAGTGGATTGTTTTTTATCAATACTCCTGGTGTGGTTCAGAGAGAGATTACAAAATTTTTGAACTATCATATTGGCTCTTTCTCTTCTTCATATCTTGGATTACCTTTGTTTGTGGGGAGAGAAAAATCTAATTTGCGGTCTTCGATGATTGAGAGAATACACCTTAAACTTGTAGCGTGTAAGAGAGCATTGTTAAGCCAAGCCGGTAAGGTGATCTTGGTGTAAAGTACTTTATAGAGCATCCCTATTTACTTTATGTTAATGTTTCATGTTCCCCTTAAAATGGCATAAAAAATTGACAGTGTTTATAAATATTTCTTATGGGTGGATCCTGAGTTGAAAGGAAGATTCTATCTTATTTCATGGTAGGTTGTTTATAGAAATAAATCCAATGGAGGTTTAAAACTTGAAAAGCGCAATTAGAATGAAAAAAGCCTCGATTGCCAAAATTGGGTGGAAGCTGGCGTCGGACTCTTGTAAATTATGGGGATCCATTTTGAAGACAAAATATAGATTTAGTTCCTTTATTTTTGAATAATTACTCTTATGTGGTTTGGATTTTTGGAATAGTTTGGTAAAGGCTAGGGATATGGTTAAAAATCATTGCAGTTGGGTGATCGAGAATGATAGGAAGGCCCTCTTTTGGGAAGATGCCTGGATTCGTGATCATCCTTTGGTGGAGGAAGTGCAACTTCAGGGATTGATTGCTAACTCTAGAAAATTTGGTTTGATCTATGTGGTTGACTTCCTTGAAAATAGAGGGGATAGAATTACTTGGGCATGGTTGCTTGATTGTGTAAAGGATGATGGTGATAGACAATTTTGGGAGAGTCTTGGGGAGAAATTGTGTCTTTGTGTTCTTCGTCAAGCAAATGTTGAAGACCGGTTGATATGGCGTTTGGAGAGTTTGGGAAGATTTACGGTCAAATCGACCTGTAATTGCTTAAATGTGGAGGAGGGGTCACATTTACCATTAAATTTTCTTTGGCTTAAGCATCTTTCCCCTAGGGTTAATCTATTTTTTTGGTTGGCTGCTCAAAACCAAATATTAACTATAGAGAACCTTCTTAAGAGGGGTTGGTATCTGGTCAATCATTGTTATCTCTGCAAATTTGACTGGGAATCGACCTCTCATCTGTTGCTCAATTATTGTGTTTTTAAGGAGATAATTTTGTTCATCCTCAGGTGTTTGGGAGTGGAATGGGTCTTCTCGGAGTCATTTTATGATTGCATCCTACAGTGGTGACCACCCTTTCAATCCCCTCACCTTAGGTGTTTCTGGAAGTTCCTGCTCCCCCATGCGATGTGGAAATTTTGGAAAGCAAGAAAGGAAAATATTTTTAGGGATAATATTGTGGCTATGATATTATTGAGTAATCATATTATTGGTAAAATAATGGAGAACATAGAAATCAGCGTGGCATATTTAGATTTGCAGGAGGCGTCTAGGCAATGCAAAGTTAGGTTGGAACAGTTTTTAGGATTTGGTACCACTTATCGACCTCTGTCGATGCCTAACTTAAGAAATTCTATTAAATGGAGTGCCCCTCCTGTTGGTTGGGTGAAATTAAATTTTGACGAGGTAGCAAAGGGAAGTACGGGCATGGTAGGCTCAGGAGGAGTTATTTGGGACCATCATGGAAATATCTTGTTGGCATATGCCTATTCATTGGGTTTGAATTCTTCGTAGGTGGTAGAGGCGAGGGCGGCTTACCTTGGGATTGCCTTGCTAATCGAATTTAATTTTAAAAAAGTTTTTATTGAAGGTGATTCCTGTAACATTATTAATATGCTTATAGGAGCTTGCCACATTAGTTGGAACATCGCCAACCTTATTGATAAAGGAGTGAAGTTGCATCAGGAGCTGGAAGATGTTCAAATTTGTCACATGCCCAGATAGGGAAACATTACTGCAGATGAAATAGCAAATATTGGAGTGAATCTCCAATGATATGTGGTCTAGTAGAGGGATTTTCTATAGGACCTAATCAATTATGCATATAATGATGTTAGTTAATTGACCTTGGATGGTAGAAGTTTGCTTTGTCAGGATATTTGGTACATATTTTAAGGATGAGGGACAACTGCATCTCCTCGCCATTTATTTGACTTTTCAATTCCTTACTTGCTTTGGGATTTGGGGTGTTTTATGGCATAGAAGGTGTTGTTCATTCTTGGAGATCAGTTGGTTCGTTATTACTACCCGTTGGTGCCTTGGAGAGGATTTTATTTTGGACACGGGTAGGTATAGATGCTGGCAAGGGAATGTTCATGAATGTTCTTTGAGTGAAGCCTTTACTTTTTCTGGCTCGGGGAGCCTTGAGTTGAGGTGGACCCCACTAACCTCTATCTTGTCTTTATGCTTCTATCTTGGTTTACTTACCTGCATTGGGATGATTTTATCCACTAGGGATAGTTGGGTTTCTTTCCTTGAAACTCCTAAGCTTGTAGTGTGGCACTTTTTGGTGGTAGAAGTGAGGTGGTGAAGTTTGAGAGTCCCACTTATCATTTTCATGTGGCATCATGAAGGTGTCTTAGGAGATGGATTATTTATGTGGTGCATTCTCCACAGTCTTCAATTGATGGATATCAAACAATGGGCAGTGTGGAGCTCCATTAAGATGGTGTTGGACTATGCGGAGGAGGCGGCTCAAATGTCTGGTGGGATTATCTCTGAGGTTGATGTTGTGTTGTAGAACTACCTCAATTCTTCCATAGGTCTCCTCATAGTTCCCGATCCCTTTATGCCTCTGGTTTGTGGTGTTATCTTGCAGTTTCTATTATGTTCTATGTAGTGTTGTAGTGTAGTCCTGTACACTTCTGTTTAGTGCTCGATTGCACTGATTTTGGTTTGTTGTTTTCTCTTTATTGTAAAATGTTTTGGGGCCCCTTTCAAAACCTTCTTCTCTTAATATTACCAAACAAAAAAAAATGAGGCATATTTTAGGCATAAGTAGACCAAATGATATCCAATTTGAGTTACCCTTTTTTCAAGTGGAAGAGGATTCACAAGATTATGTATGGTATAAAATCTCCTAAAAATATATTTGTTTAACCCTTCAAGATGACAAAATTCAATATAATGTATAGCATTATTTTCTCTCCTAATAGATATAAACAAGACTAGAATTTTTAGTAAAGGTTCTTTTGTTCATTATCCACATGCATACTAAATTTTATCTTAATATTCATCCATTTGGATCTTCCAATGACTAAAAATAGTCCAACCAACAAGTAGATTATGAATACATTAGTTTAGCATGTGCAAAGACAAAAAGTGAACTAAGCAATTATCAAGGGAAATCTATGTAGGGGTGAAGCATAACATATCATTTTAATGTAGGCATATATTTGAAATAACTTCAAAAATTAAGAAACATCTATTGCACTCTCATATTTGGAAATTAAAGAGATTGTGTAAAGCTTATTTGGGCAACAATAAAAAAAGAAAATTTTGAAGATATAAGAGCATAGGAAAGCTAGAATTAATGAAAGAATAACAATAAATGATAGAGGCACTATGTAAGCCTCCAAAAAAGTTCATAGTAGTTGTACATCTTAGCCAATACCAAATTGATGGCCAATTTATTTTGTACATTCTCCATTTTTGCAAGGATTATGAATCTTAACTATTGAAGATGTTGATTATCTTTGTCTAGGTGGTTTTTCCCACTTCAAACCACTATATTATTACTATTGTGAGTTTTTTTTCTAATGACTCCATGTTGTTAGTTGCATTCCATGTGTAGACACCAAAACAGCACCAATCCGATTATGTGACTACAAACACTGATCGCATTAACACACACAGCCCCCAGGGCAGCCCTCAGAGGTCAAACAGTGGTCCTAACCACTTCCATAGCAATTTTGTAAGGTCAGAAACCAATTTGGCACCTTTTGGACACCTTATTTCTTATTCGTCCCACCCAGGGACGAGTGAGAATTTTACTCGTCTTTCTTAGGGACGAGTGCTGACTTGCACTCGTCTTTCTTAGGGACGAGTGTCGACTGATAGATACTCGTCTTTCTAGGGACGAGTGCGTTGATACTCGTGTCACCCAGGGACGATTACCGGCGCTCGCTTCGGGGTGGGACGATTGTAGAGTTTGACTTGCAAAAAAGTCAAATCTCGGCATATAACAACTCAAAACTGTCACTTAGCTTTCCCTGCATGACATAGGAGTGCGAGTGAGTTCTTTTAACAACACACATCTGCCACTTAGCTTTCCCTGCATGGCATAGGAGCAGTGAGTTCTTTAAGACAACTCAGATTTGCCACTTAGCTATCCCTTCATTGCATGGGAGTGCAAATGAGTTTTTCTAAAACATGCAAAGACATGCACAGAGGCAGTTAAGAAGCCCTTGATCAAGAAGAAGTCTTCTCTTCACAAACAAAAGCATTCATGCAAAGAAACACTTTTGCATGTTAATTCAAAAAGACCCCTTGGGTCTATAAAAATGGTGAGTTTTCTCACCCAAAAGGAGATATACAGAGAAGGAGCATTTTGAGCGACGAAGTGCTGCTAGTTCACTTACTTGCGATTTGTGCTTTCATAATCGTGGTATTTCTTTTAGTTTCATGTTTATGCTTTTGTCAAGTCTTTCATTTCATTTAGATTCATTTCAACCATCGTTAGATTCATCTTTTATTTTTCATACACAAGTGCTACTGACTTTCTTGTTTGTTTCTTTGAGTGCGAGTTGCAACATTAGAGGAGCGGCGAGGAGTCTACCTTACCAACGCAAGCGGCGACAACATTTGGCCCGCCCATTCCAAACGTGGGCATGCGGAAGGAGGAAGACTAAGTCACAAATTGTAACAAAGACCAATTTAACGCTCCTAGCCCCTAAAAAGGGAGGAGACGTCTATGTAACCGAGGATAAGAAATTTGAATAAAGAGGGTTGTGATTTCCTTACATCTTTTCTTTCGTCTCCAATTTATCTCCTTTCCTTGTTTTTGTGCATAGGATTAAAGCGTTATATTTCGTCTTATATTGCATAATTATAGTTTTCCTTTTGTTTTCGGAATCTCGTGCTTTCAGTGGCGATCACGGTGGGACCCTGTCCCCTGTTTTTAAAATCACAGAAACTGATTGAATTTTTTGTGTTTGTGCTTGACAGGTACATTTTTTTTGTAGACTGTTAATCGTCTCCGCAAGGGACGATTTCTGCGAAATCGTCTCACCCTGGGACGATTGTAAAATCGTCTCTGCCGGGACGATTTTCGTTCGGAAATCGTCTCACCCTGGGACGATTGTAAAATCGTCTCTGCGAGGGACGATTTGCGTTCTGTTAATCGTCTCACCAAGGGACGATTTTCTATCTGCAACTTTTCAGAGCAAAAATTCAGAGGCAACTGGAGCAGGCAGAGAAGAGGTAGGGATTTTCATCATCTCTGTTGAAATTTTTTGTTTCTGTTTCTGTTTCTTTGATTGTTTTCATTTTTAGCTTGCATTGCTTAGAGAAAGTCATCCATGTATGTTTCATTTTCGTTGGATAAAATGAACCTCACACACTCCACGAAACAATTTTAAACCAAGGAGCTGGTCGTAAGACCCTAGCCCTTGATCAAGACCATCGGTGGATTTAATCACCACCTTGGCTTGATTTGCATCCATTTCTCGATTGTCAATCGTTGTTAGGCGTAAATCCTGACGAAGATAGACCGAGCGTAGCTGGGGTGATTCCCATGCGCGCGAGGATAAGTTTTCTATGGTAGGTGCCATTAACAGGACAATCCCCCTTCCGTATCGCCTACGTACCACGTACCTTCTGCTCTCACGTACCTATAGTCTCCCTCTCGTAAGGGCGGGTATATAGAGAGGTTGGTATATCGGCCTGGTTGGTATATTGAAGGGGCGACCTTTTGGGAGTTATAAGAGCCTACATAATGCATTTAAACGTTCTACAAAACCTACAAAAACAAAAACAAAACACCAAAATGCACTAAACCAGTCTAGGGCACACCAAGAATCCTTAAAAGAGATAATCACGGTTTTGTGAATGTGTGTGTTTAATTCTGTTTAGTGTAGACAAAAAAATCATTAAAAACAAAGATAAAAAAAATCTACGCATTTTGTCATTTTCTCCAAAAAGCTCCAAGGATTCCCGTAATCGCTTGGTCACTCCAAAATGCCCCAAAGGTGTCCATGAACCCTTTGGTCAACCCAAAAGCACCCCAAATGTGCCCATAAGTGATGCAGGACCATCCAACAAAGTATGGGAAATCTTATATTTTTCCCTAAATTTTAGTGCATCTTGTCGGGGCCATAACTTCTCAACCGTAGCTCCGATTGACTTGAAATTTTACAGGGAGTTAGGTGGGATAATTTTAAACAAATATAATTCCTTAGAATTCTATTTGCCCAGAAAATTCAGTTTTCGAGGCCAAATTCCATCATCTAGTGCCCCGAAATTAGGTTTTAAAATTGGGCACGTAATTCTATGCACTTTTTGAGCTGTTCGGATGTCAATATCTCCTAATGTATTCAGAGCTAGGGCTTGAAACTTCATTTTTGTCTTATCTACTATAAGAGGGATGCACACGCCAATTTTGGGCCCCATCTAACTCATTTCAATTTTTAAGGTTTTTAGAGAGACATCGTCATGGTGCTAACCCGTAGCCAAGCCCAATCACGGGCGAAGGCTATGGGGGATGTCCCGAGAGGCACGAGTCACCTCCGTTACAATCCCAAGGATTTGGTCATACCACCTTGGCGACCTAACACACAATGCAGTCCCCTCCACACCTTAAAGGAAAGGGACTACAGGGACACCTCTTCGAGGAGCACTCCTATTCAGCATAGCATTCAACACACACCCTTCCATGAGGGGTATAGTCGTAAGAGAGCTCCCTTAGATGCTCGCTATGAGCGGTCATCGCACGATGAAGTGCTAGGTCAACATAGGGTTCGATGGGAGGAACCACATGATTACATTACCCCTCCACCCCCACTAGTTGTCAGGACTACAAAGACAAATCCAGAGCACAAGGCTCTTCGGGCAGGGCGAGATAGCTCCGTCCACCCCCTTTTCACTTATGAAAGAGAGCACGAGGAAGACATCTACCTTCCTCGAGAGCAATATACCATGCGGGAGCAATACGCCTTCGCACCTGCTATCTATCAGGACCACTCACTGAGGCCAAAGCCCCGAGAGAATGCTGCTACCCATAACGGAGGGATGTGTCCTATAGAGATCTTGGATCACTACGACCGAGATTTTTATCTAAGAGAGGCATCTAGGCCTTCTAGACATGAGGCGATGGGACCAACTATCGTAGAATCTGCCGAATATATCACACATCTCAAGCAACTCACGCAACTTGAGCTCGAACGACTACCGTTAGAGGAACCGTACCATATTAACGAAGAGCACCTTCAACGCCAGAAGGATGAGCTGTTCCAACACACTATGCAAGAAAGGACTCCAACCCCTCACATGCATAAGACAAAATATTTTGAGTGGCACAACCCATGGGGGGAAGATAGGTCATCGCGACCTCATCAAAAGCTACCCCCAACACCTCCTAGACAGGAGCGGGAAGCTACTCTCTCGATTCCTGAAGCACCACCCTCGACGCCTCCTAGACATGAATGGGAGGCCGCTCCTATAACCAATGACGGGTGCCTTCCTCAGACATCCACCCAGGCTTATGAGCCACCCTTAGAAATTCATCAAGAAGCCTCTAAGGAATCGGAGCGCGAAGAAGAGCGGGATGAACTGCCCTACCAAGGCATGGGGGGTGCCATCTGGCCACCCCTCCATAAGCCCCAAGTTCCTCAACAAGAACCAACCAAAGAGGAGGAGTTCAAATCTCCCAATACATGCAAAGCACTAGAGCACTTAGAGTTGGTAGAGGCCAAGATTTTGGAGCTCCCAAGGCCCAACTTACATAAGGCTCCTTTCGAAGAGGATCAACCTTTAACCATAGGGCTACCTAATGATGCGAGTCCTCCATGTCTCAGAATCTCTAGATTTTGATGAGCTATACACATTGTCCGAAGGTGAGGATGAAACAGACATAGCCCATAGCAATCACATGCGACAGCATCGACATCCCATAAACATCGATGAAGCATGTCAACAAATAAACATAATACTAGGGCATGAGTGGCGTGTTAACCCACCGCAGTGGGACCAAGCGTTACATCCACAACTTTGGGTACATAAAGATCAACTTCCGCCCAGAGATCCCATAACAACATCAGTGCCGCGGGCGGACCCTGTCCTCATCTCCGTGCATAGGGCCGATCCATTCATGCCCATACCTCTAGAGCCAGATCCGAAGTGCAAAGACCATCAAGCTGGGGGTACCTCTATCCCCTGAAGAGCCATAGTCCAAACCAAAAAGCTCCAAGGATTATCGCAATCTCTTGGTCACCCAAAAAGCTCCAAGGATTATCGCAATCTATTGGTCAATCCAAAAAGCTCCAAGGATTATCGCAATCTCTTGGTCAATCCAAAAGCTCCAAGGATTATCGCAATCTCTTGGTCAAATCCAAAAAGCTCCAAGGATTATCGCAATCTCTTGGTCAAATCCAAAAAGCTCCAAGGATTATCGCAATCTCTTGGTCAATCCAAAAAGCTCCAAGGATTATCGCAATCTCTTGGTCAAATCCAAAAAGCTCCAAGGATTATCGCAATCTCTTGGTCAAATCCAAAAAGCTCCAAGGATTATCGCAATCTCTTGGTCAAATCCAAAAAGCTCCAAGGATTATCACAATCTCTTGGTCACCCAAAAAGCTCCAAGGATTATCACAATCTCTTGGTCACCCAAAAAGCTCCAAGGATTATCACAATCTCTTGGTCAAATCCAAAAAGCTCCAAGGATTATCGCAATCTCTTGGTCAAATTCAAAAAGCTCCAAGGATTATCGCAATCTCTTGGTCAATCCAAAAAATCAAAAAAATACAAAAATCAAAAACAATAAAATACATCAAAAACAACAAAAATTTGCATCTCATTTCTACGCATTCTCAAATTCATCAATTGAGAGTTTTCTCACATCTCATCTTCATACTCGCCAAACTCGATTCATCGAAAATACAAAAATATGTAGCTGCATTAAGCATTGCATTCATACATGCATATTTGTGGTCGTGTAGGTCAAAGGCACCATAGGTTGTAGTAGCTCTGACAGTCCATCTTGTTCCCCACTGTTCCATTTCATAAAAACAACAGACACACCATGCATTGTTTCCACCACACTAGAGTCAGTGGTCTTTTAATGTATCACGAGTTTTTCGTAGTTCAGCCAAAATTTTCCTCTTTAGCCATGTAATGTATCAAGTCAAACAGATTTTACGAAGGTAGAGTCATACTTGAAATACACCTTGATACGTAACATCCCAACACAAACTAAACACATTAACAATTCCAGAGTTATGTGAAAGAAAGATGAAACCTGCACGATAATCTAGGTCACCATAAGCGAAACGGTTATCTTGCTCATCCCCCTGTGCGGATGACCCAAAGAATGCTGAGAGTTGGCAAAAGGACAAGCATCACCCCTACCCAATTCCCAAAAATCCCTAATCTCAATAGTTGCAAAATATATATATATATATATATATATATATATATATATATATTTGCAAAACGTCAAAACATCAAGATTTGACATCATACAGTGCACACATCAAAATGCACTAAGAAACAGTGATTTTTATCACTCCAATCCCTTGCTCGAAAGAAAAACAAATCAAAATAAACAGTGATCTTATCACTACAAACGAGCAAGTATCCTATTACAATTGAAGAAAAGAAGGGAGTCGAACTTGAATCCCTGGAACTCTCAGCATTCTAAAGGTCTTCTCGCATGACGATATATCTGTCACATTAACTTGCGTACGGATCAATGTTTGCATGTGGATAAGCTAGCTTATGACATCCTAGAAAACATCGTGGATTAATCTAACTAAACATAACAAAGGAGTTAGTGGAGCTAGTTAGGTGATCCTCAGTACAGGTTCGGTTGAAAGCCCATCTGGCACTGGCGGTATCCTGATAAATACCACATAAATGAACTCAATAGCACACACAGGGATGTGAAATAGCTTGGTCAAAAACAGGTCTGATTCATACCTTGTTCACAAATCATGTAAGATAAAGTACAGTCATGGCTAGAGAGCTAGAACTGTCTGAGTTTCAGAAAAACTTAGCTACATTTCTAAACCAACTGCGCTACTTTTCGTCTTTGCAATACCACCAGAAAATACAAAAAAAAAAAAAAAAGGAAAACCACATGTATACATACAAATTCATGCATCACAACAATCGCCTAAAAGCAAAATAACAGAGTTCTAAACAATCTATGGTGCCATAGCCAAACCTCACAAAACCCATTCATCCATTTCATCTCTGCATATAACATATAAATCAAAAACATTTGCAGTCATCATAGCATATGCATCCATCAAAATAAATCAACATAATACATCCATATTCATCAACCATCATGCACAAGATCAAAGAAAATCAAAACAACAAAAACAACAAATAAATGCAACACAAAAACAAAAAGCAATAAACATTGCCAGACACAAGTGCTCTTGCACTTAACCTCTTGGCATAGCAAAACTGATATCGAGGTTTACATTGTCACTATCCTACTCCCTAAGAAGGCTACCATAGCCGGACCGCTCCACGGGAAAACGGATTTCGACAATTAAATCCCCAAATGGTGTCACAAAACAACAAAAACATCACAAAAAGGTAACACAAAAACATAGCAATAAACATTGCCAGACACAAGTGCTCTTGCACTTAACCTCTTGGCATAGAAAAATCGATGTCGAGGTCCAAATTATCGCTCTCCTACTTCCTAAGAAGGCTACAATAGCCGGACCGCTCCACGGGAAGTTAGGTTTTCGATGATTTCACCTCATTATGGCATCACCAAAAGGGTTAACAACCACCAAAAATAGGTCCATATGTTGGAAAAATTGCACACGCTTAACGGTAAACCCTCTAAAGGCACCCTTGCACAAGTCATCTTGGGTCAAGCGACTCGTCGCTTCTCTCACAAAGGTCATTCCCTCATCGATTCGTCGCTTGAGGGGGTAGTCACACTTAGTCACCAACCAACAATCACACACCCAATTAAGGAAAATGGCATGCATTCAAAGAATCATTGACAAAGACAATCACGCTCCTGCTTGGGGCGATAAACAAGCAACAATCAAAATCAATCAAACACTTGGCATTTCGTGAATCATGAATACAAGGTTCCCCCGAGGTAAAAAGCGTATCCCTTCGCCTATTCATGATCGATCAATGTCCAAGCTCAAGTCACACCTCACCAAAATAGGTTAATACTTGAAATCAAATTCCTTAGCTCGTCAGAAGCAAGGATTCAAGAATGCATGCCCTTTCCATACTTGGGGCATCAAAAGTTGGTTAGGTTACCGAGAAACCCTAATCATTAGTGCTTTGGTTATCTATTTTTGCTCAGTCACTGCGCCTTGCACAACGCTTCCCAAAAAGGGGCATCTGTAGACACCAAAACAGCACCAATCCGATTATGTGACTACAAGCACTGATCGCATTAACACACACAGCCCCAGGGCAGCCCTCGGAGGTTAAACAGTGGTTCTAACCACTCACACAGCAGTTTTGCAAGTCAAAAACCAATTTGGCACCTTTTGGACACCTTATTTCTTATTCGTCCCACCCAGGGACGAGTGAGAATTTTACTCGTCTTTCCTAGGGACGAGTGTCGATTGCACTCCTTTCTTAGGGATGGTTGCCGATAGATCTCGTCTTTCCTTAGGGACGGTGTCGTTGATACTCGTGTCACCCAGGGACGATTACCGGTGCTCGCTTTGGGGTGGGACGATTGTAGAGTTTGACTTGCAAAAAAGTCAAATCTCGGCATATAACAACTCAGAACTGTCACTTAGCTTTCCCTGCATGACATAGGAGTGCGAGTGAGTTCTTTTAACAACACACATCTGCCAATTGACTTTTCTTTGCATGGGAAGGAGGAGTGACTTTTTAAGACAACTCAGATTTGCCACTTAGCTATCCCTTCATTGCATGGGAGTGCAAATGAGTTTTTCTAAAACATGCAAAGACATGCACAGAGGCAGTTAAGAAGCCCTTGATCAAGAAGAAGTCTTCTCTTCACAAACAAAAGCATTCATGCAAAGAAACACTTTTGCATGTTAATTCAAAAAGACCCCTTGGGTCTATAAAAACGGTGAGTTTTCTCACCCAAAAGGAGATATACGAGAGAAGGAGCATTTTGAGCGACGAAGTGCTGCTAGTTCACTTACTTGCGATTTGTGCTTTCATAATCGTGGTATTTCTTTTAGTTTCATGTTTATGCTTTTGTCAAGTCTTTCATTTCATTTAGATTCATTTCAACCATCGTTAGATTCATCTTTTATTTTTCATACACGAGTGCTACTGACTTTCTTGTTTGTTTCTTTGAGTGCAGAGTTGCGGCATTAGAGGAGCGGCGAGGAGTCTACCTTACCAACGCAAGCGGCGACAACATTTGGCCCGCCCATTCCAAACGTGGGCATGCGGAAGGAGGAAGACTAAGTCACAAATTGTAACAAAGACCAATTTAACGCTCCTAGCCCCTAAAAAGGGAGGAGACGTCTATGTAACCGAGGATAAGAAATTTGAATAAAGAGGGCTGTGATTTCCTTACATCTTTTCTTTCGTCTCCAATTTATCTCCTTTCCTTGTTTTTGTGCATAGGATTAAAGCGTTACATTTCGTCTTATATTGCATAATTATAGTTTTCCTTTTGCTTTCGGAATCTCGTGCTTTCACCATGTCATTCTATGATATTTCCATAATTCCATGTGAATTCATGCTTAGAAACTAACAAATTTGAGCTAAAATTGAGTAGCATTTTTAAAACACTAATAGATAGTTGGATTTACAATATACATAAATATTAATTAACATTTCATCAATCTCTTCATTGACTATCCATATTATGTTCTTAATATTAAAGAGTATTTTTGTGCATAGAGGAGTAGACTTGATGCAAAAATAGATGTTTGGCAAACAATTTGACACATTTGAATAAATCCATTTTTGTAGGAGTGCACATTTAAATTTATGTGCATATATTAGTGATACACACAAATCAAAGTTGTCTTATGTGTGTTTGTCCCATAGTATTGTTGTGTTTGTGTTGAAGTGTGTGTAATAATATAATGTTGTGGGTTATTTTAATTTTTAATGTGCAAAGGTAGTTTGGTGGTAATTGAGTATTTTTCAAGCCGTATAGTACCTATAAGTACATATGCATCTTGTTAGTAGAGTGGTTCATCAATCTAGGTTGTTGGTTGGAAGATGGTTGTAGGTTGGTAGTATTGTTCATCGAGGATCATATTGTATTGCAAATAGTTGTTATACATATTGTGTGCATAGTGTATACATATTCTATTTCTATTTTATACTTGTTCTTATATAGTGGTAATAAAATTATATTGCAATGTATTATTTTCCATTTCTATAGAGGGTTTCACTAGTGATTACTAATTAGTTTCATCATAGTCTAACTAAAACCAATCCAATAAGCACTTCAAATTTTGAAAAGGATATATTTTATGTTTTATTAGTAGAAATTATATATCAAAAAGAAAAAGCATCACATAATCAAAGTCACCTACTAAAAAAACTAATTGCAATAAATGCTTATGATATTAGATAACAAACTAAAAATAATTTGTGATGAAGACAATCATACTTAAAACATATATGTTAGCCTCCAAAAGAAATAATAATTTTACTTTTCAAGTGTTAATTACTTGAATAGACCTCTAGGTTTTCCAAAAATGAGTTCTTCCAAAGCTCATTATGTCAAGATTTGACTTCCCAAGAAGATGGACCCATTCTTGCCTCCTCATATCCTCGTTATGAAGAAATATAGAAATTCCAACTAAATTGCTTATCCATTGTAAATGTGCCATCACGATATGGACTCATAAACCAAATAGATCAAATCAAACATAACCCTACAAAGTAATAGAATAGAAAAATCAAAATAATTATAATTGAAATATTTTCATTGTAAGTCAAAATAATTAACAACATTAAATTTTCTAATGTTATAAATTTGTTGTTTAACTTTTACAATCATAAATATAAACTCAATTTTTTTTGGCTTTGACCTACTATAGTTTTAAAGGGAAAAGGCCCAAATCCACCTTAACATTTTTAGTGTCAACTATAACCTTAGGTGTCAAAGTAAAATAGAAAAATATTTCAAATGAGCTCCCCACCTTACAAATATGTATTGCTTATGAAGCAATATTATGTGGAAAATAATTTAACAAAACATTGAATAGTTTCTATTGTTTTGTTAAATTAAGTTATTAGTTTAACCAAAGAAATAAAAAAAGGCTTGATAAATGCTTTCATTTACTAAGTGATGGATTGTAATCGATAACATGGATTAATAGACCACATAGAGAGAAGATATAATGTTCCATATAAACTAAACATGGAAACATACATAGTGAATGTTGATCTCATTATAGTAAAGGCAAAAAAATAAACATTGTATAGCATAATTAATGAATCACCTTATCAATCACACAAGAAATTTTAAGTTTCAACTTAAAATAAAATATCAAAAATATTATTATTATTTAAATTAAAACAATTTATACATAAATTAAGGTTCAAACCTCATTTAGTATGAGGACACTAGGACCCCTCATAAAAACATGTGTAAACTCATTGAAAAGATCAAGTGGCATTAGCTCAACTGGTTAGATTTCTTAATATTTAAAAAGAAGACCAAGGTTCAAATCTTGTCAAGTGATACATGGATAATATCTAAGCTTTGTTGTAATACTACTATGTGGTGATGATGTAATATAGGTGGATCCCATTTCAATCCCTTATAACCAATTGAAAAAACAAGTTATGCATAATTATAGTTGTAAGCTTGTTGTAATGATAAGAGCTTTGGCTTCTCTTTGAGAGATCCAAAGTTCAAACCCCACTTAATATGAGGGTTTGGTATCCCTCATAAAAACTTGTGTAATCTCATTGAAAAATATAGATATATAATCTATTCAATCCCCATAACTTATATAAACAAAAAGGTATGAGATGTCTTTTTCAGACGGTGAGAGATATATTTTTGAATCAGCATTAAAATTATGATATTTTTATGATGAGAATGTTTATCACAATTTCAGACATATATATAATGATATTGAATGATCTCCCATATATTCATTACCAAGAAGAGGAAAAATGATGTAGAAGGGAAAAGTGATGTAAGGCATTTATTATATGTTTTAATTATCTCACACCCTCACTTATTGACATAAAGATAAAAAAAACTTGTATTATAAAATCTTTATAAGTATAATATAAAATTTTATGGAAGGATGGTAAAAAGGTAGTGCAAACAGAGGATGAAAGAAGAGAAGAATATAGGGTTTGGTGCATGTTGTCATCACTACCCCTTAATAAGTATAATATAAAATTTTATGGAAGGATGGTAAAAAGGCAGTGCAGACGGAGGAAGAGAAAAGAAGAGAAGAAGAAAGGATTTGGTGGAGGTTGTCGTTGCTACCGCAACAGGTTGTATTTGATCCATCATTGTCACTTCTTGGTGACAACTGAAGACCCATCTACAATTTTGAAGAAATCTCGGATTGTGAAGGAGGTAAATATTTCTTTTTTGACATTTAAAATTTATTTGGAAGAAGTTTTTTGGCTGCAACCATGAAGTGCATGCAATGAAGCTAGGATTTGCAAAGTGAAACACAAAGGAATTAAATCAAAGAGATGAAAGGTTTTATTTTTCCAAAGAGGAATATTTCTATGTATGTGAACAACAATTTGAAAAAAAAAATTGGCTAGAATTGTGGAGTGCACATAGTAAAGCTAGGGTTTACAAGTGAAGCACATAGAAAAATAAAAAAAAACAAGTGACAGTATTTTATTTTTCCTAAAACTAGAATGTGCTCAGATCTAGTCATGTGAATAAAATGAAGGTGGATCCAGTTCTTGATTGATATCTTTAAAAAATAACACAAGAAGCATCAACATTTTTTAAAACCAAAGTGCACTCAAATATATTTATGTGAAGAAAATGAAGGCTAGACAACTTACTTTCTATATTTGAAGCATGCAAAAGGTGAAATGAGTTACTTTAATAGGGAGAAATGTTTTTGTGCATGCCAATGGTTGTTTTAAGAAGTGTGTTAGTTGGAATCATAAAGTTCATGCAACAAATCTAGGGTTTGCAAAAAGAAATTATTATATTTTATTTGTATTTAGTATTTTTAAAATGATAGTATAGTTTAAGAATTTTGTTTCTTTTTTTAATGGAGAATGAAGAGGAACGTTTGGACTTCTCAGAGGAACCCTTTAAGGGCAACACATATTTTCAACTCCAAGGACCAAGAGTCTCATTTCTAAACAAGATTTAGAAGTTGAGAACTAGCGGTCCTTGGGTTTTTTGAGTGGCCAGAATAATATTGTAGGTTATCAAAATTTAGTGGATAGAGGAGATTCTACATCAAAAATTTCAGATCATATCAGTTGTCCTATTGACTGCTCACACTCAAGTGTCTTAGAACACTCTACTCAAGTGATAAGTCTAATGAAGGAGCAAGCATTTCATTTTAGGGAAGAAAAACATGAGCACACTACAAACAACCCAAATTCACTTTGTCTGACATAGTTTCCTTTGTTTGGTTCTGGTTTTATTGGTACAAATCTTTATTTAGAGGCCCTAAATGGAGTGGGTCCAAAATTTCAATAAACACAGACTATAAATCCAGTTATTAAAGCACATAAGGCACATAAAGTGGTTAAAAAGATAAGGTCAAATATTAGAATGGGGATGCAACAAGTTTTGGAGTTTTCAGGAAGACCCTTATTAGGAATTTTCATGGACGTCAAATAACTGATAATACACTAAATGAGTGGTTGCAGAAGGTATGGGTCCTAATTTTAGGATATGGGACAATTTTTTACTTACTTGCCAAAGGATGGATCGGTTTCCTTTTTTGATCTGAGGAAGATGCACAAAATATTATGGGAGGTCGTTGGTATTGGGGGTCTTATTTTTTGGCTTTGAAGGCTTGGACGACTTGTTTTGATCCTAGAACTGAAGTTGCTAGGAGAATCCCAATATGGGTAAAACTTCCAAGTCTACCAATGGAGTTATGATCAGAAAGAGCTTTGAAAGATATTGGAGATTCATTAGGTAAAACATTGGATATCAATGTTTCTTTCAAATCCAGTGTCTTCTAGTTTATAGCTTGGGTTTTGGTTGAGATGGATATTAGTGAAGGCTTATGGGATAGTATGGAGATAGTTGTGGGGAATACCGTTCATAATAAAATCTTGGACTATTTGAATATTCCTTTTAGATGTGTTCATTGTCATGTTTATGGACATATTGCTAAGCAATGTTCTCAATCTTTCACACAAAAACTATGGAGGAGAAAACATAAGACTAGTGGGGATTTCAATTCAGCTAACAACAATCAAGAAATACCTATTTTTTAGAGCTCAATAGTGCTCCCTAATTTAGCACAAACAAGCAAAAAGAATTTTTATGAATATAGAACCAAAACTATGGAGGAGGAAGAAATTTTGGGCTTAGCTTTGTATCCATTTCATTTTTCACAGGTTGTTAGAGAAGGAGATAAAGTCATAAAGAAAACTATAATGTTTTTTGTATTTATGACAATTATTGTCCAATTCATGTGGAGAATAATATGGACTTTAGTATTAAAGAAGTTTGCATACTTTCTCATGAATATTCAAAGAGAAGTCCTAAGGACAAGGGATTTTCTAGGATTTTGGACAATGGACCGACAACCTCAAACACATTTAATAAGGATTATGATCTAAATATTTGTGCTATTGAGGGAAGTTTTTTTGACCTATCAAGTGAATCCTCTAGGGAGATATCTATTTCAAGGGATGGTTTGGATATGGGCTCCTCTTGAAAATATTTGTTATGTTCTAGGAAAAGGGAATCCAATTTGAGAACTTATGCAATTTTTAGAACGTTAGGGTTAGTTCTAGACCTTATAAAGGACTCTTCCACTTCTTCAGTAGGTAGGAAATATTTTTTTTTTCATGCACAGGAGAAGACTTTGAGATAAATTCGGAAAGGTAAACAAAAATCTATTAAAAGGGTCCTTAGAGTGAGATAAATCCCCTCTAATATGTTTAAATGATCTTGTTATCTCTTAATATTTGAGTTCTTGGTAGTCCCTCTAAAAGACTTGCCCTAGCCAAGCTGGTGGAAATTCATAATCTTAATGTTATCCTTCTATAAGAAATCATGGGGGCAAGTACAAAAGTCATTGAAGGGTTAAGTAAATTGTTTAGGAACTAGGATTTCTTGGCTCTAGATACTACCAAAAATCTAGGAGGAGTTTGACTGGCTGGAAGAACATCGTTTCCTTAATTAATTCTTCCTTTATGGTTTCAGGCTTGTGGACAGAATTATTTTTTAAATATTTGGGTTTGAGTTTATCTGTTATATTATTGTTATGATTCCTATGAATATAGGCAGGTCTTATAGGATGATTTTTCTCCCAAATATGTGTTATGGATGAAAGAGTTATCATTTGTGGGGACTTTAATTTTACTATGAAAAGAAGTGAGGTAGGAAAAGAATCTACAAGACTTGAGAGACTTGCAGATTACTTCAGATATAATATTGAATAATTTGGTTTAATTGATTTGGAACCAATAATATTAATGCTTACATGAAGAAATACTAGAGCTGGGGAATATGGGATCTCAAAGAGGTTGGATATATTTTTTTATCTTAGAGTCATTATACAATGAAATAGATAGAAAATAATCATGGGTTGAGATTGGAGGTGGCTCAGATAATTCTCCTATACTTATTCAATTATAAATTCAAGAGGAAAAACCTACTAGTCCTTTTAAGCTCAATCCAAATTGGTTGGAGGAAGAATATTTTCAACAAATGATTAAAAAATAATGGATTGGTTATGATTAAATTTTAGGTTATCGACGAGTTCTCAATTTTTTGCTACTTTAAAAAAATTAAAAGGGGTTGTGCCATCTTGGATTGCAGTTTAAAGGGAGAGTATGGATAGAATTCTTAATTTGGTGAAGAAAATTTTAGAAATTCATAAAAAGAATGAGGATGGTTTGTTTAAAGAGGAGAAGAAAACAAGACTAGTTAAACTAGAAATTAAGAAGAACAAATTATTGGAGTGGAGAGAAGTTGAATGGAGAATGAAAAGTAGAGTTGTATGGTTAAAAAAATGATGAAAAGACTAAGTTTTTCATAATTTTACTAATCATAGGAAGAAGGTTAACACTATCTGGCAAATGCAGAATGAAGAATGGGTCCTCGTTAGGAGTTTTTCTAAATTAGCAGATTTGGGAGTAGAACATTTTCAATTTATCTATAAAGAACTTGATAGAATCAATATTGAGGAAACTTTAAAGTTAACTACTTTCTTCCCCAATTTTGTGATAGAGAAAACAATCAGTTACTTTTGAAGGAGGTCACAAAGGAAGAACTAAAATCTATCCTGAATTCTTTCAAAAAGGATAAAAATCCAAGGCCTGATGGATGGCTTGTGGAATTTTTTCTATTTTTCTATGATCTTATTGAGGAGGATCTTCTCAGAGTAATGGGGGAATTTAGGTTGAGTGGTTAGGATTTGGGGGATTTTAACTCCACTTTTTTAGTTTTTATTCCCAAAAAGGAGTAGCCTAAAACCTTTGATGAATTAGACCTATTTCTTTGTGTAATTGTATCTATAAAATTATTGCAAAGATTTTGGTTTATAGATTGAAGAAGATTTTCTTTAAAGTTATTTCCCAGGATCAGTTTGGGTTTATAGTAGGTAGACAAATTTTTAAAGCCATAGGAGTTGCACAAGAGGACCTTCACTCTATTAAAACTAAAAATATTCTTGCAATGGTCCTTAAACTAGATCTATCTAAAGCTTATGATAGAACTAGTTGGTTGTATCTCATATTGATGCTCTTACATATGGATTTTAGTTGTCCAGTAGTAAATTGGATTATGAGATGCATTTCTTTTGTATCCTTTTTTGTTCTTATCAATGGATCAACTTCCAATTATTTAGACCCTCGAGAGAACTGAGACAGGGATGTACTTTATCTCCTTTACATTTTTGTTGGTTGTTGAAGGATTGAGTAGAGCTATTTTGGATGCAAAGAGGGTAGGATCCTTTTTTGGGATCAAAGTGGGGGTCCTTTATTTATCTCATTTATTATTTGCTGATGATGTATTATTTTTCACAAATGGCAATTTAAGGGAAGCTAGAAAGTTAAAGGAAATTTTGGACATTAACAATATTGCTACTGGCATGGAGATAAATTTTTAAAAATCCTCCATTTGCTTTAATGGTCTAGAGCAGGAGATTGAACGGGGTCTGATAAAAATTTTCCTTTTAATATCTTAGATTTATAGGAAGGCTTTAAGCATCTAGGTTTTGTATTGAAGCCAAATAGTTATAGGAATAGAGATTGGATATGGTTTTTAAAGAATATTGAAGTTAGGATTAACCATTGGTGTAATATATGGTTATCTATTGGTGATAAATTTACACTTGTAAAGTTGGTTCTTGAGGCAATTCCTATTTTTTGGCATTCTTTGGCCTTCATTACCAAAGGAGTTCTAGAGAAAATAAGAAAACTCTGCTTCATATTTCTTTGGACTGGATGCAAGGAACATGAAGGTATTCATTTAGTTAAGTGGCAGAGCATTGCTAGGCCAAAGGAGGAAGGAGGAAGGTGACTTAAAAATATTCATATTTTTTGTTCTTCTTTGGTAGAAAAAAATGTATGGAGTTTTTTTACCAGAGAAATATTGTGGAAGAATATTATTGAACATAATTATATTCGTCCAAGGACTTTTATGGATTGGATTAAAAGTCCATAAAAAAACATTAAAAATTATTTTCATTCAGTGGAAGGCACTAGTACAGGCCTTTCCTATGATTGGAAAATATTTGGCTTGGAAAGTGGGCAATGGTGAACAAGTTAGAATAGGGGCTGATTCTATTTTGGGTTGTGGAGAAAAAATTTTGTTGATGAAAGCTATGATAAGTTCTTTACAAGACAAGGATTTTTACTTTCTTCATCAAGTGGGACAGTCAGATTCTTCTAGTCTTTGGACCCAAGGTTGGAAGCAGACTCAATTCTTGGGTATTTTCGATGAGCAAGTTGTTGTGTGGAAGGCTTACACTAATAGCCTTAATAAGAATCATATCAAGCTAAGACCTAAACCAGATACTATTGCTTGGGCATACAACAAATCTAGGGGTCATTATACGGCTATACTTGGCTACAAAGCAAGTTTTGACCCTCATCCTCAAGTGCCTACTTGGTGGTGGAAGCATATTTTGAAATTAGCTGCCCCAAAAAATAATTATTTTCATGTGGTTGGTTTTGAGAAATAAGGCTTTGACTTGGAAAGTTTTATAGAGGAGAAGCAAGCAAGGTTCAAGTATTTGTATGTTATGTCAATCAAAGGAGAAAAACATCACACATTTCTTAATCAAATACCCTTTTTCTCAATAGGTTTGGTGAGAAGCTAAACAAATAATTGTAGTACAAAATATTTGGGAAGGAGAAACAGTGGAGGGATGCTTAAGATAGTGGTTTTTAAAAAAAGAGCTAAAACAATTTCTTTTCTTTCTTTACCATATTTTATATGTTGGGGTATATGGTTGGCATGGAATACAACTATTTTTGAAGGGAATTTAAACCCCTATTTCAAGTAATATTTCAGGTGAGGACTTTGGTCTCAATCAATAAAGGGTCTGGCAAACATAAGAAACCTTGATAAATAGACTATTTGTTCATTATAAAGTCTTAACCGTGGGGTTTTTTTGATGGGGCCGGTCAAAAATGATCAAATTTTAGTAGCATGGGAGGCATTCTATACTTCTCAAATACCCACTATAATAAATTTAAAGCAAGTATTGGGACAAATTCCAACAATTTTGCTGAATTTCAAATGTTGAGATTACTAATGAAGTGTGCTTCGGAGAGAAATGTGAAAAAATACAAATTTTTGGAGATTCTACTCTAGTCATCAACTGGATGAATAGATCTACTCAATTAAAAAATAATCTGCTTAGACCAATGGGAGATGAACTGTTGGAGATGATTTTCCTTTTTGAAAATATATCTTTTACTCATGTTTATAGAGAATTAAATCAAGAAATAGATAGGTTATCAAAATAAGGTCAACAGGTTCTAGAAGGTTTCCTGCAAATGGAAGAGAACAAGGATGAAGTTTCTTATTTCACCCACATATCATACCCCTAGTTTCTATGCTAGCTCTGATTTTTTACTATGGGCTTGTTCATTTGATAAGAGCTTTATGGCAGTTTTAACTATTTATTTTCCTTCTTTTGGTTTCTTTTTCGCTGATTTCTATCCAAGGTTTGAACATAGAGGTTGTTTTGATTAATAAGTATCGATATATAAAGATATTCATCCTTATTATCTCCATGCTATTTTAACGATGGGTTTACCTCTTTGATATGCTCGACTGTAATTATATTTTGACTCCCAATAATTTGATTTTTTTGTGTCAAGGCATTTCTTGAAATAAAATTACAATTTTTCTTGTAAATATATATATAAATTTATTTCATTTAAAAAAATATATTACATTAAAATTGATAATATATATAATGTTATAAAAAATATAATTAAATTATTTTTTTAATTAAAAGTTAGATTACATTAATTTATTAACAAGAATATTAGCATTGGCCATCAACTTAAAAATAAAGTGAGGTGGATAAGGAGTAAGCATCATAAATGATATACATAAGAATGGAAGCTAATAGTAACAAAAAGACTATAACTATATTTTGTTGCAATACACTATATATCAGCATTACCTGTGAGAGAGTGTTATATGAGAAAGTTTGAGCATGTCTTAAAGAAGAAATAAAAGTAATCAAATCCTGAAATTACTCATTATTGTTGACTACTTCCTTTTTAGTTTCTTGTTTAAATATGTATATTTAAAGAAGCACACAAATATAGTAAACATTATAAAATATAATTGCTATGTAATATCACCTTCTCTTCTTGAGAAAGAAAAAATATGTTTTCATTTACTATACCTTATTCGATAAATTGACTAACTAAATGGTTATCTTACACTTTGTATTAAAGCACTATAATCACTTCTTCTGTTAAATTACAAATTTACATCAAATTATCTATATCCTAGGTGCATAATTGTTTTCTTACAATATAAAGATATAAATATATAGTAATTATACTAAGATATAAATATCAATTATTAATATACTAATATTAAAATATTTATTGTTCCATTGTATTCAATATTCTCTTAATATAGCTTAGTTGAGAAGGGATGTTCAATTCAATAACACATCAAAATAATAATATTAACTAGCTAAAAAAATTTAAAAAATAAATCAATTTATGATAGTGAAAATAACACATCAAAATAATTATATTACAACATTATTGCTCACTCTCAAATTGCACTCATATCCCAGATCAAGGTCCTTACAAAGATGGTCGTGGCTACGTGACTATTCCTCTCTTCCCTAAACTCCTCAACTTGATGCCTAGGATAATTTAGGAGCTTCGATGATTGTTGTCAGCCAAGAACCATTTGTTTATAGCTGGGAGGATGTTTCCAACACTTTTGGACAAGGGAGGGACTCAGTTTCAAAGACTCTTGATTCTACTATTGAGTGGGAATCATTCCTAGGGGTGGCTAAACTCGTATAATGGAATCTCATCGTTATGTAATCAATTAGTTTTGTTGACCATCAGTTCTATAAGGCAATTTTGATTAGTTCTAAATTATTTGCTTGGGTTCCCACTCTGTTTTAATAAGGATATTTTTTGGCTGATGTTTTTACCCACATGGTGTGTTTATCCACCTCTTTTTTTGTTTGTAAAAATGTGTTATGTTTTATTTTTAATATAATACACCCTCAAAGGCTAGGTGGATTTATAAGTGCAAGTGTGGCTAGGCACTTACCAAAAAGAGACCTAGATTCAAACCTTGGGGGGAATCCAACCCTTTTCAAAGGTATTAGTCTGCTCTAAATCCTCGTGCTAAACTGACGATAATGGTACGAACCTCGAGCGACCGATGATCCCCATCGCTCCGCATCTCACGTCAGGTCAACAAGAATGAGACGAATAGGTTTGTTGGAAGCAGTCCCTATGATTTAAACCCTATGCTTGCCAGTTACTAAAAATAGTGACTGTAACTAACTCTCTTATATTATCAAAAAAAAATTAATATATACTTTTTTACATTAAATAATAATAATAATATTAACTAGTTAAAATAAAATTTAAAAAAAAAACAATTTATAATATTGAAGAGGTCAACAAACATGATGCACTAACATAAAGCATGTCCTGGACCATACAACTGATGTGAAGTGTGTTGTTTTACAAGACAAGTTCATCAACTGGCATTCATGCACCTTCACAAGGGCAGAGGCATCTTTTGGAAAGTGAGAACATTGAATGGTACCAAAACCTAATTTCTTGGACTTGTAAACCTTAGTCCATGTAATTCTACATTATTTCATGCTCCTTTTTTCCTTGCCTTATTATTGTTCTTATTTTAATATTTGGTACATCAAAATCATTTATGTCCTTGAATTCTTAATATGTCTAAAATGATTTATTTATTTATTTTTAATATTTTTTTCTTATTTTTTTAAATTCACACAAGGTGTAATGTTATTGATAGTTTAGTGAAATTAAATTAAAATTTCTCTTAAATAAATAAAGTAGAAAAATAGAAGAGTTTATCATCAAAATCAGCAGTAAAATATTGATTCTACAATCAAATAGTATTAGTTCAATTCCTTGCATTTCAAAGAGAAAATGGACAAAACCAAGGTTCTAATTTTGTTAAGCAATACAAGCATAAGCCAAATTAATCTAATTCCACTATGTGTACATGATGTAATATAGGTGGAATATATCTCAATCTCATATAATCAATTGAAAAATAGAAAAAAAAAACAATTATAGGAGAAGTCTCTCTAAATTTTGTGAGCCAAAAAGTAATGGTTGAAATATATCGTCTCTTTTTACAAAAATTTAATCTAAATCCTAAAGTAAGTATATATAGATAGATAGAAATATAGATAGAAATATTGATTGATAGATGGATAGATATGAGAGTGATCAACCTTCTTATTAGTGTATATGTTGAAATAAATCGAATAGTATTTCATTATTGAAGCAACATTTAAATAATACATTTGCAGCTTAAAATAAACCCGGAGGTTGTGGAACCACCCGAGGTAAAAATAGAGATTGTTATAGAAAATAACAATACGCCTAAATAAACCTAAATAATGAAATAAATAAGATATCAATATGATATGCTAACATCCCCCCTTATTACATTATT
Organism: Wollemia nobilis; assembly: GCA_028583015.1. Lineage (NCBI taxonomy): Eukaryota > Viridiplantae > Streptophyta > Pinopsida > Araucariales > Araucariaceae > Wollemia > Wollemia nobilis. Next base: position 11,530,133 of record JAQPPZ010016869.1, on the reverse strand, counting down.
TATGTAATTGAAGAACTACTAATATCCCCCCTAATTACATCATTTGGTAATACAAAGAGAGTTGCGAAACAATTCAAATTTGACACGTGCAAGTGCCTTAGTGAAAATGTCTACAACTTGAGCATTGGTGGGAATGTGCTGAAGCTGAATTCGGTGCCTTGGAACTTCATCTCGAATGAAGTGACATTGTGTGTCAATGTGCTTGGTTCTTTCATGATGTACTAGATTCTTGACAAGATTCAAAACACCCATGTTGTCGCAGAACAAGTGTATTGGAGATTTTGATGGAAGACCCATACTTGTGAGGATGCGACGCAACCATATCACTTCGCACACAGCTTCACGTGTGGTGCAATATTCTACCTTTGTTGATGAAATAGCAACCACCTGTTGCTTCTTATTGTGCCAAGAGACAAGACCAGATCCAAGATGAAACAAATATCCTAAAGTTGATTTACGGTCATCATATGATCCGGCATAGTCGGAGTCCGTGTATCCCTGTAAGAAGAATTTGTTGTTCCTCTTATATTCTAGGCCATATTCCATTGTGCCACGGACATAGTGAAGAACGCGCTTTGTTGCTTTCCAATGTGTAGTCTTAGGCTCCTACATGAACCTCGAAAGATAGTTGACAACGAAATACGATATCTGGCCTAGTGTTGGTCAGATATATGAGACTCCCAATCAACTGGCAATAGAGAGTACCATCTACCTGAGGTGAATCATCATATCATGATAACTAAATTCCTATTTCCATCAGAGTTGACATTGACTTGCAATCAATCATGCAATATTTTTCCAATAGGGTCTTGGCATATTTTTTCTGAGACACTTTGATGTAGTGCTCCCTCTGGCTGACTTCCAAACCAAGACAATAATGGAGAAGTCCGAGATCTGACATCTCAAAATATTGACACAAGTCTCTTTTGATAGTAGAAATCATTGTTTCTGAACTCCCTATAATGAGCATATCATCAACATAGAGTACAAGCAACACTATTTTAGAACCCTATTTCTTAAAATAGAGGTTTGCATCTGACGGACATCTCTTAAAACCATGTTGCAAAAGGTGATGATCCATTTTTATATACCAAGCCCGAGGAGCTTGTTTCAAACCATATAAGGATTTTACCAATCTACAAAATTTCTATTGTTGGCCTTCCACTTCAAATCATTCTGGTTGAGTCATGTAGACTTCTTCTTGGAGATCACCATTTATAAAAGCACTCTTGACATCCATTTGGTGTACTTTCCACCCATATTGTGTTGCCATAGCACAAAGAACTCGAATGGTTGTCATCCGAGCAGTAGGTGCAAAAGTTTCCTCATAGTCAATGCCTTCTCTTTGAGCATAGCCCTTTGCAACAAGTCATGCCTTATGCTTATCTATTGTACCATCTACATTATACTTCATTTTATACACCCATTTATAGCCTATGGGCTTCTTTCCATATGGCAGATCGACAAGCTTCCAAGTTTTGTTTTTCATCAAAGACTTATACTCTGCATCCATAGCAGCCTTCCACTGAGGCTCACCAAGAGAAAATTGCACTGATGCGGGTTCAAGATCGTCTATGGAAGACATAAATATCCTATCACTATCAATATCCATATATTTTGTATCTCTCTGGATCTACAAAAAGTTCCTCAAAATATTGACACAGCTCATCAACCCCAGTATTCTCTGTTGCAACTTTCTCCTGTCGAGCCATGCTGTGAGTACGAGGCCTAACCAATGTCAAATCTGGTGGAGTGGATAGCTTAGAGTCTTTTATTTTATTTGTATACCACTTTGTATTCTTCTTCTGAGGTGTTGAAGAAGATGAAGATGGACCTCCAACTTTTGATGAAGGAGATTTATCAACCTTAGGTTCCACAAGGTCTAGGTATACATCTGATGTGGGTTCTGATGTGAAAGCCTCATCAAAAACTACATCTCTACTGATGTGTATCTTCTTGGTTAAGGGATAAATCAAATGATAACCCTTAGAGTGCTCATAATACCCAAGAAGAATACACTTCAATGTCTTCTCATCTAGCTTCTTCCTTTTTTCTTTTGGTATGTGCATGAAAGCTTTACATCCAAATATGCATAGATGATAAATGGAGGGTTTCCTACCACTCCATGCTTCTTATGGATTCATTCCTTGTAGAGCCTTTGTGGGTGCTCTATTCAACAGATAGACTGTTGTGGTGACAGCTTCTGCCCAATATAGTTGCTCAATACTAGCTCCTGTGAGCATGCAATGAACCATTTCCATGATGGAACGATTCCTCCTTTTAGCAACTCCATTTTGCTGAGGAGTATAAGCAGTAGTTAACTGTCGTGTGATCCCATGTTCTTTCAAGAACTCAGAGAATTATTTAGAGGTGAAATCCCCCCTTGATCTGAGCAGAGGGTCTTTATAGAAGTCCCTGACTCCTTTTCAACAGATTTCTTAAATTGCTAAAAGATGCCAAATGCTTTAGATTTCAGTTGAAGAAAGAATACCCACATCTTTCGTGAGTAATCATCTATGAATAACTAAAAATACCTCTTACCCCCACAACTGTTGGGAGTTAAGGGACCACACAGATCGGTGTGAATCAACTCCAGAGGTTTCTTTGCTCTTGTAGAGCTTCTTTCAAAAGGCACTCTATGATGATTTCCTGCCAAGCAGTCAGAGAAAACTGGTAAAGTGGTAGAAAGGGGACGAATACCTTTTACCATTTCATACTTAATTCAAGTAAGTAACCAGAACTCAAATGTCCATATCTCTTGTGCCATAGGGAAATGGCCTCCTTTGTAGAGACTATCATGGCTACATGTGGAGTAGAGATAGCATCTAAGGCAAATAAGCCATGCTTATATGAAGCAGTGGCAATGTTCTTACCCCTCCTGGTAATAGAACAACACTTCTTGCCTCCCTCAACACTAAAGTTCACAACCATATCTTTATCCAAAATTTGTGTGACTGACAAAAAATTGTTTGCCAATCCTGGAACATAGAGAACTTTGTCAATCTGACACTTGCCATCAGGAAGAGTGACTGAAATAGTACCTTCTCCCTGAACCTTGTAGGTTTTATCATCAGCAATAGTGACATGTTTGCCCTCTTTTGGACTCAAAAGACTCAAACCATGATTTTTCACTAGTCATGTGCTTACTGGCTCCAGAATCAACATACCAGATAGGATCTGTCTGCTTAGACACTGTGGTAGTCATGAGAACTTTGTGGGCTCTCTCAGAATCCGTGTCAGATTCTTCAACAGCAACATTCACTTATTGTTTGTTCTTTTATGGTTTGTTTCGGCCTTTCTATTTTGATTGTTTATTCTTATGCCAACATCTGTTTGTATCATGACCTTCTTTGTCACAGATCTTGCAATATCGCTTTTTCTGTTGAGGCTATTGAGTTTATTTCCATTTTGAATCCTTTTGTGAATTCCCTCCCTTCTAAAAATTACCCTTCTTCTGGTTCTGCCCTTTCATGTTGATGTAGAGGGCAGTGTTAGAAGAATCATCTCACTGTAGTTGGCATGCCTCATCCTCTTGAAGCATATTAACCAATTCTACAAAAGTAACTTTTCGTTGTGACACCTGAAGGGAAGTGATCAACACCCGATAAGAATCAGGTAAATATCTCAATACAATTGAGGTAAGGAGCTTATCATCAACTGGTTCTCCTAAAGAATTCAACTTTGCTTTCAATTCAAACTCTACAAAGAAAAAATTCAACTGTCTCCCCCTGTTTCATGCTTAGACTGTGTAATTGAGATTGAAGAAATAGAATAGTGGAATCATTCTTTCCCTCATATATAGTATTAAGGGCATCCCATGCCTCTTTACTATTCTCATAGTCAGCAATATGGGGTTGAACTTCATCAGCCACAACAAGCAAAATGAGCACCTTTGCTTTGTTGTATAGCTTATCAAAGTCTTTTTGAGCAGATGGTCTTATTGTGGCTCCAGATAAAACATCCCATAAGTCATCCATGACTAGGATAGCCTTCATCTTGTTTTTCCATGGTGTGTAATTAGGACCTTTCAACAACTGATGAGAATCAATCATTAATTTTGCAGACATGGTGAAGGTTACTTATAACACCAATTGGTCCCCCTTTCGATATACCTTTTGCTAGGCCAATATACCATACAAAATACCCGCCCTTACATGAGGGAAACTATAGGTATTTAGAAAGATCAAAAAAAATCACCCGCCCTTACGTGAGGGAAACTATAGGTAATTTTTAGAGATCATACGATACGTGGAACTTAAGCAGTACTGAAAGGGAATAGTCTTGTTGATGGCACCTACCATAGAAAGTCTGCAATCCTCATGCGTGGGGCATAACTTCCCCTAAACACTTTGGATTTCAAAACTTTTGTTAGGATTTACGCCTAAACATAAGAACTATTAGGGTAATGGATGGAGTAAAAAAAATGCAAAATGGCAAACTTATCTCTCCCCGAAGATTTATAGAGAACAAGCTCAGACGTCGTTTTGGCAGCTATATTAGGTAGCGAATACAATAGCGCAATCACAACAACTTTACCTGTAAGTGCTGGCCAGAGGTATCACAAATACCGAACGCTGCAGTGCAATAAATTGCACAAATGGGTTTTAATTATTCCGGGGGCTTAGGAGTGAATTTCATTTTAACTTTTAATGTTATAGTGCAAAAAATGAAATATGCAACATACAACATAAAAGTGCCCACATAAATAACCCACTAGGTGTCGGGCACAGCCGAAAATGCACCTTTACAATAATGCCAAAATTGCTTTTCAAAAAATTACTCACTTTCCCCCTTGTGATTTTTGGAAAAAAATACCCCCAAAAAAAAATTCTTAACAAAGCATTTTTTTATAATTATTATATATTTTTAAAGTTAAAAAATAATAATAATTTTAATTTATATAGTTTAAAAAACTATGAAAATATAAATTAAAATCAAATTTTAATTTATATAGTTTTAAAACTATAGAAAAATAAATTAAAATTAAAATTTTAATTTAACTAAAATAATAATAATTAAAAAAAACTTTAGAAAAAAAATATTTTTACCTTTTTTTTCTCCAAGGGGGAGTCGGCGGGATTTGAACCCCCGACTCGCGAGCTCCTCGAGCCTTACCGCACGATCCACCACCGGGTGGACTAGCGAGCTGATCCGAAAGGATCGGGGACCCCCTCCTATTTGAGGAGGGTCCCTTAACCCCTTCCCCGTCGGCACGACCGCCCGGCCGCAGCCTCCTCTCGTGGTCGGCGACGCAGTGGTTGTGGTTACTGCTGCTGCTCCCTCCACTGCTGGTCACAGCGGGTTGGCGTCGGCTGTTGGTGGCAGCGGAAGGGCACCCGCGTCATGCATTGGGGGGAGGGGGGAGCGGCCATGCGTGAGAAAAAATCACATCACGGGTGGGGGGAGTGATGAAAATATCACGTCGCGAGGGGGGGGAGGGCGCCGCCGCCACGTGTGATGAGAAAATCATGTCGCGCGGGGGGGACGGGCACCGTCGCCACGCGTGATGAAAAAATCACATCGCGTGGGGGGGCGGGGGCGCGACCGCATGTGAAAATAAATCACGCACGAGGGGGAGGGTGGGTTGCGTGAGAAAAATCATGCACAGGAGGTGCGCAGGGGGCTGGGTTTTTTTTTTTTTTAAATGCGTGATTTCTCAGACAATATCACGCACAGGAGGTGCGCAGGGGGGTCTATTTTTTTTTTAAATGCGTGATTTCTCAGACAATATCACGCATACACGCACAAAGAGGAAAAAAAATGCACAGAGACCAGCTTCCTCCAGGCAAGACCAGCTCCACAAAAAAAATGTCGTATCCTCTCTCTCTCTCACCCTTCTGGCTCTGATACCATGTTGAAATAAACCGAACAGTATTTCATTATTGAAGCAGCATTTAAATAATACATTTGCAGCTTAAAATAAACTCGGAGGTTGTGGAACCACCCGAGGTAAAAATAGAGATTGTTATAGAAAATAACAATACGCCTAAATAAACCTAAATAATAAAATAAATAAGATATCAATATGATATGCTAACAGTATATGTACGTATTTTGTGAGCTTAAGTACAAGTAATAATTGAGATGGATTATATATTTTATGATATTAAGTACATGTAATGATTAGGAAGATTTAACTCAAATCTTAACTAACTATATACTTGAGTGACAAAAACAACCTCAAATAAATTATCTATCTCATTTAAAATAATTTTAAAAACAAAGAGATAATGTTAAAATATTTAAATTTAGGATGAAATCAAATAATAAAAATTATAAATAAGGTTATGAATACCTTATTATTAGTATGATTGTAATTTAAAAATAAATTGATATAAATTTATGTTTATTGGTTAAATTAGTTCTATCAAAATTCTCAAAATAAACATGTCTATTAGAAATTTTATGCTCAACCTTGAAAGGGAAATTATTTAATACAAAAATATGAAATTATTTTTTATCTAATTAAAATATGAAATTAATTTGTTTTTCTATCTATGATATTATAAAATTGTGTATACACTAGACCACAAGGGACTCAAATCAAATCCTCAACCTCTTCATAGTACGAAGTTATGCTATTTATATTATTTTATGTGTGACTTTTATTTAGAACGGCTCCCATCAAAAATAATAAAATATTGTATTGCTTGTAGTTTAATTTAGCCATATTCAACTTGTTTTTCTATCAAACATATCCTTTATTTACCTTTCTACCAAAGATATTTTTTATTTATTATTTTTTTATGAAAAGTCATTTTAATTATAAAAATAAAAGTCCTTTACAGCCAAAAAAAGTGTGGGTGGAGAAAAAATCACACCCCGAATGTCACTAACTTATCCTAATAGCGGATAAAGAAAAACAAATTGCACCATACGAGCACCACGGCCATCAACAGCAAACTAGAAACAGTCTCTAGCCATAAAAAAAATTTAAATAAGGGGGCTTGTGGTAGAGAGTACCTTATCCATTTGAAGTGGGTTGTTCCCCCCACACATCAAAGCACTCCTCACCCCAGCCTGAAGCAAGAGTAATTGGAGACGAAGGACAGGACCAGCAAAAAATATGGTCGTGGCTACTTGAAGCTCCCGAATAATCATTAGGTGCATATTGTGGAGTGATCACAGGCACAAAATGTTGGGAGGTGCACATATTCAGCTACTTGTAACAGACCTCCATAGTCATGGGATCTACTTCGAGGAGGCTGACACCATGCACGATCAAGACATCAATGTGAACGAGATCTAGATGGGTGAGGAGGCAAATTATTAGGGGCCTCCCTACTAACAGCACAAGGAGTGTCACCCCAGTATTTTAGCAAAGCCTGCAAATGGTCCAGCTCCATAGCCACCATTTTGGCCTGGTCACAGATCTGAAACCACACATCATGAAAAACTTTGAGCTTATCAGCAAATAAAAAATCTTGATATGGATCAACCTGCTTGAAAAGAATCTTGTTTCTAGATTTCCAAATGTGAAATATAAGGCTGACTCTAAATATTTTCCACACTTCCCTCAACTGGAGATAAAACTGAATGGGATCACCCAGAAGGACATGATGCCAGGAAAGTTGTAGGGACATAAACGGGGTAAAGAAAGAGCCCACCCAACTCCAAGCAATACTGACATATATACATGCCCAGAAAAAATACATACAAGACTTCGGTTCTTGACAAAATGGGCATCGGGGCTCAGGCATCCTCATATAAGAAATTCTGTAGCCAAGGGGTAAACCCTGATATAGTAATCTCCAGGAAAAAAAATCTTTCTTTGGCTCCAAATAATGTGCTCAAGCTGAATGAAATTTGGTTTTCCACCTAGATGGTGATGAGAGAAGGTCCCATTTGACATTGAGTTTGGGCACCGTGGGTGCAATTGGCATAAGACAATCATAACATTTCCTGGCTCTGTAGCTGAGCAAGGAAGTGCTCTTATACCAGGCCCAATATTTCCACCAGGGTTTTTGAGATCTGACATCTAATTTCTATCGTAATTATAAAGGTGTATGGTCCATAACAGCATCATACGTAGCCTTGTTAGTGTTGGACAAGCGAAACATCCTTTTAAAATCATTCCAAGGAATCCAGTATTTGTTTTCCCTAGAGTAAAAATCTACAATGGTGGCAATGCCCCACTTAAAAAAAAATTGGGCATGGACCCAGGGAACTTGGCCCAACGGCTTACCCTAAAGCTTGACTACAGGGGACCACCAGACATTGAGAATATTAATGAAAAGTTCTTTATGTGAATAGACCCCATTCCAAACAATCCAAAGGTTTAATTGTTGTCAAGTCTTCCATATGCTTTTTATGACAAAGGAGCCAAGGATTTTAATGAAAATTGGGGCCAGCACTAGAGAGGGCAAATCCATTCCTGCCCAGGCTCAATGGTTGAGAGGAATCCCAGTCGAGATGCAATGCCTTCAAATATATTCTTCATCTTCCTTAAACTCTTATGTTTCTAAAATTAATCTCTTTGTATTATTTTCATTCAAAGATAAAATCTTACTCAACCAATTGCTTTCAAAAATTTAAATTTGTTAAGATGAAGATCAACACTACAATTGACTTAATTTTATGGTATCACATTTTTTTCTTTATAAATATGTTGGTTATACCAACTTATTAATTCCTAATATATATTATTTTAAGAGTTTTATTCATACTTAATATTTGAAGGTACCATTTTCATCGTTGGTTTTTATTTTTATTTGTGGACTTAGCCCCACTTCTTGATAACACTTGTGATATTTGCTTTTGTTTTCCCATATCAATATCTCTCTAAGTTTCCTTTTCTCTTTGCTTTGCTTCTTGGGTCTTCCTCTTTTTTCATTCCCAAAGTATGATGTACAAGTTGAGTAGGTCTAACCATAAGAATTTAGAACTTTAAATAAGAGGTTTAATATTTAAATCTAATGGGGGTAGAGTTGTACACCATACTTTGGTCATCAGAATTTGATTAAATAAACATATATTGGGTAAACAACATCCTCTATGGGGTCATCTCATATGGCCTATGGTCTTGTGGATATAAAAAACTACTTTACCTTTACCTTTATCTCAATCTTCACAAAAAAATTTAAATTTGTATACTCCTAACAATGAGACATATCATCTATAGGTTTTTCCTGCTATGAAGAATCTAAAGTACAAGGAATAACCTCAAAAGCACTTTTTTATTTATGTTTCCCTATAAAACCTAAAGTGTCGGGACATTCCTCCACAACTATTACCTTATTATTCTACTCTAAAAATCCTAAATTTATATGGATATCCTCCATCCTTATTTATTTATTATGTTGCTCTCGAAACCCTCAAGTACAAGGGATAACATCTATGCTACTTTCATTTATATTGCAAGAAGAAGAATTTTGACTACTTAAGAAAAACTAAGATGATGTACCTAGACCTCTTATGTCTCCTTTTTTTGAAAACTTTCCTCCACATCTTCCTTTTCATATTTAACTCTTTTTTAATTTGAACTTGCACATTGTACTTTCTCATTCCTTGTATCCTTCTTTTTTTCTTCTAAGGATTGATCCTAGTGAACTATAAAGACCTTCATCATCTGATGTTGTAGATAGGATTTCTTTACCTTTTTTATGGTAATGGAATATCCTTAATATAATCTAGCTTCTACTACAATATAATCTCATTTTTTATCTTGAATTTTATCTCATAACCAAAATTTTCCCTCTTTCTCAATCATTTTTACTTTGTAATCTTTTTCCACGTGTCTAGTATCATAACATTTGTGACACTAAAATGTAATATTTTCATAACCCACTTGTTTATATTCTTCTCTTGATTCATATTTTATCTTAATAAATCATGGAAATGATTTTAAAATATCCATAGCAACACATATTTAGGTATATATAGCATGTTTTTTATTCTTAGTAGTTGGTCCTTCCTAGATGAACTATCCTAGGGCATTACAATATTCTTTGAAACATTATTATTGATAAATTGAAAGAGAAGTCCAAAAAGCCTAACTCATACTAAAATTTCTTTAATAGATTCTATCTCCATAGAAAAATTCTTAATTCATGGTCTAAAATATAGGGCATCTCTTCCCCTAAACCATGGGCCACCATCCATTATTTTATCCCTTATTTTTAACTCAAAAAAGTAATGAGGAAAAAAGCCTTTAGGAATAAAAATCATAAATTAATTTCAATTCAAACCCTATTCCACTTGATCATCTCATCCTTGATAATCACTTCTAGTGTAATATCTACTACATGAACTACCATATATTCATTTTTTCTTTTATCTCCAACTTGGTATCTTTACTTTGCTAGGGCATATTTACTTCTAATTAGGAATCTCATATATAATTTTCCTTTCATACCACCTAGATTTTCCTTAAATAAATATTGAATCCTTTATTTTTTAATTTTCCCAAATATCTATAGCAATTTCTATTTGCACTCTCTTCTTACTCCTCAACAAAGATCTAAAACAAGAAAAGTGAGGCTTGCATTTGCTATGTTATTTATATTATTGTATCTATAAAGTCTATGTTATGGTACCTAGCAATAGGTATAGGGATATGATATTATATTGTATAAGGGTTAGCATGGACCACACCTAACCCAAGGTTGATAATATTATTATATTATATCATAATAATAAGTAGGATGAGGTTTTAGTGGCTCCTTAAAGTAGAATTAGAAAATAGGTATATAAAGAAGGGATATTGTCATTGTAATAATCATGGAGATTATTCATATGAAGTATTACTTGTAATTGTCTTTTCCCACAAAGTGGCTTATGAGACTTTTCTCTCTCTAAGTGGTCCTCTCATCTTGGGAGATCTTGTGGAGTTTTTCCAAGATAGATAATTATCTATCTTTGTATCATTATAAGTACTATTATTGTAGGTGAATGATTTGGTATTGTTGCATTATGGTGAATGATTTTTATTAATGAGAATAAATTTTTCTAACAAGTGGTATCAGAGCAACAACTCTGGCAAAGTAAATATTATATTTTTGTGGATTATAGAATTAGAGGAAAATTTTCAAAAAAATCTCATATTTTAGGAGTAATACCTTTATGAAAGGGTATCTAATTCAAATGAATTTTGGACCATTTTATGTGAAATTTGAAGAGCTTTAAAATGAATGAAAGAATTTGAGCAGTATTGGGTGAGATGCAACTTATGAAGTCATCTATTTGGAACAAGGGCAATCACAACTTTTTAAATCATGTTTTTTTAAGAAAAATAAAATTTGATATATCTTTTAGTTGTAGGTAAGCAAATCATCTATTGTTGTGTATGAAGGAGATTTTTTCTTTTGGAGTTTTAGCTTCAAATCAATAGGGAGACATATTTTTTAAAACTCTAGTTTGCATTATCTTTTTGTTGGGGCATGAACTTATGAAGATACAAAAATTTTTTGAAGAAGATGATATTGATGTTAGAGATTTATGGTCATATGTTAAATCCTTGTATTCTAATTCTTCTTGGCACCTTATGTTTATTTGTTAACTTGAAGGAGAAGTTATCTCTTGGTTTTATAGTTTTTGTAGCACCCATAATTGTGAAGTGACTTAGGATAAAATAGAGAAATCATTCTTGAGTCAACGAGACACGTATAAAAAAATAGCTAGTTTAAAGGATACACTCAAAGGTTGTGTAAAAGAAATAAACATACTTCAAAAACAACAAAAGGAATTAAAGAGCTAGAAAATTTCAAAGAAGAGGTAAAACGTAAAAAAGATGTCAATGTGTTGACTGAGCAAATCACACCTTTGGTAACAAATAAGTTAAAAGGTGGACAAAGGGATTTGTTTAAATCTAAAAAATCTATTTTATAGGTTTATGGTTACATTAAGAAGAAAAAGTTTGTTATTTCCATTAACCCTAGCAGTAGATATAAGTTTATTAATAGCGCTTTGGCTAAGATATTACAGGTTTGGGAAACAAAAATTAAGGACATACAACTTGAGGGTAAGAATATTCATATTTTTAAAGATTTGAATATCACCATGGATAAATATGTTTTACATTCAAATTTTTATGTTGTTAAGACAGATGATGTGGATATTGTTCTTGGTTATCCTTGGATGGATTATTTGTATACTATTAAGATTAATGTGGAAAAAAAGTTTATGAAATTATGGTATAAGAAAAAGAAGATAACATTGCAAGATATTTCTCAGCTTACGTAGAAAGGATCCAATGACAAGCAAGAAGTAGTTATGATAGGAGAACAAGTTAAGGAATGAATAGAAGAATCAAAAGTAAAATCTACAATAGTAGTAGCAATAGAGTTCATGGAATAAGAAACAACAAAGTCCAAGGAAACTATGTTAGAAGCACACAAGGATGCACCAAAATAAGGAAACAAGAGAGAAAACATGAGGAAGAATTTAAAATAGAGAAACAAAATGTTGAATAATTAAAGAAAATAAAATACCATATTAAGGTGGTAGCATAACATCACCTACAATACCTTGAGCGGTAATAATATTGGAGGAATGGCTTACAGCATCAATATTACTATGGATCTACATGGAGTCAGAAAGGCACCAAGTATGGTAGTGTTTTGCAAGGAAAGCATAATAATTGTGGTTTTCATAGTTGTGCAACAATATTAAGAAACAAATTGACCCATAATTCAAATTATCAAAGTAGAGCAACAAAATAATGGAGTTAATAGTGCAATTATGGATATTCAAGTGGCACAATGGCATCTTGGAATCATCAAATACCACCATCAATCAAGATTTCATTTGGATGGATGGATGATCAAGATTGGTACCAATTGTTAGCATTACTTAGATCATATTATTTAGTTTCTTATCATGTTTCAAGGATAAAATATTTGAGGGTGGAATATTATGGTACCTAGGAATGGGTGTATGAGGATATGGAATTATATTGTATAAGGGTTCGCATGGGCCACACATGACCCAATGTTGATAATATTATCATATTATATTATAATAATGAATGGGATGAGGTTTTAGTAGTCCACTCCCAAAGTAGAATTAGAATATGGGTATATATATAGAAGATATATTGTAAACATCATGGAGATCATTCATATGAAGTATTACTTGTAATCATCTTTGTCCACAAAGTGGCTTATGAGAATGTGCCCTCTTTAAGTGGTGCTCTCATATTGGGAGATATTGTGGAATTTTCTTTTCTTAAGTATCATTGGTGTTGCCCTACCTTAAGGGTATTATTTATTTTTATCTCATTGTATTTATTATTATTTTTTATGAATGATTTAATATTTTGCACATTGGTGACTGATTTATTAATGAGAATAAATTTTTGTAATAGTCTAGATTTTATCAATAGTCAGTATTGCTTAAGTTTATAAGGTACTCCATGCACTCGATTAATAGTTTTCTTTGAAATTTAAAGAACAAGTTCTTGTAGATATTTTTTTAATCAAAAATTTTGATATTCTTAAATAAATTCTCCTATATTAGAATTCAAAATGAGGTAAGATTTGCATACTAAATTTGGTAATTAAATTTGGTTAGCTTAAAACATATAAATCAAAATATTGGTTCAAAATATCATCTTATATGAGTTAGAGTTGGATCAATGTTTAAAAAAAAAAAAATTATAATTTCCATTAAATTTATGTATAATAACAATAACTTAAACATACAAATATTTTCTTTCAATTTAATTTAAAAAGTAGTTTTAAAAATTTAAGGTTGTTAATCTATTTAACAATAATATTTTATTAAATAAATTAATATTTTAGGTCCATTTAATTTTATAATAATTTATCAACTGACATTAGCTCAATCAATTAGATTCCTCAACATTTCAAGGAGGATATCCAGGTTCAAATATTGCCAAACAATACACAGAATATTATAATTAACACCGGGTTTTAATGGAAGAGTAGGTCTTGGCCATTTTTGTTGTCAGTTTAAACTTTTAGGGCTTGGCCTTTGTCCAGTTGGTCAGTGGACCCTATTTTGTAAAATGGTTTTGGGTCAACCAGTTAAAACCCGGTGTTAATTATAATATTCTCTTACTTACCAAAAAAAAAAAAAATAGTCAAGATTTGTTGTAATACCACTATGTGGTGATGATGTAATACAGGTGGGGCTCATTTCAATCCCGTATAACTCATTGAAAAAAATATATAATAATTTGATTTTTAAATAAAAGTATAAGGGGCATTGTTTTGAGTTTTTTATGGAATATACAAAGATGTAACAATTTAGAAAATAAGTTTAGAATCAGAACTCATTCATATATTGCATGATAATTTTAAGTATAAAATCATTGCTAACATTTTATTAAAAATTATCAATATAGCATGACACATTTTAATCATGAAAAATGCTCTTGAGAGATCTCAAAGAGAATTCCAACAATCCAAACTATAACTCACATTAAAATTAGTCAAGTTTATATAATGAGTTTTTTTCAAGCTAAGCTTAATTAATTACTTGGATTTTTTTTTTCAAAAATAAATTTGGTCAAATTCAAATCTATAATTACACTAATATTTTTATTAAAATGTTATAGCAAGATTTTTGAGACTTCAAAATGGAGTTATATAAACTTAAAAAAATAAAATAAAATAGCACTCCCCTTAAGCTTAATTAGAGAGAATGGATGGAAGGTTAGAGTAAGATTGTTGACTTTATAAAGAGTTATATAAACTTCCAAAAACCAAATATATTTTTTGTTTGTGGTAAACATTCCAGAAGGGATGCCACTTTTGGGTAAGACTCAAGGAGGCAAGGGTATATCTTCCACCAAAAACACCTAGGGCTCACACCTAGCCTACCACCTTTGACACACGCAAGGAGCATGCTTGAAACAACACAAAATAAGAACACAGAAACACAAACACACAAAAATATAAAATAAAAAAAGCATACTCCTTGAGTGTGTTGACAAAAAAAATACGACCACACAAAAAAATAAAACAAAAACAAAATTAAAAAAAAACACGAACCACAAAAAATAAAAACACAAATAACATAGCAAAATACAAAAAAAAATACATAAAAAATAAAATAAAATGACAAAAAAAACCACCAAAAGACAAAACACAGAAAAAACCACAAACACAACATAATAAAACACTACTAAAACAAAAATAACAAAAAGAAACAAATATACCACAGAACACGAACACAAAAAAACCACAAAAACAACAAAACAAAACAAATTCAAAATAGAAACAACAAAAAGAATCACAACACCACAAATGCAATTAGGAAAAATAAATACAACACAAAATATGCCAACGGAGCTAATGACAAATCAAACAAAAAATGGTAACACTAAAAATAAACCAAAGCTTAACAAATTACCAAAAATATTAGAAATTGTTTAGCAAAATAGTCAAAGCTTCCAACATTGCCATAAAGAGACTGACTATAAACCTTAGTATTATGGCATCCTTATCCTTTTATTCGTATATTGCTTCATTCCAGTTGGGACTATAGGCTGGTTACTTGGAGCCACAACACTACTATTGGAATTTGTATGGTTTTTTTGAGGATCCATTTTGTTTGTAGTTGGAATCTGCCCTTTTGTTTTGCACTTGGGTTGGTTTTCTACATTGTACTTTTTTTTCTTTTACTATTATTTCTCAGCATCAAGCAATCTCTTTTAGTGATTTCTCATCATGCAATCCTTCTTGTTCCCTCTCTTCATAAAACTGTGTTTCCATAATAATTGTTTCCATTTGACCATCCTCATCATCTGCTTGCTCATCTGTGGAGAGAATTTCAAAGGCGTTAGGTGACATTATTTTTTTCTCTTTTGTTGCTATTTTTTTGTTCAGGGATTTGAAACCCTGCCAAGTACTCATCCTCTTTCTCTTTGTTAGGGACCTTATGTGGATAATCCTTGGCTAGATAGCCATATTCATGACAAATTTTACATCTAAAAGAAATATTTTTATAATATACTACTTGCTCCCATAATTCTTCGTCATATTTCTCTAGAAGTGGTTTATCAAAATAAATCAAAACATAAATCCTTGCATAAATCATATGCTCTAAGTGTTGGGTGTTATCATTAGTCATCATGTAAACTCCTAAATAACTTCCAATTATTGTGAATATCTTTGAATGCCAGTATTCTATCAAAATACCAAATAAACGGACCCAAACAAGGACAAATGATGGCATTTCTTCCTCATCTATGAACTTGGTATGGTAAGACCCCAAGGTCTTACTATAAAATTTTTAACAAATTAATATAAATATAATCACAGGCCACTCAAATGGGGCTCCCTTGTAATCGCTTTGCCACTATAGGGGGCTCCCTCCTTTAGAATCTATATTATTCTTCTTCTTATTGGATGATTTGATATGGATGGCCAACCTAATATATATATCTACCCTAAAGCTACATTGGTGAAGAGGCATGATGGTTCACGTATGAAGAGACGTGATGGTTCACGTTATGAAGGGTTGTGATTGTTCACTTTATAATTTAATAATATAATAATTAAATGATTAATAATACTAACTAATACTAACTAATAATGTTAGGATTGAGGATCCTAACATGCCACCCTCCTTAAAAAGAGCTTTGTCCTCAAAGCTCAAATTGAGAAGCTTTGTCCTTTGTTTTCCAAGAAGGATTTGTGTAAGTTCTTGGACTCTTTTAATGGCATCCTTTCATAGGCAGGGATATCAAGAAGGATGAAGCATTAGCGGGGGGTTGCCAAGAACAATAGTAGAATCTTCCTTAGTAAAATCATGATGATGATGGGAGGGCAACCCTTGGGGTTCCTCAAATACTTCATAATGATGCATCAAAAGTGATGGTAATGATTTCATATCCTTTTTTGGTTCCTTGGTAGAGCCAACAAAGGAGTGTGTAGTCACTCTACGTTGGTTCCGAATAGGTTTGGTCATATGGCAAGAACTCACTATTGGTGAGTAAGGTATGTGTAGATCTTGTAGAGTGCATGTTTGGCTAGCATTGATCACTTTGGGTATGTCTACCTCATCCCTGCTTGGTACATCAATCACTTGTTGCACATCGACCTCATTGTCTTCATTGCAGTGAGTAGGTGCACTGGTCGCTTCGGACACAACTACCTCATTTGCTTGCTCTATGAAGATACAGGGATCAACTTCCTTCAATAAATACAATGTTAGTGTAGCACATTTATGGTGGGGTCCAAATTATTCATCACAATTATCACAAAGTCCTTTTGCTCGTCGTTCCTTCATCTCCTCAAAGCTAAGATGTTTAATTTGTAAAGTTTGGTTAGATTTGGGGGTTGTGTAAGTGATTTGTGCCCTTCCATTATACATAGGTTTTGGAGCGATGTAAGTGGTCGACAATTTTTCCATAAGTGGTTTCCCTAATCGTTGTTGTGCATTGATTTTATCTTCAGCTAATTTTGCCAATCCATAGGTCTGCATCATGGTATAGGGATTGAACCTTGTCAGCTCCATTCTAATTTCCTCTTTTAATCCCCTAATGAAGCCATTGATGAGAATTGATTCATCCAATATTATGTTGTGTTTGGTGATATCCTCAAATGACAGAAGTGATTTGATGAAGATATTTGAGCAATTTCCACATGACTGGGTCCCACATGGCTTTGATACCAAATGGTAAGACCCCAAGGTCTTACTATAAAATTATTAACAAATTAATATAAATATAATCGCAGGCCACTCAAAGGGGGCTCCCTTGTAATCGCTTTGCCACTATAGGGGGCTCCCTCATTTAGAATCTATATTATTCTTCTTATTATTGGATGATTTGATATGGATGGTCAACCTAATATATATATCTACCCTAAAGCTACGTTGGTGAAGAGACATGATGGTTCACGTATGAAGAGACGTGATGGTTCACGATATGAAGGGTTGTGATGGTTCACTTTATAATTTAATAATATAATAATTAAATGATTAATAATACTAACTAATACTAACTAATAATGTTAGGATTGAGGATCCTAACATGTTATGCTAGGGTTTCATGAAGAGCCCTGTCCTACCAAAAAACCATGGTCTCCCTTGAAAAATTTTCTCCCTATCTTCTTCATTAAAAAAACAAATAAGAAAGTAGCCATTAGGGTAAGTAAAAATATCGAACTTACCTTTAGTGCTCCAATTTTTGGCAACTCATTGCTTGAAGGTAGCAAGAGTCAGTCAGAATCCCATGAATCGACAAATTAGGCCTATCCTCTCTATCGCATCTATTCCTTCCTATACACCTATTATTTCCAACTTCAATATTGGGGATCCATTAGTTGCTTTCATGAAACCCATCTCTATTTTCCTTGAATTAACCTTTGGCATCCTCAATGGTTTTATTAATAATTTTTGATTGTGTTCCCCTCCTATCTGAGGTGGTCCTCCACCGATTGCTTATTTAAAATTCATTTTTGGTGCAATACATGCATCTTTGTTGAAACCTTCCATCCAAAATAAAATAAACCCTAATTTCATCCAAGCAAACAAACCCTAATTTTGTTCAATCAGGACCCTCACACCAACGGTTGTATAAACCCCATCCCAAAACTCGGATGGTGAAATAGTGGTCTTCATCACGATAAACAGCATCTATTAACTCTTTCATTCCCAAAAACCACAGACACAATTCTCCCTGCATTAACACTCCCCTCCTTAAGCTTAATTAGAAATAATGGAAGTAAAAATTATGAATAATGAAAATGAAACAAGAAAATATAAACCATCCTTCCTTTTAATTTAATGAAATTCACGCATAGATGGTTCCACTTAAACATATTTTCGATAAGGTGTAAAGTAATTATTAAAACATATTAATTATTGAAACTAAAAGGATGTCTACAAAGTATGCCATCAATATTTTCATGATTTTAAATCAAGACATCCATTAGAAATATTTATTTTAAGAATGAAACCCAATAATATCTTCCTTCTCATTTGGTTCTAAAAAGGTAAAAATCTTATTTTAAAATATTCCTTCCAAACTTTTCCTTTTAATATAGAATACTAATTGGAAATGCTTTTATGGGTTGACATCTTAGTTACACTAGCATGGACTAGAATTTTGGTCAATATATCATTCTTGAGCAAGACAAGTTGTGCATTCAAAACTCATGTGCATTCTTCCAATTGATGTGCAATGAAGTCATGTTAAAGGGAATTATGTTTCCTTCTAGACAACCAACATGGCAAATTGAGTGGGATGATGTTTTTGGTGCAAAATAGACTCAAATTTGAGTCTCCCCAATGCTCCTCGATTCTTTTCTAAGAAAAGGGATTATATAGCTAATGTGGTAATCTTTTCCACCAGGTCAAACCCTTTTTCAAATACTTATACCAACTCAACTAATCAATCTACAATAAGTGGAAAGGTTCCAGTCAATCAGAGGTAACCATGTGTCACAATTAGTGGTTGTCACGAGTGAATGAGTGGCCACAAAATAGTAGATTGATATTGGTTGTTTTTTTTATAAGGTTTGACACCTTAATTTTTGTTTTTTATGGCTATTTGGAAAAATGTTTTGAAGGCCATAACTTTTTTGTACGAAAGCGTTTTGAAATAACATGAATTTTTTAGCTCTATGCATTGGCAACATCAATTTATGGATATGTTCTAGTGTTTAGGGTTCAATTATGTGGAATAGTACTGAATTCCTATTGCCTTAGTTTGAAAGGATACTATATTTAAATTTTACCATGTAATTAGAATCTTTGGTCTAGTTTGTGGGAGATGTAGATAGATTTGTGATAGTTGTAGCAGATTTTGAGTCTTTTAGAAGCTTGTAAGAAAATGATTTAGGATATGCTTTAGTCAATCCCTCTTCCTCCTTTGGTATTTATCTTATTTATGAAGATTTAATATTTCATTATCTCTTCCATCTTGTATTTTTTGTCCAGGTACTATTGGAATTTTAATACAACTCTTCTTTTAAGTAGGTTCATGCAAAGCCTCTTTTGGTGGATGAAATCAAGTGGTCCATGGGCAAGAGGAAGTCTTCAAATAGGGTGATGTATGTTGCAAATGAAAAAGTTATACCTTCAAGACATATCTTATGTGACAATGGAAGATTGAAGGAGGTTATCTTTAAAAAATGTTATGATTTGAACTTTTCTTCTTCATTTGAAGTCTTAGAAAAAGTATTTTTTGGACATATGTGGGAGTTTCTAATAGCGGTAGTGGTGACTATAGTCAATTCTAAGGAGACTTACGTAGAAAATATTTTTACAGTAGCAAATTGTAGATGATGGAGGGATCCAAATAAGTTTACCTTAAAATGTAGATGCCCTCTATAGCATCCATTTATTGGATTTTTATCTAGATCAACATAGGTCCCAATATCCAAGATCTTGAGTAGTCTCAAATATTAGAGCAATTTAATATAAATGGAAAAAATAAATCAACATAACATTCATGTGAAGAACACAAGATTATACTGAGAGGGGGGTGAACAGTATAAGACCACTTTTTACTTTTCTTTCCCAAACAGTATTAATCAATATAATCAATGGCAATATCAATAGAAATAACCAAAGCAATGCACCAATCATCACACACAATAGAGACACAAATTTTAACGTGGTTCACCCAGTGTGGGCTACCTCCATAGAGAAAATATTTCTTCTAAATATTTCTCAAATAATCTCTTGGGAATCTTTCCCAAATTACAATGTTTATGGACTTCTGTCCAAAGGAGATGTTGATCCCCTAATCTCAACTTCATGGATCTCTTCCACAGGAGAACTCTTCTTCCTTCTGCTTTAGCTAGTGATCTTCTAGAAGACCCTATCTCTTTGTTACACTAACTTGTGGATCTCTCTCCACTTGAATACTCCTCACTCATATCTATCTTCAATTGTCTTGGATGCTAGATCTCGATCCACTGAGACTTTATCCTCTATACTCTATCACCTCCAAAGATTTGTCTCAATACTGTACCAAACATAGTTCAGTCGGTCTAGCACAGTTCTGCTCAATATCTTGCACTAAACATAGTACATTAGGTCTATTACAATTCTGCTCAATAGGTTCACTTAGAACCTACTGAAATATACTCAACAGGTTCACACAAAACCTATCCAAATTAGCTCAATAGGTTCACACAAAACCTGTCCAAATCTACTCAACAATTTCACAAGGAACTTGTCCAAATATGCTCAATAGTTTCAGACAAAACCTGTCCAAATATGCTTAACAAGTTCACAAAGAACTTGTCCACATCTGCTCAACAAGTTCACACAAAACTTGTCCAAATATGCTCAACAAATCCTCACTAGGACTTGCTCAAATCTGCTCAATAAGTCCTCTCCAGGACTTGTTCAAATCTGCTCAATAAGTCCTCTCTAAGACTTGCTCAAATATTCTCAATAAGTCCTCTCTAGGACTTGCTCAAATCTGCATAGCAATATTTCACAAAAGCTTAACTCAAAACATTCCACAAGTCTTCTCAAAGACTTGTCTCAATCACATAGAATCATAAAGAGAATTGTTAGAGACTCAATATGTTCTAAGCTCAATGTACAATCAATATCATAAGGGCATAAAGAGAATTATCAGAGACTCTATATGTTCTATACTCAAATCCCAATCTCAACTCAATAGAAGCATCAAGAGAATTTTTAGAGACTTGTTGGTCACGAATCTGCCACAGGAAAGGATTTTATGCGAAATGCACCCTAGACCCGGCCAACATTGAAAGGCCGAGAGAAAGAAATGTCTCCCGGACCAATCTCCAGAGAGGGCTGGTTCCCTTACTAAATCTAAGCTTGATTTCAGACTAGAGTTACAGGAAAGGAATTGGAAATATGCGAAAAGAAATGGGAAATTACGAAAAGAGATGGGAAATATGGCCACAGGCCGAATTTGTAAGATCGGGGACAAATCAACAGCAGGAATTTAACCTCAAGCACATGAACAACATATAATAACAGAACGCAACGTAATCTACTTACAACCTTGCATAGATAACCTCCAGAATCGCATTCCAGAACTCACTTCCTCACTAGCAATATTTAAACTCAGATGCAGAATTCAAATTTAGCAGCAGATAAGAAATACGAGCATAAAGGAGAAATGCATAAGATAGAAGGAAATCACACAAAAAGTTGCTTGCAAAACCAGAGGCCAAATATCTTTCATTCATGCAAAGAACTTGAAAAGTTTTCATGCAACCTGTCTCTCTCCCCATGATTGTTCTTGAGATATACATTGATATTTATAGAGGTCTTGCCTCTTTGTAGCATTTAAAACATGAAACGGACTTCCTCGAGATCCACAAAATATGCAACAAAAATAAGGAAATGATCCCCTTAAACCAGCCTCGGAGAAATCAAAAATTGAATGAAACAAGGAACCGGTCGTCTTCATTAAATGGTCATTCTCGGAGCATGCTTGGACCGTTAGAAAATCATGAACAAAAGCTTTGAATAATGGAGGTGTCTTCAATTCTGGTGGCTTCAAAAGCTACAGGCCTGAGCACGTTCTTCTATCTTGCACACATTGGAAAGCAACAAAACATTAAATTTTGGAGAGCTTTTAATCCTTGGAAATTGCAATACTTCATCGGGCCGTTGAACTGCTTCCTGGCACGAAACCATGACGGGTCGCAAAAACGTGACATGTCACGAAATCATGACATTCTCCTTCTCCGTACGCTTTTGCCACTTTGGGTCGCGAAAACCAAACATGTCACGAAATCGTGACGTATTTGGCTCTTTTTTCTCCTTCGTCACCTTAGGTCGCGAAAACGCGACACGTCGCAATTTCGCAATGTCCATACTATTCTGCTCCTTCCTTGCTTTGTTGTCATGATTTCGCGACGTTCTTTCCCCATGTTGTCCTTTCGCTGTTTCGAACCGCAAAAACGTGACAAGTCACGATTTCGCTACATCTTTCTCTCTTCGAATTTGTCTTCTTGATATGTCACAAAGTCTGCGTTTCCTTCACCTACCTTCTTCCCTATCCAAGTCATGAAAACTTCACCATGTCACGAAATCGTGACATCTTCTTCCTTTTGTGTCCTTTTCTTTTGTATACCCATGAAACTGCAACATGTCACAAAATCGTGATAGTTTTCTCTATCTTGGCCTTCATCCTCTTACAAGTAGCGAAAACGGAACATGTCACGAAATCGTGACATTCCATACCATTTTGTTCTTTTCATGCTTTCACATCGCGAAAACAAGACATGTCGCGAAATCGTGACATCTTTCTCTATTTAGCCTTTTCTCCACAATATGTCATGAAATCATGACGTTTCCTTGCTTTCTCTAGTGTTGCCGCTTTCTATCACGATATCACGACGTCTTCCTCTTGCTTGGCCTCATCTTCAAAAATGTCATGAAATCGTGACGTCTTTCATGCCTTATGCTTTTCTTTCATCCTTCCCACGATAATGCGACATGTCGCGATATCGCGACGTTTCTACATTTTGCTCCTTGTTCACTTTTCTGTCGCGATATCATGACGAGGTTCATTGACATTGCCCTTTGCTCAATTATGTCACGATATCATGACATTTTCTATCACTCTGCTCCATGGCCATCGCAAGTCGCGAAAACGCGACATGTCATGAAATCATGACATCTTTACTGCTTTGCTTCCATTGACCACTTTGACCATGATTTTGGAACACGTCATGATATCGCGACATTCTCCGACTTTGGCTTCTCTCTCCTCTAAAAACCCGCGATAGCGCGACATGTCGCGATATCACGATAGTTTTGAACCCGTGCTCTCCATGCTATTTTTGGTCGCGATATCACGACAGTTTTCGAACTTAGCTGTTTTGGCACCAAAACTCGTAGAGAAACACAGAGGAGTGAGAACTTCAACAATTTATGCATGAATAAGTAACAATCAAAACAATGTGGCAAAAATGCCAACATTCTTGGCGGCTCACGGGGTATACAGTTCTGCTGTATGCACGAATCCCAGGCCTGAATCCATTGGGCAACAGAGTCAAGAAAAATTGGAGGAACAGAATGCTGACTGATGGGGAACATCTCTGTGGACTGCTGCAACAAACTCTTGCTGATATTTGGCACTCAAGTGGATCTGCATTGCACCTAGCTCGATCGAGCTGGGTAATCACCAGGTGCTGTAAAAGGATCTCCATGACAGTGATGAAAGCACCTGGGTTGCAAAAACAAAAATGAACGGAATGAATGGAGTGATGGCCAGCAAATGTGCAGGCCATGGAATGGGAATGATGGAATGGTCGAAGATGAAAGAGTGAAAGCGGTAGATACAACAACTGAAGAGGGAGCTACTGTGTCACCAGCTGTGGGGATGGAGGAAAAATGAATAATGAAATGGAAGTGGATGGGATGGTGAAAGCGGTGGAAACTACGGATAAATGCTGAAACGACAAAGGATTAGAAGAAAAGGAAAAGAAGAAGCGGGAATATCAGAGAGGGGAGTAGAAACAACAGTAGTGGCTTAATTACGAATAGGGGAGAAGAAGGAATGAGCGAGGAAGGGAATGAAAATAAGGGAGTGGAAGGAAGAAATTAACGAAAGCCACTATCTGTTGGGAAGGAAGAGGAAAAAAGAAAGAAATAAACGTACCTGCGGGCTCGCATACAAAAAGAGCCGAAGTTGACGATTCACAGAGGAAATTCACAATACTTTTTTTTTCTTTTTCTTTTCTTTTTTTTTCTTTTTTTTTTTTTACAAAAGCAAAATAACTGTACAAGGTAATACTGGACTCATACTTCATGGAGTGTAGGCTTTCAGATGAAAGTCGTTCACTGAAATAGGAAGTGGGCTGCCATCCAGATCCTCCGGATGAAACGAATTTGCTGCACCGAGCACTGACAATGCGGAATGGACCCTCCCATAGAGCGTCAAACTTCTTGTGCATTCCTGGCTTGGCTTTCCTTTCATTCCATTTCAGGACCAAATCACCCACCTTGAGTGGACGATCAGCGGAATTTTTATGGAACCATTTTGAAACAACCTGTGTATGCTTAGCAAACTCCTCATAGGCCAAAGAACGTTGCTCTTCCAACTGCAACAACTGAGCCAACCGCATATCCATGGAATCCATATCTGCTTCATCATCCTGAAATCCCTGCAACTGCTACAATACTGGCAATTCTAGATGAACAGGCAACCTTGCCTCTTTTCCATATACCAGGGCATATGGTGAAGTCTTGATAGACTTCTTGATTGAAATCCTATCTGCCCACAAGGCTTGATTCAGCAGAAGGTGCCATGATCTCTTGTTATCCCCCAAGGATCTCTTCAAAATCCATAGCAAGTTCTTGTTTGTGGACTCCGCCAAGCCATTCCCCTGAGGGTAATAGTTAGAGGATGTCTTCAGGAAAACACCATACTTGTTTGCAAATTTTTCTAGCTCAGCTCCAACGAATGGAGTTTCGTTATCTATGATAATAGCATCAGGAACGCCAAAACGTGTGATCAGCCCTTCAATGAAAGAGATCACCACATCTTGATTTGCAACCCTGGTTGGAATAGCCTCAGACCATCTCGTGAAATAATCTGTAGCCGTCAAGATATACTTGTGTCCAACTGAAGAATTCGGATCAATAATCCCAATAAAGTCCAGTCCCCACTGCTGAAAAGGTGCTTCAACCTGAATTGGATGCAGGGGCAATGATGCATTTCTAACCCTTCCTGTATATCTCTGACATCTGTCGCATGCTTGGGCAATCCCGAAAGCATCTGTGAACAAAGTTGGCCAATAGTAACCAGCCCGAATAATTTTTAAAGCCATTGGTCTACCTGCATAGTGTCCTCCTGATATGCCAGAATGAAACTCCTCCAGGAGTCTAGCCTTCTCTGATTCCTTGACACACCTTAAAAGAACGCCATCAATATTCTTGAAAAACAATCCTTCGGGCAGCAACACATACCTGAGAGCTTGCAGGCGAAACCTTCTCCGTTGTGAGGCATTTAACTGTGAAGGGCATCTGCCAGTTGTGAAATAGTTAATCAGGTCATCAGCCCAATCTTGTCCTTGTACTAAGAGGTTCACCAGATTCCTATCTCCAGCAAGATCATCTGCTTGATAATCAACTATCCCAGATGTTGTAGTCTTTGCTAAGTGCTGGCATAAGGCCTTACCCCGCACCAGCTTGGTCGGATGAATCTCAACATCAAATTCTTGAATTTTGGTGACCCAACCAGCGCGTTTATCACCCATCTCACCCTGAATGATGAAATTCCTTACATCGGGATGTATAACATAGACGACTGTCCTACTCTGAGATATGAAGTGCTTGAATTTCTTAAGAGACTTCATGACAACATATACCTACTTTTCAATGAAATTATATCTTGCCTCATGAGGTAAGATAACCTGACTAAGGAAAGCAATGGGCCTTTCATTCCCATCGTCTCCTTTCTGTGTGAGTACTACGGCATAGCTCTCATCTTCTCCAACTGCATACAGAATGAAATCTTTCGAATAATCAGGATTAATTAATATAGGAGCCTGCGCTATTCTATCCTTAATCTCCTGGAATGCCTCCTTCCTCTGAGTCGTCCACTTAAATTCTGCATCCTTCTTCAACAACTCAGTCATGGGCTTGACGACCTGGGCAAAGTCAAAAATGAACTTCTTGATAAAATTAATCTGCCCGAAGAAAGACTGCAACTCTTTCTTATTGGCAGGGAGCGACAGTTTCTTCAATGCTTCGACTCGAGATGAATCAATTGCCAAACCATCTTCTGAAATGACATGCCCCAAGAGTTTACCTTCCTTCACTACAAAAACCGACTTCTTTGGATTAATGGAAATACCAAACTCTCTACATTTTCCAAATATTTGCCTCAGATGAGAACAGTGATCTTCCCGTTTATGTGAAAAGATAGTCATATCATCAAGATAAATGACAATAATCTTGTTCAAAAGCTCCTCGAATGCAATGTCCATGGCTCTCTGGAATGTGGCCCCAACATTGGACAATCCGAAAGGCATGCGCTGATAAGCAAAAGTGCCCCACTTGGTTGTGAATGCAGTCTTGTACTGGTCCTCATCCCTAACCCAAATCTGGTTATATCCAGAGAAACCGTCTAGCAGTGAGAAACGCTGAGCCCCAACAACAACATGAAGTATCTGATCAATGCGAGGCAAGGGATAGTGATCTTTCAGAGATGCACGGTTCAGATTTTGAAAATCTACACACAGTCGTATGTCTCCATTTTTCTTTCAAACCGAAACCAGATTAGCGACCCAAGTCGAGTGCTTAACCGGATATATAATCTTGGCCTGCAACATTTTCACAAGTTCGGCCCTCATGAGAGTCTCAATATTTGGGTTCACTGGTCATTGCTTTTTCCTGAAGGGTTTGACTCCTTCTTCCAACTCAATAGTATGTTGAATAATCTGTTTGTCATATCCCCTCAGATCCTCGTAACTCCAGGCCACGATATCAAAAAATTCTTGACACAGTTGCTTGATCTCTTGCAGTTCATTAGGAGTAGAATCAGTCCCAATCTTAATGACCTTATTGGGTTCCAACTGCAGCTCCATATACTCTTTCTTGTCGATCTCAATCCGATGTTTCTTGGACCGATCATGCTGATCAAACAAACTTTCTAGAGTGATAAGACCTTTCGGAATATGATTATTTCACAACTGAATCAGACCATCGGTTTCTTCATGCTCCAAGGTTCTTCCTTTGATAGTGGCAGCTTCTTGAATCAAAAAGTTAATGATTTGCTCATCGCTCTCGAAGACTTGCCAGAAAGTGTCTTTGTCTGGGACACTAGGCCTATACACCATTCTTACTATTTTTGGTTTCTTTACTACCTGCTCAATGGGAGAAAAATTTGCTCCAAGAGATGCTAGAAGATCAGCATGCTTATTCAGCTCTCGTGAAATGGCTTGAATACTCAGAGCTGTGAAAGACTCAAACAGGTCCCACACTTGGTTGCGATATGCTTTGAGATAATGCTGCTTGGAAATACACCTGTTTGTTACTTGGTTTACAATCAACTCAGAATCACCAAAAATCTGCAACTTGTTCAATTCCCAATTTTCTTGCCTTTTTCAAGCCTAGGCATAATGCTTCGTACTCGACAACATTGTTAGTACAATTCCAAGTGAGACGGTATGAATATGTTCTTTGTAAGCCAGAGGGAGAAATCAGAACAATACCTGCTCCTGCACCATTTTTGCATCTTGCCCCATCAAAATACAACTTCCATAATTGATCGAGGACAGAGCTCTGATCATCTTGGTTAAGGAGTACCTGCATTGCGCCATCCTCGGGCTTTGTGATAGAATAACAACCGATTTCGGTCTCCAATAGCATTGAAATCAAGCATTGAAAACTCGTCTTCCAACTGAAGCTCATCCAAAACCTCATTCATCAAATCAGAACCTTCTAACTCTTCGGTTAGCATGTTGACAGACTGCATGGTCTTTCCTGCTTCATCCAACCTTTCAATATGAAAAGAGGAAGGTTTTTCATTATGAATCCAGATTCTCTTTCCTTTAAAAGGGATCTCCAAGTGAGAATAATCCAGTGAAAGGTAGCCTCCCAACTTAGCAAGAAATTCTCTTGATAAGCACATACTGAAATACGGTTCTAGATCGACCACAACTATCTCCTGAATGACTGTAATCTAAGGCATACTGTGTAAAACAATCGGGACATCCTTGATTACACCTACTATTTTCATAGGAGTACCATCCAACTGCAAGACTCCAGGGCTACTTCGTGTGTATTCCATACCCATAACTTTGCAAACTGCCTTTGGCATGACAGTTGTAGCGGCACCGGAATCAATCATGCAGTTATGCACGATCCAACCCTCCATTCGAAGTGACAGATAAAACGGGGGTGGTCTATTCTTGCCAGTGATTGAAGTGGTTAACGCTTGAGCATAAATTGTCTGGGTAGGACTCTTCTCACTATCCTTCATAGATTTCAAGGATTCTTGCAATAAATCTACCTGTCCAAGCAATTGTAATGCATCATAAAGACTAACCTTAGTTGGGATCTTCTTCAATTCTTTGACAATGTTGTATGCAGCCACAATAGATTCCTTCTTTTCAATGGGGGGGTCATATCTGCTCCGATACTGCTCGAGTGGCTTCTACTCTCAACCTTTTAGTCAATGATGGGTACTTCAACTTTTCTCTTGCTTGTTCCTCTGCTTCCGATCTTGCCTGTGTAGCTACGGCTTTTTCTTGTACTCTGTGTGGAACAAGATCTTTTGGTAAAATAGGCGCATCTAGCTTTGATACTGACATAGGAGTTTTCACTTGTTTCTTCAAATCAGCTGGCACTTTTAATGGCTCTAGCTCAGTAGGATCTACTGTAACAGGCTTCTTTCCAGTCCTCGTGAGAACTGAAACTTGTTCTTCAGATGGAACCATTAAGCTATGACCTACCTCAGAGATCATGTTGACTTGCCCTCCCAAAGAGCTAGCGGCCAATGTCTGCACATAATTCAAATGAACCATGCAAGTGTCTTCGCCATGTGGATCATTACATGTTGAACACCAATATGTTCTTTTTGCAAGGACTGCATCTTCATTTGCCAAAATAGTCAAGTTCTTCTCGGGTGCTTTGCTTGTTGAAGCAGCTTGTTCTCTAGTAATCGACGGAGGCTGAAATCTCCTGGGTTGGAAATCTCGCTCAGCCTGCTTCCTTTCAATAAGTGTGATCTTATTGCCCATTGCTCTTATAGTAGAATTGGCAGATTTTACCTCTTGCAAGAGTGTCGTATAAGGATCAAGATTTACAGGCACAGGAGGTGCTGGTAAGGGCAAAGGTGCTGGTGGCACCGGTAATGCTGGGAATGAAGTGGAAGCGAGGAATGGCAGAATGCTGGGTGTAGGAAACTGGGGATTTGTTGGAGTAGGGAGCTGAGGAACTGGGATGGGTGCAATCTGAGGTGCACTGGAGCTCCATGATGGAACAGGGTACATGGAAGACATAGATTGCGAAAATGAACTAGGATATAAATGTTGTGGAATATCAGGTAAAATGGGCATTGCTACCTTTGGAGGAAGCCTACCGATTACAATCAAGTCTGCCTCCACCTTTTGTGCTTGTTCGAACAGTTTCGGGAAGGTCATCACATTGGACTGCCTGATCGCCAAGCCAATGTCTATGTTGAACGCTCGAAGATAGTAGAACGTAGCTTGCTCATGGGTAGGGCGAAGACCTTCAGGCACTCGCTGCCAACTTCTGGTAAATCGAACATTGAAATCTGCTATCGCCTCCTACGGGTGCCTCTGAATTGCGTTAAACTGATGCAGCAATGAAAATGGATCAGCCTGTTCATGAAAATTCTTAATTAACAGTTCTCCTAGCTGATCCCATGATGCAATAGTGCCTGGTTGCAGAGATCGGTACCAGTACAACAATTTTCCTCTCAAGGATAATACTAATAACTTTACCATCACATCTTCATCTGTTATATCATGAATGGCTGCCAAAGAAGCTATATCATGAATATGTTCATATGCAGTCTTACCAGTACCATCATAGGTTGGCAAGGCTTTCAAAGCAGCCTAGGGAACTGGATTTTGAGCCTGCAAATTCAAGGCTCCTGAACTATTCCATGCTGAAAACTGCCTAGGTTGAGGATACTGGGCCATTGGGACTAGTGTATGTGACTGAGAAGATGGAAAACTAGTAACAATACCAGGGATTTGTGTGGATATGGCAGATGATGCAAGCGATGGGGAAACCAACCTAGAGTGTTCACCTTTTTTTGTGCTGTCAAGTTCAAAAAACTCAACAAGATTTTCAACTTTTTTGGACTTTGATCTCGTGATCATGAAGTACAACTTTCACTGTATCCACGTTCAGAGATTTTTGGGTACTGCAGAGTCACCAAATGTTCTAACTATACGGCATGAAGGCGAACATTAAACCCTCAATACTATGGGATCTTTCTGAGACAAAAATAGTCCGTCCCACCGGGCGTGCCAAAAACTGTTGGTCACGAATCTGCCACAGGAAAGGATTTTATACGTCTATGCACCCTAGACCCGGCCAACATTGAAAGGCCGAGAGAAAGAAATGTCTCCCGGACCAATCTCCAGAGAGGGCTGGTTCCCTTACTAAATCTAAGCTTGATGAAGACTAAAGTTGCAGGAAAGGAATTGGAAATATGCAGAAAGAAATGGGAAATTACGAAAAGAGATGGGAAATATGGCCACAGGCCAAATTTGTATGATCGAGGAAAGATTAGCAGCAAGAATTTAACCTCAAGCACATGAACAACATATAAAATAATATAGCAACGTAATCTACTTACAACCTTGCACAGATAACCTCCAGAATCGCATTCCAGAACTCACTTCCTCACTAGCAATATTCAAACTCAGATGCAGAATTCAAATTTAGTAGTAGATTAGAAATACGAGCATAAAGGAGAAATGCATAAGATAGAAGGAAATCACACAAAAATTGCTTGCAAAACCAGAGGCCAAATATCTTTTATTCACGCAAAGAACTTGAAAAGTTTTCAGCAACATGTCTCTCTCTCCCATGATTCTTCTTTGAGATATACATTGATATTTATAGAGGTCTTGCCTCTTTGTAGCATTTAAAACATGAAACGGACTTCCTCGAGATCTACAAAATATACAACAAAAATAAGGAAATGATCCCCTTAAACCAGCCTCGAAGAAATCAAAAATTGAATGGAAACAAGGAACCGATCGTCTTCATTAAATGGTCATTCTCGGAGCATGCTTGGACCGTTAGAAAATCACGAATAGAAGCTTTGAATAATGGAGGCATCTTCAATTCTGGTGGCTTCGAAAGCTACAGGCCTGAGCACGTTCTTCTATCTTGCACACATTGGAAAGCAACAAAACATTAAATTCTGGAGAGCTTTTAATCCTTGGAAATCACAATACTTCATCGAGCCATTGAACTGCTTTCTAGCGCAAAATCGTGATGGGTCATGAAAACGTGACATGTCATGAAATCATGACATTCTCCTTCTCCGTACGCTTTTGCCACTTTGGGTCACGAAAACCAAACATGTCACGAAATCATGACGTATTTGGCTCTTTGTTCTCCTTCATCACCTTAGGTCATGAAAATGCGATGCGTCGTGAATTCGTGACATTTCGTACTATTCTTCTCCTTCCTTGCTTTGCTGTCACGATTTCATGATGTTCTTTCCCCATGTTGTCCTTTCACTATTTTGAACCACGAAAACATGACAAGTCATGATTTCGCTACATCTTTCTCTCATTTGGCTTTGTCTTCCTGATATGTCATGAAATCATGATGTTTTCCTTCACCTGCCTTCTTCACTACTCCAAGTCACGAAAACTTCACCATGTCATGAAATCGTGACATCTTCTTCCTTCTGTGTCCTTTTCTTCTATATACCCGTGAAACTGCAACATGTCACGAAATCGCGATAGTTTTCTCTATCTTGGCCTTCATCCTCTTAAAAGTAGCGAAACGAAACATGTCATGAAATCGTGACATTCCATACCATTTTGTTCTTTCTGCGCTTTCACATCGCGAAAACAAGACATGTCACGAAATCGCGACATCTTTCTCTATTTAGCCTTTTCTCCACAATATGTCGCGAAATCGTGACATTTCCTTGCTTTCTCTAATGTTGCCGCTTTCTGTCGCGATATCGCGACGTCTTCCTCTTGCTTGGCCTCATCCTCAAAAATGTCGCGAAATCGCGACGTCTTTCATGCCTTATGCTTTTCTTTCATCCTCCCCGCGATAATGCGACATGTCGCGATATCGCGACGTTT
The DNA here is from genome assembly GCA_028583015.1 of Wollemia nobilis. Classification (NCBI taxonomy): domain Eukaryota; kingdom Viridiplantae; phylum Streptophyta; class Pinopsida; order Araucariales; family Araucariaceae; genus Wollemia; species Wollemia nobilis. The sequence goes on along the minus strand of JAQPPZ010016869.1, from coordinate 11,497,455 downwards.
CTACATTTTGCTCCTTGTTCACTTTTCTGTCGCGATATCACGACGAGGTTCATTGACATTGCCCTTTGCTCAATTATGTCACGATATCATGACATTTTCTATCACTCTGCTCCATGGCCATCGCAAGTCGCGAAAACACGACATGTCGCGATATCGTGACATTTTTACTGCTCTGCTTCCGTTGACCACTTTGACCGTGATTTTGGAACACGTCACGATATCGCGACATTCTCCGACTTTGGCTTCTCTCTCCTCTGTTAACCCGCGATAACGCGACATGTCGCGATATCGCGACAGTTTTGAACCCGTGCTCTCCATGCTGTTTTTGGTCGCGATATCGCGACAGTTCTCGGACTTAGCTATTTTGGCACCAAAACTCGTAGAGAAACACAGAGGAGTGAGAACTTCAACAATTTATGCATGAATAAGCAACAATCAAAACAATGTGGCAAAAATGCCAACAATACTCTATATGTTCTATACTCAGATCTCAATCTCAACTCAAATCAACCTCAATCTCAATTCAAATTAGAATATTGAATAGTTTTTTTCTAGGAACTTGAACAACCACATGCATCCACTTGACTAGGCATAATACAATCAACTCAATCAATCACCTCAAGGAACAATCCCTAGTCCAAGCATGTATTAACCAACTCAACTCAACCAATCACCTCAAGGAACAATCCTTTTTTACAAACCCTAGTCCAAGCATGTATTAACCAACTCAAAATGTTTCCAACAATGCTCAAGCACAAGTATCACATAGCAATGATACTCATGTTCTTTTCTAACTCAATTTCAAGTTCATTTCATCATCAATGGGCTTCAACAACAATGCTAATAAAACAAGTTTTAAATACAACTCACAAACTAGAAAACCTTGAAGCATTCAACCAATCATTTTCTCAAAGGAAACCACAATCAATCCTTTTCTCTCCAATGATATTTCAGAAATCAACCGCCATAAATAGTCAATAGGAGAATGTGCCCATACCTTTTTGATGCCAATAAGTTATCTACAAAATCTGCCACACTTAAACACAACTTTCATTTCCAATATAAACAAGGGTTAATGGACTTCAAATAATCACAAAATAAAGCATTACTCAAATTACACCCTTTTTACTCCAAGTTAATAAACACATCCACCAAAGTCCCTTTTATTAAAACCCTTATCAAAAATAATAAACCTGTCAAAATTGCTTTTAAAAAACAACTCTTTATTTCTCCTAAAATTAATTCTCCATAACCATAAAATAAATCATAAACCAATTATGCTTTGCAATAATAATCACAGCCCTAATAACAAACTTTAATTTCCATTAACTACCTTATAACTCCAAACTTTAGGGCTAATAAAAATTATTTAAATGCAAAACGTAATTACCTCCTCAAGGGGATTCGAACCCCGACTTGCCACATCGTGAGCATCTTAGCCGCGGCTAAGATTCCACATGATCTAGGTGCTCGTTGGAAAGGCAAAGGCCCAAAGTGCCTTAAACCTTCCTCCACCTTTCGTAAAATACAAAGCACCAAAGCGCTTTCCACACGCATTATGAAACGTCGTCCAAGGGATTCGATACTTGGTGTTTAAGGTGCCTTGTCCCTTAGCCAAAACGATTTGCTAATGCACCACGCTTCCCACCATGTTTTGACTTTCCAAGCACTGTCATTTTCTTTGCTGCTTCTTTTCTCAAAATTCACACGAGATCATAGACTTATTCGAATTCCAAACATTTATCACAAGAGCAAGGATAAAATTTTGATTTATTTACCACCCCTTTATATAGTTTTTAAAAAACTTCTAAGATGTCGGCGGAAATATGAATTTATGTTTGCTTGATGACATCGACGGGAAACTTTACATTTAAATTTAAATTTGAATTTAAATTTTAAATAATTAAAATTTAAACCAAATATTAAAACTCAAATAACTCCATCATCGGGGCACATTTTTTGATGAAACGAAAGCCCAACTTGGGTTTTAAGAAAAACACAGATCAAATCTACTATCCATGGTTTTAAATAAAACCTTTTTTTTTTTCCTACCTTGGTTTTCACAAAAACCCTTCATAGATCCTTTTGACATTAAATGCTCTTTTGACATCAATGACAACATTTTAGCTTAGGGACTCAAAATGTCCAACAATCTCCCCCTTTGTCATTGATGGCAACCCAAATCCTTTTACTAAATTTTGACCTTCTTTTATGCTCCCCCTGGCTCAATGCTCTCTCAGATATCAAATCTCTCCTCATATCCAAAAACTCTCTCCATAATACACAAATCTCATCCCTTTGACATCAATGGCAAAAGGTCACCTTTGGGGATCGGGGCTAAGAATTAAGCCTCTTAGCTTAGCCCATCCCCCACCTCAACATGAGGTTGTTAATTCTGGGGTGGGATTATTTCTACTCTCCGAAAGCACTGTTCTCTGCCTTTGTCTTTTCCTCTTCCATTTTGTTGAATCCTCTCATTGTTTCTTTCCAAGTCATCATACCTATTATTGTTCCTATTTTTGTTCTCATCCATGTTCCTGTTATTTTTCTCATTCATCTCTGAGTCTCTTTTATTTTTTGAGTCTTTGTTCCTATTCATATTCTTGTTTTTGTTCATGTTCCTATTCTTGTTCTTTTTCATATTCCTGTTCCTGTTCATGTTCATGTTCCTGTTCCTATTCATACCTATTTCTGGAATATTTTCTCTACACCATCTTGCTATGTGACCATCATTATTGGAATTATAACACTTAATGTTATTATTCCTTGGATGTGCAACTGTATTAAGATATCTCCTAGTGAAGCCATATTCTCTTCTGTCATGAATCCTGCAATTCATTGCCTTGTGACCAAACTCATTACAGGAATAGCAATATCCTTGGAAAATTTGTTCGCTTCCATATAGTTGTCTTTCATGTGACCTACACTGTGAAGCCATGTGCCCAAACCTATGACATGAGAAGCATCTCCCATTGAAGCTTCCTTGTCTAGACCTCATTGGTCTCCTGTTTTGATTGTTGTTCCATCTAAATCTTCTTTGCCCAATGTCCCTGTTGTACTCATTGCAATCTGACACATCCTTAGAAGTTTCATTTTCACTTTTGATTACCTCTAAGAATCCTTCTTCTTAATTACCTTCTTCTTCAAGACCTGAAGTAGACTTTTCTACCCATTTCTTTTGAACCTGTTTAGAACCAAGAACTGTTTTGTTTGATGCTCCTTTTTGTATCCTGACTATTTTATCCACATTCTTTTCACTGGTTACATACTTGTATAGCTTATTCTTGGAATCCTCTAGATATTCCTTTAGTAGTGCAACTTCATGTGTTAAATTTTCACATTCCAAAATATTTGCTTCTAACTTATCTTTGAACTTGCTTACCTTAGCCTTTGACTTTTAAGTCCTCTATGAGTAGTAATCTTTCTTCATCACATTCTTGAAATTGACTTTCAAGTTTAGAGTGTTGATTTCTTACCTTCTTTACTATTTCAAAAGCATAGATAAGTTCTCCTTTGAGATCATAACCATTCTCTATTGAATAGTCCTCTATTTGTTTTCCTTTGTCCATATCATTCCTTTATTTTGACTTATCTTCTATAAGATCGCTCACTTCTTCTTCTTCTAATGCCATTAGAATATTCCCATCTGGTTTACCAAGTGCATCTTCAAAATCATCATCATTGAAACTATAGTCATCCCTAGTGGAATCATCTTCAAGATGTCCAAATTTACCACATCTAAAACACTCGAGAATAACTTGAGTCTTTTTCTTAACTAGATATTTTTCTTCAACCATAAACAAGAATTCATCTCTATCATTGTCTAAAAAATTAGCATCACTATCAATTGAGTACTTACTTGCATTATCCACATAGGAGCTTGGCTCTCCTTTTTCTGCTTCTTTTCTCCCTTGTTCTTCTTTAGAACTAAGTCCTGTTATGGTGACTGATGATCTTTGTGCATTGATAGTCCCTTTCAAGGTCCTTTAATTTTCCTCAGACTTGTGTAGCTTATCCTTAGAGCATTTTACTTCCATCCTTAGTGAAACTATCTCATGCTCTAATCTTTCACACTCTAGATTTTTTATCTTTAATTTTTCAACCATACCTTCTTCAATTTTTCTTGTCCCTTCAACTTTGATTTTGAATTTGGTGAGTTCCTGTAAAAACCTTGCTTTTGCTTTTTCATCTTCTTGAGCTTGGACCCTTAATCCTGAGTTCTCCATTTTTAATTCTTCAAGAGTAACCATAAGCCTTTCACATTCTATCTCTTTTACCCTTGACTTTTCAACCATACCTTTTTCAACTCTTATTACCTTTTCAACCTTATCTCTCAAGTCATATATATCTTGTAGAAGCTTTGTCTTACATTTCTCATCTTCTTGTATTTGAGCCTTCAATTCTGAATTTTCTCTTTTCAATTCAACAAGTTCCTTGATAATGGCTTCCTCCTTTTCTTTATCTGAATCTTCCTCTTCTTCAATTTCTTCTATTGTCCAAAGTAGAGTTTCTTCTTGATACCTACTTCGACTATTCTTGTTATCCTTTTCTAACTTATTATTTAGAACTTCAAATCTAAGAGAATCATCTTCATCTTCACTGCTATCAAACCCATTGCAATAACTTGCATCATGACCAAGTTGACCACAGACAAAACATTTTTCACCTTCTTATGAACAATAAGTTGCATGATGACCTGTCTTTCCATAAATGGTACAAAAATTTATCAGTCTGGATATTTCTCCATTACTTGATTCATCTCTTGAATCTATTTCATGTGTCCTCCCAACACAACTATATTAAACTCATATTCCTTTTCTTTCATGACCATAGGTGTTTTTTTTTTCTTGTGTCTCATGCTTTTACTTTTGTCTTTCTTTGCCATTTGTGTTCTTTCAAGATCTTACTTCAAGTTGTTAAACCCTTTCTGAAGGAACCATCTATGATACCAATTGAAGAATACAAGCTTATACTGAGAGGGGGGTGAACAATATAAGACCACTTTTTACTTTTCTTTCTCAATTAGTATTAATCAATATAATAAATGGCAATATCAATAGCAATAACCAAAGAAATGCACCAATCATCACACACAATAGAGACACAAATTTTAATGCGGTTCACCCAGTGTGGGCTACCTCCATAGAGAAAATATTTCTTCTAAATATTTCTCAAATAATCTCTTGGTAATATTTCCCAAATTACAATGTTTATGGACTTCTGTCCAAAGGATATGTTGATCCCCTAATCTCAATTTCATTGATCTATTCCAAAGGAGAACTCTTTCCCCTTCTACTTTGGCTAGTGATCTTCTAGAAGACTTTGTCTCTCTACTGTACTGACTTGTGGATCTCTCTCCACTTGAAGACCCCTCACTCAAATTTATCTTCAATTGTCCTGGCTTTTGGATCTCTATCCATTGAGACTTTGTCCTCTATACTATGTCACCTTCAAAGATCTATCTCAATACTGTACCAAACACAGTTCATTTGATCTAGCACAGTTCTACTCAATATCTTGCACTAAACATAGTATAGTCGGTCTAGTACAATTCTGGTCAATAGGTTCACTTAGAACATGCTCAAATCTACCCAATAGGTTCACACAAAACCTGTCCAAATTTGTTCAACATATTCACACAAAACCTATCCAAATCTACTCAACAAGTTCACATAGAACTTGTCCAAATCTACTCAACAGGTTCACACAAAACCTGTCCAAATATGCTCAACAAGTTCACACAGAACTTGTCCAAATCTACTCAACAAGTTCACATAGAACTTGTCTAAATCTGCTCAACAAATCCTCACTAGGACTTGCTCAAATCTGCTCAATAAGTCCTCTCTAAGACTTGCTCAAATCTGCTCAATAAGTCCTCTCTAGGACTTGCTCAAATCTGCTCAATAAGTCCTCTCTAGGACTTGCTCAAATCTGCATAGCAATCTTTCACAAAATCTTAACTCAAAATAGTCCACAAGTCTTCTCAAAGACTTGTCTCAATCACATAGAATCATAAAGAGAATTGTTAGAGACTCAATATTTTCTAAGCTCAATGTACAATCAATATCTCAAATCAATCTCATAGAAGCATAAAGAAAATTGTTAGAGACTCTATATGTTCTATACTCAAATCTCAATCTCAACTCAATAGAAGCATCAAGATAATTTTTAGAGACTCTATATGTTCTATACTCATATCTCAATCTCAACTCAAATCAACCTCAATATCAACTCAAATCAGAATATTGAATAGGTTATTTCTAGGAACTTGAACAACCACATGCATCAACTTGACTAGGCTTAATCAACTCAACTCAATCAATCACATCAAGGAACAATCCTTTCTCACAAACCCTATTCCAAGTGTGTATTAACCAACTCAACTCAACCAATCACCTCAAGTAATAATCCTTTTTTATAAACCCTAGTCCAAACATGTATTAACCAACTCAAAATATTTCCAGCAATGCTCAAGCACAAGTCTCACATAGCAAGGATACTCATGTTATTTTCTAACTCAAGTTCAAGTTCATTTCATCATCAATGGGCTTCAACAACAATGCTAATAAAACAAGGTTTAAATACAACTCACAAACCAGAAGACCTTGAAGCATTCAACCAATAATTTTCTCAAAGGAAACCATAATCAATATTTTTCTCTCCAATGATATTTCAGAAATCAACCACCATAAACAATCAATAGGAGAATGTGCCCATACCTTTTTGATGCCAATAAGTTGTCCACAAAATCTGCCACACTTAAACACAACTTTCCTTTCCAATCTAAAAAAGGGTTAATGGACTTCAAATAATCACAAAATAAAGCATTACTCAAAATACACCATTTTTACTCCAAGTTAATAAACACATCCACCAAAGTCCCTTTTATTAAAACCTTTATAAAAAATAATAAACCTCTCAAAATTGCTTTTAAAAAACAACTCCTTAGTTCTCCTAAAATTAATTTTCCATAACCATCAAATAAATCATAAACCAATTATTCTTTGCAATAATAATCACAGCCCTAATAACAAACTTTAATTTCCATTAACTACCTTACAACTCCAAACTTTAGGGCTAATAAAAATTATTTAAATGTAAAACGTAATAGGCACTCGTTGGAAAGGCAAAGGCCCAAAGTGCCTTAAACCTTCCTCCACCTTCCGCAAAAGACAAAGCGCCAAAGCACTTTCCACACGCCTTTTGAAACGTCGTCCAAGGGATTTGATCCATGGTGTTTGCACTACCTTGTCCCTTAGACAAAATGATTTGCCAATGCACCATGGTTTCCACCACATTTTGACTTTCCAAGCGTTGTCATTTTCTTTGTTGCTTCTCTTCTCAAAATTCACATGAGCTCATAGACTTATTCGAATTTCAAACATTTATCACAAGAGCAAGGATAAAAATTTGATTTATTTACCATCCCTTTATATAGTGTTTAAAACACTTCAAAGATGTCGACCAAAATATGAATTTATGTTTTTTTTATGACGTCGACGGGACACTTTGCATTTAAATTTAAATTTGAATTTAAATTTTAAATAATTAAAATTTAAACCAAATATTAAAACTCAAATAACTCCATCACCGAGGCACCTTTTTCGATGAAACGAAAACCCAACTTGGGTTTTAAGAAAAACCCAGATCAAATATACTATCCATGGTTTTAACTAAAACCTTTTATTTTTCATGCCTTGGTTTTCACAAAAACCCTTCATAGATCCTTTTGACATTAAATGCTCTTTTGACATCAATGACAACATTTTAGCTTAGGGACTCAAAATTTCCAACATCATGTAAAATAAAAATACTACGTAAAATGGTCAATATCATTCATGCAATAACATGAAGAAAACTTACAATAGCATTGCTCAAACTGTATACAAGCTTCAATAATCAGTGATTTATCGATACAATATATGGAGCTTTCTCTCCGTAGTATAACTTTAGAAAGGTGAATCTTCAATACTTGACTATTTCTCTCCTCGCATATATGAAATATGTAAGCTTTCATATTTCACGCATAAGACAAACCTCTCATGCCTCTTGGTTTTTCATCTTTCCACTTGTATACATGACTCTTGACTCTCTATTTACTCTTGCACACTTTATTCTATGACACTTGCACACTTTACTATATGACACTTGTGCACACACTATTACATGACACTTATGCACTTTTTTACCCTTCACACTTGCACACATTAATACATAACACTTGTGCATATCCTACACATAAAAACATATATAAATTGAAATATAAATTACACTCCTAAACTATAGACTCAAACCCTATTATAATATTTACATCATACCATTATACCTCATGGTACATTAGCATGTACAAAATTAATATAATTTTCTCCAACACACCCCTATATTACATTATTTGGTTATTGAAGACTTTAATCTTGAATCTATGATTCTTGCATTTGTTCTTCTACTATGACTTTGGCACTGCATGAAATTTTGATGTTGATCAGTTGATTTATTTCTTGTAGTTTATTTAGCTAGCTTTCTTTGTTTCTTTTTCATCTTCCTTTTTTGTTTCTTTGCTCTATTATTTTTTGTCTTGGTCTTGGTCATGTTCTTGGTATTCTTTCATGTTTCTTCAATATATCATAATCATATGAGGCATCCTTCATTAATACTGATTTGACTACTATTTTATGTGAAATATAAGGATATATTATTTTCACATTCATTTTTATTATAATTTTTTTTAATTTGATGACTCTCTCTTTCTTCTTTGACCTTGAATTGATAAACATAGCAATCTCATATATGTTATTGTTCCTATATTAATAGGTATTGTAATTATGTTATTGGATTCTTCACTTGCTTCAGATAATCTAGCATCAAGATAATATTCAAATGCTACAAATTATTCTTTTTTCGCTTCTCTAATTTGCAATATTCTCTTGATTTTTGCATCCTTTTGTTATTCAACATTGTTAATGATATTTTGAGTATAATATTTTAGATATTCTAGCATTTGTCCACTATCTTCTAAAGATGTGTTAATTTCTTTCATCTTGAAGTTGAAATCATTATCACTTAAAGTTCAAATTTCTTAGTTAATCAAATTCAAATTCTCCAAAGTCTTAAATTCAAAATTCTTCAAATATTTAAACTTCAAAAATAAAAAATTCATAAAATCAATTCTTTTGGAGTAGCAAAACTTATGGATCCTAAATAATCAAATTCTAATTTGCCAAGAAATCAATAAAAAAAATTAATATAAAAAATATTTAATTTTACATTCAATCTTCAAACCAATAATTCAATTTATAAAATTTCTTTTGAAGTAGAAAACCTTATCTCTTCAAACTTAAATTTTTTTTAAAAATCAAGTTTTTGAAATAAACAAATTCTATCAAATGTAGAATTCTTTTTAAATCCCTAATTTTAAATTTTCAAATGTTTCAATTTTTCAAAAATCAAATTTTTGAAATCTATTTTATCCTTATCACTCCAATTAAAAAACTTATAACTTTTATCACAAAATCATGCACTAAATAATATATTTCTTTTTTGAAAATCTTATTACTCCATAAAATTATGAGGTGCTAAAAATGAATTTGTTATGGGAATTATGTTGAATATTTTCCATGTTATTCAAGAGGGGTTAACTCTAAAAGGACTTTACACTCTGTAAACATTTCCTTGTCGGGGTTTGGGGCCAGGCTGAGCCTTGAGCAAGGATATGGGGGTGGTAGCCCTTATTTGGATGTTCAGGGGCGTTAACCCCTGAGGAAATTGTTTTGGAGGTTTAAGCTATTTTTAGAAACATATGAGCATTTTTAGATTAATGTAATGTCGGCCCATGTATTGTGAAACCTCTTCTTGTGTTGTTGGTATATAAAGCAGCACTTGCATGAGGGTTTGAAAAGGAATTTAGCAAGAAATGTAATCGTAAGCTAAAAGTGAGCGAAAGATTATTATTGTATAGGAGACGGTCAAGTTTATACAATAAGGAGATATTCTTGCTAGGTTTTTTCTTGAAAGGGTTGCCTAAAATGAATTCTTGTGTAAGGTGTTCTCTATTTTTTCTTTGATTTTATAATTATTATTAAGGTATTTTTTCTCTTCATCTGGTATCAGATCTAGGTTTTAGCTTTGTTCAAGGAATAAGAATTTCAACCCTAGGATAAATTAATTATTGAGTGGGAGTAATGTGCAGAAGAATTTGGGTAAAGGGAAAATGACGAGAAGCACACGGGTAGAGATCAAAAAAATTAATGGATAGAATTTTAAGTTATGAAAAACTCAAGATGGAGGATCTGTTGGTGGATAAATATTAGTGGATCACAATATCAAGAGTAAAACTAATAGGAACAAAAAATGAGGAATGGCTAAATATCAATAAGAAGGCAAGGGGCTCTATCAGATTGTGCTTATCTGATTTAGTATTGTTGAATGTATAGATAGAGGCCATAGCAAAGTTATTATAAGAAAAGTTGGGAGTATTGTATCAGACAAAGTCACTAGTAAATAAATTCTTTCTTTGAAAGAATTTGTATTCTCTCTAAATGAATGATGGTGACTCTATGGTTGAACATCTAAATTATTTTAACACTATGGTAAGTCAATTAAACTTTGTAGATGTAAAAATGGATGAAGAGGAAAAGTGTATTACTTTACTTTGTTTATTACCTTAATCCTGGGATAACCTATTTATGGCTATCACCAATACTAATTTTTAAATTAAAAGTAGAGGATATAGTAGGAACATTGTTATCTGAGGAAATGAGATGAAAATATTCTAAGGATTATCATCAGAAGGATATCTTTATTGTAAAAGGTCATTCTTAAGAAAGAAGAAAAAAGAAATCAGGAGAAATGAAATCAAAATCTAGCAAAAAATATGTTGTTCTTGACAAAAGGAAATGCTAGAAATGTGGTAAAATAGAGCATTATAAAAGATATTTTAGATCTAAAGAGGCTAATGAAGGAACGTCTACAAAAACGAAGATCACAAATAAAGATTCATGGGACTTGTTCATAGCTACAACATGCTCAAGTGAACACCACGACTCATGGTTGATTGACTCATGCATTTATTTTCATATGACTCCTCATAGAGATGGGTTTTATGAATATAAAAAGATAAATGAAAGTGAAATCTTCTTGGAAGACAATTCAACATAAAATAATAGGTCAAGGAAGAGTCAAATTGAGATTAAAATATGGAAGATTTAAAATCCTTCTTGGTGTGTTGCATATTCCAAGTTTGGCAAGGAATCTCATATCTTTTAGTAATATGAATAACGCAGGTGTGATTGTGAAATTCAATAAGGACAACTAGATGGTTTGTGGATGCTTAGTGTTGGCAAGTGGAGTTTGTATAGGAACTTTATTCAAACTTAAGGCTAGAACTGTAAGTACTGATTGCAATGACTCTTCAGTTGTAGAGGAAATTAATACGATAGAAGAAGCTCCAAGTATTCCTATAGCGAAGACAATGTTGTGACATCAACGCATGGGGCACATTGGTGAGAAATGCCTTCGAACATTGAAAATGAAAGGTATGGTTGAAGGAATTTTTTATTGCCCATTAAATTTTGATTTTTGTGAGCACTATGTTTTTGGAAAGCAAACTAGAGTTAAGTTTCCAAGTAGTGCTACAAGATCTAAAGGAATTTTACATCTAGTTCATAATGATGTGTTTGGACCTGCAAAAGTACCATCATTAGGTAAATCCATCTATTTTGTAACATTTATATATGACTTCTCAAAAAATACTTGGGTATACTTTTTATGGTACAAATCTTGATGTTTTAAATAAATTTAAAGAGTTCAAGGCTCTTTTAGAAAATTAGACAAAGAAATAGATAAAGGTTTTGAGAAGTGATAATGGTGGTGAATATTGCTCTAATAAATTTGAGTAGTTTTTCAAGGACTAAGGAATAGAAAGGTATAGAACAACTCCATATACTCCACAATAGAATGGAGTTTTAGGACCGATGAACAAAATATTTATGGATAAGGCTAGAAGCATGCTAAGTGATGCAAGGTTATAAAAAATATTTTGGGTAGAAGTCATGTTAAATGCTTGTTACCTTATCAATATATCTCCTACCTCAACTTTGGTGGATAAAAATCCATATAAAGTGTGGATTGGTAAGAAACCCTCTCTCATTCATATAAGGAATTTTTGGTTTTGAATCTTATATGTATGTACCAAAAGAGAAAATGACTAAGCTAGAATATAAATCTAAGAAATATATATTTCTAGGTTATAGTACTGGTGTGAAAGGATATAAGGTGTGGAATCCATAAACACAAAATATTACTTATAGTCATAATATGGTCTTTAGAGAAACAAAAGGGGTTCCAAAACAAGAAATGCAACCAAGCAAAGGACCAAAAATAGTTCAGGTAAAATTGGAATAAGAGGAAGAACTTGTAGTAGAATCTAAATTATAGAGAGAGTCTGAAGAGGAATATTAAAAGGAAGAAGGTGAGGAGAAAGTTGAAGATGCATAACCTAGAAATCCAATTTTGAGAAGATCAAATCGGGTGAGAAGACTCCTAAAAAGGTACAGCCCTTCAAATTTTTATTTTGCATTTAATTTATTGGTTACTAATGAATAACCGAAGACTATAAAGGAGGCACTTCAGTCAAGTGAGAATAAATCTTAGAAAAGGGCTATGGAAGAAGAAATGAAGTTCTTGGATAAAAATAAGATATGGGACTTGCTGAAATTACCCCTTGGTACAAAACTTGTTGGTTGTAAGTGGTTATTCAAGAAAAGGTATAATGTAGAAGGAAATTTGGAGAAGTACAAAGCTCACTAGTAGCAAAAGGATTTTCTCAAGTTGAAGGAATTGAATTTGGTGATATTTTTTCTCCTGTGGCTAAACTAACATCAATTAGAGTTCTATTGGCTATTTCTACTACTTTTGATTTTGAAATAGAACAGATGGATGTAAAGATAGATTTTCTACATGGTGAACTTGATGAAGATATATATATCACAACCATAATGTGTCAGGATAAAATGTAAGGAGGACTTGGTATGCAAGCTAAATAAGTCTCTTTATAGGTTAAAGCAATCTCCAAGGATATGGAACCAAAAATTTGATAGGTTTTTTTTGACACTTGGGATTGAAAAAGCAAAGCAAATCCATGTGTATATTTTAAAAAGGAAGATGAAAATTTTGTTATCATTGTATTGTATGTGGATGGCATGTTGTTAATTGGTAACAATAATGAGATGATAAAGTTAGTAAAATCTCAGTTATCTTTTGAATTTGACATGAAGGATTTGGGTGTTGCAAAATTTATTTTGGGTATGAAAATAATAAGGGATCGTAAAACTAGAAAATTATGGTTAAATAAAAGGGAATATATTGATTTAATACTACAGAGGTTTAAGATGCATGATTGTAAACTATTATGTACATCATAGTCGGTTGATCAAAATTTATTTGTTGAACAGTGTCTTAAAATAGATGAGAAATTTGAAGAAATGTATCATGTTTCTTATGCTAGTGTTGTGGGCAGTCTGATGTATACAATGGTATGTACTAGACCTAATATTGCACATGCAGTGGGAGTAGTTAGCAAATATATTTCCAATCTAGGAAAGAAACATTGGACCATTATGAAGAGGATCTTCAGATACTTGCATGGAACTATATATTATGCTATTTGTTATGAAGGAAAATCTAGAGATAATGATATTGTAAATCTATAAGAGTTTGTGGATGCTGACTGGGTTGGAGCTCTTGATAAGAGAATATGCACAAGTGCTTATGTATTTAGGAGATTTGGAGGGGTAGTAAGTTGGATGAATAAAAATCAATCAATTGTTACTTTTTCCACTATAAAAGCAAAGTACATTGTAGCAACTCATGTCTATAAAGAAACAATGTGGATACAAAGGTTATGTTCAATAGTTGGCATTAAGTATAAGGTTGTAATAATTGATAGTGATAGTCAAAGTGTAATATTTTTGGCAAACAATCATGATTTTCGTGATCGATCAAAACATATTGATATCAAGTATCATTTTATAAGAGAGATGATTGAAGAGAATCGGGTGATATTTGAGAAATTTGATACATAGAATAATATTGTTGATTTATTAACAAAGGCTATATCTTCTCAAAATATTTCTTGGTGTAGAATATCTATGGGCATGGTTACCCTTGATAGTTGACAATAGATATTATTAGCCCCTATGAAAAGTATTCAACAAGTGGAAGAATGCTGGAATTATGTTGAATATTTTCCATGTTATTTAGGATGGGTTACCTCTGAAAGGATTTTACACTCTAAACATTTCCTCACCAAGGTTTGGGGTCAGTTCGAGCTCCAAGCAGGGGTATGGAGGTGGTAGCCCCTATTTGGAGGTCACCCTAGGGAAATTGTTTTGGGATTTTAAGTTATTTTTAGACCGATATGGGTATTTTTGGATTAATATAATGTCAGCCCATGGTTTTGCACCCATGGTATTGTAAAACCCCTTCATGTGTTGTTGGTATATAAATAAGCACTTGCATGAGGGTTTGGAAATGAATTTAGCAAGAAATATAATTGTAAGTGAAAAATGAGCAAAAGGATATTATTATATTGGAGATGGTCAAGTTTATACAATAAGGAGATATTCTTGCTAGATTTTTTCTCAAAAGAGTTACCTAGAATAAATTCTTGTGTAATGTGTTCTCTATTTTTCCTTTGATTCTACAATTACTGCTTTTCTAGATTTTATTTATCAGGACATTATTTCTCTTTATTTCCCTTTGGTCTCCACGTGATATTTAATCTAATATTCTATGTCACCTCATCAAGGCATATATCAAGGCATCTATTACTCTCATAATAATAGATAATGTCTCACCTTCCTACATTCAATGTCTTTCTTATGTGCATAAACTATGATTGGATGTTTCATTTCTCTTAGTGATGTTGCTCTCATCTTATCATATGTTTGTTTCTCATCTTAACGGGTACTACTTGTAACATAAAAAACAACACCATAGCAATAAAAATGAATCATTATATTATGTTCGGGAAATTGGTCCCTTGGGATACAAATTGACCCTTTGATGGTGCATTTTATAATCATATATCTACAAGGGGGTAATCCCTTTTTACAATAAACATATGGTGTCTTCGTATCTTCATGCTACAATCAAGGTTGGAGGTGGGTTTGTGAGTTGTGACCACCATTGAAATGAGCTTTGCACCTTGAGTTGAGTTGTATACCTGCACACATGGAAGCAAGAAAGATGTTAGTAGCACCTGTTTACAATGATTATGATAAAATGACTAATGCAAAATGAAAATGAAAGAAGATAATTATTATGATTTCTTACATGAGCACAATCTGGGCAGCATAACATTAGCATTCCCCTTCTCTCCTTCTACTTCCTCTCTCTTTTTTTGGGCATGTGGTGGTGCCTTTATAGGTCTTTGAGGGTTTTGGAGGGAAGGATAGGTGGAAATCTAGGGTTGCCAAGTGGCAAGGACTGGATAGCCACCCATCCTAGGTAGTTGCAATGATTCACTAGAAGTATCTCACTTAACTAAGGAGATGTAGCAAGTGGGTAGTTGGAAGTGGAGTGATGTGTAGAGTGAGGTGTGAGATGTGGCAAGTGGGTAGGTGGAAGTAGAGTGATATGTGGAGTGAGGTGTGAGATGTGGCAAGTGGTTAGGTGCAAGTGGAGTGAAGTGTTGAGTGAGGTGTGAGATGTGGCAAGTGGTTAGGTGCAAGTGGAGTGAAGTGTGGAGGGTTACCTCATGTGAAGGGACAAAGGGGACAAGGGTGTATGAGAGGTATAAAATAGGTGATGGTGATGTGGCCAGGACACATGTCAAGTGAGGAGAGACGGTATCCTAGGAGGATATTTTCCAGATGTAATAAAATCTAGAAAATATAATTATGTGCAAGATTGTATGCCTAATTCAAAACTTAGGCACATAATGATATGCAGAACTAAAATGTGTAATGTGGATGAATAATGTGCAGGAATTATATGCCTAAGTTTAGACTTAGGCATATATTATTATGTAAAATTATGATGTGAAATATGGGTGAATGATGTGCAGGAATTATGTTCCTAGGTTTAGACTTAGACATATATTATTATGTAAAATTGTGTGATGAAATGCAAATACCTATATTTTAGTGTCTACTGATGCCCTTTTTGTACCATGTTGTGTGAAACACAATATGGTACAAAAACAAGACACTTGGTTTTATTTTATGGAGGAATGGACTTAAATCTTCTCGACACACAAGAATGAATGAATTTTAAAAAAAAAAATGATTTGTTTGCTTACCCCCTCAATTGGCAAATGGGTAAAGGATGAAACCCATGAGCCAATTTACCAAATGTGGATGATGAAAGGAGGTGGATTATTGCATTATGTGAATTGTGTATATAGATGTATGACATATTGATCAATTTGATTGTTTGGGATTGTTTGTGTTGTGAATTTACCTTTGGTTTTGATGATGTACAAAATATTATGGTAAAATAATTAACCATGTTTATGAGCTCATGAGTCCTTCTACTGTTAGTCACTCTCATGCATCGGAGACAGTGCACTAAGACCTTGATACTTGAGTGATTTTTTATTATACCAAATTTGATTTGATTGTTTTTCGCTTTTGACCCAACGAAAGGGGTCTAAGGATAACCTTGTATAAATTTGATTTAGCACAACCAATCTCAAATATTGAGGGACCTAGATGATTTAATACCATAGTTATTTGATGTTGAATGCTTGAATGAGTGTCCTTATGGTGAGCTACCCATCCGACTAGATTGCATTGATTTCTAGTCACTGCAACCGCTAGGTGTATAGTGTAATCCACTACATACAAGGTTCACTAAATGATGTGATGATGATGATGATGATGTTTATAAAAATGCATGATGTGATTGATACAAATGTTGGAAATAAAGACCAAGTTGGATAACCCAAGTTTGGGATTGTTTATGTTTTTGCAAATTTGCCTTTGGTTTCGTTGATGTGCAAAATGTGTGGTAAAATGTTTGACCATGTTTGGAGTTCTTGTTCCACTGTGACTTTAGAAATTCCTTCCAAATTATGGGTTCAAGGAACTAGTCATTTGGGAATTTGATACTCGAGTGATTTTTTATTATTACTAAATTGTGTTTGTTTGTTTTCTGTTTTTGACCCAACGGAAGGGGTCTAAGGATAACCTTGTGCAAATTTTGTTTGAACACATTCAAGCTCAAAAATTGAAGGACCAAACCTGATTTAATTTCAAATATGATAATGTTGTTAGCGTAATTATTTCATTATTTGTCTGTTTATGCATTTGTTATTCTGTTCTAACAAAATGCTATTGTAGCTGGTTGGTTTAGCAACCTCCGGCAATTCGTTTGTTTTGCAGTCTTATTTAAACTGCACATTCTTCAATAAATTTTTGATCATTTTCCTATCATGGCATCAGAGCCATTCTGATTTTTTGGGTGAGGTAATTGCAGACAAAGTTTTTTTTTTTTTTACAGGCGTGATTTTTTTCCCTGCCCGTGCGCTATCTCGTCTCCCTGCCGCAAAGCCGAGCGAAAAAAAAAAAAAAAAATTTTGGTCGCGCGCAGACGAGCGATAGGCATCGCACATCCATGCGCAACTGAGGAGAGGGGCATAGGGTGCTGGAATGCGCACAGCGCGCATACGCAGAGTGCGTGAATCCCCCCCGTTGGACGATGCGCTGTGCAGGAAGTCCGCAGCAGCGCTGCCACGTCCAAACAGCCCCCCCCGTGGACGGTGCGCTGCATGGGAAGTCCGCAGCAGCGCTGCCACGTCCAAACAGGCCCCCCCTATTGGATGATGCGCTGCACGGGAAGTCCGCAGCAACGCTGCCACGTCCAACACAGGCCCCCCCCCCCGGTTGGACGCTGTGCTGCACGGGAAGTCCGCGGCAGCGTTGCCACGTCCAACACAGGACCCCCCCCCGTTGGACGCTGCACTGCGCGGGAAGTCCATAGCAGCACTGTCACATCCAATAGCCCCCCCCCCGCGTCGAGGCAGCGAGGAAGCTGTCAAAAAAAAAAAAAAGGAAAACGCCTACGAGCCGCGAAGCGCAGAGGCAGCCACAGTGGGCTCGGGAAGCAGAGAGGAGGATAGGAAAGCACGAGCGGAGGCAGCCACAGAGGGCTCGGGCAGACAGAGGAGGGATATAAGAGGGGGCTCCACTGATCCTTTCGGATCAGCCCGCTGGCTCACGTGGTCGTGAGCCGTGCGGTAAGGCTCTGGGAGCCTGCAGGTCGGGGGTTCAAATCCCGCCGACTCCCCCCTTGCAAAGGTAAAAAAAAATTTCAAAGGTTTTTTTAATTATTATTTTTTAGTTAAAATTTTTAATTTTAATTTATTTTTTATAGTTTTTAAAACTTTATAAATTAAAATTTATTTTTAATTTATTTTTTCATAAGGTTTTAAAACTATATAAATTAAAATTATTTATTTTAACTTTAAATACATAATAATTATTAAAATGCTTTGTTAAAGAGAATTTTTTTTTAAGGGGGGATATTTTTTTCAAAAAATCAAAGGGGGAATGTGAGTAATTTTCTGAAAAATAGCAATTTGGCGAATTGTAAAAGGTGCATTTTTGGCTGTGTCCGACACCTTAGGGTTTCATTCTGTGGGCATTTTTTTGATGTATGATGCATTTTCATTTCTATGCACTACTTCATTAAAATATAAATCACTCCCTAAGTCCCCGAAATAATTAAAAACCCATCTGTGCAATTTATTTGCACCGCAGCGTTCGGTAAAAACGGTACCTCTGGCCCACACTTACAGGTAAAGTTGTCGTGCTTTGGGCTACTGTATCTATCGCCTAATATAGCTGCAACAACGACGTCTGAGCTTGTTCTCTATAAATCATCGGGGAGGAATAAGTACGCCATTTTTTGCATTTTTTTACTCCATCCACTACCCTTAATCGTTCTTGTGTTTAGGCGTAAATCCTGACGAAGTATTCTTCATAGTGTTTAGGGGAAGTTACGCCCCACGCATGAGAAGAATCTTCTATGGTAGGTGCCATCAACAAGGCGATTCCCTTTCAGTATCGCTTATGTTCCACGTATCGTATGATCTCTAAAACTCACCTATAGTCTCCCTCACGTAAGGGCGGGTGATTTTTGTTGATCTTTCTAAATACCTATAGTTTCCCTCACGTAAGGGCGGGTATTTTGTATGGTATAATGGCCTAGCAAAAGGTATATCGAAAGGGGGACCAATTGGTGATATAAGGAACCTTCACTATGGCCGCTGTTGCAAAGTTGATGACTGATCCTCATCGCTTATTGAAAGGTCCAAATTATACACCATGGAAACATAAGATGAAGGCAATTCTCCAAATGGAAGATTTATGGGATATTGTTACCGGAGTAACAACTAGGCCTTCACCAAGCATCGGGATCCATAGTCCTTCCGCAGATCGGATAGCTTTTGACAAGAAAGACAATCAAGCAAAGGTTCTCATTTTGTTTGTTGTTTCAGATGAAGTGCAACCTCATATAGTTGACAAAGCAAGTGGTAAAGAGGCATGGGATGCCCTTAGAACCATCTATGAGGGAAAGAATGATTCCACCATTCTTCATCTTCAACAACAACTTCATAACCTGAGTTTGAGACAGGGTGAAACAGCTTGAACTCTTTCTATGCAGAGTGTCTGAATTGAAAGAGAAATTGAATTCTTTGGGAGATTCTGTGGACGAAAAGCTTCTCATTTCACTTGTGATGAGAGCTTTGCCTTCTTCATTTGATATGTTGATCACCTCCATCCAGGTGTCTCAACGACAAATTACCTACATCGAGTTGGTCAATCTGCTTCAACAACAGGAGGCACGCCAACTTCACAAGGATGATTCTTCCAATACAGCCCTATACACCAACAAGCATGGTTCTAGGAAGAAAGGTAATGGGCAAAAAGGAGGCAACTTTCAAAAAGGAGGAAATTCTCAACAGGACATAAAAGGAAAAGGAAAACAACCTCAACAGAAGAAGAGGTGGTGCAAGATCTGTGAGAAAGACAACCATGACACCAACAAGTGTTGGCATAAGAACAAGCAGAAAGGCCAAAACAAACCACAAAATAAAAACAAGCAACCCCAGGTGAATGTTGTTGTTGAAGAATCTGACTCAGATTCTGAATGGGCACACAAGGTGCTCATGACTACCACAGATTCCACACAGAGGGATCCTGTTTGGTATGTCGATTCTGGAGCTAGCAAACATATGACTGGCGACAGATCATGGTTTGAATCATTTGTGGCCAAAGAGGGCAAACCTGTCACCATTGCTGATGATAAAACCTACAGGGTTCAAGGAGAGGGTACATTTTCAGTCACTCTTCCTGATGGCAAGTGTCATATTGACAAAGTCCTCTATGTTTCGAGATTGGCTAACAATTTGTTGTCAGTCACACAAATCCTGGATAGAAATATGGTTGTCAACTTTCGTGTTGAGAATGGCAAGAAGTGTTGTACTATTACCAAGAAGGGTAAGCAGATTGCAATAGCTTCATATAAGCACGGCTTATTTGCCCTAGATGCTATCTCTACTCCACATGTTGCCATGACTGTCTCTACCAAGGAGGCAACTTCCCTATGGCACAAGAGATATGGGCATCTTAGTTTCGGCTACTTACTTGAGCTCAGTAAGTATGAGATGGTAAAGGGTCTTCCTTCCCTTTCTCGCCACATTGCTAGTGTGCTCTGACCGCTGGCAGAAAGAAAGATAGAGTACCATTTGAGAAGAGCTCAACAAGAGCACGAAAACCTTCGGAGTTAATTCACACCGATCTGTGCGGTCCTTTCACACCCAACAGTTGTGGAGGGAAGAGGTACTTTCAGTTATTCGTAGATGACTACTCACGAAAGATGTGGGTTTTCTTTCTCCAACTGAAATCAGAAGCTTTCACATTCTTCCAACAGTTCAAGAACTCTGTTGAGAAGGAGTCGGAGCTTCTATTAAAACCCTCCGCTCGGATCGAGGGGGGAGTTTACCTCTAATGAATTTTCTGCATTCTTAGATAAGCATGGAATCAAGAGACAGCTTAACAATCGCCTATACTCCTCAAAAAAATGGAGTTGCTGAGAGAAGGAACCGTTCTATCATGGAAATGGTTCATTGTATGCTCACAGGAGCTACTCTTGGGCAACAATATTGGGTAGAAGCTGTCACCACTACAGTATATCTGTTGAATAGGGCACCCACAAAGGCCCTAAAAGGAATGACTCCACAGGAAGCATGGAGTGGTCGAAAACCCTCCATATCTCATCTACGTATTTTTGGATGTCACGCTTTCATGCACATACCGAAAGAGAAAAGGAAGAAGCTAGATGAGAAAACACTGAGATGTATTTTTCTTGGTTATGATGAGCACTCTAAAGGATATCGTTTGATAGATCCTTTGACCAAGAAAATTCATGTCAGTAGAGATGTTGTCTTTGATGAAGCTTTCACATCACAGAGCACATCTAAAGTACACCTAGATCTTGTGGAATCTAAGGAAGAGAAGATTCCTTCATCAACACAGACAGGAGGTCCTTCTACATCTTCTTCACCACCACCGAAGAAGAATCCAAAATGGTGTACAAATACAATCGGAGACGCAAATTTATCCACTCCTCCCAATTTGAACTTGGATAGACCTCGTACACGCAAAGATGGCTCAAAAGGAAAAAGAAGCCAAAGAAATCGGTGAGGTTGATGATCTTTGTCAATATTTTGAGGAACTTTCTGTAAATCCAAGTACATAAGTAGAGGATATGGATATTGATGATGACAGGGCGTTCATGTCTACCATAGATGATCTTGAACCTGCATCAGTGCAAGATGCTCTCAGTGAGCCTCAGTGGAAGGCCGCTATGGATACAGAGTATGAGTCTTTGATGAAAAATAAAACTTGGAAGCTTGTTGATCTGTCGCATGGAAAGAAACCCATTGGCTGCAAATGGGTATATAAAGTCAAGTACAAGGCAGATGGAACAATTGATAAGCATAAGGCCCGTCTTGTTGCAAAGGGCTATGCTCAAAAGGAAGGCATTGACTACGAGGAAACTTTTGCACCTACTGCTCGGATGACCACAATTTGAGTTATGTGTGCTATGGCAGCACAATATGGGTGGAAAGTTCACCAGATGGATGTCAAAAGTGCCTTTCTAAATGGTGATCTCCAAGAAGAAGTCTACATGACTCAGCCATAAGGATTTGAAGTGGAAGGCCAAGAGCAGAAGGTTTGCAAATTGGTCAAATCCTTATATGGTCTAAAACAAGCTCCTCGAGCTTGGTATATAAAAATGGACAATCACCTTATGCAGCATGGATTTAAGAGATGTCCGTCAGATGCAAACCTCTATTTCAAGAAATAGGGTTCTCGAGATAGTGTTGCTTGTACTCTATGTGGATGATCTGCTCATTACAGGGAGTTCAGAAACTATGATCTCTATCGTCAAAAGAAACTTGTGTAAATCTTTTGAGATGACAGATCTCGGACTTCTCCATTACTGTCTTGGTCTGGAATTCAGCCGTAAGGAGCACTCCATCAAAGTGTCAGAAAAAATATGCCAAGACATTGCTCGGAAAAATATCGCATGACTGATTGCAAGCCAATGGCAACTCCGATGGAGAATGGACTTCAGTTATCACGATATGATGATTCACCTCAGGTAGATGGTACTCTCTATCGACAGCTTATTGGGAGTCTCATATATCTGACCAATACTAGGCCAGATCTCGTATTTGCCGTCAACTATCTTTCGAGGTTCATGCAGGAGCCTAAGACCACTCATTGGAAAGCAAAGAAACGTGTTCTTCACTATGTCCGTGGTACTATGGAATATGGCCTAGAATACAAGAGGAACAACAAATTCTTCTTGCAAGGATACACGGACTCCGACTATGCTGGATCATTTGATGATCGCAAGTCAACTTTTGGATACATTTTTCATCTGGGATCCGGTCCTGTCTCTTGGCACAGCAAGAAGCAACAGGTGGTTGCTATTTCATCAACAGAGGCAGAGTATCGCGTCGCACGTGAAGCTGTGTGCGAAGTGATATGGTTGCGTCGCATTCTGACAAGTATGGGCCATCCATCAAAATCTCCAATACACTTGTTTTGCGACAATCAAGGTGTTCTGAACCTCGTCAAGAATCCAGTCCATCATGAAAGAACAAAGCACATTGACACACAATGTCATTTCATTCGAGATGAAGTTCCAAAGCACCGAATTCAGCTTCAGCACATTCCCACCGATGCTCAAGTTGCAGACATTTTCACTAAGGCACTTGCACGTGTCAAATTTGAATTGTTTCGCAACTCTCTTTGTATTGCAAAATGATGTAAGGGGATGTTAGTATAGCTAGTAGTCATCCTATTACCCAAATAATGTAATAAGGGGGGATGTTAGCGTAGTTATGCTATTATTTCATTATTTGTCTGTTTATGCATTTGTTATTCTGTTCTAACAAAATGCTATTGTAGCTGGTTGGTTTAGCAACCTCCGGCAATTCGTTTGTTTTGCAGTCTTATTTAAACTGCACATTCTTCAATAAACATTTGATCGTTTTCCTATCAAATGTGAAATGATTTTGTTAGTGTCCTTATGGTAATTTATACATCCTACCATATTGCATGGATAACCAATCGCTGTAACTGCCAAGTTTCTAGAGTAAATTACTAGATACAAGGTTCACTTGAGATGATAATGATGTGAGATGATGATTTGGAGGGTTTTACAATGTTTTTTTTGTAGCCATTTGCATTTTAAGGGGAGTTGTGTAATATGTCACAAATATAAGTCAATTTTTGTTACCCCAATCATGGAAAAGATGTTCATTTTAATGAGTGTAATTTGCATGATTAAGTGTTTTGAGTGTTGACTTTGATTATGAAACTCGAATTTGTTGATTTTGTCTATCCCTTCAAGCGATGAGTCGATGGAGAAGATATGAAATGATGAAAGCAATGAAACAGATGATAATGGTTGGAATGAAATAGATGTGTTTATTTTTGTTTCAACTGTGATTTCAGCTATTGTTGATAATTGTGCACTTCTATCCCTTGGAGCAGTCTACCCATATGGATTTCTTAGGGAATTGAGATGATAACAATTCATTTCTTGCATGAGGTAAATCACTTTTCAAGGGCCTTGTGGTAACTTATCCATCCTACCGAATTCCATGGATTACCAGTCGTTGCAAATGCTAGGTATATAGGATAAGTTAATGTATATGAGGATCACTTGAGGCTAAGTGGAAGAAGGAAATGTACACCTCTATCCCTTGGAGCAGTCCAGTCTTATGGCCTTCTTAGGGATTTTATATGAGAGTATTTCTATTCTTTTAGAAAGTTGTGAATTTATTTTTGACAAAAATAATTGAGGTATCTTTGGAGTTCTTTTTTTTTTTGCTTTTGTTGTTTTTTTTTTTTAGAATGCATGATTGTTTTGTGTTTTTTTTTTATGAAAAAATATGCATGGAAATGTTTTTGGTGTTTTATGTTTTTGTATGACAAAAGATTCATGGAAATTGTTTTGGTGTTTTATATTTTTGTAAGATAAAATATGCATGGAAATGTTTTTGGTGTTTTATGTTTTTGTATGACAAAAGATTCATGGAAATGTTTTTGGTGTTTTATGTTTTTGTAAGACAAAAGATGCATGGAAATGTTTTTGGTGTTTTATGTTTTATATGACAAAAGATTCATGGAAATGTTTTTGTTGTTTTATGTTTTTGTAAGACAAAAGATGCATGGAAATATTTTTGGTGTTTTATGTTTTATATGACAAAAGATTCATGGCAATGTTTTTGTTGTTTTATGGTTTTGTAAGACAAAAGATGCATGGAAATGTTTTTGGTGTTTGATGTTTTTGAAATGGAAAGAAAGCACAAGATGTTTTTTTTTGTGTTTTTATGTTTTGATGATTGATTTTTTTTTTACCAAAGGAATTTGAGTACCTTTGGAGAATTTTGGATTGATTTGACCAAAGGGGTTTATGCCTTTGGGAATTTTTGAATTTGATAATTGTCCTTATGGTAATCTACTCCTCCTACCGGATTGTATGGATAGCCAATCGCTACAACCGCTAGGGTGCTAGAGTAAATCACTAGATACAAGGATCACTTAAGGTTGAGTGAAAGAAGGAAATGCGCATATCTATCCCATGGAGCAGTCCAACTGCAAGGCTTTCTTATGGAGTTGAGATTATAGCATTTTGATTTTTGAAAACCTTGTTGAGATTGAATTTGACAAAAGAAATTATGTTATATTTGGAGTTTTTTTAATTGAATGTGACCAAAGGGGTTGATTCCTTTGGAGATTTTTGAATTGAATGTGACCAAAGGGGTTGATTCCTTTGGAGCTTTTTGAATTGAATGTGACCAAAGGAGTTTGATTCCTTTGGAGCTTTTTGAATTTTATTATTTGAAATGTGAATGTTTAATGTGATTGTTGGGGTAGGTGTGAGACCTTGAATCCCCCAAGTTGTTTGATTGATTGTTTGATGTGATTTATGGGGAAGGTATGAGACCTTGAACCCCCCCAAATTATTTTGTGATTGTTTATGTATATATATAATGATTGATTGTTCAGATTTTTTTGTACATGCTATAAAATGAATGTGTTATGAATAAATGCAAATGAATGAATGGTGTTGTTTTTATTAATCATTGTTCAAAGATATTTTGAACTATTTGAATGAATGGCATTGCTTTATTGATTGTTGTTCAAAGATATTTTAAACCATTTGAATGAATGGTGTTGCTTTATTGATCGTTGTTCAAAGAGATTTTAAACTACCTGAATGAATGATGTTCTTTATTGATCATTGTTCAAAGAGGTTTTGAACCATTTGAATGAATGGTGTTGCTTTATTGATCATTGTTCAAAGAGGTTTTGAACCATTTGAATGAATGGTGTTGCTTTATTGATCGTTCTTCAAAGATATTTTGAACCATTTGAATGAATGGTGTTCTTTATTGATCGTTGTTCAAAGAGGTTTTGAACCATTTGAATGAACAGTGTTCTTTATTGATCATTGTTCAAAGAGATTTTGAACCATTTGAATGAATTATGTTGCTTTATTGATAGTTTTTCAAAGATATTTTAAACCATTTGAATAATGGTGTTGCTTTATTTATCGTTGTTCAAAGTGATTTTGAACCATTTGAATGAATGATGTTATTTATTGATCATTTTTCAAAGAGGTTTTGAACCATTTGAATGAATGGTGTTGTTTTATTGATCATTATTCAAAGAGGTTTTAAACCATTTGAATGAATGGCATTGCTTTATTGATCGTTGTTCAAAGAGGTTTTGAGCCATTTGAATGAATTGTGTTTCTTTATTGATTATTTTTCAAAGAGGTTTTGAACCATTATTTAGCAAACTTTACCTTTATTTCTTAATCAAGGGCACCAATATGATACTACTAGTATGACCACATGGATGAAATAGATTATTATATTTATGACTATGTTATGGTGGTATGGAATGGAGGCTTGCTTATGATTTTCTTATCCCTAGGGATAAAGGATCTAGAGTTGTTTTGCAAAGACTCAAATGTCCTAATGATCTCAAACAAACTCGTTTACGATATCGCAAATCTTCATGATGCTAAGGTTGTCCTAGTGGTTTCAAATTTCTTCAAGGACCAACTGTGTGTGAAATGATTGTTCATTTCTCATTATGAGCTAGGTCAAACTAATCAATTGGTGACTTATACCAATAAGTTAGTTCATCTAAGAGCTACCATAGGTTTGTACAAAATAAGGTTGCTAATGTGATAGATGTGGCACCACACGTAAGGATACCCCATTTTCAGGCAGGATTCATTCAGCCCATTGTTGTAATGAGGATCACCCCATGATGTTTGAGACATTAAGAATTCCATGGATTCAAGCTCCTTCCCTTATTTATTGCATTGGATTTTGGGGATTTGATTTTTTTGAGTTTGCTCATTTTTGTAATGGAGCAACATGCATTTTTATTGCTTTTTGGATGCTTGCTCGTTTTGAGAAAGAGTAAGAGGATTTTATTGCTTTTTTGATATTTTTGGGATACTTGCTCATTTTGAGAGAGTAAGGAAATTTTTATTGTTTTAATATATTTGGGATACTTGCTCGCTTTGAGGAAGAGCAAGGGATTTTCTCTTTTTTTTTTTGAAGGGTGAAGGGGGAGCTTGTCCTTTTGTCAACTCTTAGGTTTCTAGACCATGCACATAATTGGATGAGCAGGGGAAACCTTTCACTTTATGGCAATAGCAACCTTTGACTTAATTTTTCCAAGACACAATATTTTATTATGTATTTTATTATGTTTAGTCCAAGAGTAATCTGATTGACCAGGAATGATCTGTTGCATCTACAGATTGCTTAACTTTGAATTTGTTCAGAATACTAGGGTTGGCTGAGTGATTAAAAATATTTGATTTAGCTTAAGAATTAATGTATTATTATGACTTATGTTTTTGGTGATGTTTGATGTGAGGTACCCCTGATTAAGGCAACAAGACATATTATTCATAACTTTAATGAATACAAATGGTACGGTTGTTCAAATGTGATGGAAGTGGAAGGATACGATTTAATAAAAATACAATGTGTATGAAAATGTTTTTTGTGTTTTGTATTTATTATTTTTGTCTTTTGGTATTTTTGAGTTGAAATGTGACCAAAGAGGTTTGGTTCCTTTGGAGCTTTTTGAATTATATGTTACCAAAGGAGTGTTGGTTCCCTTGGAGTCTTCTGTATGTAAATTGACCAAAGGAGTGCCTCCCTTGGAGCATTTTAAAATAATATTTTACCAAAGGGGTTAGGTTATTTTGGAGCCTTTTGAATTGATTTGAGCAAAAGATGTCCCATTTGGAGCCTTTTTGATTGATTTGACCAAAGGGGTGTCCCCTTTAGAGCATTTTGAATTGAAATGACAAAAGGGGTTAGGTTTCTTTGGGGCCTTTTTGATTGATTTGACCAAAGGGATGCCCCCTTTGGAGCCTTTTGAATTGAGTTGACCAAAGGGGTGTCCCCTTTGGAGCCTTTTTGATTGATTTTACCAAAGGAGTGTCCTCTTTGGAGTGTTTTGAATTGATTTGACTAAAGTGGTGCCCCCCTTGGAGCATTTTGAAATAAAATTTGACCAAAGGTGTTAGGTTCCTTTGGGGCTTTTTTGATTGATTTGACCAAAGGAGTGTCCCCTTTGGAGTGTTTTGAATTGAATTGACCAAAGGGGTGTCCCCCCTTGGAGCATTTTGAAATGAAATTTGACCAAAGAGGTTAGGTTCCTTTGGGGCCTTTTTGATTGATTTGACCAAAGGGGTGTCCCCTTTGGAGCCTTTTGAATTGAATTGACCAAAGGGATGTCCTTTTTAGAGCCTTTTTGATTGATTTAACCAAAGGGGTGTCCCCTTTGGAGCATTTTAAATTGAGTTGACCAAAGAAGTGTCTCCCCTTGGAGCATTTTGAAATGAAATTTGACCAAAGGGGTTAGGTTTCTTTGGAGATTTTTTGATTGATTTGACCAAAGGTTTGAATTGAATTGACCAAAGGTGTGTCCCTCCTTGGAGCATTTTGAAATGAAATTTAACCAAAGGGGTTAGGTTCCTTTGGGGCCTTTTTGATTGATTTGACCAAAGGGGTGTCCCCTTTGGAGCCAATTGAATCGACTTGACCAAAGGGGTGTCCCCTCTTGGAGCATTTGAAATGAAAATTGACCAAAGAAATTAGGTTCCTTTGGTGCCTTTTGAATTTATTTGACCAAAGGGGTGTCCCCTTTGGAGCGTTTTGAATTGAATTGACCAAAGGGGTTTGGTCCTTTTGGAGCATATTTTATTTTTATATGCATGTGGAAGGTTGTTCAGGTGAAATGAGGTGGTGAATGTGAAGGTATGTGTGTGAAAATATGATGCAAATGAAAAGCAAATAAACACATAATAAATCAAACAAACAAATGTTTTCTAATTTTTTGCACTTTTTCATTTTTTTTTAACTTTAGAATTTTTTTATTGTTTTTGAAGTCTTAGAAGTTATTGA
This sequence comes from Wollemia nobilis, assembly GCA_028583015.1. NCBI lineage: Eukaryota > Viridiplantae > Streptophyta > Pinopsida > Araucariales > Araucariaceae > Wollemia > Wollemia nobilis. The sequence continues at coordinate 11,468,423 of JAQPPZ010016869.1, read as the reverse complement.
TTTTTTTTTTTATTTCTAGTTTCGATGTATTTTGATGTATTGTTTTTTTTTATTTATTTAGAATTAGGGAACTCAATCAAGTTGGTGATTAGAAACATTAGTTCCAAACATGATTTCTCAAAAGAGTCTAGGGTGCACCATTGAAAACTCACTATGCATGGAGAGTTCACCTAGCTCTTCCACTCTAAATTGATAAGTGTTTCCAACAATGAGAGGCAGTTTGAACAGGAATGATCTATTCCAACTCAAGAGAGTGCCTTATTCTATCTAAGATATCTAGGGGGTAAGTCGGTGGAAGGATATGAATTCCAACGTCACCGATCTGAATTGGAGGTTGGTGACTAAATCCAACCTACTAATGTTATTATGAGACATGCAAGTGTATGTGGTTTTTGTTTTCTATTATTTTTGTAAAGCAAGATACAATGCAATCTAGGATGCAATTCGATTTTGGATGCCTAAAAATGCAAAAAGCACACCAAACACAGAAAAACACACAAAAATGCAAAGTTGACTTAGTTTTTGATAATTTTTTTTTTTTTTTAATTTACATGGTGGAATCGATAGCCACCACGAATCCGGCAGGCTGTCCAGCTTTTATGGCCATCAAAGTATTCTGCGTTGTCCGCCCTAGAATCCGCCACACAGATCTTTGCATAGTCCGCCCCTATAACCACCATGCCACAATCATTTTAAACCTTTTATGCCGCTGAAAGCACCAGGAAAGGGACAAGCGTTCAATCCGGCGAGACTCGAGATTTGAACCTTGGACCTCCGCCCCCTTATGGGGTTTGGATGAACCAATTGGTCTACACCTCGGACCTATTTTTGATAATATTGTTTTGACAATTTTTTTTGTTTTTTGTTTTGTTGTATTTTGTGTATTTTGATTTTTTTTGTTTTTAATGCCTAGTATAATGCAAATGCTTTTGTAAAATGCAAAATGGAAGCTAAGGATGCAAAATGCAATGCAAACAAATATTATGCCTAAAATGTTCGTAAGATGAAAATGCAATGTCGTTATTCTATTTTTGTGTTTTTGTTGTTTTGTATATATATATATATATATATATATATATATATATATTTTTTTTTTTTTTTTTTTTTTTTTTTTTATTTGAATTTTTTTTTTGAAGTTTTAATTTTTATTTTGAAATATTTTCTAAGTTGAAATTTTTTAACTTTGTTTATTTTTGAATATTTTCTAAGTTGAATTTTTTTTGTTTGTTGAATTTTTTAATTTTGTTTATTTTTAAATATTTTCTAAGTTGAAATTTTTGTTTGTTGAATTTTGTTTAATTTTTTAATGTTTTTGTGTTTTAAGTTTTTGAATTATTTTAATGGTTTTTTTTTTTGTTTTTAAAGTTTTTAATTTTTTAATTTTTTTTTAATGTTTTTTTTAAGTTTTTAATTTTTGAATTTTTTTAATGTTTTTTTTTTAGTTTTAGGTTTTGAATGGGGTGCACGTTTAGAGTGCGATCCTTTTTATTTATTTATTTATTTATTTTTAAGTTTATTTTTTTTATATTAACTTTTTTTTATCACAGTTAACTGTGCAACTACGCAGACCTACGCAGGCAAGTGTGCATCTAATTGTGCAGTTAACTATGTAGGCATGTGTAGATAACTACGCAGGTCTATGCAGTCAACTGTGTAGAACTACGCAGATCTACACTGCGTAGTTAACTATAACAAACTTTTTTTAGATTTTTTTATTTATTAAAATAAACATAGAAAAATGTAAAAACATATTCTTTTTCAAAAATAATTAAGATAAACATAAAAAATGTAAAAACTAATCTTTTGTTTATTTTATTTTTTTAAACATAAAATGTTTAAGATAGAAAATAAGAGCAAAAACTTGGATTTCGAGTGTAGAAGAAGATTGTGAAGATAATAAGCAAATCCTGCAACCACACCAAAAAAAAAAGATAAAAAATTAGTGCTCTAAAAATAAAAAGAAATAAATAAAATGGAAAAGGAGTAAGAAGACTATGATTGCCAATAATGTAACATAAAAAAACAACACCATTGCAATAAAAATGAATCATTGTATTATGTTCGGGAAAGTGGTCCCTTGGGATACAAATTGACCCTTTGAGGGTGCATGCATTTTACAATAAGATGTCCACAAGGGGGTTATCCCTTTTACAAATCAAATATGGTGTCTTTCATTCTTCTTCATGCTACAACAATGTTGGAGGTGGGTTTGTCGTGACCACCGTGATGACCTTGAGCTTGTTGAATCTTGAAACCTACACACATGCAAATAAACAAGGGTTTAGTAGCACCTGTCACAATAAATATGATAAATGTAAATGAAATGACTAATGTAAAATGAAAATAGAAGAAAATAAACAAGTTGAAGAAGAACTCCAAACGTGGTCAAATATTTTACCACACATTTTGCACATCAACGAAACCAAAGGTAAGCTTGCAAAAACACAATCCAAAAATTGGGGCATCCAACTTGGTCTTTATTTCCAATATTTACATCATTCACATCATGCATTTTCATAAACATCATCATCATTGTCACCACATCATTTAGTGAACCTTGTATCTAGTGGATTACACTATACACCTGGCGGTTGCAGCGACTAGCAATCCATGCAATCCGGTCGGATGGGTAGCTCACCATAAGGACACTCATTCAAACATTCAACATCAAATAACTATGGCATTAAATCAGCTAGGTCCCTCAATCTTTGAGATTGGTTGTGCTAAATCAAATTTGCACAAGTTTATCCTTAGACCGCTTCCATTGGGTCAAAAGTGGAAAACAATCAAATCAAATTTGGTATAATCAAAAATCACTATAGTACCAAGGTCTTAATGTGCTAGCTTTGATGCACAGGAGTGACTAACAATAGTGGGACTCACGAGCTCACAAACATGGTTAATAATTTTACCACAACATTTTTTGCATCATCAAAACCAAAGGTAAATTCAAAATAACACAAACAATCCAAACAATTAAATTGATCAAGATGTCATACATCTACATACATAATTCACATCATGCAATCATCCACATTTTGTCAATTGGATCGTGGGTTTCATCCTTTACCCATTCGCCAATTGAGGGGGTAAGCAAACAAATCAAAATTTAAAAAAAAAAGTCATTCATTCTTGTGCGTCGAGAAGATTTGAGTCCATTCCTCCATCAAATAAAACTAGGTGTCTTTTTTTTGTACCATATTGTGTTTCACACAGCACAGTGCAAAAAGGGACATCTGTAGACACCAAAATCTAGGCATTTACATTTTATCACATAATTTTACATAATAATATGTCTAAGTTTAAACCTAGGTATATAATTCCTGCACATCATTCACCCACATTGCACATCATAATTTTGCATAATAATAGATGCTTAAGTTTAGCCTAAGTCTAAACTTAAGCATATAATTCCTACATATTATTCATCCACATTGCACATTTTAGTTCTACATAACATTATGTGCCTAAGTTTTGACTTAAGCATAAAATCATGCACATAATTATATTTTCTAGATTTTATTAAATCTAGGAAATATCCTCCTAGGGTACCCTCTCCTCACTTGACATGTGTCCTGGCCACATCACCATCACCCCTTTGTCACCTCTCATACACCCTTGTCCCCGTTGTCCCTTCACATGGGGTAACCCTCCATACTTCACTCCACTTGCACCTAACCACTTGCCACATCTCACACCTCACTCCACACTTCACTCCACTTGCACCTAACCACTTGCCACATCTCACACCTCACTCCACACATCACTCCACTTCCACCTACCCACTTGCCACATCTCACACCTCACTTCACACATCACTCCACTTCCAACTACCCACTTGCCACATATCCCCAGTTAAGTGAGACACTTCTAGTGACTCATTGCAACTACCTAGGATAGGTGGCTACCTAGTCCCTACCACTTGGCAACCCTTTCTTTCCACCTATCCTTCCCTCCAAAACCCTCAAAGGCCTATAAAGGCACCATCACATGATCAAAAAATAAAATAGGACAGAGAAAAAGAAACAAGAGGGAATTTTAATGGTATGTTGCCCGAATTGTGCTCATGTAAGCAATCATAATAATCATCTTCTTTGATTTTCATTTTGAATTTAGTATTTTATCATAATCATTGTAAACAGGTGCTACTAACATATTTCTTGCTTCCATGTGTGCAGGTATATAGCTCAACTCAAGGTGCAAAGATCATTTCAATGGTGGTCATAACTCACAAACCCACCTCCAACCTCGATTGTAGCATGAAGAGACGAAGATGACATGTTTGATTTGTAAAAGGGATTAACCCCCTATGGACATCATTGTAAAATGCACCCTCAAAGGGTCAATTTGTATCCCAAGGGACCACTTTCCCGAACATAATACAATGATTCATTTTTATTGCAATGGTGTTGTTTTTTTTATGTTACATTATTATTTCTTCTTACCATGTGTTGTTATCTCTACTCTTTTATTCTTGAACACAAAGGAGCTTTTGGTCTTCCTTTTCTCGGGATTGGATGTCTCTCTAAGCTTTCTTCCTAGGTTATGGCATTTATTCATTTTTCTTTTTATAGGACTATGGCTCTTGGGTTATGGTGTTGCTTCCTTTCTCTAATCCAAACTTATTTCAGGATCGAATATCTCCTTTTCATCAAATTTTGGATGTCCTTTAGTGGTGCTAAAAAAAAATTGGAGGACCTCCAATCTAGTGCTTCTAATGGCTCTTAATATCTTGTTGTCCTCTTCTGGACCTCGACAAAAATTGTTGAAGATGCTTCAACTCAGATGGCTTCTCTTTTTCTTCTCTCACAACAAGCTCTTTCCTCCTTTCTTTCATTGATTTTTGACCAGTGCTTTACTTCAACTTCTTACTTCTTTTTTAGGTGATTCTTTCTCAAGGATAGAACAACAACGTTGGCTTGTGCCCACTTTATTTTGCTATTTTCTTCTTAACAACAACGTCTCTTTTTCTTTCTTAAAGTTGAATTTTTTCTCTTTATATTTTAGCCCATATTATTTTCACTAGACGCAAAAAATTTACCTACAAATATCAATTCCTTCAAGAATAAAATCAGGGTAATTAGTAACCTGAAATTAATCTATTTTGACTAGCTTTAGAAACTACTCATAGTAGCTCTAAATCTTATCACTCCAAATTTAAATATTCATCAAATAATATTTTTTTGATTCTAGCAATAGAGACTACTCGAAGTAGCTCTGATAGATTCTACACAATGTAGCTCTGATACCATTGTTGGTTTTTTAGCTAGATTATCATAGGTCCCAATATCCAGGATCTTGAGTAGTCTCAAATATTAGAGCAATTTAATATAAATGACCAAAATCAATGAACATAACATTCGTGTAAAATAACAATAATAATAATTAAAATGGACAATATCACTCATGCAATAGCATGAAAAAACTTATAATAGAACTACTCAAATTGTATATAAGCTTCAATATTTAGTGATTCTTTGATACAATACATGGAGCTTTATCTCCATAATATAACCTTAGAAATGTGACTCTTCAATACTTGACTATTGATCTCCTCACATATAGGGGAGATGCAACCTTTCCTATTCCATGCATAAGATAAACCTCTTGTGACTCTTGGCTTCTCATCTTACCACTTGTATACATGACTCTTGACTCTCTATTTACTCTTGCATATTTTATTCTATGACACTTTTGCACACATTATTACATGACACGTACATTTTCTCACTCTTCACACTTGTAGATATTAATACATGACACTTGTGCACATCCTACACATAAACACATACATAAAGGTGAAATCTAAATCATTCTCCTAAACTATAGACTCAAACCCTATTCTATTATTTACATTGTATAATTGTACCTCATGGTACATTAGCATGTACCAAATAATGTAATATTATCTAACACCATTATGAGGGGATGAAATTATTGTTACTAATGGCTTATCTCCTTAGACCCTTAATTTATATTATGGGGGGTATTGAAATTATAATTTGATTCATGGCCAAGGTCGACATTGTACGATATATTGGATAGGCCTAAGGACATTTCATTGTACAATGTATTAATTATTTGTAATATTTTATTATATATACCCTATGGGCCACAGTTAACCTTGTTATGGCTAAACCCTATTTATAACGTGTAATTAACCTAAAGCCCTCTTGTAATGTCATATTAGGTTAATATTTATCATGTAATTGGGGTTTTGGTGTTGCTATAAATACCCCCTCCCACTCCTCATTTTATTATTGAAGTGTTGTGTAATTATCTATGGATATAGTGATTATTTATGGTACCTACCATATCTCTCTCTTTTTTCCTTTCCATTTTCTATATAATATTTGAGTGCATGATTTGATTCTATTCATTTCTAGAAAATATGGTGAATTCCAACAAAAAGAACAATATAAATGTAACTAATTTGATATTTCCAACTCTTCCTCACATGAAGCATGACTAAAAGGTTGATGATATTGTCTTATTTGCAAAATATCAATCATAATAATTTTTCTATGGACTACTAACCAAGATAATATCAAGGCCTTAGGGAGAGCCTTAGGTAATCAAACTACCTTCCAAGGAAAACCCTTAGAAGTACAATTTTTTTATTTCTCCAAAGCCTTATATCCCAACCTGATTAAGTATCCACCTTCTTTTTATATATTCTAAGCCAACTCATCCTTATATATTACATAGATAAATAGAATAGTTAAAGCATATTTTGAAGATCATTCAATTATTTCTTGAGGCGCTCTTCCTCAATCATATGGCTAATGATAGTCCAAGATGTAGAGTTGTTGCTTACATCAATATGGTTTTTTATTTTTGTACTTCTATAAACCACGAAGGCTTGGACCAAAGATTTTAATTATTTTGAATAAAAATAATAAGATCAGGCTTCAACTAAGTATCAATCTAAAAACATTATAATTCTCTCCATAAGATACCCATCTAATATGTTTATTAATTAATGGTAAATTACTATGTCCATAAAGCCTTATATGTTTTGAAGTAATAATTTTTCCCAACTCTCTCCTTGATCTCTAAATATTCACTAACCAAGTTTTGATCTAATTCTAAACTCATATATACGTAATTTGCATGTGTGCCCCTCCTCTCTACAAACTCTATCACATTTGCAAAAATCAAACATCATATATATTAGAATAGTTTGCAATTCAACATTTATGATTCGAAGTCTTCAAGTAATGGTTAAGAGCTTACCTTTCTAACCAATTAGAAAATATTTTCATCCTAATCAAAATTAATTTAGAAGTCTCTTTTTTATTAGAAAAATATAAAAAAACTAGGTATGTTGATGATATATTTCCAACTCTAAACACTAATATCTACAATATTTCATTGTAAATTAAGGATAGAGATAATAAAAATAATCTTGAATTTACCTATTTCCAAAATACCTTCTCATATCATTATAAGATTTATTTAAATTCCATGACGTTGATGATAAAATGTTGATCTAAAGAAGAGTATTATTAACAAATTGAAGACAAGAATCAAAAAGACCCTTTGTCACATCTTGAATACTTTTGATTTTACCTTGAACTTTTACATGTGAGAGAGTTTTATCCAATAATATGAAGAGATTAAAATATAGCGAGTCACCCTAGTAAGGTCCCTAAGACAATTAAAAGAATCCAATAGGGTATCTATTGATCAAAATACAATATTTTGGAGTGCTATAAGATCTTATCCATTCACACCAACCTTCATAAATTCCATTATTTTTGAAAGCATCATATAAAAAACTCTAACAAACTCTATTATATGATTTGTTAAAATCCACTTTATCAAGGACTAAAGAGAGTATATGGCCTCATATGCAATTATTGTACCATGCAGGATTTGCTTACCCAAAAGAAAAATGCATTGTTCATCCAAGATAATTTAATATAGAATGTGTATCAATAAATTTGGCATATTTTTTGAAATCTCATAAATCATGTTGCATAGGCTTATCATAAATAAATTATCAAAATATTCTCTCATTTCTTTCGAACCAATATGATGAAGGTGGAACTGATATCACTTATTGTAGTCTACTTTTTCTTAACCTCTTTAGGTTGGAAATAAAAATTGCCTCACATAGCTTCTCAGTTGAAATACCTTATCAAGATTCTTATTTTGTCTATGCATAATAATTTATGGATGTCTTGCAACACCTCCATCTAATCCAACTTATCCTGCTCAAACTTCTAATAAAATATCTTTAAAATAGTTAATTACTTCGTTCTTGCTCTCGCCTTGTTTCGTAATATTCTTCCATATAAAGTTGGAATATTTTAATCTAATGAAAGGATAAATTTATATTAGTAATAACATGGTAAAAATAGTATTTTTTTCATCTTTATAAAGCCATATCTATTGGTATTTTTGGATCCCATGTGTCTTTTTTGGTAGCATGTTATGATAATAACAAGCAAATAGTTTTCCTACACATAGGTGTGTTGGTATTTTCTATTGGTTTTCACTATTGTTATAAATCCTTAACTTACCAAAGTATTTGATTATTCCATGTATTCTTTTATCCCTTTGGATTTTGGAGTTTAAAAAAACATTTTACATGCATTATCCTTCAAAATTTGCGTCATCCCACCACAACATAACCATTTGGAAAAATTCATGGTCTTAAATCAATAGACTAGAAACAAAATGGATGTGGAAAACCATTGTTAAGGATATTATATATCAAGAGAATCAGTTTATGATCTAATATTTGGTGACATGAAGAAATGACCACATAGTGAAGAATCAAAATAAAATTGAAGATTGTTTATTAGCATTATTCTAATTAAGAAATTCAAGTCAAAGATTTTGTAAATTAGAAGACCTAAGAAACTACAATCCTATGGCTAGAGGCTTTCAAATTTGAGGATATTGTATCCATCCATTTCTATTAATTATATAATTTAAATGTAACTCCCTTACCATTACCCTAATAGGATAATATTATGACACTTGGCTATTTATACATAATATCATAGATAGGTCCTAGTCTATATGTATTTGCTTGTAATATTTAAAAATTGAAGCAGTTGGTTGGTCACAAAAATACATTGAATTCAATAACATACAAGGTCATACTATCCCTAGATGAAACCTCTTGTTACCTTGTTTTACTCCAAAAGAATAATTGGCTTGGTGTCAAAAAATTCCCTAGTTTAAGACTAAAAGTTGTATTAAGAAACTGTCTTCTAAAGAAAAATTCATTAACTTTTTTCTTTATTGTAACTACACAAGAAATTGCAATTCTTCATATAGGATGGTTGGACTTCTTCAACACTATGATATTCAAATTTTAAAAAGAACATTCTTAATACTAGTTAGCATGCTATAATTATCTCATCAAAACAATGCTTTGATTTGGTGGTAGAAGACATGAACAAACTTAAAAAGTAGGTGTTAAACTACTTTTAGCTTAATGGGAAGGAAAGAATGTGTCAAACAAGAATCATGAAAAATAAACTAAAGAATAGGAAGGATATTACACTTGGGAATAAATTGAAAAGATATGGGTACACATAAAGGCAAACACTTTTACTTGAAGATGATAAGTTATAAATAGGAAAAAAATCAAGAGAATATTCTTTCAAAAAGTTGGTACAAGATTTATAAGTCACGAGATTTTGGTCATGAACAAATTTAGTATATCTTTTATAACTTAATCATCTATTTCAAAGGATACCCAAACATATAGTTCAATATTAGATGCGTAATAACACCTTTTATTTTAAAAAGAAATTTCGTCGAATTGATTTGTCTCTACCTAAGTGCAAATGAATAGATATATATTGATTATTTTCATGACTTGTTCTTATATTATACTATTAGTATTACTCATAAATATAATAATGTCATCAGTCCATCCATGTTTACTACTTAAAAGTAATCATAAAAAAAACTAAATAATAATAAGGGAAATACAATTGGTAATAAAGTGAAAAGAGATGGGTACACATAAATGCAATCACTCTTACTTGAATATGATAAGTTATAAACAAAAAAAAATTAAAAAATTGTTCTTTCAAAAAGTTGGTAGAATATTTTATTAGAATTGGGAGATTTTAGTCATAAACAAAGTATCTCTTTTATAACTTAATAACCTATCACAAAGGATACCCAGACATAGAGTTCAATATTAGAATGTGTAATGACGCTTTTATTTTGAAAAGACATGTCATCAAATTGATTTACCTCTACCTAAGTGCAAATTAATAAGTATATTGATTCTTTCCATTACTTATTTTTATATTATATTATTAGTATTACTCATAAATATAGTAGTGCCATCGGTCCATTGATATCAAAAATTTATGTTTACTACTTAAAATTAAATGTAAAAGTTATCATGATAACATGAAACACATAAAAGAAACCAAGATTACTCATGAGAGTTCTCTATATTGAATATATTTCTTTAAAGTGAGGAGCGAAAGCTTCCTTATAAAAAATACTATAAGTTGAATCAATCCACTTTATGAAAGTGGGATGGACCAAGAAACACACCAAAGTGAAATACAACTTAAAAGCATAAAATAACATAAATTCACATTGACTTTATTTATTTCTAAGTCTAAAACTTAATTGACCATTAATAATTTGATATTAATCTAACACCCTTCTGTAATGGTCAATTTTCTAACCACACCAAGTTTATTCCAAAATTTTACATGTTTGTTAGGACCCAAAGACTTGGTAAAGATGTCTGCAGTTTAGTCCTCTATTGGACAATACTGCAGCTTAATAGTTTCATCCTCTACAAGTTGTTTGATGAAATGATAATGTATTTCAACATGTTTGGTCCACTCGTGGAAGATTGGATTCTTGGCTAGTTTGAGCACCCCTTGATTATAACAAAAAAGGGTGTTAAATATATCTGGTGTATCTTCATGCCTAAAATCATCCTTCTAAGCCAAACTACCTCACACACTCCTTTCACTACTCCTTGATATTCTGCTATAGTCAATGAAAGAGCAATTGCATACCGCTTCTTACTGGCCCATGTGATTGCACCCATGCCAAGGCTGAAAACATACCCAAAAGTGGATTTTATGTCATCCACAGAACCTGCTCAATCTAAATTTGTATACCCACATAGCCTAGGGTCTTAGCTTCTGCTATATTAAATGCTAAAATCAAGTGTCTCTTTCACATATCTCAACACTCACTTAGTTGTAGTCCAATGTTCTACTTTAGGTGTCATGAATCTAGAAATGAAGCTCATAGCATAACTCAAATCAATTCTAGTGGCTATAATATATATCAATCCCCCTACTATTTTCTTGTATAATGACTCATTAATTGCCTTAGAGTTAGTTTTGGATGAAATATTTAGCCCTTTCTCCATAGGTGTAGACAATATTTTACAATCTATCATTTTCAACCCGTCAAGAAGACTCTTGGCATATTTTATTTGTGAGATAAAAATGTTGCTACCTATTTGCTATACTTCAACACCTAGGTAGTAATATAGAAGGTCAATATTGGACATGTCAAAATGTTTACTCAAATTAGATTTGATCTATTCTATAGCACCTACCTCACTACCTGTAATGATAATATCATCCACATATATAACTAGAAGGATGATCTCATTACCTATGCTTTCGATATACAAATTTGCATATGGACTCTGTTGGAACCCTTGTTCATCCAAATACTTATCAATTTTAATGTACCATGCCTTGGGTGCCTAGTGTTGTGGATTTTTTTTTCTTACCCTTAGCATATTTGTCACGTCACATAAAACTCTGGAGATCATAACCAGCACTGTGGATTTTGGCATATCCACCTCATTAACCTGGGAATAGACTACCTTAGAAAGCTCTAAATCAACCAGGTTGGGTAAGGAAACCCAAAGTAGTGGGTTCTTTGACTAATGCTTTACAATGCACATCCCCACTATGCCAAACAAAATATTATTTAGTTATTTTTGATATTTTTAGTGACCAAACCTATCAATATTAGAGCCTATAAAATCCATATTGGTGCCTTATCCATTACAGAGTTGTAGCAAGTTGATAAATGACTTTATAAAGATAACATAAAGAAGAACTAGTTCATTTTACTCCATTCAAATGATGTAATGTAAATAAAATAATTAAACTAGCGAGGTAAGGCATTATTTATGGATTTTGATTGCAGTAATACATAAATAAGATAACACAAGACAATGATACAAAATATGCCAAGGGAAGAGTTGAGATTTTCATTAATAAAATATGTGCATAGAACAGATTAGCAAAGTTCTTGATCCTCATTTACCATTTGATTACAATAAACCTCTTCTTTGAATGTTCATAACAAGGGGTATCTCCTCTCCATCCTGATTGTAGTGATGTAAGAGTTCTCAACTCCAGTGCGTTCCATAGGAAATAATCACAGTGAATGGAACACCTTGACAGTCCCTGGTAAATGACAAGAGAAGGGCGATAAGAAACACACACAGAAGATACAAGGGAAAATATGACTCAAACAATAGACAAAGCTATACCTAGATTTTCTCTCTCATAGGTTTGATAAAAAATGTGTTGTAGTAGTCTTCTCCTTCTTATAGCATGGGTTGCTTGATTGTTGTGATCGCCTACCCTGCTGGAATGATCATGAAGTACCCAAGCCTGGGATACACTCAAAAAATGCCACGTATCCCATGTTCCCTTCATGCAGGCGAAGGTTGTGCACTCCTGCTCATACTACCTTGTGCTGGCGGTTGTGGACGTCCTGGTGCGTGTGTTCTGATAGTGATGGGCCCTACTCTTGCCCTATTATTTTCAATGGCTTGGTCAATAAATTCCCAAGCCTCATCATGAAAGGTCAAAGAGAAGAGGAGCAAGTTCAAATCTTGGGTGGCCTCCACTACTCGATATTTATCCCACTGTAAATTTTTATTGGTAAACTCACACAAGCGGTCTACCATTTCCACCAAAGTCATGAAGCGTTTAGACAACCTATCACCAGACTCTAAATCAAAATTTTGGATTTTCTAAAAAACAAAATCCTTGATGATTGGTGCTCGCCCAAAATCCTCGATGGAGAGGCTACAATCGGCTAGCTCATCATTGGCCTCATATTCAGATTCTGCCACTTCTTGGCCCCACTGGCACCAATTTTTCTCATTCTACAAAAATAGGGAGACCTTGATGTATTCTTCTACAAATAAGCATGGGGATTCATCTGCTAGAGCGGTCGATAGCCCATAAATAGGTACATAGTCCTCCTAAAATCTCCTATAGATTGGCATGATTGCATCTATCCTTTACCTCCCATGCTGTAAGTTGTCCTAGATGAGGCCTACTGCTCATATTACATCATATATATCTATTAGGATGGACTCCAAATCCCCTATTTTAGCTTAAAATTTTTCCTTCATCTCTTGTTTGAGCTCATCCACCGACCCAAGTTGGATGCTAGTTTGTGTAGTGCAAGAAGCTGGCATATTCAGTTTATCAACTTCTACATAAAGTTGCTTGATCCTGAGTTGTAGTGGCTCAACCTCAGTGGCATTGGCTTTCCATTTTTCAATTTCCTTTTCTACTACTTTGACCACTTGTACTTGAGTGGCCATTTATGATTTCATCATTTGGATGGGCGCAATAGATGTTCGGATGACACCTTTGCTAGTATCTATAGTGACCTCCCTCATGCTAGGTGGCAGGGGGATATCAAAAGAGGCAACAGGTGTATTGGTGGTCTCTTGTCCAACTACCTCCCCATGCCTGACTATCCCCTTACTTGGAGACCTTTGTTCTTCTATATCCTGGATCTGATCTTCTTTGTCAGCTATGAACTGGCAAGTGTCAGTGACCCTAGCCATTGTAAACTTTTCCACTTCTCGATCCGAGGATTCAGTCCTAGCCTTTTTATGAGTGGGGGACCATGTGGGGCTTTGCATTTCATAACCCCTCAAAATATTAGATAGCCCCCCAGCTTGTGCTATCTTTTTCATAACCCTTGGTCTTATTTTATGCTCCTCTTAATTTATCTTTTTTTTTTTGTTTTTTTTTTGGTTAGGTTATTGTGAGAAATCTCTATGATCAACGTACAGGGTTGAGAAGTCTCCTTCCAACCATGACCTCTCGTAGAGCCGAGATCTATACTTATTAATAGAGAAATTAACACAAATCCATCACACACCTAGCCCCTCACACACTCACCCACGTCATGGTTTGAACATTGAACCTCTCAAATAAGAGCCAAAAACCCAACCATTGTGTTGCACCCCCAGGTGTCACTCCTCTTTATTTATCACTAGGGTGGTGGAATACAATGAGGGTTGACTTTTTTCCAATTGTCTTTTCTCACATGGACTTATCAAATTTAATGCTGATGAGGCAGCAGCCTACTTAGAAGAGTCAATGGCCAACTCCTTCCCTTTTGAAGTGGCAATGGGGGAACCAGAAGAGGAGGGGAGCTTGGCCTGTTCGTCAACTATTTTCATCATGACCTCAAAGAGTTCAAAATATTGTTGAGCTATTTGGAGGATGGGGTCCTCAAATTCTTTAGGAGGATTTGTTGGGACCAATGGGGCCATATTTTCCACTAGCAACCCTTGATGTAACTTAAACTGGGCATTGTAATCACCGACAACCTCCAATCCACTATAAGGACATCAATCCTTGGACATCCTCCATATCAAGTCTAGTGTCTGGTTATTTCTGAAAGCCTCTTGCATCGCATATTTAAAATTATCACCACTGTGTGTGACTTCCAGAAGGCCAGATTGCCGGTAACCTGTCTTCTGTGGTGGTCATCCAGGTTGTAGGCCCTCTAAGTTACCTCGGGGAAGTAGTAGGTATCCATATTCTATATGGCCTGCAATGAAGCAAATTGGTTGAGATAGTTGTAATGCCCCATGGTACAGGGAATGGGAAACCACTTTACTAGTCCTTTCTTCCTTAGGTGTCTAATTTTTACTTCTTTGGCCATCTGTCGAGTGATATCAAGGATGGCAATGAAATTCAGGCAATGAAAAGGTAGTGCCTTAGGGGGTAGTTTTGATCCATAAATTTTGATATAGGAGAATTCTTCTATGTAAAAGTAGTCTCCTGCTTTCTCTTGGCATAGAAATTCTTTGAACCCCATTTCGATTCTATTTAGGAAATTCTCATACAACCAGAAGTGTACTACGAGGAGGACCTTCTTGAAGAATGTTGTATAGCTGGAACACCCCTCTTGGATGCATAACAGTCGATCCTGTACAGTGGGCACGTTTACTCCCCCCATTTGGGCCACCAAGGTCTTGTCCAACTGTGCTATGAATAGATGAATGAAAAAGGAGTAGTATGAGAAGGGAGGCATCTCCATATCATTGGCCATTATGACCTCCTACAATAGTCATAGTTCTTCATCCATTTTATCACTGATGACATATTCCCATCAGTAGAGAGGGGTATTCTCTTTTTGGTTGCATCGAAGGATTAAAAACATTACCTCCTTAGTGATCGGCTCCAAATATTTCACTCCTAGGGCTAGATTGATCATGTCAGCATAATCTTGTGCCTAGGGACGAAGCATGAATTTCTCGATGGGTAAGTCTGTTGGTCTCATTTTCCCCTCTTCAACAGGCTCTGGTGGAATTTCGTATTCATCATATAATTGGCCTGAAGGGCCAATGTTTTGAAATCCACCATCCTAGAAGCGATGGCCAAGCCAAAAACTTATTGAATCCTTTTGGCTGATACCCAGGCCACTACCTGACCATTGAAATCATGAATGGTGCGTGCTTTAGAGTTGTAGGAAACGATGAGCCATGCCAGCATATTGAAAGAATGGTACACATTTGGATAAGTTAATCAACTGAGGTTCATGCTCCATTTATTACAAACAAGAGCAGGTTTGTTACTATCATGATATGCCCACACGTAGATATCTCTCAAAAGTGTTGGGTGGTGCTAGTTATCCTCCTTTGTGGGATCGAATGAGTATATGGTGACTTCTTCCACCTATTTCTATTGTTATTCAGTGATATCCCTGCTAGAGTTGGGTAAATTTTTTAACACCTTAGGGTTCTACACCCTCCCTGGCCTCCTATCAACAGGTCATGCTCTAATAATTCTATTGATTCTCTTCTGTACAAGCAATGCATCAGGGTCTAGAGAGCTGGTATATGCCATATTACTCAAATCATCATAAATTTTTCACCCCCTCAGCTATATTTTTTTCTCTGCATTCTCTTTGCTTCGCTCGACCTCATCGATAGGCAGTTTTGCATTGCGCAGATGATGAAAAAAATGATCACCACCTTCTTTTTATAATAGATGCATTAAATATGGTAGATGGTGCATGCATTTTTTTTCCTTTTCATGAGCTATTGGTATTGGTCGTGCATGCCACATTGTTCGTCGTCTCTTTGCATCGATAAATGAATTACGGCTACCAATAATTATCGGGACATGTGGCAGTTTAGCATTGGCTAAGGTGGGATGTAGGTAGGTATGCGCTCGCTTGAGACACATTGGGTTTAATTTCAATGCGTGCACCCCCTTGGGGAGTGGGATGCATGGCTTCCAAGACAGGTGCACAAGGTTGTGCACCCATACAATATTTGAGGAAGTGGAGTGCCCTCGTCTCCATCTGGTGCACACGTTGTGCACCCTCTTTTGACCTTGTGTGCTCCACCGTAGTGGAGCGCATAACTTGGAGGTAAGTGCATGAATTTGTACGTCTATCTTGGAAATTTGTGCACCCCAAAGGGAGGATGCACTGACTTGGGATGGGGCACATAGCCTTGTGCACCCTAACTGAGGTTGTGCACTCCACTTGAGAGTGGAGCACACTCAGTTGGGTGGGATCACACAACTTTATGCGGTCATAGGGGTTAAGTGTGCTCTATGGCGGTGCACACATCAAAATTTGGGGTGCACAATTCATGCACCCTTCAGGGACTGAGTGCGCTCTACTTCATCAAAGCGTGCAAGGTGCATGACCTTGTGTGCCCTAAAGGACTATTATGCGCTTCACCTCCCTATGGAGTGCATAGATTGGTGACACGGTGCACTACCTTGTTTACCCCTAAGGGACATTGGGCGTCCTCTCCTTAAATGGGGTGCATGGGCTAGAGATGGGTGCACAGCCCTATGCGCCCACTCGAGGGAGTTCACGCTCCATTGGAGTGGAACACATCGGCTTGGCTCGAGGTGCACAAGTTGTGCACCCGAATGACTTAGAATGCGCTCCATTGGAATGGAGCGCACGGGGTGAATTTGGGACGCATAGCTTATGTGCCCCAAGGGCAAATCTGGACTTAGCTCCAAAAAGGTCGCTAACATTTTTGGGGTCAACACCTAGTTTAGGACATATAGATCTTTCTTCAATCTGCAAACAAAGTGCTCCTTCCTTGGAACCTAAAAACCCTGTGGTTGGCAGACGTAGACTTATTCCTCCAAATATTCAATGAGAAAGGCACTCTTCACATCCACCTATTGGAATTTCCATTCATTCTAAGCTACCATGGCTAGGACTAATTGGATGATGCTCATATTTGTTGTAGGAGAAAAGGTCTCCTTATAGTCAATGCCCTCTTGCTGAGAGAACCCTTTTGTAACCAGTCATGCTTTATACTTATCAAGTGTGCCATCTACCTTATTCTTGATCTTGTACACCCATTTGCAGCCAATGGGTTTCTTCCCTGGTGGTGTTGAGTGATAATTTTATCCAATTGCAAAACCACACTCACAGTTAATATTTTGTTTAGAAAACCCTCTCTTGCAAAGAAATATAAATTTCTCCAAGGTTCCTTTTACTTATTGTGTGTTAAATAAGTGCTAGAATACCTTAGTTATTTACAATAAACTATTAACAAGGGTCTCATTTTGGTCTTACTTTATGATGCTATGCTTTTATTATTCATTAATTGAAAGGGCATGATTTCCCTTATGTGTAGAAATAAAACTGAAATGGCTTGATTTTCCTTATGTGCAAAAATAAAACTAAAAGGGCTTGATTTATTTTATGTGCATAAATAAAATTTATGAATGAGTGCATGAAATTGATCCCTTATTCACTTTATTTCTAATTTTCCAGGGTGATTTAATTCATATATCTTGGAGTGCTTTAGGTAGATTTTATCTTCTTTTTGTTAAGATGATTTTAAACAATTTTTACCTTCTTTAAATCTTGCTTTGAACATGAAACAAAATATTAAAATATATCTCTAAAATGTGAATCTAAAATTATGAGTGGATTCATTTTATGTTGCTTTGAATGGATTTTATCTTGCCTTGCTTTGCTTTGAACATGAAAGAAAATAATGTAAATGACTAACTTTGAAAATGTAATAGCCTTTGTATGTCATATAAATTACCCCCTTTTAATGAAATTGTGATTTTCATAAAGGGAGTTAATTTATTGCTTTAAAAACAAAAGTGCAAAAGCTTGAAAATTCTGATTCTCCTTTAAACTGTGAAATCATACCAAACTTTGAAACTATAAAATTCCTTTTAAAAAGTAAACTTTAAATAATTTTGGAATTTTGCATTTGCCTCAAAACAAAATTGAAATTGTGAAGAACATGTGCTTATACTGAGAGGGGGGTGAACAATATAAGATAAAACTTTTTACTTTTCAATCCATATGATAACATCAACAGTATTAAAGCAACAATCATTACACAAAGCATCACACACATGAGAGACATGATTTAACGTGGTTCACCCAATGTGGGCTACTCCATGAAGAAAATATTTCACTAAAATTTTCTCAACAAATATCTTGGGAATCCTTTCCCTATTACAATGTTTATGGATCTCTGTCCAAAGGAGACACCAATCCCCTAATCAAGTTCATGGATCTCTATCCATAGGAGAACTCCTTCTCCTCTACTCTGGTTGGTGATCCTCTAGAAGACTACTACCTCCACTACTCTAGGTTGTGGATCTCTCTCCACTGAAGACCTCTATCCTCTCTACCCTGGCTAATGGATCTCTATCCACTGGAGACTACTATCCTCTTCTCTATCACCTCCAAATATCTACTCAATATCTATCTCAAATCTACACTAAACACAGTCCTTCGATCTAGCATAAATCTGCTCAATATCTATCTCTAATTTACACTAAACATAGTCCTTCGATCTAGCACAAATCTGCTCAATATCTATCCTTGGTCTGGCACAAACCTATCCTCAAATCTACACCAAACTCTATCCTCAAATCTATCCTCAAGCCTTAACACAAAGCTTGACTCAATCACAAATCACTCTCGCTAGATCTACCCCAAACCTTAACTCAAGGTTTCAACAAATCAATCAATCAACTCTGCTCTCAAGTCTTCTCAAAGACTTACCTCAATTCTACATTGTAAGCTTCCACAAAATCTTACACTAATTATGTTCTTAAGTCCCTATTAGGACTTACTCAAATCTTCCCACAAGCTCTCACAAAGACTTACCTCAAATCAATTTCAAAACTTGCATATAAAACTCAACTCAATCTTTCACAGAAAACCTCTTTCAAATCAATTTAGAATATAGAACAATTTGTTTCACAGAACTTGAACTATCACTCCAACACTTCCAATCAACTAAGCCCAATCAACTCCACTCAACCAATCACTCAATGAAAGCTTAGTCAACAATGCTTATCAAACAAACCTCACATAACAATGATACTCATGATCTTTCACAAACCCTAGTTCAAGATAGTTCTCAACTTCACATAACAATGATACTCAATATTTCCAACAATGCTTATCAAACAAGGTTTCTAGTATCAACTTTCATTCTAGAAAACCCACATCAATCAACATTGGATTTCTCAAAACCAAACTCAACAATGCTTATCAAACAATCCTTTTCACTCCAACTTAGCATTCACAACATCCAACAATATTTCACTCACAAAGAAGATATGCCCATACCTTTTTTTTGAAGAAGATTTGATTCTCAAAACTTGTCTCAATCACACTCACTCTTTTTGCCAATCTCAAAGGTTAGATAGCAAAAATTTATCCTTAATATTTTCTTTCAAAAATATTTCACCAAGTCAAAATATCAAAAATCAACTATACCTTATTTCTCCTTTCAAATCAATTTTTTATAATATAACTTTATTTCAACAAAAACATCTAACACCCTTGGCACACCTTATTACTCCTTTTAACCACTTAAAAATCAAACACACAAATTAAAACTTTGCATACCCTTTTATCTCCCTTTATAACTCATAAACCCTTTTAACTATGCAAATTTTAATAATAAAAACCTTTAGGAAATTAAAAATTTAATTTCCACCTTCACACATTTCAGATGCAATGTTAAACCTTAGCAAATGAGTGCATACCTTTTAATTGCAACAAAAAGGGTCTCAATGGGTTTCGACCTCACAATCCCCTTCTCCCAAGTGCCTCTTCACACAATGTGTGCCCACACACAATAAATGAGGCTCACGCCTCCCTCTTATGCTTTCTTCGATGATGCAAACAAAATGAAAAACAACTCTGCCTTGCCCAAAACACTATTGCATGGATTCGAACCCATGACCTGTCACCTATGAGCGACTTACCACTGCCCTCGCTGCCAACTATGCTACCATGGCTTCTACATTTGAGAAGTGCACTCTACTAACACTTATTCCTTAGTCTGCCTCCTTAAAGCTTCTAACACATGCGATTCCCTTTAGACCTTTGGCGCACGAATTTGTTTTTCATTCAAATCGATCGCATGGATGATTTTACTAAGGTGGGTTCTTACCCCCTTTTATATGCATGGCAATATCTTCAAACATGTCGATGGATGAAATAATTTGATTTTAAATTTAATTTGAATTATGGCCTTTTAAATTAATTTAAATTTAAATTTTACCTTTAGGTAAAATATTTAAATTTAAATAATTTAAAACTTAGGGCATTATAAACTTTCACATGGGTCTTTTGGGAAATAATAAATTTATCACTCCACAACCTTTGTTTCTCTTCACACCAAACTATAACCAAAAAATATTATAATATTATTATTTTTATCAACTTGCTTCTTGCCTTGCTGGAAAAACCACTGGAGGACATTTATAACACCAGAATTTGGACATCAACCTTTTGACATAAATGCATGGATGACATTGAAACTTGGTCATCATCCTCATGACATTAATGATGACAAACCTTGCTTTCTTCTTGACATCAATGACAACAAACCTTGCTCATATTTCCAACAATCTCCCCCTTTGTCATTGATGGCAACCCATTTTACTTTTACCATTTCCTTTACCTTTTTCTGTTCTGCTCCCCTGAGAAACTGCTCCCCCTGACTGAATGCTCTCCCCCTAACTCAAATCTCTCCTCCTTTGACATCAATGGCAAAGGGTCACCTTTGGGGCTCAGGGCTAAGAATGAGACTCTTAGCTTAGCCCCTCCCCCACCTCCTCTTGAGGTGGTTAATTCTGGGGTGGGAGTAGAACTACTCCCAAATTTTCTTGAAGGTACTCAAAAGTCTCTTTCGAAAGTGGCTTAGTGAAAATATCTACAATCTGCTCCTTTGTAGTAACATATTCCAACCTGACCTATTTATCCATCACCTTCTCTCTCAAAAAATGATACTTAATCGAAATGTGCTTTGTCTTGGAGTGCATCACTGGATTCTTTGAGATATTTATAGCACTTGTATTATCACATAATATGGGAATAGGATGATCATGTTTTATCTTGAAATCCTCTAGAGTTCACTTCATCCATAATACCTGTGTACAACTGGAAACTACTGCAATATACTCTGCCTCTACTATAGATAAGGATATTGATGCCTATTTCTTACTTAGCCAAGAGACCAAATAGTCTCCAAGAAAGAATGCTCCTCCACTTGTACTTTTTCTATCATCAATGCTGCCAGCCCAATCTGCATCTGTATAAGTTGTGAGAGTGAAACTATCACTTTTGGAGTACCAGAGCCCAAAGTCCATAGTCCCTTTTAGATACCTGAGAATCCTTTTTACTATTTCTACATGTGTTTCCTTGGGTGCTGCTTGAAACCTTGCCACTAGTCCCACTACCTGCATGATATCTGGTCTTGTAGTTGTGACATACAGTAAGTTTCCAATCATAGATCTGTATAATTTTTGATTTACCTCTGGAGATTCATCATCTTTACTTAACTTACATCTTGTAACCATGGGGGTACTTACTAGCTTGCAATATTCTAACTTGAATTTCTTTAGCATATCTTTTATATACTTGGTTTGTGAAAGAAATACTCCTTTCTCTGATTATGAAATCTGAAGTCCAAGAAAGAAGGACAACTCACCAAGCATAGACATCTCAAATTCATTTTGCATGCTCTTTGTAAATTTTTGACACATCTTATCATTGTTTCCTCCAAAAATGATGTCATCCACGTAAACAACCACAATGAGTAGATCATTCCCTTCATTTTTTATGTATAAGTTACTATCCACTATTCCTTTCTTGAAACCCTATTCCTGTAGGTACTTATCCAATCTTGAGTACCATGCTCTAGGAGCTTGCTTTAGTCCATAAAGTGCCTTCTTCAATCTGCATACATAGTCTGATTTATTAGTTAATTTGAATCCTTCTGGCTGCTCAATATAAACCTCTTCTTCTAGAACACCATTTAGAAATGCTGATTTAACATCCATCTGATATACTTTGAAGTTTTTGAAACTTGAGAAGGCTAAGAACATCCTTATAGCTTCAAGTCATGCAACTGGAGAAAATGTCTCATCAAAGTCAATTCCCTCAACCTGTGCATAACCTTTGCATACTAATCTTGCTTTATTTCTGACCACCTGACCATCTTCATTTAACTTGTTTCTGAATACCCATTTAGTGCCAATCACATTTTTATCTTTTGGTCATGGGACAAGTTCCCAAGTCTTACTTTTCTCTATCTGATCTAATTCCTCATCCATTGCCTTAATCCAGAACTTATCTTCACTTGCCTCATTGAAGTCTTTTGGCTCAATTTTAGATAATAAGGAAAAATTTGCTTGTTGAGATGGTGTTATTATCCTTCTCCTTATCTGTCTCTCATCTGGATTCCCAATGATTAGCTCTTTTGGATGATGTTTCTGTACATACCTGGATGGAGTCTTAGGAAGAAGTCTTTGTGTTTCTTCCTCTTCTTCATCTGATTCCTCATGAAACTCTTCTTGACAACTTCCATCTTCCTGATACACAATTTTTTGAATTGGTTCTCTTGAATCTATCTTCTCATCAATTGTTACATTTATACTTTCTACAATAGTGTGTGTCCTTTTATTGTAGCATCTATAGGCTTTACTCTTAGTAGAATAACCAAGAAAAATACCCTCATCACATCTTGGGTCAAACTTGCCCAAGTTTTGCTCTTCCCATCTTATGTAACACTTGCTTCCAAAAACCTTGAAGTGTTTTACAGTGGTCGGTCTTCCTTTCCAAAGCTCATATGGAGTCTTGTGATGGTTTACCCTCATTTGAGCCCTAGTGATGATATACATTGTTGTGTTGACTGCTTCCCTCCAAAATCCATCTGAAATCTTGGACTCATTTAACATAGCTCTAGCCATATTCTCAATAGTCCTATTTTTCCTTTCAACTACTCCATTTTGTTGAGGAGTTCTTGCAACTGAGTATTCTCTCTTGATTCCATGTTGTTCACAAAAATCTACAAATTCATTTGAGGTAAACTCTCCTCCTCTATCATATCTCAAACACTTAATCCTTTTGCCGGTTTCATTTTCGACCCGTTCTTTAAATACCTTGAATTTATCAAATGCTTCTGACTTATCTTTTAGGAAGGCTACCCAAGTCATTATGGAGTAATCATCTATGAACAATATGAAGTAACTTTCACCTTGAATACTCTATGTTCTGGTAGGACCACATAGATCAGTATGTATTAGATTTAATGGCTCAGATGACATATATCCCTTTGATTTGAAACTTGTTCTAGTTTGCTTTCCATGTTGACAAGGTGCACAAATTGTGTTTTGTGGCCTTTTTAGCTTGGGTAAATCTCTGACAGCCTGTTTATTGCTTATGTTGACTATGTTGTCAAAATTCAAATGACCCATTCTTCTATGCCACAACCAACTCTCATCCTCTTGTGATAGAAAACATTTTTCTCCTTTAATCTCACTAAGCATATAGAGGTTGTTTGGAGTTCTACTTGCATTTGCAATGACTTTTCTAGTTTCAGACTTTCTTATCTCACATCTATCTGGATGAAATGTAACCATATGACCTTGATCACAAAGTTGGCTTACACTTAGCAAATTGTGTCTTAATCCTTTGACATATAGTACATTTTTTGTTCTTGTCTTTCCGTTATCTAAACTCAGAGTTCCTTTTCCACAAATTTTTGTTGATCCATTATCACCAAAACTTACTGATCCTCTATTAGTTTCTTTGAGTACAAGAAATTTGTCTTTATCTCCTGTCATGTGTCTAGAGCAACCACTATCAAGAAACCATTGTTCTTCTTTATCCCGAGCATGAAGAGTTGTTTGAACTAACATTGATCTAGCCTTTTCATTCCCTTTTTTTCTCTTTCCTAGTTGTTGAAGTTGTATTATTTTTACTAGACTCAGGAAGTACCATTTTGCACCATCTAGCCTTGTGCCCAAAATTATTGCATTTGTAACATATGATATCATCATTCATAAGAGGTGCAAAAGAGTTGAAATTTCTATTGACATCATTTTTCACATAACCAATGCAAGTGTACAACTCTATGACCATATTTGTTACAAGAAAAGCAATAGCCATGGAAGAAATTATGTAACCTATTTGGATGCCTTTGAAAATATGGTTGAGTGCTTCTCCTTTTGTGATTAACTCTCATCCATGGTTCTTCTTTGCTTTCTTCTTTCCTGATGTCCTTTCCTTTCGGGGTATGAGTAGTGAGCTTATCTCTGTTTGATGTCTCTGTTTCTTGAAAGTTGGATTCCTCTTTTTTGTTTCCTAACTTTATATCTTGTTGAAGCTTGGTATTTTCAACTTCATGCCTTAGAGATACAATTTTTGCTTCCAATATTTCACACTTTGTTTCCCTTGCTCTTAATAGATCTGTCATATCCTGTTCAATTTTCTTTCCTTCTTCTACCTTTATCTTGAGTTCTGTGAAACTCTGTAGAAGTTCCATTTTTGCTTCCTCATCTTCTTGAATTTGTTCCTTCAAGCTTGAGTTCTTCTTTCTAATCCTTTCCAAATTCCTGAGAGTAGTGAAGAATTCCTCTTTTATATCAAACATGGTCTCTTCTTCATTTTTTGAAGTCATGTGTGTTTCTGATGGATCCTTCTCCAAGTTGTTAGTCTTTTCATGGAGAGACCCTCTCTGATACCAATTGAAGAACATGTGCTTATACTGAGAGGGGGGTGAATAGTATAAGATAAAAATTTTACTTTTCAATCCATATGATAACATCAATAGTATTAAAGCAACAATCATTACACAAAGCATCACACACATGAGAGACATGATTTAACATGGTTCACCCAATGTGGGCTACTCCATGGAGAAAATATTTCACTAAAATTTTCTCAACAAATATCTTGGGAATCCTTTCCCTATTACAATGTTTATGGATATCTATCCAAAGGAGACACCAATCCCCTAATCAAGTTCATGGATCTCTATCCATAGGAGAACTCCTTCTCCTCTGCTCTGGTTGGTGATCCTCTAGAAGACTACTGCCTCCACTACTCTGGGTTGTGGATCTCTCTCCATTGAAGACCTCTATCCTCTCTACCCTAGCTAATGGATCTCTATCCACTGGAGACTATTATCCTCTACTCTATCACCTCCAAAGCTCTACTCAATCTCTATCTTTAATCTACACTAAACATAGTCCTTCGGTCTAGCACAAATATTCTCAATCTCTATCTCTAATCTACACTAAACATAGTCCTTCGATCTAGCACAAATCTTCTCAATATCTATCCTTGGTTTGGTACAAACCTATCCTCAAATTTGTCCTCAAGCCTTAACACAAAGCTTGACTCAATCATAAATCACCTCTTCTAGATCTACCCCAAACCTTAACTCAAGGTTTGAACAAATCAATCAATCAACTCTGCTCTCAAGTCTTCTCAAATACTTACCTCAATTCTACATTGTAAGCTTCCACAAAATCTTACACTAATCTGTCCACAAGTCTTCACCAAGACTTACCTCAAATCAATTTCAAAACTTGCATATAAAACTCAACTCAATATTTCACAGAAAACCTCTTTCAAATCAATTTAGAATATAGAACAATTTTTTTTATATAACTTGAACTATCACTCCAACACTTCCAATCAACTAAGCTCAATCAACTCCACTCAACCAATCACTCAATGAAAGCTTAGTCAACAATGCTTATCAAACAAACCTCACATAACAATGATACTCATGATCTTTCACAAACCCTAGTTCAAGATAGTTCTCAACTTCACATAACAATGATACTCAATATTTCCAACAATGCTTATCAAACAAGGTTTCTAGTATCAACTTTCATTCCAAAAAACCCACATCAATCAACATTGGATTTCTCAAAACCAAACTCAACAATGCTTATCAAACAATCCTTTTCACTCCAACTTAGCATTCACAACATCCAACAATATTTCACTCACAAGGAAGATATGCCCATACCTTTGTTTTGAAGAAGATTTGATTCTCAAAACCTGTCTCAATCACACTCACTCTTTTTGCCAATCTCAAAGGTTAGATAGCAAAAATATGTCCTTAATATTTTCTTTCAAAATATTTCACCAAGTCAAAATATCAAAAATCAACTATGCCTTATTTCTCCTTTCAAATCAATTTTTATAATATAACTTTATTTCAACAAAAACATCTAACACCCTTGGCACCCTTATTACTCCTTTTAACCACTTAAAAATCAAACACCCAAATTAAAACTTTGCATACCCTTTTATCTATCTTTATAATGAAGAACACAAGCTTATACTGAGAGGGGGGGTGAACAGTATAAGACCTCTTTTTATTTTTTCCTTTATACTTCAAAATAGTAAAGCAATATACCCACAGCAATATCAAAGCAATGCACAATATCATCCACAAAGTAACACCAATTTTAACGTGGTTCACCCAAAATGGTTGGGCTATGTCCACAAAAATTTTCTCTAAAATTTATCTCAAAGTTTTTTGGGAATCCTTCCCAATTACAATGTTTATGAGCCTCTACTCTGGAAATGATCCCTCAAAAGATCAACTACCTCTACCTCTTGCCAGCACATGGAACTCCTTTCCATCGAAGACCTCTTGTCCTCAATGCTTAGCCTAAGAGACCTTTGCCTTCTATGATCACGTCCACAGCAGCTCAGCAACCTGTACCAAACATAGTCATTCGATCTATTACAAGTCTTCCTCTATCTATCAGATCTATCCAACGCTTAAGCTTGAACAAATTAATCCTCTGCACACAAGCCTTCTCAAAGACTTGCAAAATCTGTCCTCAGGTTCTTCTCAAAGAACCAATGCACCTCTGTCCTCAAGTTCTTTGATAGAACTATCAAACTCAGCTCACAAGTCCTCTACTAGGACCTGTCCAAATCTGCTCACAAGTCCCCACTAGAACCTGTCCAAGACTGCTCACAAGTCCCCACCGAAACCTGTCCAAAACTCAACAAGCTCACCAAGAAAAAAAACTTTCTTAGTAGGAAATCACAAGGTGAATTTTTAGAGACCCAATGTGATTTTTCAAACTCATAGAAGCATAAATAGAATTTTTAGAGACTCAATATGTTCTATACTCAACTCCCAATCTCAAAACTCAACTCAAATCAACTCAGGTCAAACTCAATCTCAAATCTGAAAACTCAACTCAATATCTGAAATGGATAGGATAGAATGCTTTATTTCAAGAACATGAAACCCCAACAATTGCCAACTATGCAAAGAATCACATAACAATGATACTCATGTTCTTTTCACCATCAATTAGGGCTTCAACAACAATGCTCATCAAACAAGGTTCAATCAACACCATTCAGCTCAAAACACAACCTTGAAGCATTTCACAATCAACATTAGAAAAGGAAACAAGTAGAACTCCTTTTCTCTCCAATATTGTTTGAACAAAAAGTATCCACCAACTCAAATCACAATAGCACAAAATAACTTTTCAAATCATCAACAAAGGAGTAAGCCCAACACTTTAACCAAGTAAAGAATAGCTTGATTATTACCAATTTAATGAAAGCAAATGTCAATCTCAAATCTGCCCACTTAAGGTTTCACAACTTCACACAAGAAGCAATTTTAACCTTAAAACATCATGCTTTCATTTCCATAATCAACCAAAAGCACTCTTAACATTAAAAGAAAAATTTATCCCTTATACACCTTATTTCTCCCTTATAGTCTTATCAAAAATAAAATTTATCTCTCATAAGAATGCAATAAGATATTTCAAACAACACCTTCAAAAGAATATTTTATCAAAATAAAACAAGCTTTAAACTCCTTATAACTCCTAAGCTGTTTTTCCCTCTAATAAACTTCCTCCATCCGCAAAATACACTTAGCAAAAATTAATTTCGAAAATACCTTGGCCAACATCAAAAATCGTGCTATGGAGAAATTGCGCACAAATTCTAACACCACCCGCTACGTCCACTTCACGATGAAAAACCCTTTCG
Source organism: Wollemia nobilis (assembly GCA_028583015.1). Taxonomy (NCBI): domain Eukaryota; kingdom Viridiplantae; phylum Streptophyta; class Pinopsida; order Araucariales; family Araucariaceae; genus Wollemia; species Wollemia nobilis. Next base: position 11,439,815 of record JAQPPZ010016869.1, on the reverse strand, counting down.
CGTTATTCGAATGTGGAACCTCTCCTTTAGGTAGCGCGCCAATAGCCTAGCCGCTATCGGTGCGCCAAAGGCGCCCGATGAAGTTTAAACCTCATGCTGTTAGCCTTGTTCCTTCTGTGCCAGCGATTAAATAAAACAACAGTGCCTCCCTTTCTTCTGATGTGAACACGAAGACGAAAACCTTATGACGGATTTACAACAAACGGCAAGTACAAAAAAATGAACAATGGATTCACGAAAATGGTGAAGACACAGTCGAACAGTAGATCACGAATTCATAGCGAGCAACTCTTTTCAAAATGCGGATAGGATAATTCTTGATTTTCATCGAGGGAGATTTATATGCATTTTTACCATAAGCTCTTGACATCGGCGAGGAGTTTAACACGTCGACGGAGGTCTTGGCTAGCGCCCACAATCTTAAAACATAGCGCCATGGGTTAGGATAACCCATTGCAAACAATAATTTAATATTTATTTAAAAATAATTAAAGGGAACCTTAACAAGGTTTTTAATTATTTAAATAAATACTTCCTCCTGGACCCAAATGCATTAAACTAATGCATCCACCTGTAATCTTTAAACCTGCCAACTTGGGGTTTACAAAAGACCTTTGAAACTGTCATGTTGTAACCTTCATCAAAACAAATTATTTGACATCAAATCAAATTCCTTCAAGAGTTTCTTGACATCAATGACAACTTATACACTTGAGCAAAGGCAATGTACCCAAAGTACCCAAAATTGCCAACATATAACTCATAAACCCTTTTAAATATGCAATTGTTAATAATAAAAACCTTTGAGAAATTAAAAATTTAATTTCCACCTTTATACAATTCTTGTGCAATGTCAAACCTTAGAAAATGAGCACATACCTTTTAATTACAGTAAAAAGGATATCGGCGGGTTTTGACCTCATGATCCCCTTCTCCCAAGTGCCTTCGTACACTGTGTACCCACATGCAATGAATGAGGCTCATGCCTCCCTCTTAAGCGTTCTTCGACGATGCAAACAAAATGAAAACCAACTCTACCTTGCCCAAAATATTGTTGCACGAATTCGTACCCACGACCATTGCTCTCTCTGCCAACTGCACTACCAGTGCCTTGGGTTTGAGAAGTGCACTCCGCTAACACTTATGCCTTTGGCTGCCTCCTTAAAATGTCTAACACATGTGATTCCCTTCAGACTGTTGGCACACGAATTTGTTTTTCATTTACTCGATCGCATGGATGATTTTACTAAGGTGGGTTCTTACCCCCTTTTATATGCATGGAAATATCTTCAAACACGTCAACAGATGAAATAATTTGATTTCAAATTTAATTCGAATTATGGACCTTTAAATTAATTTAAATTTAAATTTTATATTTAGGTAAAATATTTAAATTTAAATAATCTAAAACATAGGGCAATATAAACTTTCACATGGGTCTTTTTAAAAATAATAAATTTATCACTCCAAACCTTTGTTTCTCTTCACACCAAACTATAACTGAAAAATATTATAATATTATATTTTATTATTTTTATCAACCTGCTTCTTGCCTTGCTGGAAAAACCACTGGAGGACATTTATAAAACCAAAATTTGGACATCAAACTTTTGACATAAATGCATGGATGACATTGAAACTTGGTCATCATCCTCATGACATTAATGACAACAAACCTTGATTTCTTCTTGATATCAATGACAACAAACCTTGCTCATATTTCCAATAAATTGTTCTAAATGGAACTTTAAAGCATATTCTTGGAATACGTGTTTATATTTTTGGAATTTTATTTTTTTACATTTTTTATTTTACTTAGAAAAGTTTTAAATTTTTTTTTGTCAGTTAAAAATAATTAAAAATGGGTTTTTATCAAGGATCCCAAAACCTAATTACAAAAAGTCATAAGACTAAACGCAAGGCCCCAAGGCCAAATAAAACTATCCCCAAATACCAAATGAAAGACAAAAGTCTTATCAAGACAGGCAAAGGACAACCTTACAGACAGGCTAGAGGATAGCCTTAAAGGACAAAAATAATTTTTTTTTTTTAAACATTACAATGAATATAGAGATATCACCATCCCACCTAGAAAAGACCAAAAAAATATGAGCAAAATTACATCCTAGCAGTATGAGGAAAGGAGAAGATGGATAGGGCCATCCCTCCAAAATAGAAGTAGGGTTGACCCGCCTGGAAATTTTGAAAGATAAAACATGCGATACAAGGCACTAAAAGCGAGAAAAAGATAAATCAATCCCGCCTAAAGGAAGGAGCAAAAAAAATAGGGCTATCCCACCCACTACTGACATTTAAAAATTAAATTCAAAATGAAACATTCCCGTCGAAGACAACCTTGGATGCAGCAGGAAGGTGCAGACCAGGAAGCAGCAACTATTCAGCCAGGTTGACTCAAATTAAAGTCTTCTTATTTTATTTTGGCCTATTTGATTCATGGAAAAAAAAATGCCAATGATGTGGACTATATGTTATAAAAAAAATATTAAAATTAAATGAATATTTCAATTAACTCAATCTACATAGGGCAGAAAAATAAAAATAAAATGAAATGTTGTAAATAGAAAGTAAAAGGCTGCTAAAAGATCTGCAAACAAACAAAATAATTTCTAAATAATAAACCTAGCCTAAATAAACCTGCATCCACACAATCTATGTTAGGTCAAGTGTGAGCTCCAAAGAAAAATAAATCATGTATCAATCTATTAAAATAGTATAACCATCTACATGCATAAACACCCATTAATAGGAATAACATATGAAGTCGAAATATTTGCAATGAAAACAATTTTTATTCAGAAAACAAAACCTCTATTGCATTCACCTTTCTGCTCCCAAAGTTCCAACCCTTTTTTCCTTCATTTCGATGGGTTTTTAGGGTTTTTAAAATTTCTCAAAAACGCTCTTTTTTTTTTGGTTTCCTCTTTTTTTGTTTTCATTTTTTTATCTGAAACATTCCTCTCATTGCATCATTATTTTTACTCGTTTAAATGGCTTTCATAATACTTTTGGTTGATTGTATCCCTAAGTGACTCTTTGGCAGAAACAGTCGTGACACACTGTAAAACTATTGGAAAAGAATATATTTAATTTTAACCTCCGCATCTTTGAAGTATGTTGGATTCCTTGTACCCTACCATTAAATGTCTTGGTGGTCCATTTTTATTTTTATTTAATCATTTTGAATCCGTTTGGCAAATATATAATACGAACATTATATCAATAAACGCTATGTATATTGGATGAATTGCTAATATTCTGATTTGATGGGATTACCGATTCCACCATTCATAAGCATAAAATAGTGAGGCCAAATGTATACTTGGTGCCAAAAACTATGCACTCCTACTGTGGGCTTGTTGCTTTGGTGAGAAAACGGAAAACAAGGGGAAGGAATAATTTGTCATGGTCAATTTCAAACGAAACTATTGGTTCGGCTTATCTTCATCTCATTGGTCCAGATAGTAGAATTCTATCATCATCTGTAACTAACATATTTACATGTTCATTCCTTTGGTCCTATCATACAGACATCTTATTTGCATATGTGCCATCCAAAATTCCTAATCCTATATTTCACCAACACCCGCCATTGGGATTGAGCATTTTTTCTTGCTACCTACAACTCCCACATGGTTTACTTTGACCCTGCGTGCTTTTGAATATGCTCTGGCCTTTCAATTGCAGAGAACATCCTTTATTAATGTTGTGGTTTTATTCCCTTTAGAAGTTATCAAAGGTTGCTTTAATATTGGGTGAGACTTCTGGTGTTGAGAATTCATACAAAAATATCTTTAAACCGCGTAGGAATTTCCCATCAACTGATATTATTCAGAATGCTCTATCTAACAGCTACATCCTCCTGGTGACACCTCAAACTATATTTTTCCACCTACCACATCATCGGTAATCCATGTATGCTATCCAAGTCACCTGATCCATGCTGGTGTCATCTGTGTGCTACATGTCATATGTCATTCTACCTAGATTAATTTTACATCATCACCCACATTTTCCCCTACATCAGTCCACTTCATCGCAAGATGCACATCATAAGTTTACCATTATAGAGAAGTCCTCCACTGTCCAACATTGAGTCATCGGCGCAAAGTCCACGTCGATCTATGTGGACATCCTCTATCCTCTACTATGACTGCATGTCCATCGATGATGTATCCACCAATGGATTGATCGACCCTAGTCAGTCCCTTACAGCATGCTCATTTGTCTCATACGGCTTATGTTTCTTCATTCAAGTCTGCATAGCTTTGAGGAGGGAGGTCAAAAAAGTTTATTGCAACCATTATTTTAATCCCACATGCACCTGATAATAGCATAGGTGAGGTTTATAACTTCAACTGCGCACTAAACCATTGACTCATCTAGACGTCCTCGGGGTGCTTTGAGCTTGTGCATTGGAAATCATGCTTCACCAATATCTTCTTGATCATGATTTTGATTACACCGAGTATCCATCAATTCACCTTGTCCTCCATCTCGCATGTAGACAACGTCGCATTCGAACCCTGCAATCATTAAAAATATCCTTTTAGCCATCTAAAATCAAAGACTAGCTCAAAACATGAAAATAATATTACCACTATCTTGTTTTATTATATATATATAATTTTATTTTATTTTTTGTTTTATATTTTCATTAAAAGAAAACATTAAAATGAAAATGACCAAAAAAATGAAAGCACTTTTGTTTTTACTTTTATTTTTATTTTTCATTTCTTTTATTTTTTAAATTTTGTTTTTTTAATCAATTTCAAATGTTTGATAAACCTTTGAAATTAAAAACCAATACTATAACTCTCATCAAACACTAACAAACTAAAGCAAACTAACTAACCTAAGAAAAATACTAAACACACCAAAGCAAACCAAAAATGAGACCTATCAAAACTATTGCTTAAAGAGGAAAGAAACTCTCAAAAACTCAAAAATAAAGGTGGGTCCTCAAATTTGGGGCTAGTTGTGCAATGGCCACAACAAATGGAAACTCTACTAGGAAATTATCCTGAACATTTTGGATGAAGAACCTAGTTCTGAAAACAAATAAACCAAATATCAGAAAACAAATCATCCAGCGACCTCCACAAAAGTGGGATAGATAACTCCAACTGAAGCACATGAATCATTTGCATTTGCTAAATGTGTGTGACAGTGATTTCATTTTGCATTCTTCAAAACCATCTGAATCTTGTTACTTGCTTTGTATTAGGCTATAAAAATATTACTCATGAAATAATGTACCTTTGCATTGCTCCACTACCAACCAGGTGTTTATAGCCCTGGTGGAGATACCCTAAGCCATTTGATTGATTTGGTTTTTCTTTTTCTTTTTTTTATTGTTCATCATTGTATTGCTTTGCATACTTCACTTGCCACCTGGGTTAAATCTCATTCAAGGCTAAATATGGAGTTTATAAAAAAATGCCTTAGTTTGCAAACCAAAATTACTCTATCCTTCAAGATTCCAAGGTATAACCCTTAATATGATGTGTTCTTGTGTAGCCTTAGTAATAGTGATTTATTGTTTCAAAATTCGCTACCTTAGTCCCAAAATCTAGGAAAGATTACTAAACAACTACATCCCTTTTTCCTTGATCCACATGATAAGCAAATCATCTTTCATGACAAAGGAGCACAAAAAACAATCAAAAGGCCATAAATGAGTAGCTACCATAAAACTACCTCAATTAGAGGAACCAACCCCAAAATGCAAAACTCACAAATCAAAACTTGGAAATAAACCTAAAACTTAACCTACTACAAAATTACAAGGAAACAAACACAAAGCTTTCCAGACCAAAAAGTAAGGACAAAACACAAGAAACAGAGAAGCTAAACACACAAAACATGAAAACCAAAGTTATATACAATATGATACAAGATGATACAAAATTTAGGCCATCACTTCCTTGGATCCCAAACACGATTAGCACATTTTAAAAGATATATATTGTGAAATGCATACCAAGCTTTACAAAAATCCAACCAAAATAATATTAGGCCACGTAATACAAAAACTCTCACTTTGCCTCTCTTACCCCACCAATTTAGTTCCATGATATTAACAATTCCATATTAAAACTTTGATTCATTAAACTTGTAAGCTAATACATGATTTTCAATTATCTTTTTCTTATTCAAAGAGGTGTGAAATTTGAAACATGACTCATCACTCCAAATTGAGTTTTCATTTTCACAAATAGATATGAGTTCATTCAAACATGATGCTATTTCTGAAAATTTTAAAGCAAATTCATCATCCATGTCCTTAGTCCAATCATACTCATGCAATAATTTGAAAGCATCTAGGATATCTACTAAATGTGGATCATTATAAGTTTGTATCCTGGATTCAATTATTAATTGTTGATGAACTTGATTCAACCACTCAAACACATCTACTTCTGTTTCATTCAACAAAGCAATCTTATTAGCAGTGGGAATAGAAATCCACTCTAGTTCTTTATCAACCTCCAATGGCATTTCATCATTGATAACATTAGAATCCAACAAATAATTAAGTAAACTTTTACCTCGATTTTGGATAGTTGGACATAAGGGATGAGATTTTACCTTTTGTACACTTTGATTTACCATGACTTGATGAGCATTTGTACTTTCTTCTTCCTCATAGTTTCTATCATCATCATCATCTAGCAGCCCTTTACCTTCATTAATGACTTATTTTTCAAAAACACTAAAATTAGGCACCCAATCAAAAGTATGTCCATCCTTTTCAAACCATAAATTTTTTTGATCAAGAGGTGCGTCATTTTCTGATTGTACATGAATTGCAAGATCTTCATGCAAGATAGAGATTTCAGCATCTTGCATATCAAGCGAAATAGAAATTTCATCAATAGGAGTGTGAGAAACTAATAATTTCTCATATCTTCCCCAACCATTATGATAATTATCTTCTAAAGCCAAGGGATGAAATTCTATCATGTCTTCAAACGACATGTGATTCTCTGATTGTACAGGAATTGTAGGCTCTTCATGTAAGATAGTAACTTTAGTGTCTTGCATATCAAATGAAGAAAAAAAATTATTAGAAGGCGTAAAAGAAACACATTCCTCGTATATTTCCCAAAATCATAATAATTATCTTTTAAACTCAAAGGAGGAGATTCTATCAAGTCTTCTACATAATATTTAGATTCATTTATTGATTCACCCTTCTCAATTTTTAAAAATTCATCTTCCTTACATTCATCCTCCTCAATTTCAAAAAATTCATCTTCCTTGGATTCATCTATTGATTCCTTTTTAAATTGAATTTCAACTACCTTTGATGGTTCAAGTGTTTCTAAAATTGAATCAATCTCTATATTTTGATGGGCTTGTTCACCATAATCTTCATTAGTGTACATTGGCTTTGAAATGTACACCTCCTCTTGGATGATATATAATGTGGTTGTAAAATTTGAATATTCAACTTTATCCCAGTGATTGCTTACATTAGACATCATTTGATCCAGGGGTGCCAGATTGGATGGTTGGTATTGGTTGGAATCCATAACTCCTGAAAAATAGTTCATCATGGGAGAAGGTGGTACCTTAGCCTGACTCATTGGTGGCATTTGATTACGAGCCTTAGGGTTGAGCAATGATAATTGACCCACATCCATACCTTTCGAAATCCACCATTGTTCTATTGTTATTGCCTCACTATAGACTCTAGGCAAGAATGGATCTTCAAGAATTCTTCTTAGAAATATAGACGTAAAGGGTCTAAGGCTTCTAGGTACATTTGAGTGGCTTCTTCTTTTGAAATAATGTAATGTATCCCCATATTGGTATACAACCTATGAAACCTATCATTAAATTGGCGCATGGACTCATTAGGCTCTTTAATGACTACGACAAAACGATTTAATATTCTATTTGGTTCAATCAATTTTCCAAACTGTTCAAGAAATGTTGCTTCTAATTGAACCAAAGAGGTGATAGAACCTACATGTAAACTGATATACCAATCATAAGCAAATTCATCTAATGTATATGGAAACATCCTACAAGCAATATCTTCATTCACAATTTGCAAATGAATTAAAGTATTTTTATATGCATCAATATGTTCCTCAGCTGATTCCATTCCATCATGTCTAAAAAATGTGGATTACACATAAGATCTATAGGTATATAATGTGAATGCCCTGGTATGTTTAAAGGATAGCCTATCATCATTTGAGTGAACATTGCCAATAGTGAACCTTAAAGAAAATAACCTTAGTACCAAGTTTGTTAGTCAAAGAAATATATCTTGCAAAGATGTGTGAAATGACTAACAATTGGTAATAGTTAAATGAATAAATCATGTTCATCCATTATAAAAATGAATTAATCCATAGCAATAAAGAGCATTCTCCAATTTGCAAAAAAATGTTAGCATCAATGCATCATCAATTAAAAGACTTTCCAATTAATGAAAGAGATCACATGTAAACAAAACCTCGTTAGTCGAGACCAATACCTTTAAATAAAAAATTTCAAGTAAACATGAATAATTTAGCATCTACAACATCAATAAAATAACTAAATTAGGCCCTCCTTCTAGCGCTAAAATGTTGAGTGGTAATTTTTCCCAACTGCAAAACCACACTGACAGTTAGGATTTTTTTTATAAAACCTTTTCTTGCAAAGAAATATAAATTTCTTCAAGGTTCCTTTTACTTAATGTGTGCATGTATGCTTTATGAAAATGTGTCAAATAAGTGCTAGAATACCTTAGTGATTTACAAGCAACTATTAACAAGGGGCATGTATTGGTCTTACTTTATGATGTTATGCTTTTATTATTCAATAATTGAAAAGGCTTGATTTCCCTTATGTGCAGAAATAAAACTAAAAGGGCTTGATTTTCCTTATGTGCAAAAATGGTTGATTTCCCTTATGTGCAGAAATAAAACTGATGAATGAGTGCATGAAATTGATCTCTTATTCACTTTATTTTTTATTTGCCAAGGTGATTTAATTCATTTATCTTGGAGTGTTTTAGGTAGATTTTATCTTCTTTTGTTAAGCAGATTTTAAATAATTTTTATCTTCTTTAAATATTGCTTTGAACATGAAACAAAAGATTAAAATCTATCTCTAAAATGTGAATCTGAAATGATGAGTGGATTCATTTTATGTTGCTTTGAATGAATTTTATCTTGCCTTACTTTGCTTTGAATATGAAAGAAAATAATCTAAATGACTAACTTTGAGAATGTAATAACCTTTGTATGCCATAAAAAATTACCCCCTTTTAATGAAATTGTGATTTTCATAAAGGGAATTAATTTATTGCTTTAAAAACAAAAGTGCAAAAGCCTAAAAATTTGTATTCTTCTTTAAACTATGAAATCATGTCAAATTTTGAAACTGCAAAGTTCCTTTTAAAAAGTAAACTTTAAATAATTTTGGAATTTTGCATTTGCCTCAAAACAAAATTGAAATTGTTCTAAATTGAACTTTAAAGCTTATTCTTGGAATACGTGTTTCTCTTTTTGGAATTTTTTTTTTTTTTACATTTTTTATTTTACTTGGAAAAAATTTAAAAAAATAAAAAGAGTAGGGTTAGAAAAATAAAAATAAAATAAAATGTTGTAAACGGAAAGTAAAAGGATGCTGAAAAATCTACAAACAAATAAAATGATTTCTGAATAATAAATCTGGCCTAAATAAACCTGTATCCACACAATCTATGTTAGGTCAAGTGCGATCTCCAAAGGAAAATAAATCATGTATCAACCTATTAAAACATTGTACTCATCAACATGCATAAACATCCATTAATAGAAATAACACATGAAGCCGAAATATTTGTAATGAAAACAATTTTTATTCAAAAAATAAAACCTCTATTGCATTCAGCCTACAATTTGGACAATGGTTTCCCATATCCATTAACCCTTTCTGCTCCCAAAGTTCTAGCTCTTTTTTCCTTCGTTTCGATGGGTTATTAAAATTTCTCAAAAATGCTCTCTTTTTTTTTCAAATTCCTTTTTTCTTATTTTCATTTTTTATCCAAAACATTCCCCTCATTACATCATTATTTCTGCTCGTTTAAACGACTTTCATAATGCTTTCATTTGATTGTATCCCTAAGTGACTCTCTGGCAGAAACGGTCATGCCACACTGCAAAACTGTTGGAAAAGGATATATTTAATTTTAACCTTCGTATCTTCGAAGTACGTTGGGTTCCTTGTACCCTATCATTAAATGTCTTGGTGGTCCCTCTTTATTTTTATTTAATCTTTTTGAATATGGTTGGCAAATATATAATACGAACATTATATCAACGGACACTAAGCATATTAGATGAACTGCCAATACTGTAATTTGATGGGATTACCGATTCTACCATTCATAAGCATAAAATAGCGAGGCCAAACGTATACTTGGTGCAAACAACTATGCACTCCCATCGTGGGTTGGTTGCGTCGGTGAGAAAATGACAAACAAGGGGAATGAATAATTTGTCATAGTCAATTTCAAATAGAACTATTAGTCTGGCTTGTCTTCATCTCATTGGTCCGAATATTAGAATTATATTGTCGCCCATAACTAACGCATTCACTTGTTTGCTCCTTTGGTCCTGTCATGTAGATATCTTCTTCGCATAGATGCCACCCAAAATTCTTGACCTTGTGTTTTGCTAGAACCTGCTTGCTGGGATTGAACATTTTTGCTTGCTACCTACAACCCCCACATGGTTTACTTTGACCCTACGTGCTTTTGAATATGCTCTAGCCTTTCAATTGTAGAGAACATCCTTTATTAATGTTATGGTTGTATTCCCTTTAGAAGTTGTCAAAGGTTGCGTTAATATTGGGCGAGACTTTTGGTGCTGAGAATTCAGACAAAAACGTCCTCAAACTGTTCAGGAATTTCCCGTTAACTAACATTGTCTGAAATGCTCTATCTAACAACTATGTCCCCCTAGTGACACCTCAAACTACGTTTTTCCACCTACCACATCACCAATAATCCACATATGTCGCCCAAGTCACCCAATCCATGCTAGTGTCATCCGCGTGATACATGTCATATTTTGGTCTACCTAGATCAAGTCAATCCACTTCATCGTTGGCTGCGCATCATAAGTATGCCATTGTAGAGACGTCCTCCACTATCCAGCGTTGAGTCATTAGCACAAATTCCACATCGATCTATGTGGACGTCCTCTAGCCTCTACTACGACTCCATGTCCACCGATGACGTATCCATCGATGGAGCGATCGACCTCATTCAATCCCTTACAACATGCTCAACGACCTCACATGGCTTATGTGTCTTCATCCAAGTTTACATAGCTTTGAGGGAGGTCAAAAATATTCATTGCAACCATTGTTTTAATCCCACACGCACCTGACAATAGCATAAGGTGAGGTTCATAACTTCAACTATGCACTAAACCATTGACTCAACTAGACGCCCTCAGGTACTTTGGGCTTGTGCATTGGAAACCGTGCTTCATCAATATATTGTTGATCACGTTGTTGGTGCATCTATCGATTCGTCCTATTCCCTGTCTCACCATGTAGACAACATCGTATTCAAACCCTGCAACCATTAAAACAAATATCCTTTTAATCATCTAAAATTAAAGACTAGCTCAAATATGAAAATAAACTTACAACTATCTTGTTTTATTATTATTATTATTATTATTATTATTATTATATACATATATATTATTTTATTTTATTTTATTTTTTGTTTTATATTTTTAAATGAAGAAAACATTAAAATAAAAATGACCAAAAAAATGAAGCACTTTTGTTTTTACTTTTATTTTTATTTTTCATTTTTTTATTTTTGTTTTTTTAATCAATTTCAAATGTTTGATAAAACTACCCAGGTGTTGTAGGTGAGTTGGAGAGGAGAGGGCAATCCTCCAAGGGAGGTCCCGGGTTCGAATCTCCACCCTACCAAAAATCCAAATTGGGTACCCAAAATCCAATTGATAATGTTGGTGCGGGCAGGGCTAGGTGCGACCCTCGGGTGACTTTGACGGTGTAGAACTCCCTGTTCGTGGTCTCTTAGACCAAGGCAGCCCCGCAAGGGGTTTTTCGATTTTTTTTTTTTTTTTTTAAATGTTTGATAAAACTTTGAAATTAACAACCAATACTATAACTCTCACCAAACACTAATAAACTAAAGCAAACTAACTAACCTAAGCAAAACACTAAACACACCAAAGCAAACCAAAAATAAGACCTATCAAAACTATCGCTTAAAGAGGAAATAAACTCTCAAAAATAAAGGTGGGTCCCCAAATTTGGGGTTAGTTGTGCAATGGCCACAACAAATGGCTTCTATGCTGGGAAATGCTCCTGAGCATTTTGGATAAAGAACCTAGTTTTGAAAACAAACAAACCAAATATCAAAAAACAAATATTCTAGCAACCTCCAAGAAAGTGGGGTAGATAACTCCAAATGAAGCACATGAATCATTTGCATTTGCTAAATGTGTGTGAGAATGATTTCATTTTGCATTCTTCAAAACCATACAAATCTTGTCACTTGCTTTCCATTAGGCTATAAAAATGTTACTCATGAAAGAATATACATTTGCATTGCTCCATTGCCAACTAGGCATTTATAGCCCCGATGGAAATACCCTAAGACATTTGATTGATTTGTCTTTTTTTTATTTTTTTTAGTACTCATCATTGTATTGCTTTGCAAACTTCACTTGCCACCTGGGTTAGAGCTCATTCAAGGCTAAAGATGGAGTTTATAAAAAAAATTGCCTTAATTTGCAAACCAAAATGACTTCATCCTTCAAGATTCCAAGGCATGCCCCTTAATATGATGTGTTCTTGTGTAGCTTTAGCAAAATGATTCATTGTTCCAAAATTCACTATCTTAATCCCAAGATCTAGGAAATATTACTAAACAACTTCATCCCCTTTTCCTTGATCCACATGATAGGCAATTCATCCTTCATGACAAAGGAGCACAAAAAATAGTCAAGAGGTCATAAATTAGTAGCTACCACAAAACATCACCTCAAATGGAGGGACCAACCCAAAATGCAAAACTCGAAATCAAAACTTGGAAATAAACCCAAAACCTAACCTAATGCAAAATTACAAGAAAGCAAACACAACGCTTGCCAAACCAAAAATTAAGGATAAAGCACAAGAAACAGAAAAGCTAAACACACAAAAAATGAAAACCAAAACAATATACAATATGATACAAGATGATACAAAAATTTAGGCCATCATTTCCCTGGATCCCAAACATGATTAGCACACTTTAAAAGACATATATTGTGATATGCATGCCAAGCTTTACAGAAATCCAACCAAAACAATATTAGGCCACACAATACAAAAACTCTCACTTTGCCTCTCTCACCCCACCAATTTGATTCCATGATATTAGCAATTCCATGTTGAGACTTTGATTCATTAAACTTGCAAGCAAATACATGATTTTCAATTATCTTTTGCTTATTCAAAGAGGTGTAAATTTCAAAACATGATTCATCACTCCGACTTGAGTTCTCATTTTCACAAATAGATATGATTTCCTTTCAAATAGGAGGCTATTTCTGAAAATTTTAAAGCAAAGTCATCATCTATGTCTTTAGGCCAATCATACTCATGCAACAATTTGCAAGCATCTAGGATATCTACTAAATGAGGATCATTATAAGTTTGTATCCTAGATTCAATTATTAATTGTTGATGAACTTGATTCAACAACTCAAGCACATCTACTTTTGTTTCATTCAACAAAGCAATCTTATTAGTGGTGTGAGTAGAAATCCACTCTAGTTATTTATCAACCTCCAATGGCATTTCATCATTGATAACATTAGAATCCAACAAATAATTAAGCAAACTTTTACCTAGAGTTTGGATAGTTGGACACAAGGGATGAGATTCTACCTTTTGTACACTTTCATTTACCATGACTTGATGAGCATTTGTACCTTCTTCTTCCTCATGGTTTCTATCATCATCATCATCATCTTGCAGCCCTTTGCCTTCATTAATGACCTGTTTTTCAAAAACACCAAAATTAGGCACCCAATCAAAAGTATGTCCATCCTTTTCAAACCATAAATTTCGTTGATCAAGAGGTGTGTCATTTTCTTATTGTACAAGAATTGCAAGATCTTCATGTGAGATAGAGATTTCAGCATCCTGCATATCAAGTGAAATAGAAATTTCATCAATAGGAGTGTGAGAAACAAATAATTCCTCATATCTTCCCCAACCATTATGATAATTGTCTTCTAAAGCCAAGGGATGAAATTCTATCGTGTCTTCAAATGACATGTGATTCTATGATTGTATAGGAATTGTAGGCTCTTCATGTAAGATAGCAACTTTAGTGTCTTGCATATCAAATGAAGAATTTTTTATCAGAAGGTGTAAAAGAAACACATTCCTCATATCTTTCCCAACCATCATAATAATTATCTTCTAAAATCAAAGGATGAGATTCTATCAAGTCTTCTGCATAATATTCAGATTCATCTATTGATTCACCCTCCTCAATTTCAAAAAATTCATCTTCCTCAAATTCATCCTTCTCAACTTTGAAAAAATCATCTTCCTTAGATTCATCTATTGATTCCTTCTCAAATTCACTTTCAACTACCTTTGATGGTTCAAGTGTTTCCAAAATTGAATCAATCTCTATATTTTGATGGGCTTGTTCACCATAATCCTCATTGGTGGACATTGGCTTTGAAACTTGCACCTCCTCTTGGATGATATCTAAGGTGGTTATAACATTTGGACATTCAACTTCATCCCATTGATTGCTCACATTAGACATCATTTGATTCAAGGGTGCTAGATTGGATGGTTGGTATTGGTTGGAATCCATAACTCTTGAAAAATAGTTCATCATGGGAGAAGGTGGTACTTCAACCTGACTCATTGGTGGCATTTGATTGCGAGCCTTAGGGTTGAGCAATGATAATCGACCCACATCCATACCTTTCAAAATCCACCGTTGTTCTATTGTTATTGCCTCACTGTAGACTCTAGGCAAGGATGGATCTTTAAGAATTCTCCCTAGAAATGTAGAAGTAAAGGGGTCTAAGGCTTCTAGGTATATTTGAATGGCTTCTTCTTCTGAAATGATGTAATGTGTCCCCATATCGGTATACAACCTATGGAACCTATCATTAAATTGGCTCATGGACTCATTAGGTTCTTTACAAATAGAGATAAACTGATTTAATATCCTATCTGGGTCAACCAATTTTCCAAACTGTTCGAGAAATATTGCTTCTAGTTGAACCCAAGAGGTGATAGAACCTGCAGGTAAACTGATATACCAATCATAAGCAAATTCATCTAATGTAGATGGAAACATCCTACAAGCAACATCTTCATGCATAATTTGCAAATGAATTAAAGTGTTCTTGTATGCCTCAATATGTTCCTCAATTGATTCCATTCCATCATGCCTAAATTGAGGTAGATTACACATAAGATCTATAGGCATATGATGTGAAGGCCCAGGTATGTTTAAAGGATACTCTTGTCATCATTGGAGTAAACATTGCCATTAGTGAACCTTAAAGAATATAACTTTAGCACCAATTTTGTTAGTCAAAGAAATATATCTTGCAAAGATGCATGAAATGACTAACAATTTTCAAATAGTTAAACGAATAAATCATCATGTTCATCCATTATAATGCATGAATTAAACCATAGCAATAAAGAACATTCTCCAATTTGCAAAAGGTTAGCATCAATGCATCATCAATTAAAAGACTTTCCAATCAATGAAAGTGATCACATGTAAACAAAACCTCATTAGTCAAGACCAATGCCTTCAAATAAACATTTCAAGTAACAATGAACAATTTAGCATCTACAACAAAAATAACCAAATCAGGCCCTCCTTCTAGCACCAAAATGTTGAGTGGTAATTTTTCCCAATTGCAAAACCACACTCACAGTTAGGATTTTGATTAGAAAACCCTCTCTTGCAAAGAAATAGAAATTTCTCCAAGGTTCCTTTTACTTAATGTGTGCATGTATGCTTATGAAAATGTGTCAAATAAGTGCTAGAATACCTTAGTGATTTGCAAGCAACTGTTAACAAGGGGCCTGTGTTGGTCTTACTTTATTATGCTATGCTTTTATTGTTCATTAATTGAAAGGGCTTGATTTCCCTTATGTGCAGAAATAAAATTGAAAGGGCTTGATTTCCCTTATGTGTAGAAATGGTTGAAAGGGCCGTTTCCCTTATGTGCAGAAATAAAATGATGAATGAGTGCATGAAATTGATCCCTTATTCACTTTATTTCTGATTTGTTAAAGTGATTTAATTCATTTATCTTGGAGTGTTTTAGGTAGATTTTATTTTCTTTTTGTTAAGAAGATTTAAAAATTTCTTCTTAAACTTGCTTTGACATGAAACAAAATAAATCTATCTCTGAAATGTGAATATGAAATGATAAGTGGATTCATTTTATGTTGCTTTGATGGATTTCTTGCCTTGCTTTGCTTTGAACATGAAAAGAAAATAGCTAAATGACTAACTTTGAAAATGTAGTGGCCTTTGAAATGCCATATAAATTACCCCCTTTTAATGAAATTGTGATTTTCATAAAGGGAGTTAATTTATTGCTTTAAAAACAAAAGTGCAAAAGCTTAAAAATTTTGATTCTTCTTTAAACTGTGAAATCATGCCAAACTTTGAAATTATAAAGTTCCTTTTAAAAAGTAAACTTTAAATAATTTTGGAATTTTGAATTTGCCTCAAAACAAAATCGAAATTGCTCTAAATGGAACTTTAAAGCTTATTCTTGGAATATGTGTATCTCTTTTTGGATTTTTATTTTTTTTTATATTTTTTATTTTATTTGCAAAAGTTAAAAAAAATGAAAAGAGTAGGGTTAGAAAAATAAAAATAAAATGAAATGTTGTAAACAAAAACAAAAGGCCACTGAAAAATCTATAAACAAAAAAATGATTTTTGAATAATAAACCTAGCCTAAATAAACTTGCATCCACACAATCTATGTTAGTTCAAGTGCGATCTCCAAAGGGAAATAAATCATGTATCAACCTATTAAAATAGTGTAATCATCTACATGCATAAACACCCATTAATAGGAATAACACATGAAGCCAAAATATTTGCAACGAAAACAATTTTTATTCAGAAAACAAAACCTCTATTGCATGCAGCCTATACTTTGGACAATGGTTTCCCATCTCCATTAAACCTTTCAGGTCCCAAAGTTCCAGCCTTTTTTTCCTTCGTTTCGATGGGTTTTTAAAATTTCTCAAAAATGCTTTCTTTTTTTCCGGTTTCCTCTTTTCTTGTTTTCGTTTTTTTATCCAAAAAATTCCCCTCATTGCATCATTATTTTCATTCGTTTAAATGACTTTCATAATACTTTGGGTTGATTGTATTCCTACATGACTCTTTAGAAACGACCGTGTCACACTGCAAAACTGTTGGAAAATGATATATTTAATTTTAACCTTCACGTCTTCAAAGTACGTTGGATTCCTTGTACCCTATCATTAAATGTCATGGTGGTCCCGTTTTATTTTTATTAAATCATTTTGAATCTAGTTGGCAAATATAAAATACGAACATTATATCAACGAACGCTACGTATATTGGATGAACTGTCAATATTGTGATTTGATGGGATTACCGATTCCACCATTCACAAGCATAAAATAGCGAGGCCAGACGTATACTTGGCACCAACAACTATGCACTCCCACTGTGGGCTCGTCGCATCGGTGAGAAAACGACAAATAAGAGGAAGGAATAATTTATCATAGTCAATTTCAAATAGAACTATTAGTTTGGCTTATCTTCATCTCATTGATCCAGACAGAAGAATTCTATCATCGCTCATAATTGACGCATTCACCTATTCACTCCTTTGGTCTTGTCATGCAGACATCTTCGCACAGGTGCCACCCAAAATTCCTAACCCTAGGTTTCACCTGCACCCACTCGTTGGGATTGAACATTTTTGCTTGCTGCCTATAACCCCCACATGGTTTACTCCGACCTACGTGCTTTCAAATATGCTTCAATATTTCAATTGCAGAGAATGTCCTTTATTAATGTTATGGTTGTATTCCCTTTAGAAGTTGTCAAAGGTCGCATCAATATTGTGCGAGACTTCTGGTGCTGAGACTTCAGACGAAAACATCCTCAAACCGTGCAGGAATTTCCTGTTAACTGACATTGTCTGAAATGCTCTATCTAACAGTTGTGTCCCCCTAGTGACACCTCGAACTACATTTTTCCACCTGCCACATCATCAGCAATCCATTTATGTCACCCAAGTCACCCAGTCCATGCTAGTGTCGTCTGTGTGGTACATGTCATCTGTCAGTCTACCTAGGTCAAGTCTACATTATCCCCAAAATTTTTCCCCATGGCAGTCCACTTCATCATTCACTACGAGTCATAAGTCTGCCACTGTAGAGACGTCCTCCACTATCCAGCGTCGAGTCATTAGCACAAACTCTACATCGATCTATGTGGATGTCTTCTAGCCTCTACTACGACTCCATATCCATCGATGACGTGTCCACCAATGGATCGATCAACCCTAGTCAGTCCCTTACAGCATGCTCATCGGCCTCACACGGCTTATGTGTCTTCGTCCAAGTCTGCATAGCTTTGAGGAAGAAGGTTGAAAATATTCATTGCAACCATTTTTTTAATCCCACATGCACCCAAAAATAGCACAAGGTGAGGTTCATAACTTCAACTGCGCACTAAACCATTGACTCAGTTAGACGCCCTTGGGGTGCTTTAGGCTTGTGCATTGAAAACTGTGCTTTGCCAACATCTTGTTGACCGCACTACTGACCGCACCGGGAACCCATATTCACCCTGTCCCCCGTCTTGCCATGTAGACAGCATCGTATTTGGAACCTGCAATCATTAAAACAAACATCCTTTTAATCATCTAAAATTAAAGACTAGCTCAAAACATTAAAATAAACTTACCACTATCTTGTTTTATTTTATTATATATATATATATATATATATATATATATATATATATATATATATATATATATATATAAATATATTATATTATTTTATTTTATTTTTTGTTTTATATTTTTATTAAAAGAAAACATTAAAATGAAAATGACCAAAAAAATGAAAGCACATTTGTTTTTACATTTATTTTGCTTTTTCATTTTTTTTTATTTTTTAAATTTTATTTTTTTAACCAATTTCAAATGTTTGATAAACCTTTGAAATTAACAACCAATACTATAACTCTCACCAAACACTAACAAACTAAAGCAAACTAACTAACCTAAGCAAAACACTAAACACACCAAAGCAAACCAAAAAGAAGACCTATCAAAACTACCGCTTAAAGAGGAAAGAAACTCTCAAAAACTAAAAAATAAAGGTGGGTCCTCAAATTTGGGGTTAGTTGTGCAATGGCAACAACAAGTGGGAGAGTTGTGAGGTCCCAGGACTGATTTTTCATCAAAATCCCATGTGCAACTGCCATGGCCTTCTATCCAAGTCTCCATTTTGCCTCCTCAAACACCTAGGGCTCATAAACTTCCTAAACATTGGCCATTAGAGCAAAGTTGATTGTATTAGGTTTCTTGCTCTTGTTCCTCGATGATCGTCCCTCGATCATTTTACCCATCCGAACATCTTCAATGGCGTTCTACCACCACTTTGGTCTCTTCTTGAGATCCTTCTCATCCAGGTTAGTGCTATCACCATGACCTGGGCTACCTGTACCTTGTTAGTCTCACAATGATACTGAGAGGGGGGGTGAATCAGTGTAGCTCTTTAAAACTTAAATCTTCAACTCTTAAAGCCGAAACAATGAGAACTTAAAACCAAATAAAGCAAATATAACAAGAGAGCATCACACAACACAAGATGTACCGAGGTTCACCGATTTGGCTACTCCTCAAAAATTGACTGTTTGGACTCCCATCCAAATCCAGCCTTTGCAAAGCAACAACTTTACAATCAATTTACCAAAGACCCACTGGAAGGAGCACCAACCCCCGATTTATCCGCACCAACAGAAAGGAGCACCAACCCCCTATTTACCTGCACCAACTGAAAGGAGCACCAACCCCGATTTATCTCGCACCAATAGAAAGGAGCACCAACCCCTGATTTATCTGCACCAACAGAAAGGAGCACCAACCCCTTATTTACCAGCACCAACTAGAAGGAGCACCAACCCCTGATTTATCTACACCAATAGAAAGGAGCACCAACCCCTGATTTACCAGCACCAACCGGAAGGAGCACCAACCCCTGATTTATCTGCACCAATAGAAAGGAGCACCAACCCCTGATTTACCAAACACCAACTAGAAGGAGCACCAACCCCTGATGCCAAGCACCAACTTGGACTTCAATCTTGAAACTAGAAGATTGACATAGAAATGCCTTCACTTTTACAAGACCTTGACTGGTCTATTGCTTACTCAACATCTCCCACACTTCACAAAACACACACCCTTCTCGCTCGCCTCTCGCTCTCTTCACGAGATAAAATCCCACATCAAATTCTCCAAGCAACACTCCTTTTATAACCATCCTTTCTCTTTGTAACTCCAGTTGTAACTCCTCCTTTCATTTCTCATACGCCACTTGTCAATTGTAACGCCTTCTTTATGTAACTCCTTTTGTATATATAGAGTAGGCATTTCGTCAAACACGTTACATGCAAAGAATTGACACCATATTCTCCTACCATGACTGTTCGTCTTCTCGGTCATGATTGTTCATTTTCTCCTTTGTGCATGCATGCGTTTTGGTTTTCGAAAAGGCTTTTCATTTCTATTTTAATGACTGTTCATTTTCTCCTTCCATGACTGTTCGTTTTCTCCACATGGGCATGCATCCGTTTCTTTCCATGATTGTTCGTTTTCTCCACATGGGCATGCGTTCGTTTCTTTCCATGTGTAATGACCATCTTAAATGATTTCAAATCATTAAATATTCCTTATGGGTCCATGTCACTATGTAGTTTCACCATCCTGGTGTTCATGTCGCGATATCGCGACACTTTTGTTTCTCTCCTCGCTGCTCTTTTTGAGTCACGAAAATGCGACATGTCACGATATCGTGACACTTTTGTTTCTTTGTCGCCTGCCCTTTTTGAGTCACAAAAATACATGTCACGATATCGTGACACTTTTGTTTCTCTCGCTAACTTGCCCTTTTTGAGTCACGAAAATGCGACATGTCACGATATCGCGACACTTTTTCTTTCTCTGCCTGCCTACCCTTTTGAGTCACGAAAATGCGACATGTCACGATATCACGACACTTTTTCTTTCTCTGCCTTCTCTCCTTTTTGAGTCACGAAAATGCGACATGTCACGATATCGCGACACTTTTTCTTTCTTTGCCTTTCTCTTTGCTTGGACCGTGAAAATACATGTCGCGATATCGCGACACTTTTTCTCCTTGCTCTTTCTCTTTGCTTTGGCCCGTGAAAATACATGTCGCGATATCGCGACACTTTTTCTCCTTGCTCTTTCTCTTAGCTTTGGCCCGTGAAAATACAACATGTCACGATATCGCGACACTTTTTCTCCTTGCTCTTTCTCTTAGCTTTGGCCCACAAAAATACATGTCGCGATATCACGACACTTTTTCTCCTTGCATTTTCTCTTTCTTTTGGCCACGAAAATGCAACATGTCGTGATATCGCGACACTTTTTCTCCTTGCATTTTCTCTTCTCTTTTGGTCGCAAGAATGCAACATGTCGCGATATCGCGACACTTTTTCCTCTTTGCATTTTCTCTTCTCTTTTGGCCATGAAAATGCAACATGTCGCGATATCGCGACACTTTTTCCTTTTTGCTTTTTCGCTTCTCTTTTGCATATGGGCCACTTCGGTCTTCTTGGACAACCTGTAACAACTTCACCCAAACATCAAAAACATCCTCATAAGCATTTAACATCACTGTACATACTCTGA
This sequence comes from Wollemia nobilis, assembly GCA_028583015.1. Taxonomy (NCBI): domain Eukaryota; kingdom Viridiplantae; phylum Streptophyta; class Pinopsida; order Araucariales; family Araucariaceae; genus Wollemia; species Wollemia nobilis. Next base: position 11,417,823 of record JAQPPZ010016869.1, on the reverse strand, counting down.
ATAACCTCTGAACTCCTGTCCACTGCATCAACCGATCTATCCGACTGTGTTGACAACAATGACAATACTGTCGCTGCACCTTGCTCAACAATCTCCCCCTTTGGAATTGTTGGCAACACACGTGCAATTTCCTGTAACTCTTCTCCCCCTTTGACAACAATACCAAAGGGTTGTTGCAAACTCCCCCTGAGTCCATGCACAACATTCTCAGGCAAAAATTATTATACTTAGCAAAAATCACAAACATGAGCAAAAAGATAAACAAATACACAAATGCTCCCCCTGAGAATGTGGTCCCGATAGCTAGTCAATTCTTGGGAAGCGTGACCACTCCCAATTTATTGCGAAGGTACTCAAAGACTTCCTTGGGCAACGGTTTTGTGAAGATATCCGCTACTTGCTCTGTTGTTGGAACAAAATCCAACTTAACCTCACCTTCCGCAACTTTCTCCTGCGTGCAGCACGTCGCTGCAATATATTCTCGCCTCTCGCTGTGGATAAGGAGACCGACTCTTGTTTCTTACTCGTGCCACGCGACCAACCTCGTCTCCAAGATAGAATGCACCTCCACCGGTACTCTTTCTGTCATAAAGTCTTCTTGGATAAGCACTCTAATCTCTGCTCATCATATTATAATTCCTGTTGTACCTTGCTTTTACTTATTTAGTATAGTTTGATCAACACGCAACTCTCAGCTGCGCAAAAGTTACTCCCAAATCAAAAGTGATCGACTCTCCAGGCAGCCTACGCGTAATTTCTTCAGCCTTTTGACTGCCACCTCCTCCGTGACTGACGACTTTGCCTCGCATCCGTTGTGCAGCTCAATGTCTCTGGTTTCTAACGGCTGCCATGAATGTTTTCATCATCTATGCAGGTATTGACAGTGGACCGTTACATCTAGCGTTGGAACCTCAATCTACGCACAGTCATCAACACTCGGTATTCTGCTTCTTGCTAGGGCATATGTCAGGGCTACTCAATGTCTTAGGCGAACGTTCTTCACGCGATTCCAAGGAGCATTTCTCCTCGCTGCGATCAAGGGATTCCTCGGGAAATATCTCGCATTTCTCAAATAATGCAAGACTTTCTTAGGTGCATAGGCATCTTGTCCTCCTTGGCGCTTCACCACCTGGGCGCTATTCTCTCAACGTCTCTGCCTTGCATGTGCCACTTGGCACTCTTGACCAACCGGGTGCTAGTGCCACTGTTTGCTTTGACTCTTGCATCTCTTTGATAACGGCTACTTCTTTAGAGAAAATTAATGCTCTCTTATTACCTCCACAAACAACTACATGAACTGAAACACACTTTGACAACTATACAACTCCCCCTGACTACTTTCCTTTCATCCTGAGATAACCAAACAAATACATAGGAGCATTAAAATAAAACTTTAAGATTGCTCCCCCTGAGGATGTGCTACCTGGAGTTGCTTAGTGCAATAGAGGAGTAGTCTCCTTCAGTCCAAGGAGACACGATTTCCTTTCCTCTTTCTTTCTCCACTCTAGTTTGATTACAGTTTTGGGCTCTTGTTTTGACTTTTCTTTTTCAGTAGCTTGTGCATGTTTTTCGAGAAATTTTCTATTTTGTCTCATTCCATTTGGTTGAAATTTTCTTCCCTGAAATTGATTTGATGCAAATGTACTTCGACAATTTCTTGCAATGTGCCCAAAATTATGACAGTTATAACATTCTACCGCATAATCCATCAAAGGTGAAAAAACATTTCTACTGGGTGGTTGTCTCTTGTGCATCCTTGATGGATGATTATTTTCCTTTCTTTGATGCACATGATTTCTTCCCTGTCTGTGTTGCATTCTTTGTGTCTGATGAAATCTACTGTCTTGCCTTAGATTAGATACAAAAGTTCTTGGACAAAACCTTGCTATGTGCCCATGACCATTACATTTAAAACATTGCACATGGTGTTCAACCGAACAGATGTATTTCTACCAAGATAACTCTTTGATCTATTATTCAATCCACAATAAATTGCCTTGTGACCATAATGGTTGCATCTAAAACAATAGCCATTAAAAGCATTATTATGAATAAAGTGAGAGTGATAGAACCTCTTTTGTTGTGGTTGCTTTGTTGTAGATCTCCTTTGAGATTTTCTTCCTTTTGAAGATTCAGCTTCAAGCTTTTCTTGCTTTGATCCTTCAACAGTGGACTTCTTCTTCTCTGCAGATTTAGAAGATGAAGGTTGTTCAGCTTCATATCCAAGACCAAGCTTACACATGGGGCTTCTTTGTTGCCTTATCATTTTATCTAGCAACTCTGTGCTCTTCTCAAATTTGAGATTTGTATTGGCCTCTTCTAGTTGTTTCCTCAATAAAACAATCTCCTCTTCTTGTTTGCCGCAAACAATCTCTTTCTCATTGATCTGTGACCAGAGAGTTTCTTCAATCCTTTTGGACTCTTCTACTTGCAGCTTTAGATCACTAATAACTTTGTTAGATTCCTCTTCACGTTTGCTACATACATCGCCTTTATCATCCAGGTGTGACTTCAAGGCTTCTTCTATTTTCTTGGCTTTATGAATTTGTAAGAAGAGATCTTCAATATTATCCCCATATTCTTCCAACTTCTTGGACAATCTTTTGTTCTTTTTCCTTTCTATACCCAACTCTTCAAGTGCAGCGATCAACTCACCTTCTAGATCTACTTCACCTCAAGGTTTTCATCACATACTTCAGAATTCACTCCTTATATCTTTTCTAGTTCAATTTTCTCTTCCACAGGAACCGAAACCGACCGAGATGCCTTATTGGAGGAGGATCTATTCTTCTTACCCATTGCGTACTAATCCAAGATCAACCCTAGCTGATTTAGCCTGACAAGGGAAACTGGCTCTGATACCAATTGTTAGTCTCACAATGACACTGAGAGGGGGGTGAATCAGTGTAGCTCTTTAAAACTTAAATCTTCAACTCTTAAAGCCGAAACAATGAGAACTTAAAACCAAATAAAGCAAATATAACAAGAGAGCATCACACAACACAAGATGTACCGAGGTTCACCGATTTGGCTACTCCTCAAAAATTGACTGTTTGGACTCCCATCCAAATCCAGCCTTTGCAAAGCAACAACTTTACAATCAATTTACCAACACCCACTGGAAGGAGCACCAACCCCTGATTTATCTAGCACCAACAGAAAGGAGCACCAACCCCTGATTTATCTGCACCAACAAAAAGGAGCACAACTGGAAGGAGCACCAACCCCTGATTTATCTGCACCAACAGAAAGGAGCACCAACCCCTGATTTATCTGCACCAACAGAAAGGAGCACCAACCCCTGATTTATCTACACCAACAGAAAGGAGCACCAACCCCTAATTTACCAGCACCAACTAGAAGGAGCACCAACCCCTGATTTATCTGCACCAACAGAAAGGAGCACCAACCCCTGATTTACCAGCACCAACTGGAAGGAGCACCAACCCCTGATTTATCTCCACCAACAAAAAGGAGCACCAACCCCTGATTTACCAGCATCAACAACCCCTGATGCCAAGCACCAACTTGGACTTCAATCTTGAAACTAGAAGATTGACATATAAATGCCTTCACTTTTACAAGACCCTGACTGGTCTATTGCTTACTCAACATCTCCCACACTTCACAAAACACACACCCTTCTCGCTCTCCTCTCTTCACGAGATAAAATCCCACATCAAATTCTCCAAGCAACACTCCTTTTATAACAATCCTTTCTCTTTGTAACTCCAGTTGTAACTCCTTTCATTTCTCATACGCCACTTGTCAATTGTAACGCCTTCTTTATGTAACTCCTTTTGTATATATAGAGTAGGCATTTCATCAAACACGTTACATGCAAAGAATTGACACCATATTCTCCTACCATGACTGTTCGTCTTCTCGGTCATGACTGTTCATTTTCTCCTTTGTGCATGCATGCATTTTGGTTTTCGAAAAATCTTTTCATTTCTATTTTAATGACTATTCATTTTCTCCTTCCATGACTGTTCATTTTCTCCACATGGGCATGCGTCCGTTTCTTTCCATGACTGTTCGTTTTCTCCACATGGGCATGTGTCCGTTTCTTTCCATGTGTAACGACCATCTTAAATGATTTCAAATCATTAAAGATTCCTTATGGGTCCACGTCATTATGCAGTTTCACCATCCTGGTGTTCATGTCGCGATATCGCGACACTTTTGTTTCTCTGCCTGCCTGCCCTTTTTGAGTCACGAAAATGCGACATGTCACGATATCGCGACACTTTTGTTTCTCTGCCTGCATGCCCTTTTGAGTCACGAAAATGCGACATGTCGCGATATCGCGACACTTTTTCTTTCTTTTCTCCTCGCCCTTTTGAGTCATGAAAATGCGACATGTCGCGATATCATGACACTTTTTCTTTCTCTCGCTGCTTGCTCTTTTGAGTCACGAAAATGCGACATGTCGCGATATCGCGACACTTTTTCTTTCTCTCTCTTCTTCCCTTTTTGAGTCACGAAAATGCGACATGTCACGATATCGCGACACTTTTTCTTTCTCTCTCTTTCTCTTTGCTTTGGACCGTAAAAATACAACATGTCACGATATCGCGACACTTTTTCTCCTTGCTCTTTCTCTTTGCTTTGGCCCGTAAAAATACATGTCACGATATCGTGACACTTTTTCTCCTTGCTCTTTCTCTTAGCTTTGGCCCGCGAAAATACAACATGTCACGATATCGTGACACTTTTTCTCCTTGCTCTTTCTCTTAGCTTTGGCCCACGAAAATACATGTCGCGATATCGCGACACTTTTTCTCCTTGCATTTTCTCTTCTCTTTGGACCGCGAAAATGCAACATGTCGCGATATCGCGACACTTTTTCCTCCTTGCATTTTCTCTTCTCTTTTGGCCACGAAAATGCAACATGTCGCGATATCGCGACACTTTTTTCTCCTTGCATTTTCTCTTCTCTTTTGGCCACGAAAATGCAACATGTCGCGATATCGCGACACTTTTTCCTCTTTGCTTTTTCGCTTCTCTTTTGCATATGGGCCACTTCGGTCTTCTTGGACAACCTGTAACAACTTCACCCAAACATCAAAAACATCCTCATAAGCATTTAACATCACTGTACATACTCTGAATAACCTCTGAACTCCTGTCCACTGTATCAACCGATCTATCTGACCGTGTTGACAACAATGACAATACTGTCGTTGCACCTTGCTCAACATATCTATGTCATCTGAATGTTGATTCGAGCTATATATCAAAATCCGAGCCTAGAACCTCCTCATACTCAAAATCCTCCTCCCTTTCAGGTGGAGCTGTAAGAAGCTTAATACCTGAATTCGTAGCCACAATAGGCTGCTCTTCTCCCATTTTGATCTCAAAAGAAGTCTTGAAAGGCCCAACTTCTTTATCAACTACGACATCTCTACTAAAGCTCAACTGATTGGTATCAACATCAACCAACCGATAAGTTTTATGGTTGTCACTATACCCTATGATTATCAATATCTTGTTCTTAGTGTCTAACTTGGTTCGCTTCTCTTTTGGAATCTAGGCATATGCAATGGAACCAAAGACCTTAAGATGACTGACATCGACCATGTTTTCTCTGGGGTCTTCTACTTCACCACCATCATTGGAGATCTATTCAACAGATATATTGGTGTAAACACTACCTCAACCCAAAACCTATTTGAAGCATCCTTGTTCTCCATCATGCATCGGGCCATCTTTGTGATAGTGCAGTTTCGCCTTTCAACCACTTCATTCTATTGTGGAGTGTAGGGTGTAGTAAATTATCTTTTGATACCATGTTTAGCACAAAAATTGTGGAATTCTTTTGAACAAAATTCTCCACCATTATTAGATCTAAGAGTGGTAATGTAACATCTTGACTCTTTCTCTACTAATGCTTTGAACTTTTGATATTCATTAAACATATTAGATTTCAATTTCAAAAAATACACCCACATCTTTCTCTTGTAGTCATCAACAAAAAGAAGAAAATATCTAGCACTTGTGATGGATGCCATGTTCATTGTTCCATAAACATATGCATAAACCACTTGAAGGACTCTGTTTGCTCTCCAAGCTTGTCCTTCATCAAATGGCATTCTGTGTTGCTTCCCTGCTTGGCAAGCTCCACAAACACCCTGTATATGTTGTTAGATGTTAGGAAGTCCATCTACCAATTTCTCTCCTACCAACTGAAAGAGGTAGGTCATATTTAGGTGTCCATACTGTTGATGCCAAAGTGTATTGATGTTCGATGCACTCTTGGCTGCTAATGCATGCTACTTGATTTGTCTGATATCAACCAATCTGAACAGTCCATGATCCTCCACACCAAGAGCAATAATCTTCTTGGTCTCTTTGTCAACTATGTAGCATTTCTTATTGCTAAATATGACATCTAGATGGGGGTAGTTACCTCATAATCTAATTAACTGAGAGTAGATTAAGCTCCATTATTGGCACATAATACACATTTAGAAAAATTAATATTTCCCCTCCAAAGGAAATCTTCACATTCCCTTTGCCCACTATCATGAAATCTTCCCCACCTTTGAAGGTCATTGAATCCTTGGAGAATTCACAAACTGTGTACTCCAAGAACCAATCCTTCCTATTGGTGAAGTGTCATGATGCACCTAAATCTATGTACCAAGCAAATGATATAGGTTGATCTGCTTGTTTTTTGGCCATGAATGCATAGAAGGTTGACTCCTTTGTATGCTCTACAACATGAGCCTTCTATTGAGACCCTCCCTAGTTGGTTTTCTAATCTGCCAACCTCTTTCCACAGTGCTTCTTCATATGGCCCACCTTGCCATAGTAATGGCATGTGATGGTCTTTAGACTCTTGGTTGCATCCTCATTGTTGCCTTATCCTTTCTTCTTTGCCCACTTGCCTTTGCCCTTGACATTGGCTGCAAAGGCCTGTTTTGAACCCTTTGTCCCACTACTGCTACCAAATTGTTTCTTACATTTGTCCTGTTGTAAGAGCTTATTGCACAACTCTTCAAACTTCAGGTTAACATTCATAGTGGGGATGTTCAGGGTTTTAATAAAGTGCTCATAAGCATGTGGTAAGCTTTTCAGCGTTATTACCACCATGTCCTCTTCTTCCATATCCCAATCAATGGCTGACAATTGTTTTATGATATCCTTGATCTTGAGTAAGTACACCTACAATAATGCATGCTCATCCATCGTGATCGAAAATAGCATATTCTTCAAGAAGAAGGCTTTGCCCTTGTTTGAAGTCTCATGCAACTCTCTCAAATGCTTCCAAATTGTTGTTGAAGTCTTGTCTAAACTTCAAGAAACATATCATCTGTTACAGACAACTTAAGAAACATTATTGCTTCTCTATCTCGTTCATCAAACTTGTCCTGGTCTTTACCCACACTTGTGGATCAGGTGTCTTTGCCTAGGACGATATTATCCAAGCATATGTACTCAAATATGGCCAACATGCACTGCTTCCACATGTTGCAGTTCTTCCCAAAGAATCTTTGGCTATCTTCCAACATGTTGGGTAAAGAGGCCATAATTGCAGGTCAAATATGTAGAAATATATACTAAAACAAAAGAAAATGTTGAAAATACATGCTCTTCCCTCCCTCAATCTGCCATACAAGAGTAAGAACACCTAGTTACTGGCTCTAAACAGTTGTGGCAACCACTTATCGCTTGGATCTACTAGAAATTATCAAATCAGCAACCAATTATTCCAGATTTGCAAATCTGGGCAGCAATACAATTAGGAACAGCCACATATCACTTTGATCTGTTGGAAATCACCAAATCAGCCACCAATTCTTCTAGATCTGCAAATCTAGGCAACAATACGGGCAAGAACAACTTCAATTTAATTCCAACTCTTTTGTACTATCAATAAAACTATAAAATTCTTTTGATTGGTTGTTTAAACAAGCTATACAGGTCAAATTTCATTGAGTGGTTCAATTCCTAGTGTTGTATGGTCCCATACAATCATATGGATCTCCTTGGTGGCTCACGTGTGAATAAAAACCCTTTCACAATGGTTGATTTAGTAACTGATCGCTCAAGTTGAGCTATGGCAGCTTGATGGGATTCGTTGATTTAGTAAGTGACGGCTCAAGTTGAGCTATGGCAGCTTGATGGGAGTCGTATGGAGGGTCGTACAGTCTCTTTTTTTTATTAAAGTGATTTCCTCTTTAAAAAAATTCTGGCTTTAAAACCAAAAACTCAAAAATTAAATCGATATTGGCGATCTTGGCTTTGACTAATCCGAAACCCTTTTGGCTCATTGATGTCACACTAGTGATCCCTTGATCTGTCTTTGTCAACAGCATTCCCTATGTCTTCACACTCGCACAGACTTCGTGGCTCTAGCTTTGATACCATATCATGATAACATGGAACAAATAAAAGAAACCAAGATTACTCGTGGGAGTTCTCTATATTGAATATATTTCTTTAAAGTGAGGAGCGAAAGCTTCCTTATAAAGGAATACTATAAGTCGAGTCAATCCACTTTATGAATGTGGGATAGATGGAGATACATACTATAGTGAAATACAACTTAAAAGCATAAAATAACCTAAAGTCACAATGACTTTATTAATGCCCAAGTCTAAAAGCTAATTGACCATTATTAATCTAATAAAAGTTTAGTTTGATATCAATTACATTATTTCTTATTATAATGGGAAATTTTCAAAAAACTAAGTAGATTTTATTTGGCTTTGAGACCTAGACAATACAAGATTAGTCTTGGTATTTCTTAGGTGAAATTGTAAGATATTTAAGCAACTCATATTTGAATGTTAACAAGGCCAAAAAGAAGCTTGAATGGAAAGCATTTACTCTCCTCCTTGACATCAAGATTGTTCTCCTGCACAATATAAGCAACTCATAAACTAGACAAAAAAATATTATTGATACAAAGTCTTTATCTATAAAGATGGAATCAAAAAAGTTACAATTGCAAAAAAACAAATTCATTGTATGATTCTTTTTCAAGCATTTTAACTATCACAACTTAAAACATGCCCATGTATTAAAAAAAAATTTTAAACATTTAAAGTTTAATGCACTAAAGATTAAAAAATGATCCTTTCTCCACTCAAATTTAATTTTGTTATAGGTAAAGAACTTAACAAGATTAAATTAGGTGGATTAAAAACAAGTATCGTTGTTGACTTCATTCAACTCCATTTGTGAAATAGGATGAACTCAAGTGGTTAGAGTGAGCTTCAAAGTGCATACCTATATTCAAAGGTCCAATAAAATATGAGTTGTAAAACTTAGAAGTACCTTCAGAGTCTTTGCAACAAGGTCTTCTACTTATAGGCAATTTGCAATTTATTAATCCATAGAAAGGGAAAAGACAATGTTAACTAAAAATAAAATGTGTTTTCTTTGTATTCAATGATAGGAGCTTGATTGGTTAAATACGTTGACTTTCATGGTGGAGATTAAAGTTTAAATATAGACAAGCAATATATGCATAGTTGTCAAAATGTTGTTCCAAACCATGGTAATGCAGTCATGATATAATTCAAGTGAGGCATGTTTTAATTCCATATAAACTATATATATATAATATATATTTTGGATAATCTCTAAAGGTACCTTCATTACTATACATTTAATAAAGGAAGAAAATAAGAATTAAGAATCACTAAAGGTACCTTGATTACAAGTTTTACTCTGCAATTACTAAGAATACGAATGCATACCATGACATTAAACAACACGTTCAAAGTCAGTTATGTTATTAATGAAATTTAGAATGATGACATGTTTATAAAAGCTACCTTACACTATGTAACCAGCTTATTAGAGATGAAGCTTAAAACAACAGTAGATTTTGTAAACAAATAATTCTAAGTTAATAATACTTGTGCCACTCATAGCCAAGTGCTGAAGATAACTTGCCTATCATATTGTAACATTCATATCTATAATCCATGGCCTTTGGCTGAATTCGTGGTCTAACTCTTTCAAACCTATTGATCAAGAAACCAAGACCAATCCTTTTTTAATGACTTCATAATCAAACTCCGCTAGATGTTCAGACCAATAAATATAAATGAGGAATTCTTAGAATCTCCTAAGAGATTGAGTAAATTATTTTGAAACTCCCGATATAAACACCTGAGTTCTTAAAGTATGTCCTTTGAATATCACAAAAGAAACACTTGCAAAATATAAAATTAAAAAAGGTCCTTTTTCCAGATTGAATTAATTTTGAATCTCACAAACTAAACACATCAATTCTTACAGGATGTCCTTTAAATCTCACGAAATAAACACTTAAAAATATATAAAATAAAAAAGGTTCTCAGCAACTGACCATCTTCCCGAACAAGCCTAATCTACAAATTATGTTTCTCTCTTAAGAGATGCCTAGAGATTTGTCTCAAACCATAATTGTGAGAGCATGCTCTAAATTTGCCAAAAAAAATTGAATCTAAGACCAAATTATGGATTCGTAGATAACCTATGTGCACAATTTCTTAAATATACACTATAATTATAAGAGAATCATCAATATATAATTTTCACTTTGCTTATATCTATGCAAAAAAAATAAATAAATAAAACAAAGCCATCTACAGAGTACAATGTTTGGCAAAGAATGACTAACACATCTACTGATTCCATAGTCGGTCCTTCCAATTAAAATGAGTAGGCATCCGTTGACATCCCTCATTTAATGGGTTTTGGTTTAGAAAGTCTAATCTTTTTGTATATGTTCAAGGATTTTATAAGACAAACATTAATGCAAAAGGACAAACTTTAAAATGTAAAAGGAATGATATATTTCTGATTATAAAATGTTCAAGGTACTTTTCATCAGATTATTTCAATCGGAAAATATATGCATTACCTTAACCATTTTAAATTTCATACTATAGAGTAGATCTATAATGTTTTGGATTTCATACTATAGAGTTCATTACGTTAAAATATTTTAGAGTAGATCTATAATGTCCACAACAAACAGCTTCCTTATGAGCTGTCCATAATAAGGATTATTAATTCCCAACAAACTAGAATGGTCTTTTCAATCATGTTAAGACAACTGCTATGTACTCATTTATCGTATACCCTTCAAATGTGAAATCAGGATAGGAAAGACTTCCCAAAACTATTGCATGTTGACTTTCACGATAACAATTTGAACTCTTTTGTGCATGCAAAAATTTTTGCACATTGTATGTTTTCATATGAAACCTTCCTCAAATTTTTCCAAAGTATTGATTTTGCAAAATCAAGATGGAAAAAAATCATAATGAGTAATTTCAAAACTCCTAAGGTTATATCATTTTAGCATGCGAATGCTATACAAGCCTGCAACTTATCATAGGAGACCTTGTAGATGAAAAGCACCCAGTCTAGCAATGGATTCCCAGAATGTATGATTCAATACAGTGTAAATGGTGCCATCTTTTATCATTAATTAAGTGAATTCAATATTTATTGAATGTCAATGCACAAAAAATAAAAATCTCATTGGTTGGCAATAATGATCATACAAAATGATGGTGGCTTCTAATCAACACCAACAAGCACGGCTAGAAGTTCCTTATTAAAAGAAAATGAATTTAGATTCATCCCCATATATAGAGACATTTCTCATTTAACTGAAAAAAATAAATGAATTTAGTACAATGATTGAGAAACAAATCGGCTCAGTCCCTTAAAGATTGGAATGGGATTCCTGCATAGCTAATAAATCTTAATATACACTCTGCAAATGCCAAGCAAGTATGGAATCAGAAGACCTGAATTTGGTTTGAAGTAAAAGGGCTTGACTCTAGACATCTTCAGTAAACCAATCCATTCTTTTCTCTGAACTTTATATATAGAAATGTTAATGATTGCAATTTGAAATGATTTGGTATTGCCAAAGCATTACGCATTTGCGTAAGGGCTACAGACAAATTAAATAACCTATCGCCACCCCCAACATCTTTCTACAATGTTAAAGAGCTCTATCTTTTTGACTGATTCCATTCATGCAGTATACGAACCTCAGGCTCCAGATCATGAAAAGGTGTACATGACCCAAGTTAATCTAAGCCTGCCCATCTTCTATAAGCCAGTGCATATTCTCTTCTCGTAAATTGTGTTTCAGTTTGAACTTTGTGGGGTTTCTTATTTTTATAAAGGTCTCTATGATATTTTAAAAACAACCGTTTGTACTTCACTTTGTCTATAAACATATTCTTTTGTTCCATAATAGAAATAACCTCAAGAGCTCTTTCAAAACTGGCCCCTCTAACAAAATTGTACAAAACAGTGTCTAGAAGTTCTTGATCAAACTCTAAGGGTTTTACTCCGCTACTTGAAACTTTGGATGCTATCTTTTTCATATCTGCCCATAGCATAGCCATCTCCTGCTTGCCTTCTGCAGTGGAATAACCACGTACCAAAGAATAAAATGTCTGCAAATTAGGTTGATAACCTAGCTTTTTCATCTTCATGAGAGCTTTCTCTGCATCATGCATTAGCTGTTTCTTACAGAAGAAGTCTATGACAGAATTCCACTCATGCACACCAACAGAAACCATTTGATCGTCTTTGACTTCTTCTAACAAATGAACCCTCAAATTTGGATTACTTTGCTTTGAAATTCCATTCACCAGTGACTGGTAGCTATTTGCCACTGAAGAGATCTTTGCCTCTTTCATCTCTGTGAAGAGATCCAGAGCACCATGCAGATCCTTTTCTGAGATACGCATCTCAATCAGAGCATCATAGCAGCTGTCATCAAGTTGAAGTCTTGCCTTTCTGACTTCCTTGAGAAGTAAAGCAGTGTCTCCAGGCCGCTGTGCTTTACAATAAGCTTTCAAAAGTGAAGAGTAAACTCCAACCCCTACTGGAACCTCAGCTGCAATTAATTCGCCAAGAATATCATGTGCCTTGTCCAGCCAACCCAATGCAATGCAAACATCTATCACCTGAGAACCAAGTGAATTTTCTACAGATACAGGACCCACATCACGATGTACTTCAATGAGAAACTCAGCCAAATGATTAACCCTATCTGCTTCCAAGTACCCCTTGATCAGTTTTGCATAAGCCTTCTCATTTGGAATAGGAATACTATTTTCTAGGCTAACCAGCAGCTCTCCTTGATTCCTGGACTGCATTGGTGACTTCTCGGCCTCAGATCTGATCGTAGAATTATTTTCTATTGTTGTAGATTCTAAACATTCTGAAGATTGTGTAGGTAACTTCTCAAGCATATTGTGGGCTGCACATTTCTCTTGTAAATTATCATCTTTAAGCTCAACTGCAGTTTGCATCTTTACAACAGGCCTTTGTGGATTCTTCTCAACAGCTGACAATACTGATCTTGCTGCAACTAGAGAACTCCAAGCTGCCTTTGCCCGTCTTAACATGCCCACTATAAGGTCAGAGGCAGCATCCAGATCACCAAAATTCAGGTGGGACATCAGCAGGCTACTGTAAAATTGTTGATATTGGTGATCAAGCATTCCAGGAGTTTCATCAATATGCCTTTTTAGTTTAATTAATTCATCTCTGCGATCATTTTTCTCATAGATTTGAATCATCATAGCAAAGGAAGTAGCGTTGGGTTTAACTCCTACACGTGGCATCAACTCCAAAAGCCTCTCAGCTTTCTTCGTCATCCCAAATCCCAAAGCAGCATTCAGGGCAATGTTAAAAGCTGCAGTGTTTGGTTTCATTGCAATCAGTGGAGCATTTTTTCTTTTCCGTGGATCCACTCTTCCATCTTTGAAGAAATAACACATTTCAATAACCATCTCTGATGCTAGATAGGCACCATTCTCTGTCTTAGCCATCTGTGCTATCACAGTACCCCACATATTTACAGATGGATATTCCTTCATATCTACCATTATTCTCAAAATTGTGGAAGCGGGAACAGGCATTTCAGCTTTTGCAAGGCTAAGACATAGAAGAGTCAAAGAATCACAGTCCAGTAGTTCTTGCTTTTTCTCCTCGATAACTAGAAGGACTTGAGAATAAGCTTTACTAAGCCATTGGAGATCTCCAGAATTTGTCAAAACACTGATCAATCTATTTAGAAGAGACTTTCTTGGAAAACCTTCTAGTTGCTTGTAGTGCTCATATCCCTTCCAGGCATCTTCAAACCTGTGATCATCTAGAGCACTTTCCAATTCCTCAGCCAATGTTGCTGGATTGCGCGCTTGCCTCAGAATTGAAAGAGACCTTGCAGAAATTAGATGTCTATGGGAAGGGCCAGAATAAATCAATCCATGAAGAGAAAGACTAACATTGAAATTGAACCACTCATGAGAGAAGCCAATTTTAATTATTCTAGAATGATTTAGGGTCTGCTTACAAGACAAGGTCATATGATTATAGTACATAGCCTCACCAATGCTGGAGGATGCTAAGAAGTTAGCATTGGTAACCCACTTCCCATCACAAGAATGCATGTCTCCAACTTCAGCAGACTTCCTGAAAGCTGGCCAAGAGTGAAATGACAAAGAGAAGAATTTGGATAAGATACAAGTAAAAATATTGGATTTCCCAGCTTTCTTCCTCTGGATAGCAACAACAGTCATGGCTGCCCAAGTTTGTCAGAAAGAATTCCTAGAACAAAAGTAAAGAGCAGACAAAAATGTCCATCTGAAAGTCTCCAGATTCATCCACAACCACAGAGAATCAGATAACAGTTAGGTTCCAGCTTACAAAGGAGAATGTACCGAAACGTCTCCAAAATATGAGGAACCATTAACAGGTAGAAATTCAATAATGTATTAGGTTTTGAGACAGTCTCCAAGCACCTGCGCAAAGTACAGTAGCATTTTGTTTAGTTGATTAAGGAATGAATTTGTAACCACTCATCAAGAAATTTGAAAACTAACAACACAAATAAAGAAAAAAATTCCTAGACATTCCAGCTACCTAAGACTCTTATGTTCACTTGTAGAGAATTAGCTACCAACTGCATATTTAAGCTGTTATGTTAAAAGCTCCTGGAATCCTGTGCAACCTTTTATTACAAGGAACAAATTCATGGCTTACAAAAGTCTCAGATCTCTTATCATTTTGCTATAACTAAAAGAGAAAGTGATCGAAAAATTTTCATGAACTTGGACACTTCAGTGAACAATTTTATGAAAAGCCAGATTTTCCCTCTTAAAAATATATGTAAAACATTTTTGCCTTTCATGTAGAACAGTTAATTTTGCGAACTGCACTTCAAAGATTTCATACCAGGACATTCCCTTCTGAAAAGAACAAAAAAATGGTATTTATTTTAAAAAGCAGGAACAAACTTTTTTCAGTAACATGCTAAACAATGGCCCAAGTAGAATCGAAATAAGACATGGCTCTTGCATTTTTTTTAAAGGGTAAAATGCCAGGTAGCATATTATAGAGGTTTTGTCTAGAGCAAATGTTTTCCACTAGAGCTTCAGATGCCAAGATAGTATGATAAACTTTTGCAGGGAGTCGTCCAATCACTCAGTAATAACCCCTAGCAAGAATAGAGGAGGTTCAAATGCCATATGAAATGCCTCAGATGACAACTATAGTATCTTATTGTTCACTGTCCATGAATCAGAATTACAGAATAAAGGAATCCAAATGGTTGCTGATACCATTGACAAAAAAATGATAATAATTGATGGAAACCAAATGATATGAAATTATATTAACGTCCACAGATGACCAACGCAGATCATTGATCCAAGAAAGTATATGTCAGAAAAGTAAGTGCTAGGCTAAAGGGAACCCCAGGAGCTAAATAAATAACTAACAAGTAGACTAGGACTAAAACTAACAAGAAAACAAGAGGGTGTAAACCAAATGTATAAATCTTAAAACTTACGGTCAAGATACAAATAGAAAAAGGCATAGAAGGGAAAGTTCCCACAAATGCTTAATGAGATATTTTTTCACTTATGCACTAAAAACCTCGCATCATAAGGATAACAACATGTCATTGAGAAGAAAAGCATCCTTCTCAAAAGCTAAGGCTGTCAGAAGAAATTTGAAGATAGTTTGCAGCCTAAATGCCAGTTTGAGGAAGATAACTATTTCCTGCCAGACCCTAGTGACAGGCACTTCTCAGGTAGTATCCTCATTCATCCAATCTCAAATCCTCAAAGAACAGAGAAGCAAGTTAGAACTATGTATCTCTTTTGACTGTAATACTTTTCTCTTTGCAAATCTGCATTCTTTATAAATCCTAAGAGTCAGTTTCAGGAGAGGGTACTTGAAGAAATTAAAATATTTACAAGAATTTATAACCCAACGAGTGCCATGTGGACCCTTCAACCTCATTTATGATGCATTAAGGGGAATCATTCCTCATGACAGATGGGCCATTGTCAACGACTCAAGTTCTTTATGCACATGATTCCAAAAGAATTATAGTTGATAATAGTGGATTACACAGAGAAATTGTTATGCTTACTTGGCCATCCTAAATGTCTTTAGATTTTGTAGGAATTAGTTAATGGAAATTTTAATTTCCTGCAATAGTTTTTCTCAAATTTCTTGTTAATCCCTTCTTAGTTATGCATTTTCACATTAATCCCTTCTTAGTTATGCATTTTCATGGCCATACTGATCCATAGCACCCCTTAAATGGTTCACTCACACAGAATTTTCTCATAAAAAAACTAAAAGACATAATATGCTTTACTCAAATGTTCACAACCAATGAAAATACATGGAAAACACCAACAGAAATGGACTCATAAAAGGAACAGTAAAGGAAACACCATTTTTGCAAAAATAAATAAGCATCACATCCATAGCAAGAAGACAAGGTTTTTTGTAGGAAACAGTCCTAGGGAAGAAAACAAACAAGAAAAGAGTGTTAAAAGCTTTTATTAGCTTATATACAAAAAGAGTACAACGTGTATGATCTAAAACAATCTCCCTCTGACAACTAGAATAACAAACCAGCCCACACAACACAAGCTGTCCAAACTCTGGCCCTGCCAATGGTGGAAAACACAGATGCAACCTCTATTTATGCAGTTTTCAACAATGGAGAGAAGAAACTGCATGGAAAGCCAAAAGTCATGCCTCTAATACTTTAACTCCTCTTCCAATGACTTTGAACTTCACAAACACTTGATGGTGTCCTCCCAAAAAACAGGAAGTCATCAAATGATCCCCATGTCTGTTGGTCTTCCCAAAATGCTTTGTCTGGAGATTTAAGGCAACCCATTGATCACAGGAAGGAACCCCATCAGTTCTAAAAGTAATCCTGCCATTTAGCGGGGGAAACCCACCACTGCTACTAGCAGTATTGGGAAACCCACCACTGCAACTAGCAATATTGGGAAACTCACCAAGGGTGGTATTCCCTTCCATAAGCTGCAACATAGTTGAAAAGGTTCAGAGTGTTGCAATGCATCTGCTAAAGTCTTCTAACTTTCTAAGCATCACAAATGTTTCTTCATAGTGTCTTCATAGAGTTGGAATTCACCCAACCTTCAATCTAAATCACACCTCCCAATGTAAGGCTTTTGGTCCCTCCAAAGCTCAAGAACTGAAGTGAGGAAACTTTTCTTCCACCTAATTCCTGTTATGCATTTTGCTTTTGCTCGCATAACCCTTGTCTAGCCTAACAGTATCGTCCTTGGAATGTGAAGCGAATTTGTTTTACAAAAGGGGAGTCTTCATCCAAATCGACATCTTTGCTTGGACACAAATCTTCGACTCATGATAAAACCTGCTCTTCTTCCTTCCCATCTAATATAAAAACAACTTCAAACTCTCCACATTCACAACGAAATACATCTCAAGAATATGTGAGAAGGCACCAAGGAAATTGTAGAGTGTCTCAACCATCTTCCATCCATTGCCATGTTAAACATTATGAACAACACTAGATAAAGGTCTTCAAGTTAATGAACCGTGGAGGCAGACAAGTAACAAGTTGGTGCATGAGCACATAGATGCTTAAACACATGTCCCATGTTGCCATGTTGGTGATGCATGTAATGAGTTGTCATGTGTGTCTTACATAGTGTTATCGCATGTGTGTATGTGACAATGTATGCTTGTAATAAATATTATGTGAAGTGTTATGGGGTATATTTTAATAGTTCATGTATACGAACAATCAGTTGTTGCTGGGCAGTTGCCAACCGCCTACCAGATGATCTTGGTAGAGATAAAGATGATTGTCAAGATATGAGACTGGTCAATGCTGGTCAAGGCATATTTGTTTCTGTCGTATGCTTAACTAGACCATGATGTATTATAAATAACTAGAGAATGAAGGATATATATATATATATATATATATATGAAATCTTCCCATTGTACATCTTTATTTATATATACTGGAATTGGATTGCAGTGTGTTAAATTCTATTTCTTCATAAGAGAGTTGTACATTTTGGCATTGTTGCTTGTATAACGTTAGGTTTAAATTGGTGACATGAAGCTGCGATCAACATCTTGCTCCAGAAGATATGCAGCAACAACAGCAATGGGAAGATCAAAACATAGTCAATGAGCATTGTAATCCAAGCATGTCTTTGCCCCCTTGTGCTAAGGAGAGATGGAAGCATGAAGGAAAAGATAATGCAAACTTCCTTGTTGATGTCAATGAAGGGTCCAGTAATAACAAAGGAGTAAACAATAAGGGCATACACGGAAATGCAAGGTATGACAAAGGCACGCATAATGTGATATGTACATAGAACAATGCATATGATGGAAGGCCAACATTGGAGCAACTACAAGTTGGCATGCTAAATGGTTTGCGAAACAGGAGTTCGACATCAAAGCAATTGTAGAGTTTACATGTCCAACAGTTCACATAACGAGAGTTCAACATTGGAGCAAATCAAGTTGACATGTCCAAAAAATCTAAATGACAGTGAAATTGCAAATTGACATGTTGTGATGGAAGTCTAGCATCGAAGCAACTGCAACTTGACATGTCCAATGGTGTTTGACATGAAGCAACTACAGGTTGCCATTTAAGACGATGTACATGACAATAGCTTGACATTGGAGCAACTACCAGCTAGCATGTCCAATGGTGAGAATGACAAGAGTTTAGCACTAGACCAACTACAAGGTAGTGTGTTCAACGATGCACGTGACAAGAGTCTAGCATGAAGGCAACTCTGGATTGGCGTGTCCAACAGTGCACAATGCAAAAGTCTGGCATAGGTACAACTATAGTGTGGTGTTCAACAGAGCGAACAATGAGAGTTCAAAAAGGAAGCGACCATTGTAAATGTCGAACAATTGATTATGACAATGACCCAAATTGACTTGATATATAAATATCCTACATTTCATTGTGGTCAAACAGAAGATACAATCAAACATTGAAAAACCTACTTCACAATTTGGAAGGAAAATGGGCAAATTAATGAAGCACATTGGGGGTGGTTATTCCCTAGGACTCTATATGGAACCGCACTAGATTGTTTCATGGAATTACCAAAGGGAAAGTATCAAACCTAGGAGGAGTCACAAGAAGCCATAGAGAACAAATTGAAGTTTTTTCGCAATATTTCTTATAGGTAGACAATCTGACACATGAGTGAATGTCATGTCTGCATGAATGCACAAGTGTATGAGTGGTAACTGTTGGCCACGGATCCGCCACCTGGGAAGGACTTGGTATATCAATGCGCCCTAGACCCGCAGACCAACATTGAAAGGCCGGGAGGAAGGGATGCCCCCCGGGCCGATCTCCGGAGAAGGCCGGCTCCTTTCCTAACCTACTTGGGGGGGGGGTTTAGATAAGAGTGCAGGAAAGGGATTAAAAAGGTAAAGGGAACTGGAAAGAGATTAAAAAAGATAAGGGAACAGGAAAGAGATGTAAATATCATGCGTTTCGGGTGGGGGGAGAACAAGCAGCACGATCGCAAATTTGCATCCGAACCAACAACAATTAAAACAAAGCATGTAACAGAAACTGCAGCTGTTATTCTACCCTATGTATCCTTCTGTTTTGTATTCCAGACCCAAATAATCACCAATGCTCAAATTCAAGATTCAGAATTCAAACGGACAAAAATATAAATGGACATGAAGCATAAATACTAGCAGAAGGCAGCATAAAAGACAAAGACAAGAAGCAGAGCCAAGGATGCTTTGAATTAATTAGAAGGTGATCCGTCACAGCAGAGTCCTCTAGCAATATGTTCCCCCTTCCCCCCTTTTACAATGAGATGCACTTGCTATTTATAACATATTTTCCCTCCCGATTACATTTCAAGCGCAGATCCCCAAACCTGCCAAAAGCTGTAAAAGCTGCAAAAAGGGGAGAGATTTGATCTTTGTCGGCCCTCCCTGTACTTGAAGCATGCTCTCTCTTAGTTTCGTACAATTTCTGACAGTCTTGGTCGCTGAAAGGGAGTTATCATTTAGTTTTGGTAGATGGGGTACAGTTTATCTTTCAATGCCCACCCACTCTTTCTTGAAGTCCAACTAGCACGAATTCCAAAACCTGATCTGGAGATGAAGGGAAAACCACCCTCAAACACTTTGTTGACTGCTGCCGAAAATCGCTGAAATGGAGAAGATACGCCCAAAATCGCTGAGAAGCGATGGCGATCTTTGGAATTAAAACCTAAGGCAATCTTTGACTTGAGCTGGAAAGCGCTTACAAAATGAGCGATTTCGGGATTTTTTGCCTGGCGACGACGATCTCGGGCACGGGGGATAAGTTGGCCAATTCTGCCCTTTTCTATCTTGCTGGATGTCACTGGAAAAGTCGAGCGATTTCGGGCTCGGAGGGGTAGCGACAATGATCTCGGGCTCAGCGCTCTTCTTCTTCTATCTACGCGCTCGAAAGCGCTACAGCAATGGATGTTGTCGGCCTAGGCCGGTGATCGCTAGCTCCTCGAGACTTAGAATTTTTCCCCTTTTTTAAGCGTTGTTCCCATAATCGCTGGAAAGCTGGCGCGACGTCGGGCGTCGCTGAAAGCGACGGCGATCCCGGGTGCCAACTCATAGCATTCTCATAGGCTCCGAAGCGCTTGAAACTCTTGCGCGCTGAGGAGCTTTTCCCTTTGCGACAGCGATCTGGAGCCTGCCTTCTTTTATCTTGATGCCCCTTGTCGCTCGAAAAGGGTTATAGCGACGGGCGGATGGAGTGCGCGACAACGATTTCGGGTTTCTTAGGACTTAGGCAAATCTGCCACTTTCAAGCATGACCCTTAGTCGCTCAAAAACATGCTCGCGCCAGAAATCGCGCGACAGCGACAGCGATTTCGGGGAAGGGCTAACACTTAGCAAAATTTTACAATTTTTTTTTATTCGAACAATGCATTCAAACGATGCATCCAAATCTGGACAAGGCTCTGGAACTGCAAGTGAACAAACTAGCAAAATGTGGCAACATTCTTGGCGGCTCGCGGGGTATCGAGCTCGCCTCGATGTGAGGACCCAAGCCTTTATCCATTGGGCAACAGAGTCATACTCGCTGTCCTCTTGATATTCACTGTCGGCAACAACCTCTTTCTCAAACCCTTGGCACCCATGGCCCTCTTTGGCGCACTAAAAAAGAACTGCACAAACTAAACTAATAAAACAACTGAAACCTTACTCATTAGCTGGACTATTTACATCATTTACACAAAATTTTGCAACATGCGGCATGCCCAACACAAATCTAGCTTTGGTTGCCTATCGGTGCGTGTCGGACCGGTCTAATTGTACTTTAATCGATCTTTGAAGTCTACCTGGCCTCCCAAAGTTTTGCCGGGGCGTGGCGGTTTATCTGTGATGAATAATGTGGCAAGGAGATTTGCCACACAAGAGCCCTATTTGGATACCGGTTGCAATGATGGTTGGAGCCAATACCACCACTCTAGAGAGTCCACCACCTGTGGGCTCTCGAGCACGGGTTCCTCCAACTCCTTGATGCGATAGCAGGAGCTTTCCGACGATAGACCTTTTGTCGGTCTCCTGAATGCTTGCGTGCTATGCCCTGGGACACAAGAAGGGTGCAAAAATGTGCCCTCTTTGTACTCAGAATTTGCCACTGGATTTTGTTCTCCCTCTTGGCCCGTCTCCCGATAGAAACTGCAAGCAACCAAATTATTCATCGCTTGGGTGGTGTTTGCATATTCCCACCGTTGGCCTTGGATGAGATCTGCCTCTTGAGCTCCACTCAGCTGCATTCTAGGTCTTTGCATAGTATGAGGGATTTGCCATGGTGATTTTGCCAGATGAAAGCAAGCCAAAGATTCACCAACTCGGGCTTCCATATTTCAGCTCAGTCAGAGTCGCCAGGTGATTTTGCCAGATGAAGGCAAGCCAGAGATTCACCAACTCGGGCTTCCATATTTCAGCTCCGTCAGAGTCGCCAGGTGATTTTGCCAGATGAAGGCAAGCCAAAGATTCACCAACTCGGGCTTCCTTAAAATATGGAGACTGTAGGTGAACATTCATCTCTCCGCTTGTGAGGTCAAGGCTGCTCACCAAACCTTGATTCCTCCGGGGTATCTTCTATTAGCTTAAAAAAAGGGCGCCTGTGATCAAGAAATCTGGATCTTCAGCTCAGTCAGAGTCGCCAGGTGATTTTGCTAGATGAAGGCAAGCCAGAGATTCACCAACTCGGGCTTCCTTAAAATGTGGAGATTGTTAGTCCCACCGGGCGTGCCAGAAATTGTTGGCCACGGATCCGCCACCTGGGAAGGACTTGGTATATCAATGCGCCCTAGACCCGCAGACCACCATTGAAAGGCCGGGAGGAAGGGATGCCCCTCGGGCCAATCTCTGGAGAAGGCCGGCTCCTTTCCTAACCTATTTGGGGGGGGGGGTAGATAAGAGTGCAGGA
Source organism: Wollemia nobilis (assembly GCA_028583015.1). Classification (NCBI taxonomy): domain Eukaryota; kingdom Viridiplantae; phylum Streptophyta; class Pinopsida; order Araucariales; family Araucariaceae; genus Wollemia; species Wollemia nobilis. Next base: position 11,395,043 of record JAQPPZ010016869.1, on the reverse strand, counting down.
GAGGGATTAAAAAGGTAAAGGGAACTGCAAAGAGATTAAAAAAGATAAGGGAACAGGAAAGAGATGTAAATATCATGCGTTTCGGGTTGGGGGAGAAAAAGCAGCACGATCACAAATTTGCATCCGAACCAACAACAATTAAAACAAAGCATGTAACAGAAACTGCAGCTATTATTCTACCCTATGTATCCTTCTGTTTTGTATTCCAGACCCAAATAATCACCAATGCTCAAATTCAGGATTCAGAATTCAAACGGATAGAAATATAAATGGACATGAAGCAAAAATACTAGCAGAAGGCAGCATAAAAGACAGAGACAAGAAGCAGAGCCAAGGATGCTTTGAATTAATTAGAAGGTGATCTGTCACAACAAAGTCCTCTAGCAATATGTTCCCCCTTCCCCCCTTTTACAATGAGATGCACTTGCTATTTATAACATATTTTCCCTCCCGATTACATTTCAAGCGCAGATCCCCAAACCTGCCAAAAGCTGTAAAAGCTGCAAAAAGGGGAGAGATTTGATCTTTGTCGGCCCTCCCTGTACTTGAAGCATGCTCTCTTAGTTTCGTACAATTTCTGACAGTCTTGGTCGCTGAAAGGGAGTTATCATTTAGTTTTGGTAGATGGGGTACAATTTATCTTTCAATGCCCACCCACTCTTTCTTGAAGTCCAACTGGCACGAATTCCAAAACCTGATCTAGAGATGAAGGGAAAACCACCCTCAAACACTTTGTTGACTGCTGCCGAAAATCGCTGAAATGGAGAAGATACGCCCAAAATCGCTGAGAAGCGATGGCGATCTTTGGAATTAAAACCTAAGGCAATCTTTGACTTGAGCTGGAAAGCGCTTACAAAATGAGCGATTTCGGGATTTTTTGCCTGGCGACGGCGATCTCGGGCACGGGGGATAAGTTGGCCAATTCTGCCCTTTTCTATCTTGCTGGATGTCGCTGGAAAAGTCGAGCGATTTCGGGCTCGGAGGGGTAGCGACAGCGATCTCGGGCTCAGCGCTCTTCTTCTTCTATCTACGCGCTCGAAAGCGCTGCGGCAATGGATGTCGTCGGCCTGGGCCGGCGATCGCTAGCTCCTCGAGACTTAGAAATTTTTCCCTTTTTTAAGCGTTGTTCCCATAATCGCTGGAAAGCTGGCGCGGCGCGACGCCGGGCGTCGATCCGGGTGCCAACTCATAGCATTCTCATAGGCTCCGAAGCGCTTGAAACTCTTGCGCGCTGAGGAGCTTTTCCCTTTGCGATAGCGATCTGGAGCCTGCCTTCTTTTATCTTGATGCCCCTTGTCGCTCGAAAAGGGTTATAGCGACGGGCGGATGGAGTGCGCGACAACGATTTCGGGTTTCTTAGGACTTAGGCAAATCTGCCACTTTCAAGCATGACCCTTAGTCGCTCAAAAACATGCTCGCGCCAAAAATCGTGCGACAACGACAGCGATTTCGGGGAAGGGCTAACACTTAAAAAAAATTTACAATTTTTTTCATTCGAACAATGCATTCAAACGATGCATCCAAATCTGGACAAGGCTCTGGAACTGCAAGTGAACAAACTAGCAAAATGTGGCAACAATAACATGTATAAATAGAGTTGTCATATGTAAGTGTTGTCAAATAGTGTTGTTGTATGTATACATGACAATATGTGTTTGTAATAAATATTGAGTAATGTGTTATGGGGTATTTTAAACGTTTTATGTATATGGGTAGTTTGTTGGTAGTTAGGCATTTTCCAACTGCCTACCAATGCCATAATACCTATATGTACACATTTATATGGGTGGAGATGGAATTATTGTTTGTTGAAGTAAGTTAATTGATGATTAAGGCAAGTCCATGTGTTGTATGTTTAGGCAAGACCATGATGTAATGCAAATAATTGGCTTGTGAAGGATACATGTTATTTATGCAAGGTATCCACATTTATCTCTTAGATTTTGCAGGCCTTCTAGGGAAGAGAGGAGGTCAACTACAGGAAAAAGGAGGTCGTCAACAAGAGAAAGGTCATTTGGGCGAGATTAGTAGCCATCTAAACAATTGAAGAACAATCTGCCTAGCTTGTGGAAGGGTTTGTCTTGGACATTTGGGCTATTAGATTCATCAAAGAACACCTTGGTAGCACTCACCCCATTTGAGGAAGTATCATAGTCGTCTAGCTTGGTTGTTGTCCAAGGTCAGAGCATGTGATTTGTCATCCTATGCATGCCACTTTTGTCCATGCATAGCCCATGACATATGCCATTTGTTCACCATGAACACTACCTGTTGTCTGTGTATAGTGCACATCTTCTGTCATCCATGACCCGCACACATCTATTGTCAATGCATCATGCATGTCGTTTTTTGTTTGTGCACTGTGCATTGGCATCCAAGGGTGCACTCCATTAGTCATCCTTGCACAAAGCAAGCAATTTGTCGACCGCACATCTATCATTCCTACACTTTGCATTGTCATTCGAGAGTGCACATTGTCTGTCAACCGTGCATCGTGCACATTGTCTGTTGTCCTTGCACGCACACCGTCTATTATTCAAGGGTGCAAATCATTTGTTGTTTGTGTACCATGCACACCATCAAAGCCAACCATAGAGAATGTCATAAGGGAAGTAATCTAGCACTTAGAGGTCATCAAGACCATCTAACATTCCATCCAACCCCTTGTCCAAGTCATTTCTTTGTAAGCAAACAAATTGACATGTCTGCATAATGAATGAATGCATGTTTGAGTGTAGGAATGTATATGTGAGAATGTATGCACACAAAGTGTTTGTCATTATGTCACCATATTGTGTTAAATGGCAGAGGATTGCCATATTGTGTTAAGTGACAAGTGTTTGTAACAATGTGCGTGTGCAAATTGTTTGTAATAATGTGCATATGGCAATGTGTTATAATAATATAAAAGCAATGGGGTGTTTTTAATGTGTTAAGTAATCGGGTAATTCAAAATTAGTTGGGTAGTTGCCAACCGCCTATCAAACCCGTTATGTCTATAAGTATGCATCTATGTGGGAGATGCAAGGGAAGGTGTGTATGCATGTTGTTGTCCAAAGTGTGTTGTTGATGGTTTATCAGAGTATGATGTATTGCAGATAATTGTTGTGTAGGATACATGTTGTGTGCACAATGTATTCATTTGTAATTGTAAGTTATTCCCAATATTATTACGCCGAGAGGCGTTCCTACAATGGCAGACAGGGGGTGGGAGGCAAAGAGGTCATACATGTCACGCCGTAAACAATTTTTTTTTTTTATTAAAAAAGCCGACATTAACAAAAACATTTAAAATATTTAAACTAAAACAGCCAACTAACCAACCGTTGCAAACATTTAAAATATTTAAACTAAAACGAAAACCCTGTTGATATATTAGTAAGATCGCTGTCCGGAGTGTTGTAATTCAATAACCTGAATGCATTTTCCCCGCTGTGGGTCAAACCTTGCGAACTCCCCAAAGCAAACAGCTTTGGGGAGTTCATTCTTGGAGTAGACATATCTTGCTCTGTATTTGCCCCAGCCAGTAAGTTAGAGCTGGACTCTGAAATAGGGCATAACGGCGGCCGCAGGAAACCGTGGTCCCTGGCACTGGGCTCTAGAAAGGGATTACCATCAGCAGTATTAGTACCGCCCTCCGGCAACACTTTCCTCGGGGAGTTTCTTGCAGGTATGCGAAGAGGAGATGCCCCTTTCTTCATCTCTGATTCTCACTGATCCATGCTCCTTTGCAAATATCTGAAAAATCAAGTGTATTTTCCTCCGACAAACCCTAAGAACATTATATCGCGCTACCTCCGTATGTCCATTGACTCGTCTTGAAACCCTTAGACTTTCCACGAACACATACAATGATCTTTGCAGAGATCGCAGCTTACTAACACGCACTTGAGAACCAGCCCTATGCTGCAGTCACACACTGCAACATGGCCTAGCTGTTCCAATGATGCAAAAACAACTTCTCTCACATGTTATTAGAAGCACAAAGATAAAACTAAACAAATCCACCATAAAAACTCGATTCCAAGGCGGTCGACTCACAAATACTCTGGGGACTTTGATCGCTACGACCAGAAATCCTTAAAATACAGAACAGAAAGCCGATCCTTTAAATTTCCAAAACCATGGAGCAGAAAAAAGGCCTAAGATGCCTTGACTTCCACAAAACGAAGCTTATACACTCCGAACCCTGAAATTACCCCGAACATCAAAAATCTCTCCAAAGAAAACATATTAAACAAAAGCAAAGCCTATTAGCCAGGGCAATCGTCGACATGACCAGGGAAACCGCTTTTTCAACCGGAAAATTGAAAGTTAACAGACATACCTCGATTTCCAGTCGACAAAACAACAACTCCCTGGCTTCCTGGATAGTAATCCGTCTACTGTCACCGTGAAAAAACTGAAATCTCTTGAATTTTTTCGCCGTGGTTTCGCAAAACTAAAACGACGATTTTGAATGAATTTCGCCCGACTTTTGCTGGAAATGTTCGGGAAAAAATGGTGGAAGGGTGCTATTCTTCTTCTTTTGTTAGTGAAAAATAGAAATTTGCATGAACCAGGGGTTCCATGACCATTACTACTGTGTATATCCCTTCTGTAAGGCCAGATTTTTGCAATGTGGTGGTTTGGATTCAGATGAAATGATCACCACCAAGTACACCATTGCCGCTCCCCCACCCCCCATTTGTTCTTCTTCTTCTCTGGCTCCTCATTCAAAGTTTGAATGGCGCCAATATCCACCGTCCGTTTCTCTGCCAGGCCTATCCGACGACCCAGGTAACTTCGAAGGCTAACGGCCATTTAATTTTGGGACGTTACTTGTGATATTTCAAACTCAGAGTCATTTTCAAAATATAAAAAAGTATTATTAAAAAATTACCTTTTGGCGTGGGAAGGAGGAAGCGTTTTCTCCAACGTTCCCAAGCTTCTAAAGCGGTCACATGAAGGGTTTGGTTTCCAACGTTTATTTAATGAAATTCCAGTTATAAAATACTATGTTTATAATTTGTTTTTATTAAATTTGAATCTTCAATTTTTTATTTAAATTTTAAAAACATCATTAAATATTAAATTATATTATAATATTTGTCCCATATATATAATCCGTAAATTTGAATAGTACTAGCTTAGATATAAAGGATATATATCTAAAAACGCCGAGAGTTATCAATCCCGAGGCGCCTATCTTGGAGATCACACCCCCAAGAAATGAGATATTGATAACTCTCGGCGTTTTTAGATATATATCCTTTATATCTAAGCTAGTATTTTGTTTATTTAAGTGGCAATAGAATTGTGTTGCAATGTTTGTATTCCATTTCTATATTATGGTGTTGTTGCCAATTCAAAGTTGGGTTGAGCTTGGTGACATGGAGTTGTGATGAGCAAAACAGTCAAGAAGGTTGACAACAACAACAATGGAATGATTACAATGTAGTCAATGAACAAAGTAGTTTCCCTCGAGAGGATGGCAAATTGGAGGTCACATTAGATGAAGACGTACCATGTTTGTTGACACTGACAAAGGACTGACACACGAAGTAGACATGCAAGTGGATGTGCAACCAGACATGCAAGCGAACATGCACGAGGGAGATGTGCAAGGGTTTGTGTGCAAAGAGTTATGTGACAATGGTTGAGAGTTGTGTGTTGTCGATGACGAGTTGTGTGTTGATGATGGTGAGTTGTGTGTCAACGAGGGTGGTTGTGTGTGCGTAGGGATGAGTTGCATGTCGGCAGTAGAGAGTTGCATGACAACGACAATTAGTTTCCTGATGGCGACAGAGAATTACATGATGGAGGCAAAGAGTTACCTAAGGGCAATCAAGCAAGTTACACAACGGTGAGGAATTGCATGACGGTGAAGTTGGCGATGTACAAAATATCAACTTGTTGAGTGAACTTGCTAACAAAGAAATATGTGACAATGGAGAAATCCATGCTAGGGATCATGATGGCAAAGTTCGTGATGTGCAAGTTTTCGTGCATAAGGAAGAAGTGCAAGTGTTTGCACATGATGAAGTGTGCACAAGTGAAGATGTGCATGCCGACATGGAAGTGTGCATTGAGGAAGACAAGGGCACAATAACACATACAGAGGTGACAAAGACGCATGCATAGACAAACAAGTTTGCACAAGCAAAGACATGCGTAGACAGACAAGCTCGCGCAAGTGAAGACATGCACGCAAATATGGCAATTCGTGTTCACGTTGATGAAGTTGGACGTGATGAAGCTAACAACAAGTTTGATGGAGGAGAAAACCTGGTTTGGTAGGAAAGGCTAGGAGTGGTTGGATCAAGTTGTGTTGTAGAAAGAATGCACAACAAATGTATGTCACTAGAGCAATTGCAAGTTGGCATGTATGACAATGTGTGAAATAGTACTCCGACACTAGAGTAATTGCAAGTCGATGTGCTCGATGGTGAGCAGGACAGGAGTTTAACACCAGAGCAACCACAAGTTGGCACATTTCATAGTGCACAAGACAGGAGTCCGGCATGAGAGCAATTGCAATGAAGTGCACCTGATGATGTGTGAAGAAGGTGAGACACGCAAACAACCATTGCCAATGTCAAATCAACTTGTCATGACAAGACCAATTTTGGCATATCGTGTGTCCCATGTTTCATGGTGGGGAAATAGAGGACCCAATCAAGCATTGGAAAATCTGCCTCATGATGTGGAAAGTGAATAGGCAGAATAATGACGCAAATTGGAGGAGGTTATTCCCTGCGACGACTGCCAAACTTGGGCTAAGTTGCACAAAGTATTTGTGAAGGAATTTCAATTGTTCCACAATGCTGATGTCATCACTGAAATTTATAGAATGGAATAGGGTGAGAAAGAGTTTGTACGGTCATACGATCAAAGGTAGAGTGGTTGTTTACCCATTTGGAGGAAGATCCGTCGGATGCATTGAAGAAGTCATTCATGGAGGGACTTCATCCTATGTACTAGAAGAAGATCAAGGTGTTCCCTCCAATCATATCAAGAGGCCTTGGAGCGGGCCTTGATCTTGCAAAGTGATGCAAAGACATCATTAAAATGTTGGGGTTATGTTAATATGAACAAGAGTGACCCTAAAGATGAAAGTGACTCTAATGTTGAGAGTGACTCTGACAATGAGAGTGATGATTTTGAGAATGAGTAGTTCATCGTCCAAGTGTTGGGGTCAAGAAGTCAATGAAGGAAGTGACTCTAAAGAGAAGAACGATGACTCTGAGGATGAGTGTGATAGGAAGAAACACATTTAAAGACATGAATTCATTCATATAGGTATGTGCAACACAAAGGAAGATTGTACCAAGGGGGATGCCATTGGTGATGTGGTCTATGACAACCACTAGAAAACTAGAAGACGCCAAATTGAGTATGATACTAAAAGCAAACCCATTGTGCAATGTTGGCAATGCCATTTGTGGGGGCACTTTGCACGTGAATGTCAAAGTGTTGTGAGTCAAGACAAACTAGTGATGTGTAGAGAGTTCGAAATATCGGAGAAGAGTCACAACCCTAGCCGGGAAGCAAAGCAGATGAACTTAATAAACCTGATTACAATTGAGGAGGTGAACTTGATTACAATCGAGGAGGTAGAGATAAGCAGATAGTTCACGTTGCACAAGTGGTTGATGCAAACAGCGAAGTGAGTGATGCAAACAAAGTGAATGATGCAAACGACAAGGAGGCAAGTTGTAAGATGTTTGACCATCTACTCGAGTCGTTTGGCCATCTGGACTTGGGTTGTCTAGACCCAAGCCCTGACTATCAGGACTTAGATCGTCTGGGCCTAAGCCCTCTAAGTTGGGAACCAGGTCGTCTGGGACAGGCCAGCCAAGGGAGGAGGTCGTCAGGGGTTCTCCCTTGTCGTCTGGGGGAGAGGACTCAACCCCAAATGGCCCACAAGCCATCTAGCCAGGGGAGAGGGTCATCAAGGCCACCCCTAGCTGACTGAAAGGAGCAAGAGGCTCTTAGACGACCCTTGGGCTGTCAAGCTTGAGGAGGGGGTTGTCTAGACCTCGCCCCATCTGTCAGAGAAGCTCACTTAGAATTGAAACAAGGCGTCTGGCAATTGGAGCAGGTCACACGGTAAAAAGACAAAACTATACAGAATTCCAGTTGCACCATTCAAAGAAGGGAAGAGGGCTGCTTGAGAGATGCAATGTATCGTTTAAGACAAGAAGCAAGTAGTCCGGGACGAGAAGCATACCATCAAACTGAGGAAGTGGGTCGTCTAGCCCAAGGCCCAGGAGGTGGTTCGTCTGACCCAAGAGTTGGGTCGTCTAGTCTAGGAAGTGGGCCGTCTAGCCAAGGACCCTCTAACACAAGAAGTGGGCAATCTAACCCAAGAGTTGGGTCATCCAAACCAAGAAGTGGGTCGTCTGGCCTAGGAGGTTGGCTATCTGACCCAAGAGGAGGGTCATCTAAGGCAAAAAGATGTTTGTGAGAGACCAAGACAAGGTTGTTTGAGGTCAAGGGATGTCCGTCAAAGCCTAAGGCAGGGTTATCTAAGGCCAAGAAGAGGTCATCTAGAACCAAGAGGTCATTTGAAGTTGAAAACTTGTTTGAGAGGGTCAAGTGAAGGTTACCAAAATGCAAATGAGGAGAAACATTCAGTTCAAATAGTGAGGGTTTCAATGGTGCTGCCCCCTAACCTTGCAAGGAACACTGCCCTCTAACCTTGCAAGGAACATTGCCCCCTGACCTTGCAAGGGGGCTCCTACAGCCTTGACCCCTGACCTTGCAAGGGGCTCCTACAGCCTTGACCCCTGACAAAGGTGGCAATGGGAGTTGCCCTTCATGTTGGTGATGCAACTGATTTCAATAACTGTAATGAGCAATCGGCAAATAATGTTTTGTTGACAACAATTTGAAGTCATGCTAGTTGCAGAAGATGTCTAAAATAGAAGAAAGCAAAAGGAGCATGACAAGAGATTCAGTGCTTTGTGCTTTTAATTCCTAGTGTTCACTCATGTGTCGTCAAGGATGTCGACTAGTCTAGAGGAGGGGGTAGATGTAGGCAAGCAAATTGACATGTCTACATAATGAATGAATGCATGTTTGACAGTAGGAATGTATACGTGAGAATATATGCACACAAAATGTTTGTCATTGTGTTGCCATATTGTGTTGAATGGTAGAGGATTCCCATATTGTGTTAGTGAGAAATGTTTGTAACAATGAGCGAGTGCAAAATGTTTGTAATAATGTGCACGTGGCAAAGTGTTGTAATAATGTAAAGTAATGGGGTATTTTTAATGTGTTATGTAAACAGGTAGTTTGGAGGTAGTTGGGTAGTTGTCAACCACCTACCAAACCCATTATGTCTATAAGTACACATCTATGTGGGACATGCAAGAGAAGGTGTATGTGCATGTTGTTCGGAGTGTATTATTGATGGTTTGTTGGAGTATGATGTATTACAAATAGTTATTATGCAGGATATGTAGTGTGTGCGCAATGTATCCATTTGTAATTGTAAGTTATTCCCATTGTATATTTTGTTTATTTAAGTGGTAATGGAATTGTGTTACAGTGTGTTGTATTCCATTTCTACATTCCTCGCCTACTCTTCTTCTTCTTCTTGAGGTGAGGTGGGGTGGGGTGGTGGGGTTAGGGCAAGGGGCATCCAGGGATATCAATAGAAGTATCAAGAAGTTATGCACCAATAAATTTGCTGATTGTGAAGGGCTCTAGGCTGAATTTGAAATTTCTCAAATATGGGATAGAGTTCCTAGTTTATCGTATTGCACTACTATTCAATGAAGGCATTTGTTGCGGCTTTCCTCCATCTTCTTATATTCACCCCATCCTTAAGTATGGAGATACTTTGATCAAAACAATTACAAGACCATTATGATTGGGCACATATTTGCCAAGCTATATGCCACAACACTTAAGATGAAGCTCTCTAAGTATTTTAAGAGTTGTGGCTCCAAACCTAGAGGACAATCTAGTTTTTGAGAAAGTTTTCAAACTATGGGCCATATCTTCACTCTTCCTCCTATCATTAAGGAGGCTTTACCTAGGTTCTTTAAGGTCTTTTGTTGTTTTGCTAGCCTTAGAAAGGCCTTTGCTAGAATGCATCACCACTTGATATCTCTAAAAATATAAGATATGGGCGTCGTCAAGCTCCTTATCCGAACAATCATGAGGCTTCATGGGACAATGGTTGGACGATTATGAATTATTATTGGGGTTAAGCAAGGATGTCCTATTTCTTCAACACTGTTCAGCATATATATGATTAGTTTGTAGACTTCATTCGACATTACACTCAAACAAAGGATGGATGTCTTCTACAACACATTTTGATTTTCACATTACTCTTTCTTGATGATCTGGCTGTCCTTCACTCTAAAAAGAGTCTGCAAAGACAATTGGATGTGCTTCCCTATTTTTTCGACCTTAGGTAGCTTGAGGCCAACCTTGGTGAAACGAAGGTTGTGATCTTTAGTACCCTCAAAAACACACTATCGAAGGTTCAAAATTCAACATCCTCCACTTATTTGAGGGTTTAATTCTTAGGTCCATCTCTTATTCTCAAGCCCCTTTCTAATTACAACTTTGCAAGATATCCAACATTCTTTGTTCTTGAGATACAATGTCTTTAGATACATTTTCAAGATAACCCCTCATATAATTAAGCCAATAGTTCTTTAGATGTATGAGGCTCAAGGGTTGAGTTTGGAACCTACTGATTGGGTGGGCATTAAGCAAGTTCAATTTTTTTTACTTCAATGTAAGATAAGCCACAAGGATATAGTTCCTCAACGCATTGTACAATGCTACCAGCTTCATCTTGATAGCATCTCCAAACTCACTTTCCATCTCCATTAGCTACAATGCACAAGGGATTACACGTCAAGTTGTAAAAGCTACTCACTCCTCACCCTTTGCTCTGTTAGTAAAATATTAAAATTACGTGTAAGCAGAAAACACAATAACACAGAAAAACAGTAACAGAAATTTTACGTGGAAAACCCTTAGTGTGTAGGTAAAACCACGAGGCAATGGCAGCTTCGTTATTTTATTGATTTTAGCAAACTTTACATTCACACTCCTGTGTACATGCAAGGAGGTCATTCATCTTTTTATAGATAAATAAACGAAGATTGAAAACTGTTTGTTTCCTCTCCCAAAGGAAGACTCCAAAAACTGTTTGTTTCCTCTCCCAGAGTTACCCGTCTGGCGGCTACCCGTCTGGAGCTACATGTATGGCGGCTACCCGTCTGGAGCTACACGTCTGGCGGCTACCCGTCTGGAGCGACATGTCTGGCGGCTACCTGTCTGGAGCGACACGTCGACAGCTACCCATCTGGAGCTAGACGTCTGGCGGCTACCCATCTAGAGCTAGATGTCTGACGGCTATACATCTGGAGCTAGACGTCTAAAGCTAGACATCTGGAGCTACATGTCTAGATAGTGACTTCAACTCCTAACATTCTCCCACTTGAAGTCAGTATACAAGAATTCTTTGCCTATGTTTTTCCATCCAGTGCCAATTGCCCAATGTTGCCCTTATTACATTTTTAGCAAGCCCAAAGAAGTTTTGCACCACTCAAACTTCTATGTCTTGACCGGCTTTGTAAGCATATCTGCAGGATTTACTTTTGCATCAATTTTCTCCAACAGGGTCCTACCTTCTTCCACCACATTTCTTATAAAATGGTACTTAACATCAATGTGTTTTGTGCGATCATGGAATGTTGGGTTTTTCACTAGATGAATAGCACTTTGGTTATCACAATGCAACATAGTTTTCTCTTGCATTATCTTTAAGTCACCCAACAGTCGCTCTATCCAAATTGCCTCTTCTTTGCTGGCCTGAGTCACTACAATATATTTTGCTTCAATGGTTGATAAAGCCACCACATACTGCAACTTAGAAGTCCAACTCACAGCTCCACCAGCAAGAGTGAAAGTATATCCTGTAGTGGACTTTCTCCCATCTCTATCTCCACCATAATCAAAATCCACAAAACCTATAACTTGCAAATTTTTCGATTCGTAGTAAATAGCAACATTTGAAGTGCCTCTTAAATATCTAAATATTCACTTCATTGCATTCCAATGCTCCTTACCAGGATTTGCCATGTACTAGCTAGCAACTCCACTGCTTGGGCGATATCCGGTCTAGTGCTCACCATGGCATACATGAGGCTTCCTACTGCTGATGAATATAGTACATGAGACTGTTGATCACGAATCTGCCATGAGGAAAGGATTTGTCGTTGTTGCGCCCTTAGGACTCGCAAACCAACATTGAAAGGCCGAAAAGAAGGAATGCCTTCCGTGCCAATCTCCGGAGAAGGCCGGCTTCCTTTGGGGTTTTGAGGTTCAAGATAAGAGTGCAGGGAAAGAGATAAAGAGTACAGAAAGATCCAAATTAGATTGGAGTTGGGTGGGGGGAACTAACAGTACGGCAATGCATCAATCACCACTACTAACACCAATATAACAATAACACACCACTATGGATGTTGTCACTCGCCAGTAGGACAGAGCCAGGTATACGTTTTGTGTTAAGAGCCAGAAGCACAGCTACAATGGTTCTTGTTGTCACATTTTGCACGGGGTGCAATGTTTTCAATTTTTGTAAGAAAGCTGCTCTTCCTTCTCCCCCTTTCTCTCTCTTCCCTACATTCTCATTCTTCTCAAAATTGACAGCAGTTGCCCTGAAAAATGGCTGTGTCAGGGCATGCTGAGGTGTTCGGGATTTTGCGGGCCATAAACAGGGGCGATAAAATGGACAAAATGAGCCCTGGATATTTTATTATTACAGATCTTCTCGCAAGCTTTCCAACGATATATTATAATAGGCGATCGGGTCAGCGGATCAAAAGTTATGGCCCGGGAAGCTGAACCAGGAAACCCAGTTTTTTGTGCGAAGTCGGTCCGACTTCGCCCAGTTTTGGTGCGAAGTTCGTACTTCGCCTAGTTTTGGTGCGAAGTCCGACTTCGCCCAGTTTTGGTGCGAAGTCCGAACTTCGCCCAGTTTTGGTGCGAAGTTCGTACTTCGCCCAGTTTTGGTGCGAAGTCCGACTTCGCCCTTCTTTCTGGGCGCACCTTGTAGCAGTGGCGTGAGAAAAATGACTAAGTGTCCGTGCGAAGTCCGAACGGCGGTGAGAATCAGCAAGTGCCGGTGCGTAACCCGACTTCGCAGCGAAGTCGGACTGCGCCCTTTGACCGGTGCGCAGTAGGGAAATAGTGCTACCCGACTGCGCTGTTTTTCACCTGTGCTACTCGATTGCGCTCTAATCCCAGGCGAAGTTGGATAGATCGCCTTTCAAGGCGAGACACGTGTCAAGCATTATCATCCGACAAGTGTCCAACTTTGGGATCCGAGCCAAGACATGCCGAGCAAAAGGACAAGCATGGGCTGCACTACTTATGCCAGCTGCCTCATTTAATGCTGATGTGAGTTTCCACCTGCCTCAGCTACCCGCATTCCTGTCAATGTGAAGTTCTACCCAACGCGCTGCCACATGGCTGTTCAACCTTCAGGGAGACCATGCCGAGAGTACAGTCCAGCCCGACAGAAGTCAGCATCAGCAGTTCCGCGGCTGCTTTTGTCAGCTAATGTTTGACTGGGACTTTGTGCCCATTAATGTAACGGGAGGGACTCGGGCTATAAATACCCACCACGTTTTCATTGTAAAGTGGTGGAAGGGGAATGTCTGTTAGGGAACCAATGTAACCGTGCTTCTGCTTATAAATATAATTTGTATGCCTGGTTCTGTTCTGCTGCTTTTATTTCTTTATGCTTATGCTTTACGCGACCCTGTGTCATGGCTCGTTGATTCGTTTCAGCATTTGGTGATCAGGCGCCTTTAGCATTGTTTGTGTACTTTTAAATTTCATATAATAGATGTGGTAGCAGATTCCATCAGTTGTGTGTTACGTTGTTGTCCGTAGTGGTGATTGATGCGTTGCCGTGCTGTTAGTTCTCCTTGTAGGGAGAATATCTGCTAGGCGGCCATTGTAGCTGTGCGGTTAAAATCTCTGCATGACACATATACCTGGCTCTGATATCTCTAGGTTGCTTTCTACTTATGTTAGTGTCCGCAGTGGTGATTGATGCATTGTCGTGCTGTTAGTTCTCCTTGTAGGGAGAATGTTTGCTAGGGGACCATTGTAGCTGTGCGTACACTGCTTAAGTATCGGAAGTACACATAGATTTTGCAGTTCTCAGTCATGCTTTGTATTTATAACGCAGTAAGTATTGGTGATTGCTGGTTACCGTACTGTTAGTTCCCCCCCACCAACTTCAAGTATATTTGTATATTCTTTCTGTTCATTTATCTCTTTCCTGCACTCTTAGCTTGAACATAACCCCCCCCCAAAAGGAGCTGGCCTTCTTCGGAGATTGGCCCGGAAGGCATTCCTTCCTTCCGGCCTTTCAATGTTGGTCCGCGGGTCCAGGGCGCATTGACACACCAAGTCCTTCCCAGGTGGCGGATTCGTGACCAACAGTTTTTGGCACGCCCGGTGGGACTCTTTGTCCCACATTTGGAAGATCTCAAGCTCGTCCTCACTCGGGCTGACAGTTTCTTTCCGAATACTCGGTGGGACAAGGAATTTTCTCACCCCCAAACAGAATCGAAGCACTGGTGCTCGCTTCATTGCTGTTCAAAATCAGAGCACCTGGCGACTCTGCACGTTCATATTCTCTGAGTCCAAAAGACCGGTCCTGACGCCTTCATTCAAGCAAGAAGGTGGCAAGCGAGGAACCCGGGAAACCAGCCTGACTTTACGAAATTAATACCAACGCTCCAGGCGAGTGCGTCAGGCTGGCTGATTACCAAGCTTGCATAGACGAATCCGTGAGGAGAGACGATCAGTCTCCATATTTTAAGGAAGCCCGAGTTGGTGAATCTTTGGCTTGCCTTCATCTGGCAAAATCACTCGGCGACTCCGATCGAGTCGAAGATCCAGATTTCTTGATCGCAGGCGCCCTTTTTTAAGCTGATAGAAGACACCCCGGAGGAATCAAGGTTTGGAGAGCAGCCTTGACCTCACGAGCGGAGAAATGAATGTTGACCTACAGTCTCCACCGTGGTGGTATTGGCTCCGACCATTACCGCAACCGGTACCCGAAGAGGGCTCCCGTTTGAAAAATCTCCTTGCCACATTGTTCATCAATTGTACGGGTACCGGCATGAATGACAATCTGCCACGTTGCACCATGTTCGCGACCTGGCAAACTTTGGGAGGCCAGCCGGACTTCAAAGATCATCTGAAGTACAATCAGATCTGGTCCGGACACTGCAGGTTCACCGGATAGGCAACCAAAGTCAGATTTGTGTTGGCGGCATAGCAATAACGCCGCAAAATTTTGTATAAATAATCCGGCTATTATTCAAAGTTTTAGTTGTTTTTCTTATTTCAGTCTGTGCAGTGTTTTCTTTTTAAGTGTTCCGAGGAGGCAGCTGCCGGAAGTGGATCTGAAGAGCAGTTGCAACGAGGGTGACTCTGTTGCCCAATGGATGAAGGCATGGGTTCTTTGCGCCGAGGCGAGCTCGACACCCCACGAGCCGCCAGAAATGTTGTCACATTTTGCACGGGGTGCAATGTTTTCAATTTTTGTAAGAGAGCTACTCTTCCTTCTCCCCCTTTCTCTCTCTTCCCTACGTTCTCATTCTTCTCAAAATTGACAGCAGTTGCCCTGAAAAATGGCTAAGTGTCAGGGCATGCTGAGGTGTTTGGGATTTTGCGGGCCATAAACAGGGGCGATAAAATGGACAAAATGAGCCCTGGATATTTTATTATTGCAGATCTTCTCGCAAGCTTTCCAACGATATATTATAATAGGCGATCGGGTCAACGGATCAAAAGTTATGGCCCCGGGAAGCTGAACCAGGAAACCCAGTTTTTTGTGCGAAGTCGGTCCGACTTCGCCCAGTTTTGGTGCGAAGTTCGTACTTCGCCCAGTTTTGGTGCGAAGTCCGACTTCGCCCAGTTTTGGTGCGAAGTTCGTACTTCGCCCAGTTTTGGTGCGAAGTCCGACTTCGCCCTTCTTTCTGGGCGCACCTTGTAGCAGGCTGGCAAACTGGCAGAAAAATGACTAAGTGTCCGTGCGAAGTCCGAACGGCGGTGAGAATCAGCAAGTGCCGGTGCGTAACCCGACTTCGCAGCCGAAGTCGGACTGCGCCTTTGACCGGTGCGCGATAGGGAAATAGTGCTACCCGATCGCGTTGTTTTTCACTCGTGCTACTCGATTGCGCTCTAATCCCGGGTGAAGTTGGATAGACTGCCTTTCAAGGCAGACACGTGTCAAGCATTATCATCCGACAAGTGTCCAACTTTGGGATCCGAGCCAAGACATGCCGAGCAAAAGGACAAGCATGGGCTGCACTACTTATGCCAGCTGCCTCATTTAATGCTGATGTGAGTTTCCACCTGCCTCAGCTACCCGCATTCCTGTCAATGTGAAGTTCTACCCAACGCGCCGCCACGTGGGCTGTTCAACCTTCAAGGAGACCATGCCGAGAGTACAGTCCAGCCCGACAGAAGTCAGCATCAGCAGTTCCGCGGCTGCTTTTGTCAGCTAATGTTTGATTGGGACTTTGTGCCCATTAATGTAACGGGAGGGACTCGGGCTATAAATACCCACCACGTTTTCATTGTAAAGTGGTGGAAGGGGAATGTCTGTTAGGGAACTAATGTAACCGTGCTTCTGCTTATAAATATAATTTGTATGCCTGGTTCTGTTCTGCTGCTTTTATTTCTTTATGCTTATGCTTTACGCGACCCTGTGTCATGGCTCGTTGATTCGTTTCAGCATTTGGTGATCAGGCGCCTTTAGCATTGTTTGTGTACTTTTAAATTTCATATAATAGATGTGGTAGCAGTTCCATCAGTTGTGTGTTACGTTGTTGTCCGTAGTGGTGATTGATGCGCTGCCGTGCTGTTAGTTCTCCTTGTAGGGAGAATGTCTGCTAGGCGACCATTGTAGCTGTGCGGTTAAAATCTCTGCATGACACATATACCTGGCTCTGATATCTCTAGGTTGCTTTCTACTTATGTTAGTGTCCGCAGTGGTGATTGATGCATTGTCGTGCTGTTAGTTCTCCTTGTAGGGAGAATGTTTGCTAGGGGACCATTGTAGCTGTGCGTACACTGCTTAAGTATCGGAAGTACACAGATTTTGCAGTTCTCAGTCATGCTTTGTATTTATAATGCAGTAAGTATTGGTGATTGCTGGTTGCCGTACTGTTAGTTCCCCCCCACCAACTTCAAGTATATTTGTATATTCTTTCTGTTCATTTATCTCTTTCCTGCACTCTTAGCTTGAACATAACCCCCCTCAAAAGGAGCCGGCCTTCTCCGGAGATTGGCCCTGAAGGCATTCCTTCCTTCCGGCCTTTCATTTGTCGGACCGGACTGTACCCGCAGCATGGTCTTCCTGGAAGCTGGACAGCTAGCTGGCGGTGTGTTGGTCAGACTTCTTCTCGGCAGGTATGCGGGTAGCTGGAGCAGGTAGAACCTCCAATCGGCTTTAAATGAGGCCACTGGCACAGGTAATGCAGCCCATGCTCGTCCTTTTGCTCGGCACGTCTTGGCTCAAATCCCGAAGCTGGACACTTGTCAGATGATGGATGATGCTGACACGTGTCTGCCTATTAATGTAACGGGAGGGACTCGGGCTATAAAAACCCACCTAGAATTCATTGTAAAGGGTGGAAGGGGAATGTCTGTTAGGGAACTAATGTAACCGTGCTTCTGCTTATAAATATAATTTGTATGCCTGGTTCTGTTCTGCTGCTTTTATTTCTTTATGCTTATGCTTTACGCGACTCTGTGTCATGGCAACAATGTAACACACAACTGATGGAACTGCTACCACATCTATTATATGAAATTTAAAAGTACACAAACAATGCTAAAGGCGCCTGATCACCAAATGCTGAAACGAATCAACGAGCCATGACACAGAGTCGCGTAAAGCATAAGCATAAAGAAATAAAAGCAGCAGAACAGAACCAGGCATACAAATTATATTTATAAGCAGAAGCACGGTTACATTAGTTCCCTAACAGACATTCCCCCTCCACCCTTTACAATGAATTCTAGGTGGGTTTTTATAGCCCGAGTCCCTCCCGTTACATTAATGGGCATAAGGTCAGCATTTGCAGCTCCTTCGCCGCTTTTGTCAGCTTATGTTTGAAACCCGCGAACCAACAGTTCCCTAACAGACATTCCCTCCAAGGAACTAACAGTACGGCAACGCATCAATCACCACTACTAACAACACTATAACACAAAACATAACCAGAAAACTGCCACTAACGTTTGCCCTATATATCCTCTGATTTATGCACCTTAGGCATACCTGACCACCAAATGCTGAAATGAATCAACAAGCCATGACACAAGAAAACGTAAGGCAGAAATGCAAAGGAAAGGCAGCATACAGAATAAAAACAGTATAACAGCACCAAGTGTATGTATTATATTAACTGGCAGAAGCACAGCTACAATGGTTCCCTAACAGACATTCCCCTTCCACCACCTTACAATGAAAATGTGGTGGGTATTTATAGCATGAGAACCCCCCCGATTACATTAATGGGCACAAAGTCCCAGTCAAACATTAGCTGACAAAAACAGCCGCGGAACTGCTGATGCTGACCTTTGTCTGGCAGGACGTACTTGCAGCATGGTCTCCCTGAAGGCTGTACAGATACGTGGCAGCGCGTTAGGTAGAACTTCTCATCGGTAGGAATGCGGGTAGCTGAAGCAGGTAGAACCTCCAATCAGCTTTAAAGGCAGCAGCTGGCATAAGTAGTGCATCCCATGCTTGTCCTTGTGCTTGGCACGTCTCGGCTCGGATCCCAAAGTTGGACACTTGTCGGATGATGCTGCTTGACACGTGCTTGCCTTGAAAGGCAGTTTATCCAACTTCGCCCAGGATCGTAGCGCTGTCGGGTTGCGCAAGTGAAAAACAACGCAGTTGGGGAGGCCTTTCATGCCTTAGTCAACTTCCGAGTTTGTCTCCCATCACGCACCGGTCAAAGGGCGCACTCCGACTTCGCCGCGAAGTCGGGTTGCGCACCGGTGGAAGCTGATTTACACTGCCGTACGGACTTCGCCCTAGAAAGGGGGCGCACTCCGACTTCGCTGCGAAGTCGGGTTGCGCCCCAGCACTTAGTCATTTTTCCTACCAGCCTGTTACCTAGTGCGCCCAGAAAGAAGGGCGCAATCCGACTTCGCTGCGCACTTAGTCATTTTTCCTGCCAACCTGTTACCTAGTGCGCCCAGAAAGAAGGGCGCACTCCGACTTCGCTGCTAGTGCGCCCAGAAAGAAGGGCGCACTCCGACTTCGCTAGTGCGCCCAGAAAGAAGGGCGCACTCCGACTTCGCTGCGAAGTCGGATTGCGCCATGAACACTTAGAATTTCTGGCTGATTCTGTCACACCGCGCAGCTTTGCATTCCTGCTGCGCTCCAATCGGAGGGCGCACTCCGACTTCGCCGCGAAGTCGGATTGCGCCCTGATACTTAGCCATTTTTCAGGGCAACTGCTGTCATTTTGAGATTTTGACTGAGGGGCTCAAGAGAAAGAGGGAAGAATGAGAATGTAGGGAAGGAAGAGAAAGGGAGAGAAGAGAAAGGGGAAAGAGAGGAAGAGGGAAAGGGAAGAGCAGCACTCTTACAAAAATTGAAAACATTGCACCCCGTGCAAAATGTGACAACATTCTTGGCGGCTCGCGGGGTGTCGAGCTCGCCTCGGCGCAAAGAATCCATGCCTTCATCCATTGGGTGCAGAGGAACTTACTTCCCCTGCCTTCTGCTGCTATGGCCGTTCTCCTCGCGGCAACCGTTCTTCAGATCCACTTCCGGCAGTTGCCTCCTCGGATTCGCCTTCCGAATGCTCTCCAGCGTCGGCTTCTGCCTCGCAGATGCGCTTGTATGCGGCCTAGGCTTGGCCCCAGGCTTCTGTTTCAAAGGGGCGGCGGTCAGCAACTTCTTCTAACGCTGCGTGGAATGCAGCGACTGTGTGCAAGTCGATGGTGAGGTATCTCTTTCCCAGCTCCTAGAAGTAGGAGTTGATCTTGCAGCACTTGGACACCACCTGGGTGACCTGACTTTCTTGAATTGGCTCGGTCCAGCTATCGATTTCAGCTGTATCTGCCTCAAAGGACAGCCAATTCTTTTTCACCTGCTCATGGGTGAGAAACTCACCATTCTCAACATAGCTCGGGCACCCTAGTTCAGAGAGAGCGTGAAGGGGAGCCATACAAATATCTCTTTCATGTTCGAATGCATCCAGCATTCGTCTGGCAACCCTCACCTCTTCTGTTTTCTTAAAATATTTATGCAAGGTTACCCTTGCATCTGCCCATTCTGCAGCGAATGAGGACATAGGGGAGAATTGGAGGCCATTACGCTCGTGTTCTTGAAGTTTTATCGCCAGGTCCACCCATTGCTTCGCCTGGCGTTCGGCCTCCTCTACCACAGGCTTTCCCTGGGCAGAAACTTCTTGGATCCTGGATGCGAAATCCAGGACAGACATGGCTTTATTCATGTGGGGCTTGCATCCCCGCAGCAGATCAGCCCGCATCTCCTTAACCTTGCTCTTTGAAAAGACCGTCGCTTGAGATGCTTTCTCTGCAGATTGCGACTGCGCCTGTTTCAAAGACTCCTGGAGCTGAGAAATCTGCTCCAGGGCTGCCTGCTTTTCCGTTGCGGCTTCTTGCTGAGAAGCGGCCAGCTGGGCTTTTAATTCATCTATTTCTCGTTGCGCCGATTCCAGCTGCTCAGTGGACCTAGACAGGTCCTCTTCAAGCTGCCTTGTTTTGTCCTGCAACCGGAAAAGCTCTTCCTGTTCCTCCAAATTTTTGACAAGGAGATTATCCGCTTTACGAAGGATTCCATGAATCTCGTATTGCGGGTGTATATCGTCAAAGCTCTTCTCCTTTCTCTGCAGCTCGTAGTCCGCCCTGGTCATTTCCCGGAGAGGCTTCTTCACTTTTGGAGTTATCTTTTCTGTCGTGAGCACTCTCCTCTCGAAATCAAACTTGGTGCGCTTTACCGGGGCGGCTATCTCCTCAGGTCTCCTCCGTTTCAAGTTTTGGAGGAAAGAGATAGGATAGTCTACGGCTCTTGCTGCCAGAGGCAGATCGTCCGTGTTCTGGAGATCGTCCATGAAGTCCGGTTCCCCCAGCCTAGGGTTCTGCTGTGACATCTCTCCTGCGAACAGGGAAGTAGGAAAAACCGGGAGGACTTTGGAAGGAACGGCCGCTTTTGAGGGCGACCGGGGAGCGGAGAGCGGAGCGGTTGATGCTGGAAGGGTTTCAAGCGGCTGAGGTGATGGATGCAACGGTGAACGTGCGGCCTTCAGCACTAACCACGGGTGAAGGGTTTGGGGTTTGACTCAGGGATAGAGAGGCGTTGGGGTCCTGAGCAAACTGGTCGAAAGAATGGTGGCCGCTAGAAGGCTGTGGAGATGGGGAGGAAGATGCGGCCACGGCTTGCTCGGATTGAGCGGGAGATGGAGTCGGAGTAGGGCCAGATGGGATTTGAGGGAGCGGGGCAGCGGACGTACCTACGGGCTCCGCCTGAGCCGATGCTGGATGGATGTCTGCGGCTCTGGTTCGGCGGGCGGCTCAGGACTATCCAGAGAAACAACCTCTGGAGCGGCTGGACGCGGTCGCGGCTCTGCGATTGACTGCTGCACTGTCAGGCTAGGTCGCGTCACCTTATCAACTCTCTTCCTCTTCTTCTCTTCTGGGGCAATGGTTGGTTTGGAAGAAGGAGATGAAGTAGGTGCAGCGGGCGCTGATGTTCCCACGATAAACTTGTACCGGGGTTTGACTTGCAGAAGGTCTGCCGCGGCCGGTCCGGTCGCTGGCGGTGCTGGCGTCTTTTGTGCCTGAGGAGTCACCTCGGGCGCTGACTTGGCTAACTTTCGCGCCTTTTCGGGCACCACCCTGGAAGCAACAGGCTGCATTGGGTCCACTTGGATATCTGTTGGGCCCGCACTGGCAGTTGTAAAAGTGTACAACTGTTGGGAGGAAGACCCTCCTTTATAACCCTCGAAGGGACCTCGGGGAACGTAATCTCGGAATGCGAAAGGCCGCCAGCTATCAATGTGCTGGTCATATAGAGCTGAAAAATCATCATCAACGGCCAGATTCCTCCCCGATGGATTTATCATGCTACGTGCAGCACCTCATCTTCCAAACATTCAACAACTTTTTCTTTTGGCCAGTTAAGGCCTGCCAGCTTGGTGATGAGTTTCTTAAATCCCGAAGAAGTGAACTTGTGGTCCGGGTTTCGCTCGGGGTCATATGCTACCTCCTCGCAGTAAAACTCCTGCCAAGGAGGCCATGCTTCCATCGAGTCAATCTCCCAGTCGAGGTCAACATGGACCACATCGCATCTGTCTTCGATTATATCTGCCCGGGGGCAGATATGAGCAAACCTTCCCCTTATCCCGTGTGGGTCGTACTTCCAGCGCTGCGGCAGCAGAATCAGGCCAATGTCAAAGAGCTCCCGCTCGAGATAGACATGTTGTCCTATCTCTGATATTTCAACGTTCGCCCAGGAAAGAGGATATTGAAAGATATGGCCCTTTTTCTTTCCCTGGCCGAACTCCTCTTCAACATAGTCCATCTGCCGCGCAACCTCCATCCCAAACTGATGATCCGTGCACCAATAGGGCAGCAGATGAGGCTTGCCCTTGAATCCGTAGATTCTAACCACGATCCCCTGCGTCAGTCTAAAAACGTCCCCGAGCTTGTGATTCAGCAAATAGTTTGTCATTTCCTGCGGGGGGCGAGGGATCTCACCATCGTTGAAGACTGACATGACCAAGCCCAGAAAGTTGAAGTTGAACTTGTAATAAGACCCTTTCCGGTATAGGTCATCCGTCCATTCATAGACGGGTCGTGGCTCTCCCTTCTCATTTACCTTCTTCAGGTTAGGGATCGGCATACGGGAGTGCAAGTGATACAAACAAAGCCAAGCCAAGAAGGAACTGAACCGAAATTCAGTTGACTGCTTTTTCTGCAGCTTTACCAGGCTGGAGTGAATGGCGTATGCAAGCCAGTCCGCCCAGTCGAAGAAGATTGGGCGCTTCCCACTTTTCTGCGCTGCTGGTTCATAAGATTCTCCGCATAGGAGACATTCTGCCAGCGCTAGCTGGTACGGCCGTACCAGCTCGTCAGAGTCGCAACCGAGGACCCACGCCAGGATGGTGTATATGTATTTGCTTTGAAACCTTTCCAGGGGTATGGGGCCGGTTGGCCACTGTCCAGTTGCGAGCGGGGCGTTCAGCTCTGAGTTGAGGAAATCCCTCATCTTTTTTGTATGCGTAAAGCGCCCCGCTTGCTCGCCAAGATTTATCCTTTTAACAATCGCGCTGGAGTCATATTGCAACCCCGGGGCGAAGGCCGGCTGGACGGTCTCTCTGCGGAGTGCGAACAAGGGTTTTCCGCTGCAGTTGCAAATTTGTCGGGTAGCTGGCCTGTAGTGTCTGACAATGATGTCGACCAGCTCCGGGCATTGGTGGACAGGAGGGCACAAGAACCGATGAAGGTTCGACTTGTACGCAGCCCCGAAATGGTGAGAGGGCGAAACTTTATCCGCCCAACTTTCCACATTTATCCGCAGCTTAGTCAGGCTCATGGAAAACGAGCCGTCCTTGTACCCGGACAGGTAATTAACCGGTGGTGGTGGGGCTTGCCCACGCTGTACTTTCTTTGTCCGGGATTTTGACTTTTGATCCCGCGGCGTCTCACTCCTGAAAACATCTGACTGCGGGAAATCCCCACTTTCGCGCTCCTCGCTGGACTGAGCTTGTACTGGCAACTTTCCTTTGTCCATTCCTTCGAAAAAGCAATAATTACGACCTCTGGACGTCTGCAGAAAATTTCGCAGTCACAGGAATAACTTGCACGATTTGGCATGTCTGGGCGCTTCAGACCTCCTTTAAATGATAATGACAGCGTCATTAATGGTGCACAGGAGGGGGTAGGTCGGCCGGTTTGTGAAGAAGTTATGCTTTTAGGTGCCTGCGCAGGAGAATGTCTTGAAAGACGTACCCTGATTACTGCGCCATGCCTTCTTGATTGCGTTTTCTTTGAAATTTGCGCAATCATTAATTCTGAATTTGAACGCTGCGCCATGGCTGACGTCACTGCGGCAATCCGGGCACACTGCTCAAGGCAAAACCCTTTTTGGTTCGGAAACCCATCTTCACAGCCGTTGCGCCCTGGGCCCACACTTGGAGTATTAATTTTTTATTTTTTTTTTTATAGACCATCCAAGTTGCGCCCATGCAATCGGACTTCGCCCCAAAATTGGGCGCAGTCCGATTTCGCCTGCGCAATCGGACTTCGCCCCAAAATTGGGCGCAGTCCGAACCGACACTTGGCTCTTTTCTTTGCTGCCTTCACTTCCCAGCTGCGCCCCTTGGATGGGCGCAGCTCGAACTTCGCCCGCAAACCGGGCGCAGTTCGAACTTGCACTTAGCCCTTCCGCAGCCTTTGCTTTTGCCTTTGGTGAACCTTCCGAGCTGCGCCCGGAAACGGGGCGCATCTCACACTTCGCGCGAAACCTGGGCTCGCCCAAACTTCGCGCGCGAAGTCAGACTTCGCCTTGAAAGACAGCGCAGTCCGAACAGTTAACTCCCCTTTTGGTGCTCTTTCTCTAACTGCGCCCTTTGGGAGGTGCGCAGCCCGACTTCGCTGCGAAGTCGGGTTGCGCACCCGGACTTAGCGGATTTTTGCTGTTTTCTTGGGCAGTCTCCTTTTACGAACTTCGCTCCTTTTCAGGGGCGACATCAGACTTCGGCGCGAAATCAGAGCTTTCTCCTTCTGTCCGACTTGGGCTTACTAAACTGGAAAAACTGAAAGCTGAAAACTGTACATACTGAAATTTAAAAATGCATAAGGGAAATATGTTACAAGGAAGGGCCCGTTTGGACACCTTCAACAACGGTAAATTTTCAAGTGGAACCCGTTAACGGGAATAGGCAGGAGCTGACCCTCCATATCCCGAAGTATGTAAGCGTTGAGCTGGTTCACCCGAGCAATCTGATAGGGGCCCTCCCAAAGGGCATCGAATTTTCCGTGGTTGCCCGGCTTCGCCTTTAATGAGTCCCACTTCAGCACCAGGTCCCCGATTTCAAAAACTCGGGCAATGGTGCCTTTTGCAAACCAGCCTTGAGTGGATTCAACATGCTTGGTGAAGGCCTGGTATGCTTTTTCCCTGTCTTCCTCCAACTGCAGGAGTTGGCACAGTCTGTCATCCACCGGATCTCCGCTGCTTCTCTCTTCGTCCAACATCCAGAGAGCGGGGATTTCAATGTGAGATGGCATGACAGCCTCTTTGCCATAGACGAGCGCATAGGGGGACGTTTTAATGGACGTCTTGAACGAAACTCTGTCCGCCCACAGCGCCCGGTTCAGGAGTAAATGCCAAGTCCGCTTGTTCCTTTCAATGGTCCTTCTGATGATCTTCAGGAGGTTCTTGTTAGTAGACTCAGCAAGGCCATTCCCCTACGGGTAGTAATTAGAAGACATTTTGTGATAAATGCCAAGTTTGCCAGTGTACTCCGTGAGTACAGCGCCTGCGAACCCCGAACCATTGTCCGTTACAATGGACTCTGGAACCCCGAAGCGGGTAATCAAGCTTTCAAGGAACCCAATGACCGTTTCTTGGTCCGCGTTTTTGGTTGGGATCGCCTCTGCCCACCGTGTGAAGTAATCGGTGGCTGTAAGAATAAACTTGTGTCCGGCGAGAGGAATTAGGCGAAATCACCCCAATGAAGTCTAGACCCCATTGCTGGAACGGAGTCTCGGCCCTCGAATCGGTTGAAGGGGCAGGGGTGCTTTTCTGTTTCGCCAAGAAACCTCTGGCATTGATCACACTTGGAACAGACCGCATAAGCGTCTGTGAATAGAGTGGGCCAGTAGTACCCAGCTCTAATTATTTTCAAGGCCGTAGGCCTTGCGGAATGATGACCTCCGGGCATCCCGAAATGAAAATCTCCGAGGACCCTGGATCGGTCTGATTTCCTGACGCACCGCAACAGGATGCCGTCAATGTTTTTGAAGTAAAGCCCCTCGGGGCGAAGAGTGTACTTGAGTGCACCTAGCCGAAATCTCCTTCGTTGTGAGGCGTTCAGGTGATCCGGACATCTTCCGGTGTAGAAATATCTCACCAATTCATCTGTCCAGTCACTCCCCTCCGATAAGGAGTTGGCCAGGTTGATGCTTGTCGCTGTGTCCTCCCACTTACAGGCGGAGATGCCGGCTACAGCGCTTCGGGCCAGCTCCTGACACAAGGCTCGGCCTCTGATAAGCTTGGTGGGCCGCACTTCGATGTCGAACTCTTGGATTTTTGCAATCCATCCTGCTCTCTTGTGACCCGGCTCTCCTTGTATGATGAAGCTTCGAACGTCCGGGTGAATCACAAAGACAGTTGTTTTGCTCTGGGAGACAAAGTGCTTGAACTTCCGAAGCGATTTCATGACAGCGTGAACCTGCCGCTCTATAAAGTTGTACTTTTCTTCATGCGGCTGAATCACTTGGCTCAGGAACGCTATGGGGCGCTCCTCGCCATCGTCTCCCTTCTGAGTCAGGACTGCGGCGTAACTTTCCGGTTCTCCCACCGCGTACAGGATGAAGTCCTTGGAGTAGTCCGGGTTAATCAACACCGGAGCTTGCGCAATTCGAGCCTTGATTTCCTCGAAGGCTTGCTCTCTCTCATCAGTCCATTCGTAAATTGTATCTTTTTTCAGCAGTTCGGCCATAGGTTTGATCACTTGTGCGAAGTCCGGGATGAACTTCCGCACAAAGTTAATCTGGCCGAAAAAGGACTGCAGCCCTTTTTTATCAATTGGGGCTGGCAAGCGAAGGAGGGCTTCTGCTCTGTCAGGGTCAATGGCGAGGCCTTTCTCTGAGATGACATGTCCCAGCAGCTTTCCTTCTTTTACCGCGAAGACAGACTTCTTCGGGTTTATAGAAATGCCGAATTCCCGACACCTCTCAAATATTTGCCGCAAGTGGGAAACATGATCCCCTCTTTGGTGAGAGAAAACAGTCATGTCATCAAGGTAGATGACAATGATCTTATTGAGCAGCTCTCGGAAGGCCAGGTCCATGGCCCTTTGGAATGTGGCACCAGCATTGGATAAGCCGAAAGGCATGCGCTGATAGGCGAACGTCCCCCATTTGGTGGTGAACGCCGTCTTATGCTGGTCCTCATCCCTGACCCAAATCTGGTTGTAGCCGAAAAATCCATCTAGAAGTGAGAATCTCTGGGCTCCAGCAACGATGTGTAGAATTTGATCAATTTGGGGAAGCGGATAATGGTCCTTGAGGGAAGCCTGATTCAGGTTTCTGAAATCGACACAGAGACGGATGTCGCCATTCTTTTTCCTCACGGGCACCAAATTCGCAACCCAGGATGAATGCTTGATGGGGTAGATGATTTTGGCCTCGAGCATCTTCAGGAGCTCGGCTTTCATCATGGCCTCGATTTTCGGATTTACGGCCCTCTGCTTCTGCCGGAACGGCTTGGCGCCATCCTCTAGCTCAATGGTATGCTGGATTACATCTCTGTCATACCCCTTCAAGTCCTCGTAGCACCAGGCCACGATGTCGGGGAACTCTTGGCATAGTGATCTGATCCGCTCAAGTTCCTCCGAAGTGCAGTCTGTCCCAACCTTGATGGTTTTACCAGGTTCAAGTTCCAGGTCGGCATACTGCTTCGGGTCTACTTTGATCCTATGAGATATAGCTCTGTCATTCTGATCAAATAGACTCTCCAATGTAATCAGTCCTTTTGGGACATGATTATTTTTCAACTGTATCAACCCCTCATATTGCTCGTCATCAGGGTCTCTACTCTCGATTGAACATGCTTCATTTACCAAAAATGTGACGATCTCCTCGTCACAATCGAACACCTGCCAGTGGGTGTCCTTATCAGGCACGAAGGCCTGTAAATAGTGCGAACCGGCTTCGGTTTTTGGACAACGTCGTCAGCCGGAACGTACCTGGCTCCAACAGACGCCAGAATGTCAGCGTGTTTGTTTTTCTCACGCGATATCGCCTTGACATTCAACGAGTCAAACGACTCCATCAGGTCCCACACCCGGTTGCGGTACGCCTTGAGATAGTGCTTTTTGGAGGCGCACTTGTTCGTAACCTGGTGACACACCAGCTCTGAATCTCCAAAGATCTGCAGGTGTTTAATCCCCAGCCTCTCCGCCTTTCGCAATCCCAAGCATAGGGCTTCATACTCCGCCGAGTTGTTAGTGCAACTCCAGGCCAGCCTGTAGGTATAGTCCTTCTGGATCCCGGTTGGAGAAACCAGAAGCACCCCTGCACCGGCGCCATTTTTGCATCGCGCGCCGTCAAAGAAAAGCTTCCACAACTTCTCAGGTGCAGGTCCCACTTCCTTTTCAGCTGACTTGTCAAGCCTCTCGGGCTGTACAACGGTGTAACAACCCTGCTCTGTCTCAATTACGGCATTGAAATCCCGCAAAGAGAACTCGTCTTCGAGCTGTAGCACTTCGAGGGCTTGCTCCGTCAGCTCTACCGTCACCAGTTCTTCCTCAGACAGTTGGACCATGCAGTCCAACTCTTCTCCGGGTATCTTCTCTACTAGGAAGGTGGAAGGCTTCTCATTAAAGATTCTCACTCTTCTTCCTTTGAAGGGCACTTCCATGTGTGAGTAGTCTAGAGACAGGTACCCGCCCAGCCTTCGCGGTGAACTCCCTGGAGAGACACATGCCGAAGTAGGGAGCCAGGTCAACAACCACGACCTCTTGGATGACCACGATGTCGAGAGCCTTATGCAGCCGAATAGGGATGTCTTTTATGACACCAACTGTCTTGACAGGGGTGCCGTCTAGTTGCAGCACGCCTTGGCTGCTCCTTGTGTACTCCATCCCGATCTCGTCGCATACGGCTTTCGGCATAACAGTCGTGGAAGCGCCAGAGTCCACCATGCAGTTGTGAACTATGTGCCCTTGCATCCGTAAAGACAGATAGAAGGGAGGCGGTCTGTTCTTCCCAGTGGCTGAGACTGTCAGAGGTTGAACCAGGACAGCGGGCTGCATCTGCTTGCCGTTCTTCATGTTTTTCGAGGATTCCTGCAGCAGATCCACCCGGCTCGGGAGCAGAAGAGCATCGTACATGCTGATTCTAGCGGGTGTTCTTTTTAACTCGTCTACTATGCTGTAGCCCGAGGTGCTAGCTCCTTCCGCTTCTTTTGCCGGCTCATACTTCGTCCGGTACTGCTGGGTGGCCTCAACTCTCTGTCTCTTGGTCAGAGACGGGTACTTCAGCTTCTCCCGGGCTTGTTCTTTGGTTTCAGCTGGAGGCTGAGGTACGGGAGCTTTAGCCGGAACTGGAACTTTTGCTATAGGGGGCTTGGCTGGAATAGGGGCTGCCTTTACCGGAGGAGGCTTGGCTGGAGCTTTGTCTTTGGATGCCTTCTCCTGGGCTGTGTAGGGCCACAGCCGCTTGTACGGTGGCAGCCCACCCGGCTGCGGTTTTTCTCTTCTGGTGTATACTTTCAGAGGCTTTTCCGCAGCATCTGCAGCTTTCTTTTCTTCCTTGGCGGGCGGCACTAGATTTTCCTCTGGGAGGGCAAAGTTGGCTTCGCCGTCCAGGATCATGTAGAGTTCATCGTCCTCTATGGCGTTGCCGGCCAAAGTCTGGATGTAGTGCTGGTGCAGTGTGCAGTCTTCCTCCGAATGCGGGTCGTTGCACGTAGTGCACCAGTTAACCTGATCAGAAGGACCAGGTTGGTCTTCTATAGCAGCATTTCTCGGAGGCGGACGCCTCTGCAGTTGTTGTTCTGGAGGCCTGTCTTTTGTTAGCGCCGGGGGCGGATATGGCCTCCTAGGAGCGAGGTCCATCTGGGCCTGCTTCTTCTTCAAGGCGGTCATGTCATTGGACATGGCATGATAACCCGAGGCCAAAGCCCGTACCTCCTGGAGGATTGTATTCTGAATGTTATTGTCAGGAGGCGGCAACTGTGCCGGTGGAGGCAATGCGGCTAATGGAGGAGGATTGGAATAAGGTGCGTACTGCGGGGGAGCAAGGAGTGCTGGAAAATGCGGAGCAGGAGGAGGCGGGTGAGGATAATGCATTTGCGGCGGGCCGTAAGGAGTTACGACCGGCGCCGGATTCCATTGCTGCTGGGGTTGCTGCCCTGATGTGGACGGCGCATCACCAGAAGCTGATGGATACTGGGATCTGGGAAAGTCGGGACGAATGGGTTCCTGCACCCTGGACGGAAGTCTGCCGATGGAAATGATATCAGCTTCAGCTTGCTGGGCAGCCTCGTAGAAAGCAGGAAACGAGTCTATCCTGGCAATCTTCAGCAGCAGGCATATGTCTGAGTTGAAGAATCTCTAGTAGTGAGTAGTCATGCCAGCTGAAGGCCGAAGTTCACGAGGTACCCGTTTCCAGGATCTCGCAAACCTGATGTTAAAGTCAGACACCTCCTCTTGGGGGTGTCTCTGGATACTTTGGAACCGATGCGACAAAGAAGTGGGGTCGGCAGACTCGTTGCATCCTTTCACGAGCCTTCTGGCGAGTTGGGGCCACCCTGTGATAGATCCCTCTGGCAGCGATCTCCACCAGTAGAGAAGCTTTCCCCTTAGGGAAAGGGCCAGCAGACGGGTCTTCACACTTTCGTCAGTAATGGAGTGCAATGCGACCAGGGCAAGGATGTCCTGGATGTGCTCGTACGCCGTCTTGCCGTAGCCGTCGTACGTAGGGATGGATTTTAAGGCAGCAAGGGGCACAGCTTGCTGTCCGACCAGGGCCAAGGGCCCTGTAGAGTCCACCGCCGGGAAGAGATCATCATCATTCTGCTGCTGGGCAGCCATTTCTTCTTCTTCTCCTCCGTCGGTTGTGTACTCAGTGTCGGTACCTTCCGAGGATGTAGATTCCTCTTCTTCCTCGGCCTCTTCTATTTCGTTCTCAGCTCCTTCGACCTCGGCTTCGGCTTCTTCTTGGATTTCAGCCTCGGCTTCGTCGACACGAGCTTGTGGATCAGCCAACCTGGCAATTTCGCCTCGAGCGTTGATGTCTAGTTCGTAAAAAGCAGGCGGGTTTCTCGGATCCCTTGCTCGCCACCTTCGTGTTTGCATGAAGGTGCTAGGACCGGTCTTTCGGACTCAGAGGATATGTTCGTGCAGAGTCGCCAGGTGCTCTGATTTTGAACAGCAATGAAGCGAACACCGGTGCTTCGATTCTGTTTGGGGGTGGGAAACTTCCTTGTCCCACCGGGCGTGCCAAAAACTGTTGGTCACGAATCTGCCATGAGGAAAGGATTTGTCGTTGTTGCGCCCTTAGGACCCGCAAACCAACATTGAAAGGCCGGAAGGAAGGAATGCCTTCCGTGCCAATCTCCGGAGAAGGCCGGCTTCCTTTGGGGTTTTGAGGTTCAAGATAAGAGTGCAGGGAAAGAGATAAAAAGTACAGAAAGAGATCCAAATTAGATTGGAGTTGGGTGGGGGGAACTAACAGTACGGCAATGCATCAATCACCACTACTAACACCAATATAACAATAACACACCACTATGGATGCTGTCACTCGCCAGTAGGACAGAGCCAGGTATACGTTTTGTGTTAAGAGCCAGAAGCACAGCTACAATGGTTCCCTAACAGACATTCCCTCCAAGGAACTAACAGTACGGCAACGCATCAATCACCACTACTAACAACACTATAACACAAAACATAACCAGAAAACTGCCACTTAACGTTTGCCCTATATATCCTCTGATTTATGCGCCTTAGGCATACCTGACCACCAAATGCTGAAATGAATCAACAAGCCATGACACAGAAAAACGTAAGGTAAGAAATGCAAAGGAAAGGCAGCATACAGAATAAAAACAGTATAACAGCACCAAGTGTATGTATTATATTAACTGGCAGAAGCACAGCTACAATGGTTCCCTAACAGACATTCCCCTTCCACCACCTTACAATGAAAATGTGGTGGGTATTTATAGCATGAGAACCCCCCGATTACATTAATGGGCACAAAGTCCCAGTCAAACATTAGCTGACAAAAACAGCCGCGGAACTGCTGATGCTGACCTTTGTCTGGCAGGACTGTACTTGCAGCATGGTCTCCCTGAAGGCTATACAGATACGTGGCAGCGCGTTAGGTAGAACTTCTCATCGGCAGGAATGCGGGTAGCTGAAGCAGGTAGAACCTCCAATCAGCTTTAAAGGCAGCAACTGGCATAAGTAGTGCATCCCATGCTTGTCCTTGTGCTTGGCACGTCTCGGCTCGGATCCCAAAGTTGGACACTTGTCGGATGATGCTGCTTGACACGTGCTTGCCTTGAAAGGCAGTTTATCCAACTTCGCCCAGGATCAGAGCGCTGTCGGGTTGCGCAGGTGAAAAACAGCGCAGTTGGGGAGGCCTTTCATGCCTTAGTCAAATTCTGAGTTTGTCTCCCTACTGCGCACCGGTCAAAGGGCGCACTCCGACTTCGCTGCGAAGTCGGGTTGCGCACCGGTGGAAGCTGATTTACACTGCCGTACGGACTTCGCCCTGGAAAGGGGGCGCACTCCGACTTCGGCTGCGAAGTCGGGTTGCGCCCAACACTTAGTCATTTTTCCTGCCGACTGTTACCTAGTGCGCCCGGAAAGCAGGGCGCAATCCGACTTCGCTGCCAGACTGTTACCTAGTGCGCCCAGAAAGTGCAAGGCGCACTCCGACTTCGCTGCGAAGTCGGATTGCGCCCTGAACACTTAGAATTTCTGGCTGATTCTTTCACACTGCGCAGTTTGCATTCCTGCTGCGCTCCAACTGGAGGGCGCACTCCGACTTCGCTGCGAAGTCGGATTGCGCCCTGATACTTAGCCATTTTTCAGGGCAACTGCTGTCATTTTGAGATTTTGACTGAGGGGCTCAAGAGAAAGAGGGAAGAATGAGAATGTAGGGAAGGAAGAGAAAGGGAGAGAAGAGAAAGGGGAAAGAGAGGAAGAGGGAAAGGGAAGAGCAGCACTCTTACAAAATCGAAAACATTGCACCCCGTGCAAAATGTGACAACAGAGACATGCTTGTCTTCTCAGCTTCTGTTCTAGGACACTGTTCGGAAGACAATTTAAAGTGTGAAAGAAGTGGGGTACTAACTGGTTTTGCATTCTACATATTGAAGCGTTGCAGAATCTTTTCTATATATGACTTTTGACATAACCAGATTTTCCTTCTTGTTCTGTCCCTGTGTATCTTCATCCCTAAAATTTAGTTTGCTACTCCTAAATCCTTCATTTCAAATGTCCTAGCCAACTAAGCCTTAAGTTCAATGATTTTCTTCATGCTGGGGCCTGCAACCAGCATATCATCAACATATAAAAGCAAAATAATAAAACTGCAATCATCAAACCTCTTATAGTATCCACAATGGTTAGCTACACTCCTGCTGAAATCTTGGCTCTTCATGAAGGTGTCAAATTTCCTGTACCACATCCTTTGCGCCTGTTTCAACTCGTACAGTGTTTTTTCAGTCTGCAAACCAAATGCTCTTTTCCTCTTTCTTCATAGCCCTCAGGCTGATCCATATAAATCTCTTCCTCGAGATAACCATGCAAAAAAACAGTCTTTACATCAAGCTGCTCCAGTTCTAAATCTTGTGCTGCTACAAGTGCAAGTAAAACTCTAACAATAGTCATCTTCACAACTGGAGAGAAAATTTCATTAAATTTTATACCTGAATTTTGCACATAACCTTTTGCCACCAAGC
The DNA here is from genome assembly GCA_028583015.1 of Wollemia nobilis. NCBI lineage: Eukaryota > Viridiplantae > Streptophyta > Pinopsida > Araucariales > Araucariaceae > Wollemia > Wollemia nobilis. Next base: position 11,361,298 of record JAQPPZ010016869.1, on the reverse strand, counting down.
GAGCTTTATAGCGTTCCAACAACCCATCACTGTTCTTCTTTACTTTGTACACCCACTTGTTTCCAACAGCCTTTCTTCCAAGTGGGAGATCCACAAGTTCCCACGTTTTATTCTTGCGAAGTGCCTTGATATCCTCCTCATTGGCTTTCCTCCACTTATCTGCATTCTCAGACTCTCTAGCTTCCTGAAATGAACTAGGCTCACCATCATCAGCTAACAAAGCAAAAGAGGACTGATAAATAGGAGAATACCTTTCCGGACACTTTTGTGGACGTGTAGATCTTCTAACCCAATGATAAGTTGGTTGGAGCTCTTGGTCTTGTGACTGTTGTGGCTGCTCTACTTGTTCTACTTGTTTTGCACACTAATCAAAAACTTCAGCATGTTGATTTTCATTTTATCATCGTTCATATCTACTTCAACTGGTATACATTACGTGTTTGTTGTACCTCCTTTGCATGGATTTTTCCTCAAAAATAACACCCCAGCTAATAATTACCTTGTGGGCAGTAGAATCCCACAATCTATACCCCTTCACTATATCTCCATAGCCGAGAAAAACACATTTGCTTGACTTTGGACCAAGTTTGGACCTCTTTTCTTTAGGTACATAGGCAAATGCATCACAGCCAAAGGTACGCAAATGAGAGTAATCAACTGGATTACAACACCAAACCTCCTCCGGAATCTATCCATCCAACACAATTGTAGGTGACCTATTACTAAGGTAAAAATTTGTATTAACAACCTCTGCCCAGAACCTTTTATCCAACATGGATGCGCTGAGCATGCTTCTTGTACGTTCCATGATTGTGTGATTCATCCGCTCAGACACACCATTTTGTTGTGGAGTATACGGTACAGTCTTCTGGTGCTTAATTCCTTCTTGCATACAAAATTTAACAAATTCCTTGGAGCAATATTCACCCCCATTATCTGACCTGAGACATAAAATAGGCTTGCCCAAACTTTTCTCTACTCGTGATTTGAGCTCTTTAAATTTCTGCAAAGCTTCTTCTTCTTCAGAAAATAAACCCACACTCTCCTAGAATAATCATCTATAAAAGTCAGAAAATAGATAGCACCATTTAAGGACTGAGTGGGGACTGGTCCAAATATATCAGAATGTATAAGTCGCAAAAAATCAGAACTCTTACCAGGGCTTGCAGTAAACGAACCCTCTTTTGTTTACCAAAAATACAGTGCTCACACAAATCTAAATTACAAGACATACTCCGAGAAAGCATACCTTGGTCATGCAAAGTTTTCAAACCTTTTTCACTTATATGTCCTAGGCGTTGATGCCATAGCATTACTGCATCCTGAACAGAAGTTGTTGTTGTTGCATGATTTGTCACCGCATAAACGATATAGGTCCCATAAGATTCTCCTTTTGCTACTGCAAGGGCTCCTCTAGTAACTTTGCAGTAGTTGTTACTGAAAATGATAGAATACCCTAGCTTATCCATCATCTTGATTGAGAGCAAATTATTCCGCAAATCAAGCACATGTCGTACATCACATAACATCCTTTCTTTACCATCGTCCAGCTTGATCCTTATGTCCCCTCTTCCCACAATTTCTAAAGGATCATCATCACCCAAGTAGACCATCCCACCACTATATGGTTGATATTTGTCAAACCAACCTCTATGAGGAGACATGTGGAAAGATGCACCCGAGTCCAAAACCCAAGTATATAAAACAAATCTGTTGTCACTGATACAAAAAGCTTCACATGGTGTCGTCTCTCCTGAATCTGCTCTACTGGCCTCAACTGATGGCTGAATTTGCTTTTCACCAACAGTCCTTTGAGTGCCTTGGCTTCCCACAATGCCAACACTTCCCTTTCGGCTTGCGTCCTTTAGTCTTAGATCTGGACGTGATCTACCTTGTTTATTCTTCTCAAAAGATCGACCTCTCACAAATAGGGCTTCATTGGTTGAGGGTTCCAAAGACGTTTTTCGCCTCAACTCTTTTGCCAAAAAAGCGGCTACCACATCATCAAATTTTAGAGCTCCTGATGATGCATTATTGATGGTCATCACCATATGATCCCAGGTGTCCGGGAGGGAACAAAGTAGGGTGATAGCTCTGTCCTCATCCTCCATCTTCACATTAACTGAAACCAGTTTACTGATAAGGGTATTAAACTCATTCAAATGGTTTGCCACAGATGAACTCTCCATCCTCAGGCTATAAAGTTGTTTTTTTAGAAAAACCTTATTTGTTGTCGATTTTGTTTCATACAACTTTTCAAGCTTCTGCGAGGGCTTCCACGATCTTTTCTTCAGCGACATTGAACAAGACAGAGTCTGCTAGGCAGAGACGAATTGTAGAAACCGCCTTCCTGTCCAGCGTTGCCCACTCCTCATCTTTCATGTTGCTTGGTTTACTCACGACCCCTTTCAAGGCTAGGGCTTGGTCATTTTGAACCAACAAATCCTCCACCTTCATCTTCCATAGGGAAAAGTTCCTGCCATCAAATTTCTCAATATTCAACTTGGTTACACCTCTTGTCATTGTTTCAGCTCCCACTTGCACAAAACCTTGCTCTGATACCAGATGTTAATAAAATATTAAAATTACATGCAAGAAAAAAACACAATAACACAAAAAAAACAATAACACAGATATTTTACGTGGAAAGCTTGCAGTGTGCAGGTAAAACCACGAGGCAATAGCAGCTTCGTTATTTTATTGATTTTTAGCAAACTTTACATTCACACTACTATGTACATGCAAGGGGGTCATTCCCCTTTTTACAGATAAACAAAGGAAGACTCCGAAAATTGTTCATTTTCTCTCCCAATAGAAGACTCCAAAAACTTTTCGTTTCGTCTCCCAAAGAAAGACTCCAAAAACTGTTCATTTCATCTCCCGGAGTTACCCGTATCGTGGCTACCCGTCTTGAGCTACACGTCTAGAGCTACACGTCTGGCGGCTACCCGTCTGGAGCTACACGTCTGGCAGCTACCTGTCTGGAGATACATGTCTGGCGGCTACTCGTCTAGAGCTATACGTCTAGCGGCTAGATGTCTGGAGCTATCCGTCTGGAGCTACACATCTAACAAGATACACGTCTAGAGCTACATGTCCGGAGCTACACGTTTGGCGGCTACCCGTCTAGAGCTAGATGTCTGGCAACTACCCATCTGGAGATACCCATCTGGACCTACCTGTCTAGCGGCTACCCGTCTGGAGCTAGACGTCTAGCGGCCAGACGTCTGGCGCCAGACGTTGAAGTCACTATCCAGACATGTAGCTCCAGACGTCTAGCTCTAGACGTGTGGCCGCCAGACGTGTGGCGCTAGACGTCTGGCGGCCAGACTTCTGGCGCTAGAAGTCTGGCGGCCAGACGTCTGGCGGCCACACGTCTAGAGCTAGACGTCTGGCGACTACACGTCTGGAGCTAGACGTCTGGAGCTACACGTCTGGATAGTGACTTCAACTCCTAACATGCTCTATATAGAGAATTGCCTCAATGAATCTCCTTGGTCAGAGGAGAGGCCATACCTAGAGACGTTACTTCTCCAATCTTCCATAGATCACCTCTAGTTGCCCCCTTCCCCTCTCCTCCCCAAGAAAGAGGTGATTAATAAGTTTTTTAAGGTGGATATCTATTAGAAATACACTCAATATACAGGGACTTCTCCTCTTGAAACACATGGCCCTAATATAGGTTTCTATGCTAAGCACTCTAAGTGTAGAGGGCATTATCACTTGCCTTGATTATGTCACAAATCACTAGTCTTATGACCTCGCAATCACCCTTAGTCAAATGAGACTACACATTCATTAACTCAAGATCGACGTTGACCATCCCATTCCCAAGGGAGATAGGATTTGTCTCTTATGCTTCATATAGGAGGTAGAGATTGTTGAAAGTGTGAAATCTAACTTTACTAGCTAGGACCGACATTCTATGATCTAATCATATGTAAGCCTACAAGCAATCATTGTACAATGTATTTATTATTAATTGATGTAATTAGTTGATGGGCCCCTGGTTTAACCTTGTCACGGTTAACCTCTACTACCCCATTATGCCTCATATGATGTCCATAAAGGTTAAGCACCTTGTAATTAATTATTGAGGATTTGGTATTTATACCCCTCAACTACCCAATCCCTTGTATCAATGTGAGCTTATCTTGATTATTTGTGTGGGTGCCAAAGGGCATCCTTTATCATTTGTATGTCAATTGCTTTTTCTTTTCGCTCTCTAATATCTAAACTTGAGCTTTATGCTTTAAGTTGATGTGTTGCTTTTGTTCATTCCCGCAAACTATCTTGAAATCCAATATGGTATCAGAGCAAGTATGGAGCGTCGTCACTTGGTTGTGCAACGTTTGTTTGTTTGTTTGTTTTTCTCTCTATTTTCTTTCTTTTTATTGGGAGGGCAAGGGGAGAGGGAAGGGGGGGCATCCCTAGAGACTCCTTGTAGTTCTTCCTATCATAAGGGTGAATTAATTTCCAAAGCTTCATAAGAAATTCTAGGATAAAGGGCATAATAAAGATTTTTCTTCCCCTCCAATATCCAAGATTTGATGAAAGCCAAGTCAATACATTTTCATTTAAGAGATTGTTGAAAAAAACAAGGTGAAGATAGCAGCAATAACTTAGTTATGTGTATGCAAATCTGAAAAATAAGTTAATCCAAAACTGAAACAATGAAAGTGATTGCACATAACATCACATAAAAGAAATCAGCAACACAATTAACACCAGATTTATGTGGAGAAAAACCCTTTCGGGAAAAAAACTCCACAGGAAAAGAGAGGCCAAGTATATTATTAAACTGAAGAAGTTGTACAACAATATCCTTCTCTCTATCCTTCACCAACACCCTGTGAACCTGCAAAAATAATACAATACTTCCACTACCTCCACAACTCAATTTATAGATGAGAGGGGGATGGAATACCACCATAGTATCCCAAAACAAGTGGGTAAAACCACTAGCAAAAAACCCACACCCACCTAACCAACCTTATCCATGGAGATAACAAACATTAAATGACTCCACATGGGCATCCAACTTACAGCCTATCAATAGCAAGGTGATCCACAACTTCCTATCCACCAAATATTGCATAAAAAATAAACTAGGCGCCCAATATAGAAATTATCTCCCATATCCTCCTAGATTGTCTCCCATGGGATAAGCTCCAAATAACCACCTTTTAGTAATTATCATGATGATTGTACAACTTCCAATAAATCCCCTCCATCCCTTATGAGTGAATTACAAACAATATTAGGAGTATTAAAATTACATGAGATTTACAAGGTTGATGGCACCTTAATCCCAACATTCTCCCACTTGACATCATACATTGTAAATACACCCATAGGAAAACATAAAATAAATCAAGCACAATGATCAAGACCCATGGCCTTCCTGCACCAAGTGAACTTCTTCGTGGTTACTGGCTTCGTGAGAGAATCTGCAACATTCTCCAAAGTGTCAACCTTTTGTATCAGGACCTTCCTGCCCTCAACCATTTCTCGCACAAAGTGATACTGAACATCAATATGCTTAGTACGAGCATGATACATAGGATTCTTGGTCAAACAGATAGCACTCTGACTGTCACATCCGATCCTCACAATCCTGCAATCAAAACCAATACCAACACCAAGTCTCTGTAACCATACCGCCTCCTTAGAGACATGCGTAGCAACCATATACTCTGCTTCTGTGGTGGATAAAGCAACCGTGGGCTGCCTCTTACTCATCCAACTCACTGCACCTCCAAACAAAGTAAACACATAGCCACTTGTGGACCTTCGATTGTCCAAGTCACCTGCCCAATCAACATCAACAAACCCCTGTATGTCCAATGACTCAACAACACCATTAGTACCACAATAAACCAAACAATGATCTGAAGTACCTCGCAAATATCTGAATACCCTCTTAACATAAGTCCAATGCTCTCTACCAAGGTTAGACATAAACCTACTCAAAACTCCCACTACTTGGGCAATATCTGGTCTAGTGCAAACCATTGCATACATTAAACTCCCAACGACACTAGCATAAGGAACGTTAGACATATCCTCAAAATCATCATCACTACTAGGACTCATGTCTGAACTCAACTTAGTACCAACAGGAAATGGAATATTAACTGGCTTACAGTTATGCATATTAAACCTCTGCAAAATAGTATCAACATACTTACTCTGACTTAACCAAAGCTTTCTGTTAGCTCGATCTCTACTGATTTCCATCCCAAGAATATATTTTGCAGCCCCCAAGTCCTTCATATCAAATGTGCTAGAAAGCTGAGTCTTGAGTTCTCTAATCATCACCTTGTTGTTACCAATAAACAACATGTCATCAACATACAAGACAATGATTAGTATCTGATCATCAATATTTTTAAAATATACACAATGATCTTCCTCACTCCTCATAAAACCCAACTTCAATGCGAAAGCATCAAACTTCTGATACCACATCCTGGGTGACTATTTCAAACCATACAAAGATCTCTTTAACCTGCAAACCAATTGTTCTTTTCCTTTCACAACAAAACCGTCAGGTTGTCGCATATAAATTTCCTCCTCAAGATCCCCATGCAAGAAAGCAGTTTTAACATCCATTTGCTCTATCTCATAATCATAAGCAGCAACAATAGACAAAAGGAATCTAATAGAAGTTAACTTAGCAACAGGAGAGAAAATTTCACCAAAATCAACTCCCTCTCTCTGGGAGTAGCCCTTGGCCACCAGTCTGGCCTTGTACCGCTCTAACCGACCGTCTGCACCAAATTTCTTCTTAAATACCCACTTGCATCCAATGGGCTTTCTTCCTTTGGGCAAACTAACAAGATCCCAGGTGTCACAACTATCCAAGGCCATCATCTCCTCTTGCATGGCCTGCATCCAAGACTCACTTTCCTCCGAAGAGAGAGCTTCCCTATAGGATCTAGGTTCATCGTCAGTACTCAACAAAGCAAATACACACCAGAAATCTGGTGGGCCATACCTTTTAACTGGTTTTTGTTGCCTTGTGGATCTCCTCAAGGTAGGAGTAGTGGGCTTTTCCTGTTCTTCTTCTCCCTCTGTGTGCTCATGTTGCACATCATCTGAGCTCTTTGAACTCTCTGAACCCTCCTCTGCTTCTCCATCCTCAGATCCATCTAACTGTTCTTCCACATGTGCATCTTCCTGCTTTTCATTCTTTATCTCGAAGTGCATTGTCTTTGTCTTCTCCTTTGGTTGTTCTTCATCTGGAAAAGCTCTAAACTCCCTGAAAACAACATCTCTAGAAAATACCATGCTACGGGTTAAAGGATTCCAAAGCTTGTAACCTTTTACATTCTCACCATATCCCATGAAGATGCATTTATGTGCTTTTGGATCCAGTTTAGATCGCTTCTCCTGAGGCACATGAACAAAAGCCTCACAACCAAAGACCCTTAAGTGTGAAACCGAAGGCTTTCTACCTGTCCACACTTCATAAGGAGTTTTGTCAATAAGAGCTGAACAAGGAGATCTATTAATTACATAACAAGCAGTACCAACAACTTCTGCCCAAAAGCATTTATCTAGCTTAGCACTACTCAACATGCTCCTAGCTCTTTCCATTAAGGTTCGGTTCATTCTTTCTGCAACCCCATTTTGTTGGGGAGTGTAAGGAGTAGTCTTCTGTCGGACAATACCTGCATGCTTACAAAATTCATCAAATTCCCTAGAACAATATTCACCCCCATTGTCAGATCTCAACACTTTTATCTTATAATCTGATTGCTTCTCAACTAATGCCTTAAATTCCTTAAATTTAGTGAAAACTTCAGATTTAGAGTGCATAAAATAAATCCAAGTGTATCTTGAGACATCATCAATGAAGGAAACGTAATATCGAGATTTACCCAATGAAGGAACATCCACTGGACCACATACATCCGAATGAATAAGTTCCAATGGTCTCTTAGCTTTATAAACACCTTTAGGAAATGATGATCTATTCTGTTTACCAAACACACAATGCTCACAGAAATCATTTTTACCAATAGAATAATCAGAAATACCGTCAACCAAGTTTTTATTTAGAATGGTCTTAAGACCTTTTTCACCAATGTGACCCAATCTATGGTGCCACAACATACATGCATTTTCAATGCCAGTTACATTGGCAGAGTTACTGAAAGTAGAAGCATTTAGCCTAAACAAGGTCCCAATCCGAGATCCTTTAGCTATCACCAAACTCCCTCTTACCAACCTGCAACCAGACTTGTCAAATGTCACATGCATTCCAGAATCATTCAACTTGGATACAGAAAGTAGATTTCTCGCAAGTCCTGGAATATGCAAAACATTATCAAGGGTTTTAATACTCCCATCACTGAAACACAACTTTACCTTTCCCTTACCAATAATCCTTTTCGTGTTGTTATCACCAAGGAAAACTTCTCCCCCATCAATTGCTTTATACGTGGCAAACCACTCCTTGTTAGGAGTCATATGGTAGGAGCAACCTGAATCAATAAGCCAAGCATCATTACTCACAGTGTTAGCAAAAATAGTCAAAGCATCAGAATCATCATCAGAGGCTTTTTCTGTGGAGGAATCTGCATTCTTTTTCTTTGCTTTACACTCCTTCACATGCCCTCTCTTACCACAATTCCAACACTTCACTCTACTCTTTTCAGGGGTCTTAGAACGTCCTTTTGACTTATCCTTCTTTTTATCCCCTTTAGGCCCTCTTTCTTTGGACCTTCCCCGAACATGCAAGGCATCTTGGGAGCCACTATTCATGGTCTTTCTCCTCATCTCCTCTAAGAGAAGGATAGAAATAAGATTATCTAAATTTACCTCTGTAGCACCACCACTAATAGCAACAATTAGATTTTCCCAAGATTCGGGCAAAGAGCAAAGCAATAAAATACATTTATCTTCTTCTTCTATCTTAACATCTATTGATGCAAGCTGACTTAAAATCAGATTAAATGCATTCAAATGATCAACAATAGATTCACCATCTTTCATTTTTAATGAATACAACCTTCGTTTGAGATATAACTTGTTAGACAAACTTTTAGTTTGATAGATTTCACCTATCCTCTTCCACAACTTGTATGCGGAGTCTTCTGTGGAGACATTCAAGAGGACAAAATTTGAAAGACACGACCAAATGGTTCCTCGTGCCTTCTTGTCCAACTTAACCCAATCTTCATCTTTCATGTCTGAAGGTTTCATAGCTTGTGAAACTGGCAACCACTGATCTCTTTCTTCCAAGAGATCCTCCATCTTCAGTTTCCACATCTCGTAGCCAGTGCCATTAAACTTTTCAATGTCCATGCGAGAAGTAGAGGCCATGGTTTTCAAAACCTACTTCACAAATCTGCAAAACCACACAACAAAAGCTCCCACTACAACAAAAAACCTTCAACACTTAAGAGAAAAGTGTCCCCCTCTCAACAGAACCGAATGGCTCTGATACCAAATGTTGAAAAAAACAAGGTGAAGATAGCAGCAATAACTTAGTTATGTGTATGCAAATCTGAAAAATAAGTTAATCCAAAATTGAAACAATGAAAGTGATTGCACATAACATCACATAAAAGAAATCAGCAACACAATTAACACCAGATTTATGTGGAGAAAACCCTTTCGGGAAAAAAAACTCCACAAGAAAAGAGAGGCCAAGTATATTATTAAACTGAAGAAGTTGTACAACAATATCCTTCTCTCTATCCTTCACCAACACCCCGTGAACCTGCAAAAATAATACAATACTTCCACTACCTCCACAACTCAATTTATAGATGAGAGGTGGATGGAATACCACCATAGTATCCCAAAACAAGTGGATAAAACCACTAGAAAAAAATCCACACCCACCTAACCAACCTTATCCATGGAGATAAAAAAACATTAAATGACTCCACATGGGCATCCATCTTACAGCCTATCAATAGCAAGGTGATCCACAACTTCCTATCCACCAAATCTTGCATAAAAAATAAACTAGGCACCCAATATAGAAATTATCTCCCATATCCTCCTAGATTGTCTCCCATGGGATAAGCTCCAAATAACCACCTTTTAGTAATTACCATGATGACTGTACAATAACTAGTAACTCAGTAATTATTTTCGGTAAATCCCCTCCATCCCTTATGAGTGAATTACAAACAATATTAGGAGTATTAAAATTACATGAGATTTACAAGGTTGATGGCACCTTAATCCCAACAGAGATCGTCACATTGTGGACACACATTTTAATTGTTGCTCAAAATTAATTCATGACGCATCAATTTGTTTGTTAAGTGAGGATAAGAATGATTGCACGGAAATCCAAGGACCCTTGCATTCACCATTCCTATCATGACACAACAATATATTGGTAAGTAGGCAAAGTGCTCTTGTCTATGCTTTGGGTTCAATTCGCTTAGGTAGTGGTTTAATAACATGCTATAAAGCTAGGGGTCCCTTTACATTCTTTGTGGTGAATTTGGCCTTTTTCAAGGAGGGTCGCCCTTTGTGACATGTCACAAATAGGCGATTTATAGGTTAGAGGGCATAAGCATTGGATTTTGTTTTGTTTAGGTCGAGGCTACAAAGTCAACACCTCTCATCCTATTTGAGGATATTGTTGTGCTTTGGTGTGGACCAAGCCTTTGCTTTTACTCTAAGAAGAACTGCCCAATCCATCCACCACGATGTAGGGAAACGTGTTGGTCAATGGGGCAGTTCATGAAGACTTTGATGTAGGTGATGTTTGTTTGATCCACGGGCTCAACATATTAGAGAAGGAAGGATGCGCTTTTGAGTCTGCATAGAGGACGAGTACGCTTTTCAAGGAAGGCTCCCCCCGTTCCTCACCAAGGGCATCATGTTGGTTAGCACAAGGCATATACAACTTTTTGCCGAGAGGTTCGATTTACATGGTGTCTTTTTGTTTCAAGGTGGAAAGGTCCCCTTGTTCATCTAGTAGGGGGGCCCTTTCCATTCTAGTTGAACCTAACATACTTTTCCATATTAAATAGTAGGGTGATCTCACCAAGGTGTGGACAATGTTAAAAGAATTATTTTGAAAAGTCAATGCCACAGAAACCAATAGGCTAGAGTTGGAGCTTGCTTCCCTAAAGCTTTCAGATTTTAATGACATTGAGGAATATATTGCATCTTTAAGAGTTAATGGGAAGGATGATGCAAAATATGTCAAGACAGTCCTTCCAAATCTCTCTCCCTATTTTCAAATTGTTGAATTGGTGATTCATATTGTTCCAATGTATTTAAAGGAAAATGTTCCTAAAACCCCCAATGCTCTCTTTTCTCTTCTTATTCACTTTCAAGTGGTTATGAGGAATTGTGGTGGTTCTCCTCATATAAAAGCCCATGCAAAGGATTTCAAACCTATGGATATTAAGGGTCAATAACCCAAGGACGAGTTTAAGTCTTCAAAGAAGTCAAAACCAACTTGAGGATACTATAAACAAGAAGGGCATCCCTCAAATAAATATTTGGTGAGGTTATAGAAGATTGAAGCAAACTTGCGACAAGTAGGAGACAGTTTTCTAGATGACGAGGGAGATTTAGATGGTTCCTTCAATTGTTGGAGAAAACAAACCCATTAGAGCTTCCATTAAGGGGACAGGATGGAAGATGTTATTATCATCAATCTCTTCTCCTTTAGGACACTTTATTGGCCAAGATTAACATTATATAATGTAATCGTGTTTAAGCCTATGGACAATCATTGTACAATGAATTTATTGTAAATTTATGTAATTAGACAATGGGTATGTGGTTTAACCTTGTCACGGTTAACCTTCACTAACCCTTTATGCCTAATGTGATGTTGGCAAGGGTTACATAACTTGTGATTAATTATTGAGGATTTGGTATTAAAACCCCTCAACCACCCAATCCATTGTATTGGTGTGATCTTATTTTGATCATTCGTGTGGGTGCCTAAGGGCATCCCCCATCATTGATATGTCAATCACTCTTTCATTCTCTAATCTTTTGCTTTATGATTTGAGTTGATGTGTCGCTTCTATTAGTTCCAACAAAGTATTGTAAAATGCAATAGAGCCAAGGGAGCACTTGATTTCAAGTACGTTATTTGATATGAGATCAAAGGGAAATACTATGGCTTATATAAAGATTCAAGGTGCTCACTTTCTTTTTCTTTCAATATCCTGGTTAGAGGTGTTTAGCTCTACCTCTAGGATGCAATTAACCTCAGATAATAGGCCCTAAGGAAGCTCTTAAAGCCTTGACAAACCTCCTTTTACCCTCTTATAGGATCAGGTGGCACTAGGCGCTCCTTAGATCAAATGGGGTTAAAGTTGTGAGATTGTGCTTGCCTATAGAACAGCTACAAGCGGATCTTCTCCACACTTAGGATGATGCAGTTAGCATCACCCATGTCCATGAAAATGGAGGTCCAAACAAGCATGCATTTCTAGATTCCTCTCTATATCCTTTGCTTACAATCTACTGCTTCTTGACAATGGATGTTCTACGACAGTTTGATCCCCCATTATGACAAGCTTGTATTATGTATGTACTACAGGGGTGCATGTGTTCCACATGATGCTATCTAGACAAAATCATGTTCCACCTGCTCCAGGTAAGAGTGTGTGTTTTGGAATCTTTTGGTACTTTGGATTTTTGCATTCTTTGAAGCACTATTTATGGTTCCCCTAAGCTATTGTAAGTAAGCATAACATTTGAACATTTGAGTCCCACTAACCTACTTTGGTCACCCATGGACATTAATAAAATTTCTCTCTTTCTTTTTTCTATGTTGCAGGTATACTCCTTAGAATTCTCAAAATGCTTAGACATGCAAAGGACCTTTCAATTGCAAGAAGTAGCCAAATCTGATAGCCAACCTTTACTGGCATAACGCATTAAGGGTAGACAAGGTGCAGGCATTAATAAAGACACCAAGACTATCAAGGCCTTGAGAGCCAAACTACTGTTGAAACTGCACAAGAAAACAGAGCATTTGTAGACCAAGATTTTATGAAGTAAATATCTAAAAAGAATCTTCTCCAGGTCTAATCTGCTCAAATATTTAGCAAATTAAAATCCCATCTACAGATCAGGTATTTGATAATGTTAGCTAGCAGACACAATATCAAGATGCACCCCAAGGCAGGCCTCTCACACAAATACTGAATTCAAGATCATCGCTGAAGATTAATTTAATGATTTGAGTCCCTTAAGAAAGCATTCCAACAGATTTGGTAAACTAACATGTAGGATTCTGAGAAACAGAAGAGGTTCAGATTACTCTAAAGATTCTGTAGCTTGTCCATTTAAGAGGAAATAGAAATGATCCTACAAAACATTTTGAGAAGCTGTCGGATTAGATATAGTAAGAATCCCTATGCTGGACTAGTGCAAAATCAGGAATATACTCTAATAGAAAAGACTAAAATAAATTTCCACAATTGATGATCTAATGATATGGAATACAACATGCACAGAAGAGGATTTGCTTAAGGCCAAATCCTCTTGTAGTTGGCCGTCAAGACCGTCTCACTACCTGATATAGATATACAAAAAGCAAAGAAAGCATACACAGAGAGATTGCCAAAACTATATATGCTTTGCAATTGCATACGTTGCACAACATATATACAAAGAATAAAATTATAAGAAAAGAATGATGTGTATGGAATGTTCTTGACAAAGAAAGAGAAGGAAGCCCAGGCCCGTAATTATGGGGACACTTACCTATCAAATTAAAATTACCTGACAATTGTGGTCATTTGAATGCCCATCAAATATGTGATTTCAGATGCAGGAAGCATAGTTAACAGACAAGTCCAGGCACTTCAGAAGATACAGAGCACCATCATGCATGGGTTGTGATACAATGTATTTAACATCCCCTAGACAATCTATTATTATAATACAAAAAATAATAATTCCATGTAAAAAGACCAGCACTTCAGATTTTTATATTTAATCTGTACGGCTATTAGTGAATTTGAATGTCTTGACACTTCATGGAATACGCATTTTAATATCTTGATACTTAATGGAACACACCTGCAACTGCATACTTTAAACTGTAAAATGGGTACCAAAAAGCCAATTGTATTTGAATGCCTGCTGTTTTATGGAACAAGCCTGCAAGTGTATATTTTCAACTGTAAAATGCATCACACAAAGCCAGAAACATAGGTGTATACTTCACGCCTAGGAAGCTTATAAAGGATTGTCGTGTGTAACACATACCATCATGTAAAAATAGTATAACATTAAACACAACTGAATAACATCCCCATGTATCAAATGGCATGAGCTCAAGTGGTTAAAATCATAGGCTCTCTAATGTTGACACCCAGGTTTAGCGATATATCTGTAATTGTCAGTTGTAATATGAATGTGGTTTGTTGGAATAATTCGGTAAAGCGGTCATGATGTAATACAGATTATAATTCATTAGCCAATATGTTCGAATATTGCAGTAACTCCGTCATAGTTGAGCTTGTTTCTATCCCATATAACCAGTTTAATTTAATATTAAGAAGAAAAACAAAACATCCCCATGTGAGTAGGACTATCCATGTGACAATCTTCCATCATTAACCCGACTCTTCTGAAAGAATAGGGAGCCTAAAGTCCCTCTAGATGCCCTCTTTGTATGAACTTTGTGCAAATTGGTGAATGGTGTCCTAAGCTTGATAATGCATTCCTGTGCACTAAATAAGGTGGCAACTTGGCAAGAGCGAGATAGCGATTAAGCTGATAGAGAGATCTTTAACATACAATTTACTAATACACATATTATATCAATGCCATGAGCGCAAGTGCTTCAAGATAGAGACCCAGGATATAAAATTGCACCCAAAAACAATTGGTATAATACCACTATGTGGTTTAAGACTGAGGTAACTCGGTTGTGATTTAATACAGATGGACAGATGTAACCAGGGTTTAAAATTTTCAAAGAAATCCATATTCAAATCCTCTTCAATTTCAGCAAATATCTAATAAGGTTACAGGATGACAAACAGTAGGGTTTAGAAATTCCACGGGAATCCAAATTAAATCCGCTTCAATCTCAGCATATTTGTAATAAGGGTCTAGGGGATGACAAACATCCGTTACATCCGAACATAAGCCAGGTGTACCATCTCACCAATGTGGCACAATATTACGCTATAGACGTATAAACAATAAACCGTTTAGCTAGAAAAATATAAATACTAAATCAGAGTTTGTTTCCTTGTTTTACTATAAGCTTAACACCTAAGAAAAGGATAGACTCCTGCTAACTTGAAATTTTTAGCAATGGAAGAATGTTTGCCAAGGTTTAACAGGATTTAACATAATTTCTTTGACCGCATTTCTTTGCAGGCTCAGAAACAAAGCCTACAAAATCAGAGTTTTCCTGCAATGGAAGTATGTTTGCCAAGGTTTAACAGGATTTCACATAATTTCTTTGACCGCATTTCTTTGCAGACTCAGAAACAAAGCCTACAAAAACCTAAAATGATAATCAACATAACATAATTAAAGTGAATAGGCACTGTACAGACAGCCATCAAAACAAGTCATTTAAATGTAACAAAAATAAATAAATAAAAGTAGTACCTTATGGAATCTTGTCAATGCATTTTTGTTGAATATCTGTGTAATTAGGAGTTTCTCCGACTATCTCCAATTACAATAAGAACCAGATGTTCATCAATTTACACTCCAAACCAGAAATCAAAGACGATTAATTGTTTTTTTTTAAATAATTTTTTTTTACCCGTTCCTACATTCATAGGATGAAATCAACTGACCCCTATGCCTGGTGTTTTATAGTTTACTAGCTAACACGCATAAGCGTTTTTTTTTTTTTTTTTAAATAGATGTTACGGGTACAAGCCCATGGAGGACTCGAGCCTTTAAATTTTATATATTATGTTATTTATTTAAAATAATTAGAAAAAAATTAGTTATTTATTAATTATTTTAATGTTATAAAAAAATTGTTGGGGCATTGGTTAGTATTATACAATAAGGATCTTTTTTTTATTGAAATGAAATGAAATATTTTAATTATGTCCGCGAGATCCAAATATAATCTATGGGATCTCAAATATGGAAGTACAACTGTTCAAATCATATCATATGATCTTTAATATCTTTGAGAAGGTTGTTCCTTCTCCTACTGATTTGGGTTAGCAATTTCCCAACTTTTTTTATTTTATTGTCTTCAAATAAATCCGTTATAGACCCGTTTCCAAGTGTTTTTTGTATTTGCTACGGATGTCTAAAAAACTCGGGCACTTATAGATGAAGTGTTCCTCTATCTCTACTACCCATGTGTTGCATAAAGTACATATCCTTTCTTCCCATTGTTCTTTGGGTGTTGTCCATCTTCCTGTTTCACATCTAATGAAGTGTTCCTTTGTCTCTACTGCCCCTGTGCTGCATAAAGATATTCTTTCTTCCCATTGTTCTTTGGGTGTTGTCCATCTTCTTGTTTCACATCTAAGCCTATGAGAGCTAGTCCTTATCTGAGCAATGAGGATTTTTTCCTTCCACTTGATTTCAGTGTCTATATATGCTTTTTCCTTGTGATCATATGTTGGGTTAAACTTTGCAATATAATATTGTCTTTTCCTGCTTGCATTTTTCCACATTCCACTTCTAAACTTTTCATTCACATAGCTTTTGATGTCTTTGTTGAAATTTGGGCATTCATTTATGTTGATTTCCCAACGTTTCATCCATTTTTTATTTTGTTTCATCCATGTGTTCTTTCGCCTATGCAACTCTTCGTCCTTAGTTGCCCTTGGCCATCTGTCGTTTTTCATGTTTTCTGTTTTTTTCAAGTAACATAACAACTTGGTCATAGCAATTGCTTTTAAAAGAAACATTCCAATTTCAGCTAGAATAATTTCATAAGGGGTTGTGGCCTTAATTTTGAGAAAATTTGTGATTAGATATTTTTGAATCCTTTCTATTTGCCTCCATTTTGCCTTTGTTGTGCCACTAGCCCACACCTCGCAACCATACAACAAAATCGGTGTAACAAGTAGGCCAAATAAAACCCTGGTGGTCTTCCAGTCCCACAGCTTGGCATTCCTACACCTATTTTGAAGTGCATACAATACTTTCCAACCGCTTTGAGTTCTTTTCATCCAACATGTATTCCAATTGAGTTTGTCATGAAAGTCTATGCCTAGGTATTTGTATTCTACTACTACCTCAAGTGGTTCTCCTACAAACTGAAATTTGAGTTGTTGCTTCTTTTTTTTTGAAAAAATCATGATTTTTGTTTTGCTTGTGTTTACCTGCATCCCAACTTCCTTACAAAAGAGTTATAGAGCTCGAAGGTGATCTCCTAGATCTTTGGTTGTTTTGGCCACAAGAATTACATCGTCTGCATACATGATGAATTTTACCACATATTTGGCTAACTGCACACCCTCTCCCCCAAATTTGTTTATCCATTCTTCTAACTTGTCAATGTACAACCCAAATAAGGTAGGAGATAGAGGGCAACCTTGTTTGACACCTATGTCACTACCAAAACATTCATATAACCCTTCCTATGTTTTGATTATAGCTTTTACATGCTCATATAATCTATGAACTGTTGCCCTGTAGTGAATTGGAACCTCTAGCTCTTCCATTCTGCTCCATAATTTTTTCCTTGGCACTGTGTCAAATGCCTTTTTGAAGTCTACAAAACAACATAAAGCCTCCTCTTTTTTGTCCCATATTTTTTCCACTATGTGTCTGAGTGTGATACGGTGATCAATAGTTGAGTGCTTGGGCCTAAAACATGCTTGTCCCTTTTCTCTCTTTCCCTTTTCTTCTGCCCATATACTGATCCTACGCTCTATCATACTCCCAAACAGCTTTGCAAAGAGAGGGTTGATCATGATAGTTCGATAGTTTGAGGGATTATTTACATCTCCACTTTTAAACAAAGGAATAGTCAAGCTAGTTGTCCACTCGGTAGGGAAACCATTTTGTATGACCTCATTGAAAATTTCTTTGATCTACGGTGCCAAAATATCTACCCCCCATTTTATATGCTCTGCTTGAAGATTGTCTATGTCACGGGCTTTACTAGTTGCTAACTTTTTTATCCCTTGAATAATGTCTTCATTTGTGAAAAGTTCTTTCTTGACAATGATAATAGGGGGTGTCTCCTTTTGGTTACTACGCTGATACAATTGTTTTGAATACTCCAACCACTGATTAATTGTTATGTTATTTTCAGCTTGCATCCTTTTTATGCTTAGCTCCTTCCAAAATTTCTTTGGTTCATGCTTCCCTAAGTAAATCAGTTCTTTCCTCCTTGTTCTAATATATTCTTTTTTTTTTGCCCTCATCAGTTTCTCATATGCTTTTTTGTTTTCTCTTGTTTTATGTGTTGGTTCTTTTAGTAATCTTCGCGCTTCTTTGCAATCTTCATCGAACCATGGGTTGGTTGGGAAGTTATTCCTTTCTTTCTTTTGAGGTTTAGCTCTATTGCATTTGTTTAGAGCTTCTTGGATAATGTGCATCAACCATTCACTCTTACTGTAATCCCTCCTACTATGAGGTAGTTTCTCCCTTTCCTGTAACTTGTTATTTAATACTGCCCTAAAATTTTATCGATTTTCATTTGTTAAGATAATGTTTCCCTTGTGAGGATATTTGTTTTGATTTCTTTGCAAGTGTTTTTCCCTTAGTTTTTCTCCTTGCATTCGAAGTTTCATAACAATTGGGTTGTGATCTGACTTAAGTTCCACTGGAGAATCTTCCACTTTTAGCTCCTCTATTTTTGGCATGTAATTTTGTGAGCATATTACATAGTCTATTACACTTTGTCCCTTATATGTTTTGCATGTATACCTTCCTGAATTTTTCCATTTTTTCATCCCTTTGCAAATAATCAAGTTGTGTATGTTGCAGAGGCCTAACAACTCTTCTCCATATTGCATGATAGCCCCATGCTCATATTTTGAAGTCTTGGTCCACTGCTGATTTTCCTCTTCTGGCATCCAAAGAGGATTCATCTCAATATCTTCACTTCCTTCTAGAATGTTAGCTTGTTTATTTGTTGTCCTTGCATTGAAATCTCCAATTAATATAATCTCTCCCAACTTACTGTATATTGAATTATCTCTTTTTAGGGAGGAGTATGGATCTTCTTTATTAAGGTCATGTTTCTTATAGAATTTAGAATTCTTAGGAGCAAAATAACATGTTGCTATGCTAATAACTGAATTATTTTGTAGTATCTTTATCCAGATCTACTATTTGTTTTCATCATGTTTTTCAATTTTAATGATCCTATCCCATTCCTCTTTTATTAAAACCATAATACCCCCATGCCCTTTGCCATTTTCTGTTGCTTTATTCCATACTGTTATTTTTTTTGTATCCCACAAATTATGGAGTCCTACATCCATCATGTTCATGTGTTTCCGTCAGGATGATTATATCTTTGTCTCTAGCAATAGGCCCTAACCCAGGTCCTCTTCTCCAAGGTTAACCTCTACAGTTCCAGCTTACCATTGTAAGATGTTCCCGGGTGGGCCATACTTCCTATTTATTTTGTTTATATGTGATGTATGCCTTTCCATTTCTTAAATATGCATGTTTCCCTTCATTCCTTGCTGCCCTCACCTTTTCCCATTCCTTGTTTCTTTCTTCCTGCTATAAAAATGTTAGGTCATCATCTAAATAGAATTGTGACCCTCTTAGCATGCCTCTGTTTTTTAGTAACCTTGTTTTGTCCTCGTAGCTCATTAATGTGACCCGAATATGCCTATCTTTGGCGCCTTCTCTCAACCTGCCAATTCTACTTGTTTTTTTTATTTGACATTTTCATTGTAACCAATCTGACAAGAAGTCCTTGGTTAAATGGTTTGTGTCTTCCCTATCTCCATAATATTTCAACCCTTTGATGATTATATTTGATAACTTCTCATGTCTTTCTTTCTCTTATGTTATTTGAATTTTTACTTCTCTATCAACTATTTTTGTTGATTGACTGGTTCTTTTAGTACTTGATACCATGTCTTTGCCTTTGCTAATTCATTTCGTAGCTCATTTTCTCTTGTTTCCATGTTTCGAAGTGTTTCCCGTACTTCTTTTATTTGACTTGCATTTGTTTTTCCCACCTATATTGCATCATTGTTTGGGGGTGGATGGCTTGTTTGAGGACATGTCATTCACGCCGAGCCATGTTCGCAAGGTTTTGTAGCTTTGACACCTGCTCCTTGAGTTGTCTGTTTTCTTTTTCCAGCCTCCGAATGGTGTTTATAATCTCATGTGATTTAGTATCTCTTAATTTCTCCCTCCTTTCCATGCTTTCAAGTTTCTCTTTCATCTTCATTAGCTCTTGCACATAAAGTCTTGGTGCCCATATAAGTGGTGTGGTTGTGGGACTATAAGTTTCTTCCTCATCTGAAAACTCATTTTGGTGACCTCCACTTTCCATGCTGAATGCTTTCTTGCAGTTATTTTTTATTTTTTTCTCCTCACTTGATTTTCCTTCTATATTTCTTTTATCTTCCTTTTTTTGCCCCCTCTGTTGGGTCGACTGATCTCCTCGTCCGATGATGGTTAGTGCCTTTGTTTGTTCTTTATTCTCCACATGTTTATGTGGTAGAATATTCTTTATTTTTAATTTACAACTAGTTCTCTTCATTATTGTTGCCCTTACTCGAGCTTGTCGACGTTTTATTATCCTCCAGTATTGTTTCTCATTATATTGGTTCTTGCAATTGTTGCTTCCCTTCTTCCATTGTTGAACCCCCTATATTATTGATTCGATGAAATAGATATGTAGTAAGATAGTTCTAGATATAATTATAGATATTTTAGTATTTAAATTAAGAAATTGTTTATATTTGGGTCTTCTTTTAGTAAAATGAAAGAAGAGCTTTGGTACTCAATTTTAGATAGAATGAAAATCTTGTATGGTGAGTAAAATGGAAGTTCTTAACTATGGATAGAATGTTGCAATTCATAAAAACTACATTGCAATCTATCTTAATATATATGATGACATTTTTAAAATTGATAATAAGTAGGAGATAAAATGATGGAGATGTCGATTTCCATGTATAACCAAAAAGCAAATGTTGAGCAAGGTGCAGCGACAGTATTGTCATTGTTGTCAACACACTCAGATGGACAGGTTGATGCAGTGGACAGTTATTCGAAGGTTGTTCGGAGTATGTACAATGGTGTTCAATGCTTATGAGAATGTTTGTGATGTTCAGGTGAAGTTGTTATAGGTTGTTCGTGCAAATTTGCAAAAGTTGCAAAAATCATCAGGAAGTTGTCAAAGTAGCAAAAAAGAAAGTTGTCAAAGTGGCAAAACGTCAATGGAATGTGTTGGACAGCCCAAGATACTATTTTGAGGTTTTTTTATCATTATCAAGTGTGGTTGTAGTGTTGGAACGACCGGTTGCTTCGTCGGTGCATTGTTGGTCATGAAACTGCAGTTGTAAAATCTGCATCGGAGGTCACTTTACGGGAGGAATATTAAGAAATCCATGAGGAATTGGACCTCAATTTTTTTACTAGAGGTAGTTCGATATACTTAGAGCTTAAGTTTTAAATTTAAATCCAAATGAATTTTGGAGGAAGAAATGGTGAGCGTTATAAAATGGCTCTGGAGCACTTTTTGCAGTTTATGTGACAGGTGTAAAATCAGTGTCAGAGGTCACTTTGTCGGAGGTATATTAAGCAATCTTTGAGGAATCAAAATTTGAAATTTTTACTAGAGGTATTCTGATATACATAGAGATTATGTTTTAAATTTTAGCCCAAACGAAGACCCGAGGAAGAAACAACAGCAGTTGCAAAATGCCTCCGTAGCACTTTTTCCAGTTTTTGGCATCCAAGTGCTTTTGCGCTTGAATACTCAAATTCATATTTTCTTGTTGTTGAATGTGTTGTTTAAGTGTTGTTTCATGTATAGCTCATTGAATTGAACATCTTTGCTTTTTGGTCGGAGTAATTTTGAGGCCTCCAAGTGTGAGAACAAGTAATGTGCACAACACTTTGTCCGTGAACTGTTTGACAAAATGCCTCTCCAAAATAAAAGTGAAATTTAAAAAGGTCATAAATTTTGATCCATAACTCCTTTTGAGTCCGTTCTTTTTCCAGCGCATGCAAAATTTTAAAATCTAGAACATTATGTCTACCAAGGGAGACGTTATTGAATGCTGAAATGGTCATCTTGCAGCTCGAAATTTGTTAAGAAGTTGAAGTGTTGGAAGTTAAAAGTATTGCAAAAAGGTTTTTAAAAGGAGTCAGTGTGAGTACAAAGGGTGTGAGATTGAGATTCATATCAGATGAGATTAGTCAGAGTGGATGTGTAGAGAGAAGCAATGAGCTAGACCACTCAGGGTCTTTTGTAACGGAGATCAGATTTTCTACTATAGTTTTTGTTTTTGCCGAGTGGGTGCTTGGCGATCGAGGTCGGTGCTCCTTGCAGTTGGTGTTGCTAAAGTCCGGGTTGGTTGGTACCATTACTTAAAGTTGGTGCTACAAAAATATTGTAAATACCAAACATTTTCAAGGCTAGATTTGGATGGGAGTCCAAACAGTTCATTGGCACAGTGTTTTTCCCACATCGGGTTTCCACTATAAATCTGGTGTTATGTGAAGCATGTTTGTGTGATTGCTTGTTTTGATTTGATTTCATAGTTGGATTAAATTTTTAATACACACCGATTCACCCCCCTCTCAGTGTCACGCTTAGTTTTACAAAAAAATGCTAATAACATCTAAAATTAAACAAAAATCAAAGAGACTTATACTAAAAGGATGTGAGAAAGAATTAGGTTTTCTCTTTGTCAATGGGATAAAGTACTCATAGGAAATAATATTGAAGGGGTAGGCTTATAAAATTACATACTCATGACTTTGGCATCGGGGAAAAACCTATTATAAGATTATTCAAAGATCAAGGAAATAGTTAGACAAAAATGTTGCTTCAAAAATATGTTAGGTTCTATGAATGCAATCAAATTGTTTAAGAAGTAAGCCTACTTAGGGGTTTGACAACTTGGAACTTCATATTAGAGAATATATAATTGATCAAAAATCATATTGGATGGTTAGTAAATAAGGGGAATTCTATAAATTTTCAGTTTGAAGCAAGGTTGAAGCCTTACCCTCTTACTTCTAATCTAAAATGGAAATAATGGGTTTGGTTTTATTTGGCTTGTAAAGGTTCAAAATTTTGAAAAAGAAATAATATTATACTTATGTGAGCTACAATTCTGGATATTTGATTTCTATTAGCAATGTGTTTGAGGGAGGAGACCTGAACCAAGCAATGGGTGAGTTCCAACAGATGCTTCAAAGGTTTCATTTGCTTATTTTGTGAAAGGGGGAGTTGGTTTGGAATCTATCAAAGGACAATGGAGCATTTGTCAAGTTGGCATATAAGGCTTAGAGCAAGTATAATTCTCTACTCATAAGGATTTTTCTTAGAAGAGTATTTGGTCACTTGAGGCCCTTCATAAGACCTCTACATTCTTTTGGTTAGCAATCTAAAACAAAATTATTATAGGCATTGATAGTTTACAAATGATAAAATATCATGGACCTATTAGATGCACCTTATGTAAGGAGGTACAAACTTCATATCATCTACTTCTTCTTTGTTTCTTTGCTTCCATCGTTTGGGGATGATTCTTCAAAAATGAGGATTTTTTCAATTGCTCCATTAACATTATAAGAAATGATGAAGTCTCGAATAAAATATTTTAAAGTCAAAGCATTAAGCATATATGGAAGAATTTGTAGCTTGAAAGAATAAATGAGAATTTGTATTCTTAAGTATGAATAAGTTGTTTTAAAACTAAAGTGTTAGTCATTATCTATTGGAATTTGTAGCTTGAAAGAAATAATAAAATTTTCAAAAATAATGTCAAAGTCACACCCAAGTTTGGATTTTTACTACTACCTCTTTTGCAAAATATTTATACATGTTGTGCTACTAATGGAAAGTCTCAAGTACAAAAAAAGATGCGTTAATCAATTGGTTCAAATATTTGAAGATACATGGAAGGGGAACATGTAATAATGGAGTTAGCATAAAGGATCTATAGTAGCTCATGGTAAAATAGAAATGCTAAAAGTTAGGGTCATCAAAATTAATTTTGATGGTGCTTCCGAAAAAATTTGGGAAAGCCTATGTAGGTGATGTTTTCCAAGATAATCAAGGCAAAATTCTCCTTATCTACTTAGAATTATACAAAACTTTAATGCATAGAATAACTATGCAAGGCTAGGAGACTTCTTATAGAGATAAAATTGGTCATGGAAGATGAGGGAGACATTTTAATCAAGGGAAAATTATAGATTATTATTAATGTTATAGGAAAAAGTGACAATCAATTATTGATGGAGGTTGTATCTTAGAAATGGCAACATATCTACATAGAATAAAATAGAGTGGCAAATAATTTAGATAATTATGGGGTTGATCTTTATCTTGGAAATTTTCAAATTTTAAAGAGCAATCGACCAAGGAAGATTGTAATGTTTTTATTAAAAATGATATCAAGAAAATCAGTGGTTTAAGAGATTCAAAATATTTTTTTATAGAAAGGAAAGCTATATATGGTCTAATTTCTTTAATAATAGATGTAATGTTTTGTTGTTTTGATGGAAGTGATCTTAGAGAAGCCACATATAACTCACTAAACAATATCATCTTTTTATATATAGTTTATGTTTTATTAATACTTTAAGCTTACCTATGGGACTAGGGGTAAATCATGGGAATTATGAGTTTCAATATACAAACTAAGGTTTTAATTGTATGGATAAACCTTAATGTTTTTTAAATTGCATAAGGTTAAGTGGGTAAAAACATGGACTTTGTGTAATATCTAGGTTCAAATATTTTCAAGCAATATTAGCATAATTGTCAAAATGCTATCACAATACTACCATTGTGGTAACATTATTGTTATGTTAGATAATTGTGGTCATTTGAATCCCTTATGACCTATTTTAAAATATGATAACTTTAAACTTAGTCTTATATGTACATTGTTATTATTTATTATATAATTTTGGTCTTTATTTGTAATTATAAATCCCTTATGGCTTATTTTAAAATATAGCAATTGTAAACTTAGTCTTATATGTATAATGTTATTATTCATGTTGTAATTGAAACGATACCTACACGTAGTACATCATGACCACATAGTGGTATTACAACAACATGACAATTATGCATATATCGCTTGGTAAGATTCAAAACTAGGTCTCTTCCTTTAAAGTTGGGGAACTTAATTAGTTGAACTTATGTCATTTGGTGTAATAGAGTTATAGTTGATAAGATTAATATTGCATATGTATAGTTTGTAGATTGTGTTAATACTTTTAAGTACT
This sequence comes from Wollemia nobilis, assembly GCA_028583015.1. NCBI lineage: Eukaryota > Viridiplantae > Streptophyta > Pinopsida > Araucariales > Araucariaceae > Wollemia > Wollemia nobilis. Next base: position 11,335,939 of record JAQPPZ010016869.1, on the reverse strand, counting down.
TTTTGTTAATTTTTAGCTAATTTTCCTTTTCCCCTTATTTTTCTTAGAAATTTTGCATGCAAATTATTATAGGTTTTTTTTTATCAAATATTATATTCTCTATAGGATATTTTGGTAGTTTTCAATATATATCGAGTAATAGTTTTCTTCCCAAGGATTTTTTTACAGCTAAATCTTTAAAATCATCCTAGTAGTAGAGGTTAGTGAGGGCACCACAAAGAAGCAATCCTCGTTGCTCGAAGATACGATAACTTTTGGTAAACTTAATGGGTCCTGATCAAGGGTTTTGGCATTGAGAAAATGGATTGGTAAGAGGTGGAAGTCTCCAAGAGTCAATCTATCCTTTCTTTCCAAATGTTTCTTCGTAGATTTTTTTTTTGGAAAACATCCCATAAGAGATGCCACTTTGGAGGCAGGGATATCTCTTTCGCCAAAATTACCCAGGGCTCGCACCTGGTCTACCACCTTTGACATACTCGAGGAGCAAACCTGAAACAAAAAAAAATAAGAACATACAAACACAAACACACAAAAAGATTAAAAAATAAAAAATAAAAAGCATGCTCCTTGAGTGTTTTATAAATATAAAGCACAACCAAACACACACACAATAAGATAAAAAAACAAAACACAAACCACACAGAAAAACACAAGAACAACGTAACAAAATACAAACATAACAAAAAACAACAGAATGCTACAAAGACACAACCAACAAAAACATGAAAAACAAAAACAACCAAAACCTAAAAAATAAAAATAAAAAACAACAAACAACAGAGAAAAATAAAAATATAGAAAACAATCACACACCAAAACACAAAAACAAAACAAAACAAAAAAGGCACACACATAAATAGAAAAGAAAAATAAAAAATAGAATACAACAATGACCTTTCTAGACCAAAATACTATTAAGGTAAGAATCAACAAAGAACCAAAATACTAGACCTAAAAATTTATGTGTGTGCCTTTTTTGTTTTGTTTGTTTTCATGGCCCTTTTAGATGTGAAATGTGTGGAGAGAATGTGGATCTCTTAGCCATCTATTTATTGAGTGTACTTTAGCCTCTGAGCTTTGGAGGAGAATGACCACTTTACTTGGCTTACAATGGTCCATTTTTTTACTTTTGAACAACTTTGGAGGGATTGGCCTAATCAAGAGGGTATTGATCATTTTATTAGGCAATTAGTTTGGATGGGTTCTACCATTCTTCTTTGGAATATCTAGAATGAAAGGAACAACCAAATTTTTATGTGTGTGCCTTTTTTGTTTTGTTTTGTTTTGTTTTTGTGTTGTTCCACATTCTCTCCACACATTTCACATCTAAAAGGGCCATGAAAACCACGATTCATAAGACACTCCCCAATAAGAACCATGTGATGCAATAAAAGCCAAGTAAAGAACCTCACCTTAGGCTAGAGCTTTTGAACCCATAATTGAGAAAATATGTCAGATGATTGGTTGCGATTGTTATGGCATAAGGCCAAATAACCTTGAGCAACTAAATACACACCCTTAGTAGTGTTGTTCCATCCAAAACAATCTTTATCATGGGACCAAGAGAGAGATCTCATATGAAGGATGCATTGTATATCTTGTCTTTGCCTTTCTAGGATTTGAATAGGCTAGTCCTCAATAGGAATCCAATATCTACCAACCTCTGAATTACCAGTATGGTACTGACAGTAATTAGCCACCTTTATCTAGTTAGCTCGATGAAGCTTCTCCATCAAACACCTCCAATCGACAAATTGAGTTATCAAAGGCTTGTGATCATCCCAAGAATCTGTCCAAAAATTTACCTTTTGACCATTATGAATGATCCAAAATATTTTTTTCTTTATCAAATCTTCACTAGTCTTAAGAACTGCTAAAATGGGAGAACCTTTGAAAGGCAATTGATAGTGAACAAGGTCTTTAAGACTATTTTTCTCATCATATTTAGCACAATGATTCTTGGTCCAAAGAGCATTGGGGTTATGCAAAATCCTCCAATATAATTTAGCAGCTAAATCTTTGTTGTTATTAATAGCAAACTAGAATCCTAACCCCTCTTCATTCTTAGGAAGACATAAAGTGTCCCATTTCACCAAGGGTCATTTTATTTTCTCCTTGGTACCACTCCAGAGGAACCGACGACTAATTTGATCCAGTTCTTGAAGAACAACCTTTGGGATATTCAACATGGTAGAAACATAAATAGGAATATCTTGAAGGATTGATTTTACCAAGGTGATTCTACCCCCAAAAGAAATCCACCTATTGGTCCACTTTCCAATTTTTTTCTTGACTTTGTCCAACAACCAGTTCCAATTTTTTTTTGCCTTTGAATATTGATTGGAATACCTAAATAAGTGATCGAAAGGGAGGTATTTTTATATCTTAATTTATCCAAGACCATAGAATCTTGTCTGGCAGAGCAATGAAAGAAAATGACTTTAGATTTGTCTTCATTGATCAATTGCTCGATAGCCTTAGAAAAATAGCTAATGATTTGCTTAATAGTAGAAGCTTCCTTAATTGTAGCTTTACCTAAAAGAATAGAGTCATCAACAAATTGAAGATGAGAGATAGGTCTAGCTCCATGAGCAATGGTAACTCCCTAAGGTTTTTTCCTCTCTCTTTTTTTTTATAGCCCTACCTAAGCATTCAACAATAATGACGAATAAATAATAGGATAGGGTTTTACCTTGCCTACTATCTCTGAAATCTGGAAACAACTGAGAAGGTCTGTCATTGATAAGAACTAAGTAGGAAACTTAAGAGATAAATCCCATAATCCAATCCATCCAATCTTGAGAGAAATCAAATTGCCTCAAAACTTTGATAAGGAAGTGCCAATCCACTCTATCATAAGCTTTGGATAAGTCTAACTGAATGAATATGGAAGGAGATTTTTGCATATCCATGGAATGGATGGCTTCCTGAGCAAGAACTATCTCATCAACTATTTGACGCTCTTCCACATAACCCTCTTGTTCATGGGAAATAATCTTATGCAAAAGAGGCCTAAACCTTTCTATCATGATCGTAGTAATGATTTTGAGAACATTACATAAAGTAATAGGTCTAAAAGCTGAGATATGTTCAGCCTCTTGAGCTTTTGGAACAAGAGTAATATAAGTTTTATTGATAACCTTCAAAATTTCTTTGTCTTTCCTGGCTTCTTCCACCACCTCTAATAAATTAGCATGAAGGATATCCCAAAACTCTTGGTAGAACTCAATGGGAAAACCATCAAGACCTAGGGTTTTTTCTTTTTGCATTTTAAAAACTACTTGTTGAAGCTCATTGATAGTAATAGGAGCAGTCAAAATAGAGTTCTCCTCAAAAGTGATAAGAGAAGGGATTTCTTGAAGAACATTTTGTTGAGAAGTCGAGTCAAGAGGAGTAGCAGTAAAAATATTGGAAAAGTAATTGACAACAATAGAGTTCATGCCATCCCAAGTGTAGACAACATCTCCAAAATCTGATTTTAGGGAAGAAATAAAGTTGTGAGATCTTCGAGCTAGAAGATATTTGTGGAATAAATTTGTGTTTCGATCACCTTATTTGAGCCATTGAATTCTAGATTTTTGCTTCTATAAGAGTTCTTCTCTTTTTTCCCATTCCTCTAACTGAGCTGCGAGTTTAATTTTATATGCACTTGTACTCTCTGTGAGGTCATCTAAACAAATTTTCTTATTCAGATTTTCAAGTTGAGCAATAATCATATTTATTTTATGAACATCCCCAAACTCCTTCCAGTTCCAAGTCTTGATTTTGGATTTAATGTATTGCAATTCTTTTGGCAAAATAGAATATTTAAGTCCCATACCTAGGTTTACCTTCCTTCCACCATTATTGCACTCGAGGTTTAAAGGAACTGTCTCTAAGCCACATTAACTAAAATTGAAAAGGAGAGAAAATCACATTGGTTTTCCACATTTCCACCATGACAGGCCAATGATCCGAACTAGCATTGTTAAGAGTCTTCACTTTAGAAATGTGACCATGGATTAAGAAATTTTTAGAGAGCAAGAACCTATCCAATCTATCCATTATACAAGCTAATCCTTGCCTTTTATTAGACCAAGTCATAATGTCATTATCTGGTTGGATGTTGACAAGATGGAGGTTTGTAATATATTTTCTCATGAGGTCAATGCTCCTATCCAAATTTCTATTTCCCCCCATTTCTCATCTAGAGAGAGGATGGTAAAGAAATCTCCTTTGATCAAGATCTAAGCTTCAATAAAATGAGAGATAATATAAGTAATATTCTTTCATTGTCTTCTTTTTTCCTCCAAATTAGTCGGAGCATAAACAGTAATGCAGAGCATAATTTTGTTGAAATGTTTGCTTTGAATAGATATAGCCAAAAGACCCCAAATGCCAACCATATGGTGAATAAATACCTCTTTTGGGTCCCAAAGGTTAGCAATGCCACCAAAATTTTCGTAGGAATTAAGGGAAACCACTTTTCTAGCTGGCCAAATTTTACTAGCAATTGAATCCATATCCTCTATTGACATCTTCGTTTCTTGAAGGAAAACAAGATGTGGATGATTTATCCGAATCATTATTTTAATTTCATTTTATTTTAAAATACTACCTTTGAGTCGTCTAATATTCCAAGTGATGATCTTCATTAATACCAGGGCTAAAAAAATTGGGAAGGACATTAATCTTACCTTCTTCTACAAGCTTTTCACCTTCTTTTACCATATGATATTGATTAGTCTTGCAACCTGCCTTTTGATTAGAATCCATCTTCAGTTTTTTTCCCTATTTCTTGACTTACTCCAATTGAATCTAATATGGCTTCTAGCCTTGAAAAATGCTTTTACACAGTCAAAATGTTACCAGAAGGTTCAACAGAGTCTATACTAGGACCTGTATTATTTGAAGTTTTAACATTTAAAATATTGTTTTTCCTGTGAATATTTTCTCCCTTATTTCTATTGAAAAACTTTGATTTGTTGGTTTGTCTCTTAGTTCTTCCCTTTATATTTAAATGGTGTTTCTAATATTTATGTTTCCATTATTTCCTCTTCCTCACTTAGGACCTCATTTGTGGAAAGAATTTCTATTAGCAAATAACTTTGATTGATCCTTCATAACTATTTTTTTTAGTGTTCTTCTTCTTAGGCATTTGGAAACCTGCAGAATTTATATCTTCTTTCTTTTGATCTAGAATTTTATTTGGGAAAACACTAGCCAAATGACCATATTCATGGCAAATTATACAACAAAAATGAATGTTCTCATAGTCCACTACTTGCTCCCAAGTGTCCTCTCCAAATTGTAAAGTGATATTTTTAGGTAGGGGTTTGTCAAAATCCATTAAATCACAAAATTGATCATAAATTATATGTTCAAATTTTTGAGTACAATCAACAATCATCATAAATGTTCCTAAAGAGTTTTCAATTGAAGAAAAAATAGTCGGATTCCATGTTGGAAATTTGAGTTAATTTGAGATATTTTATGTTGTCATTGATGTCACATGTATCATTGATGTCACATGGATCACATTTGGTTTTGGTGGCCAAAATATTTCATAAATAAGCATTTATGATATTTTGGAAAGCATGGCTATTTACAGGGTTTTTATGAAAACCAAGGCAGGCAAAATAAAAGGTTTTATTTAAAACCATGGTGGGCTTATGTGGAAAGGGTGTTTCTTAAAAGCCAATGTGGAACTTTGTTTCATCGAGAAAGGACCTTCGGTGATGAAGATATTAAAGTTTAAAGTTTAAGTTTAAATTAATGGAGGGCCGACCTATGTGCAATTAATGGAGGTTGGCATAAATATATGTAAAGGTTTCAATTTATTTTGGAAAGTGGGCATATTATATATCGTCAAAAATCTTATTTCGAGGGCTATTTGGCTAACTTATTTAGAAGGAGAAATAAGGTGTGTGTAAAGAGATATTTCTGATTTTGCAAAGGGGTTCCAAAAGTGAAGTTTGCCTTGTTCTTTTTCAAGAGGATTAATTCTTTCATGAGGTGACAAGGTATGCAATATTGTAATTTATTTTATTTTATGGTATAAGTGGTTTTGGGAGTGAAAAGGTTATGCAATGTTTTGATTTAATTTATTTTATGGTATAAGTGGTTTTAGGAGAGATAAGGAAGTTGTGAAATTAAAGGCCTTGGTGATGATTATTGAAAAGTGGAGTAATGTTGATTATTTTGTGATCTACTAACCCTTGTGAAGATTGGCAAAAGAATTTTGTGATTGTGGCAGATTTACAAAGAGGTTTTTCATCTTCATAAAAGGTATGGGCACATTCTCCTATTGATTGTTTATGGTGGTTGATTTCTGAAATATCATTGGAGGGAAAAGAATTTGTGGTTTCCTTTTTGAAAGTGGTTGGATGAATGCTTCAAGTTTTCTGAATTGAGAGTTGTGTCTAAACCTTGTTTTATAAGCATAGTTGTTGAAGCCCATTGGTTGTGAAAGAACATGAGTTAAAAAATAACATGAGTATCATTGTTATGTGAGATTTGTGGTTGAGCATTATTGGAAACATTTGAGTTGGTTGATACATACTTGGACTAGGGTTGTGTGAGAAAGAGTTGTTCCTTGTGATGATTGGCTGAGTTGAGTTGATTGAGCCTAGTCAAGTGATGTGTGAAGTGATTGTTCAAGTTATTTGAAACAAACTATTCCATCATTCTATGTTGAGTTGAGATTAAGGTTAGAATATATTGAGTCTCTAACAATTATCTTTATGGTTCTATAAGACTTGAATTGAGTTGAGGTTGATTTGAGTTGAGAGTGAGATTAGAACATATTGAGTCTCTAACAATTCTCTTTATGCTTCTATGAGTTGATTTGAGATTGATTTGGGTTGAGAGTGAGTTTAAAACATATTGAGTCTCTAACAATTCTCTTTATGCTTCTATGAGTTAATTTGAGTTGAGTTGAGATTGATTTGGGTTGAGAGTGAGTTTAGAACATATTGAGTATCTAACAATTATCTTTATGCTTCTATGAGTTGAGTTGAGATTGATATGGGTTGAGAGTGATATTAGAACATATTGAGTCTCTAACAATTCTCTTTATACTTCTATGATTTGAGTTGAGATTGATTTGTGTTGAGAGTGAGATTAGAACATATTGAGTCTCTAACAATTCTCTTTATGCTTCTATGAAGTTAATTTGAGTTTAGATTGCCATTCATTGTTGAGTTCATTTTGAGTACTACTTGAGCATGATTGATTGAGCCTTTGAGAAGGCCTTTGGGACAAATTTGAGGATAACTTTGGGATAGATTTGAGGACAATTTTTGGACAAGTTCTTAGTGAGCTTGTTGGAGCAGATTTGGGCAAGTTCTTGGTGAGCTTGCTAGAGCAGATTTGGGTAAGTTCTTGGTGAGCTTGCTAGAGCAGATTTTGGCAAGTTCTTGGTGAGCTTTCTAGATAAGATTTGGGCAAGTTATTGGTGAGCTTGCTTGTGTAGATTTGACAAGTTCTATGTGAGCTTGTTAAGCAGGTTTTGTGTGAGCCTATTGAGCAGGTTCTTAGTGAGCCTATTGACAGAACTTTGGAGGTGACAGAGTACATAGGATAAAGTCTCAGTGGATAGAGATCCAACAATCAACACAGTTGAAGATAGATCTGAGTGAGGAGTCTTCAAGTGGATAGAGGTCCACTAGTTAGTGCAGTAGAGAGACAAAGTCTTCTAGAAGATCACATAGCCAGAGTAGAAGGGGAAAGAGTTCTCATGTGGAAGAGATCCACAAAATTGATATTAGGGGATCAACATCTCCTTTGGACAGAGGTCCATAAACATTGTAATTGGGAGTGATTCCCAAAGAGATTGATTGAGAAAGTTTTAGTAAAATATTTTCTTCATGGAGTAGCCCACATTGGGTGAACCACGTAAATTGTGGTGTCTCTATTGTGTATGGTTTTTGTGCATTGCTTTGATTACTGTTATATTTACACAACATAATATTCATTTGGAAGAAGAAGTAAAAAGTGATATTATACTATTCACCCCCCCTCTCGGTATAAGTTTGTGTTCTTCAGTTGGTATCAGAGCGGGTTCCTTCAAAAAAGCTAACAACTTGAGGGCAGATTCTACAAGAACACAGATGGCTTCACAGAATGGATTATCTACAAATAAGGCTCCATTGTTTGATGGTAACAATTATGCTTTCTAGATCATGAGGATGAAGAACTACTTGATATCACAAGGATATGAGGTATGGCAAATGGTTGAAAAAGAGTATAGGGTTGAAGGTGATCCTGAGGGAGATAAGACTACCAGGAAATTGGTTGAGATAAATGCAAGAGCAATGAATTGTATTTTCAGTGGGCTACGTGAGACAAATTTTGCAAAGGTCATGGTATGTACTTCAGCTAATGATATGTGGACCAAGTTGAGGAATACTTATGAAGGAGATTCCAATGTAAAGTTGGCAAAACTACAAACTCATAGAAAAAGATTTGAGGAATTGAAAATGGAAGATTCTGAAGATATTGCAAAGTTCTTACTTCGAGTTGATGAGATTACTAACACTATGAGAAGCCTAGGTTTTGATATGAAAGAATCAGAAGTTACTCAAAAGGTTTTGAGATCACTTCCCATGAAATATTATGCAAAGGTTTCAACAATAGAAGAAACAATGGATATCAACAAGTTAACAATGGAAGAATTGCAAGGTACTCTTGCAGCTTATGAGATGAGGCTAAGTAAGCATCAAGCTCCAATAAAAGAGATTGCATTCAAGGCTTCAGAAAAAGAAAAAGGGAAAGTTTCAGAAATAGATAGAGTTTTAGAAAATGATGAGGAAACTAACTTCATCAAAAGGAATAAGGACTCAAGGAATTTTAGAGATATAAGGAAAGTTAGGTGCTACAAGTGTGGTGATCTTGGTCACTATGCATACAAATTTCCACATGAAGAAATCAGTGATGATGAAAAACAGGGTCACAGAAGAAAAGAAGGTGGAACATAAGCATGACAAAGATGATAGATTCAAGAAAAACAGGTATGAGAAGAAGAAGATTTTTCGTAAGGCAAAGAAATCTTACTACATTGTAGAAGCAAGTGATAGTTCATATTACAGTGATAAAGATCAGTCAGATGAAGAAGAATGTACATTCTTTGGAATAAGTGAAGAAAAGCAAGAACAACTATTCCTAGGTATTGAAGTTAAAGAAGAGGATGTGCCTATTGAAGAAAGACATGAAGAGCTTGCCATAGCCATTGAGCAAGTAGATAGGTACAAGAAAGGTCTAAGGATACTAAAATGCTTCATATGTGGAAATTTTGGGTATATAGATGATGATTGCACATACTACAAAAATTACAACAAGGAAAGTGTATTTGAAAAAGAAAGCAACAGTTCTAGTGACAATTCCAGCAACAGTAAAAACAAATAAGTCTCATTTTTGGTAATAGAAAAGGAAGAGGATGATCCAAGTAAACAAAAATCAAAAATCAAAAGGCTAAAAGAAGAATACAGGAATATCGAAAACAAGATTCGAACAGATGTCAAAATCAGAGAAGAACTACTTCAAAAATCAGTAATCTCAGAGAAGAGCTTCAAAATGCAAAAAGGATAGAAGAGAGGATGAATGAAGAATTAAGGGTAAAAAGGAGAAGACATGATACATTAGATGAAAATATTCAAAAAGGAGTGGAAACTTATTTTAAGGCTATATCTTACTTCCAAGAAAAGTCACACTCAAAAGGAAATGAAGTTCTAAAAGATGAAAGCAAGGAAGCACCTAAGATTTGTGAGGAAATTTCCAAAGTTCCTATGGCTTCAAATATTCAGTTTGGTTCTTGTTTTGAGATAGGTGAATCAAGCTCAAAGGGAAAATAAATTCTTGAAGAGAAAGGCAAGGAAGAGGTTTTAGATGCTACAAATAAGGTTCAAGAATGCAATACACAAGTTGAAGATGATCATAAGGATAATGGTCAAGAAAGGATCCATGGATCAAAGAAGTTTGATTTTTCTAGAAGAAACTTCAAGGGAAGAAGGTATGGTTTTTAGGGACATTGCTTCTCATGCAACAGGATTGGTCATAGAGCTTTTCAGTACAAATGAAATGAGCAACATGGTTTTGGTTTTAGAGCTACACAATTCAGAAGTCATGGTCATAATGGTCATGAAAATAGAGCTTCACAATACAGAATTCAGGAAAGGAATGGATATGGAAATTATTTCAAGAATAATTTTAGGACATGGGCACAAACCTAAGGCTAAAATATCAAGTGTTTTAATTGCAATAACTTTGGGCATATTGCAAGATGGTGTAGGACTCAATTCCAAACAGATCCAAGGCAAGAAGGTCAAGCAATTTCAAGACAAGAAGGTCAAACAAGTTCAAAACAAGAAGAGCAAGGAACTCATCGAGAAAAGGATATCAAAAATATGTGGAAGGAAGTTGATAGAGGAAAGAAACAAAGTGATATGGGAGTAAAAGTACTCCCACCCCAAAATTAATCACCTCAAAAGAGAAGGGGGTGAGGGGGGCTAAGCTTAAGAGTCATATATTTTAGCCCCATAGGTGTCCCTTTTGTCATTGATGTCAAAGGGGGAGAGATTTGAGTAAGGGGGAGAGCATTGACTTAGGGGGAGCAGCATCCAAAAAGATTATTGAGTCAGGGGGAGCAACTTTGATTCTCAGAGATGGTTTTTACAGTGATTGTGGTTTTTGCTTTAGAGGTGTTGCCATCAATGACAAAAGGGGAGATTGTTGGAAATTTGAGTTAATTTGAGGCATTTTATGTTGTCATTGATGTCACATGAATAACATTTGGTTTTGGTGGCCAAAATATTTCATAAATAAGCATTTATGATATTTTTGAAAGCATGGCTATTTATAGGTTTTTTATGGAAACCAAGGCAGGAAAAATAAAAGGTTTTATTTAAAACCATGGTGGGCTTATGTGGAAAGGGATTTTCTTAAAAGCCAAGGTGGAACTTTGTTTCATCGAGAAAGGACCTCCGGTGATGAAGATATTAAAGTTTAAAGTTTAAGTTTAAATTAATGGAGGGCCGACCTATGTGCAATTAATGGAGGTTGGCATATATATATATATATATATATATATATATAAAAGGTTTCAATTTATTTCGGAAAGTGGGCATATTATATATCATCGAAAAGCTTATTTCGAGGGCTATTTGAATAACTTATTTACAAGGAGAAATAAGGTGTTTATAAAGAGATATTTCTGATTTTGCAAAGAAGTTCCAAAAGTGAAGTTTGCCTTGTTCTTTTTCAAGAGGATTAATTCTTTCATGAGGTGACAAGGTATGTAATATTGTGATTTATTTTATTTTATGGTATAAGTGGTTTTGGGAGTGAAAAGGTTATGCAATGTTTTGATTTATTTTATTTTATGGTACAAGTGTTTTTAGGAGAGATAAGGAAGTTGTGCAATTAAAGGCCTTGGTGATGATTATTGAAAAGTGGAGTAATGTTGATTATTTTATGATCTACTAACCCTTGTGAATATTGGCAAAAGAATTTTGTGATTGTGGCAGATTTACAAAGAGATTTTTTCATCTTCATGAAAGGTTATGGGCACATTCTCCTATTGATTGTTTATGGTGGTTGATTTCTGAAATATCATTGGAGGGAAAAGCATTATTTGTGGTTTCCTTTTTAAAAGTGGTTGGATGAATGCTTCAAGGTTTTCTGAATTGAGAGTTGTGTCTAAACCTTATTTGATAAGCATAGTTGTTGAAGCCCATTGGTTGTGAAAGAACTTGAGTTAGAAAAGAACATAAGTATCATTGTTATGTGAGATTTGTGGTTGAGCATTGTTGGAAACTTTTGAGTTGGTTGATACATACTTGGACTAGGGTTGTGTGATAAAGAGTTGTTTCTTGTGATGATTGGTTGAGTTGAGTTGATTGAGCCTAGTCAAGTGATGTGTGAAGTGATTGTTCAAGTTATATGAAACAAAATATTCCATCATTCTATGTTGAGTTGAGATTAAGGTTAGAACATATTGAGTCTCTAACAATTCTCTTTATGGTTCTATAAGACTTGAATTGAGTTGAGGTTGATTTGAGTTGAGAGTGAGATTAGAACATATTGAGTCTTTAACAATTTTATTTATGCTTCTACGATTTGATTTGATTTGAGTTGATATTGATTTGGGTTGAGAGTGAGTTTAGAACATATTGAGTCTCTAACAATTCTCTTTATGCTTCTATGAGTTGAGTTGAGATTGATTTGGGTTGAGAGTGAGATTAGAACATATTGAGTCTCTAACAATTCTCTTTATGCTTATATGAGTTGAGCTGAGATTGATTTGTGTTGAGAGTGAGATTAGAAAATATTGAGTCTCTAACAATTCTCTTTATTCTTCTATGAAGTTAATTTGAGTTGAGATTGTCATTCATTGTTGAGTTTATTTTGAGTACTACTTGAGCATGATTGATTGACCATCATCTAACAATTCTCTCAATCAATAGTGTTTGACCATCTCCTAATTGGTGCTCCTTCTATGTTGTATGTATGGAGTTTTTGTTGTACTTTGGATTACCTTGGAAAGATTACTCTCTCTCCTTTTTGATTGGTCAACTAAATTCCAACCTTATAAAGATGCTCTAATTAATATGTTATCCTTGTTATTTGTAATTGAAATGCAGACCTATTTTTAATCAACTCCTTTATTGTACATATCTTGAATGGCTCTCTTGCATGAGCTGAATGGAGTATCTACTCCTTACTTGCACTCAAGATTCAATAAATGAGCTTCCTTGCTCTTGCTCCTATTTTCGGTATGCTCTCTAAAATCAAACTTCCACTATTCTATCTTTGGTACCTCAAAATGAGCATTAATGTCTCCTCTATGAACATTTGAACTGCTTCAATCCTTTTGACCTTCCACTTCTCATGTGCCACATGGCACTAAATCTCTTCTATCACTCCAAATTCACTTCCTTTGTTCTCCTCAGGTGTTTATATTGTAACTTTGCCCAATTTGATGAACTTATGACATGATGGATGTTACACTTTACAAGTGTCTTGCCTCCATTAGATATTTAAATGTCTCATTTATCCTTGGTGCTATCTTGACACTTGGAATTTGCCTTAGCTTATCCTTTCCAATGCTTTGTCTTCTCCACACATATCCCTTCACTATATTTTGCATGAAACGCTTCCTCCAATCTTTGACACTTGGTGTTTGCCCTATTTATTCAATGCTTTATCTCCTTTACATATGTTCCTTCATTATATTCATCTTGATTACCTTTTTTTGATCTCCTTGAGTGAAGCTATGGCATTGGACCTTCAGTTTGGTGGCTTTATTTCACTTTTCTGGTGGTGGCTCTTCCTTGAGAAATGGTGGCTCTTCCATGAGCTATAGTGGCTCTTCGTTGAGCGGTGGTGGCTCTTCCTTGAGCTATGGTGCCTCTTCCAACTTGGTGGTGCTTTCACTACTTCAAACCTGTGCCTTCTACTTTTCTTGCATGGTGGTTCCCTTAGTATCTTTAGACACTCTAATATTTGCTCTACTTGGTCTTCTATTTACTTAAAAAATACCCTTATTCGATTTATTTTTACACTAATAAATTTGCACTTTCACAAGCTTATAAAAACAACATTTAATACTAATATTATTCCTCTTTATTTCTCCTTTTCAAGTAAGATTTAACTTATATCTTTAATATTTTATTTTTGTAGATTTTAGGACTCAAATGCTACCACCTTATTTTGCTTGAAGACTCTCTATTTCAACTTCCTTTTTTAGAATTTAATAAATCTAATATGGTGCTCTCAAATACTTAATGTAAAACTGATTTTAATGCTCAAATAATAACCTTATGTAGCACCAATATCACATACCTTTTGGTCTCCTTTTGTAGCTAATTTCCTTGGTGAATTGATTCACCCTTTTTCTATCTTGATCTTGTAAATTTTGCAACTTCATTTCCTTTCACTTTTGCTGCTCTAAACTATCAATTTTGCAATTCTAATTTCTGCCCAAATGCCAACCTACTTGCTACCCATAAACTCTCATATATGCCCAAAGTTCTCAAAAAATACAACTCTTTCTTCTCCTAATATTATCCAAAAATCTGATTTTTGTGGCTTTAAATTTCCTCCAAATTGGTTCTCTCAAACCCTGAAACTTGCATCTATTAGTGTTGCCAAAATGATGTCCAAAATTTTGCAATTTTACAGTAAATTCTTCCTTTATTTTACTATCCAAAACTACCTTGCAATTCTCCAAATTGCTACCTTATTTTTTTGTTAAGTCTTCCTTCAATTTGTTGTTCAAGGGCACTTCAAAATCTGTCCAAATCTTCTCCAAATCATAGCTCTATACCTTATTCAATTTATTTTCCTATGGCCCTTCAAATTCTACCTTGAGAATAAACAATCTTCTTCTTTTCAAAGCAACCTTCAAAAACTTTGTGGCTATTCCTAAACTTCTCAAAATTGTGGCCTCTTCAATCTTTCTTTCTCCTTCAATCTTCTTTTTGAATTCCAAATTTAAATATGATATCTTCCACTATCTTCTTCCTCAAGAAATTGAATGTCTTGAGACCTTCAAAAATATTCTCCAAAATTTGGTAACCTTCTTGACAAAACATTATTCTTTTTGGGTTTGTTGTCGGATGGTGACAATTGTCCCAAATCCTTCTTATCATAACCTTCTCCTTGCTTGCAATCTTCTATATTTCTTCAAATATCCTCCATTGGCCACTTATTTAAATTTATAATGAAGATTTCTCTAGCCTTCTTCTTCTGCTAATTCTCTTGAGACCTATTTCCCTTGGGTCTTCTAATTGTGTAGCTCCTCAATTCTTCTTATCAAAACTTCAATAATGCCTTTCCTTGATATATCTAATATTTAAACTATAGAAATTCTACAATGAGATCTCTTTCTTAGATCTCAAAAATTTGTTGCTTCTCAAATATGCAATAAGACATTTTCTTAGTCCTCTATATTTAGTCTTTAATATTCTATGGGGACCTCCTATTTAGATCTCCTCAATATTCAACGTCAATAGTCTTCAATCTTCAATGCGACCTCTTCCTTGAACCTCCTTAATATGCAATGTTTACTCTTTTGCTACAACTCAAAACTAATCCCTACACAAGGAAAGCACATATACTTTTAGACAATCGAAGATGAAATTCTTCTCTATCTGTTGTAGGAAGCTTCTCAAATTTTGAAAACTAATTTTCTACAACAAAAATTTAGACAATAGCAACAAAATACATTTAAATTTCCAAAATTCTAAAACCGATAAACTTCACTAGTTATTCTTAAAACTAGTGAACAAAATCAATGCTAAGTCCTATTCTTCACGAGATTTCCTTCAACCCTATGGAAAGACTAGACAAATAGCAATCTGAAATCTTCTTAAATCTATCAAAATTTTCAATAGGACCTCCTTCTTGGGTATCTTAATCTCATCAATGTCAAGGTCTATCTTCAAGAACTGTAATTTCCTTCTATTCAAAATTTGCTCTTGGAATAGGTAAATCTTCAAACTTCCCTGGTTTTCTTTTTCAAAGGTAATTTCTTTAACTTCACTGATTTCTCCTTAACCAATGGAAATATCCTTTGCAAATTTAAAACTTGTGCAAGTCAAAACCTTGTTGTAGCTCTAATACCAATATTAGATTTTGAAGTTAAATACTAAATATAAATAACCACAATATCTAAAATAAAGTTGCAATATGAAATATAAGATAATGGCAATATTCTAAATGTATAAAACTCCTAAATAACTTCAATAATAACTCATAGAATTGTCATTTAATAAATACTCCCAAAAATTGTATCTCCATTGAATCAAGATATCAAATACCCATACATACAAACACTCTCCTACTACAATACATGTATCTTGCACACACACATAGATACATATATAATGGAATGTGACTCTTCATATGGTGCACCCTTGAACTTCACTCTTCTAGAGACTCTTCATCTTCCTATTCTATGGACTCATGTGCACATGGACTATTATGCACATTTACATTACCAAAATACTTTTCACACTTGTGCATTTATTACATTGCATAAAGTAAATACTCGCACTCTAATCTAGGACACTCCTAATCTAATGATGTACCCAAGGTGGTACATTAGCATGTACCAAATAATGTAATATATTCCAACACCTTCATAGTAGAAGGTACACTTTCAATGGTTCTCCCACATTTCTTACATTCTCCTTGAATGTAAGACAACTCAACCATAGAGCAAGGATTGTCCCTTATCGATATTTAGAGGAATGGGATGCCAATTCCTTGACCACACATAAGTGTATCTATGTAGGCCCTTTTTAGGTGTAATTTCTTAAAACCCAGTTATCACACCTCCATAGTGAGCTTAACTAATGGCTTAGTGCTTAATTACCACACCTCTACGGTGGGCTAATTAAGGCTATTATCACTTTGCATGATAATCTGCATGGTCACCCAAATATTGCCATTCAAGGTGCCATCACTTTGAGCAAATATATTTCCTAGCTTCCACAGTAGGAATTTTAGTCCAAATATCCTACTTAGGACTCTCTCTAAAACTCGCCATTTGGGGTACATCTAAGTCTCACCACTCTAGATGTATCTTTTACATCAAAACTAGTTTGTTGCCTTCCCATAAACTCTCGATCATGGGAACCACTTGAATATAGGGTATAAATAAGGCTCTAGATTTCACCCAAAAGACCCCTTCCTTTTAAAACCCAAAAATCAAAGGTAAAGGAACCTTAAAATTTCTCATATATAATGACGATTACAAGGTACTAAACCAAATTGATTGGAATATAGAAAATAAAATATTAAATAGATACTTTTTATTTCCTTTAATAATTAAATAATCATTTCATTGTTCAATTAAGCCTTTTATCTAAATCATTTAACAATTTTACCATAGAACCATGACCATTAAATTTTCCACAAATACAATCTATTCAATTGTTGTATTTTAGAAATTTAACTTTCCTAATATATGAGTAATCCAAAAGTTGTATATCTTTCTAGCATTTCAAATAATGATTACATAAGCACATCTATACTTAAAAAAATATTAATTAGTAATTCATATATCAATTATCAAATAGACCTTCCATATAAGATATTATCCTTCCCAATAATTTTTTTTTATGAATAGTAATTTTGAGTAAAAACTTCTTACAAGAGAGTCCTTATACAAAAAGTACAATCGATACTTTACCCTAGCTCCATAATTGATTTCACTCTCTTCTCCAGCGTAATTTTATGAAGATGAAAGGGATTAGGACAACTCTTGTTCATGAATATGCAACTTAAAATGCAAATGCCAAGAAGTTTTTCCCATCATACATCTTATGCATATGCTATAAGAAATTCTATAATACATCCATGCACCTACTACATAATTTCATATAGCTTGGAAAAGAGAGAACCCCATAATTCTCTCAAAAATGAATTCCCCATTCATTTTTTTCCAAATAATTTTTTTCCTCTAATTCCAATTAAAAGGTATGAACATCTTTCTAATTTCCCACTAAAATCCAAACAAGATATTTCTACAAAGAAAAATTAAAGTATTCAAACTTTTTTTTAATATAAATATGAGTAACTTACCCTATTAATGAAACTAAAATTATATGATACACATGCTTTCTTTCAATAAGAAACTACCCAGACAAATATTTGTTTATTAAAACAATATCTTTTTCTTATGTTTCATAGGCTTCTCATAACCAAAAAAGACGTATATTATTAAGTGAGATTGGAAAAGAGAGAACCCCATAATTCTCTTAAAAAAGAATTCCCCATTCATTCTTTACCCAAATAATTGTTTCCCTCTAATTCCAATTAACAGGTATGAACATATTTCTAATTTCCCACTGAAATCCAGACAAGATATTTCTAAAAGCAAAATTAATGTATTCAATCTTATTCTTTTAAATATAAATACAACTAACTTACCCTATTAATAGAAACTAGAACCATATGATACACATGCTTTCTTTCAATAAGAAACTACCCAAGCAAATATTTGTTTATTAAAACAATATCCTTTTCTTATGTTTCACGGGCTTCTCATAACCAACAAAGACGCATATTATTAAGTGAGCTTCTACTTAATAATCTTCGCTATTCAGTTTGCATATATTTTCTAATTCAGCAAGAAGATATTTAAATAAATGAACTTATATTTAATATTCTCCTCTACACAAAATGCTCAGGCATGTCTATTAAACAAGAATAAATGAATGTATATACAATATTCTCCTCTATTCAAAATGCTCACGCTTTTCAATTCAACAAAAAGATATTTAAATAAAATAACTTATATCTAATATTCTCCTCTACGCATGGTCTCGTTATGAGGAACGATACTACAATTGTAAGAATATCATTATAAATAAAAGAAAGGTTGGCTTATTTTTATTTTTATTCCATAAATGCATTTCTTCATAAATGGAAAGCATCTATGCCATGATTTATTTATTTACAATGACATATAATATTATGGCATAGTATACAACTAATTTTGGCATAGTATACAACGACCTATAATATGTTGGAATGGCTTGTAAGATTGACTTAATTAATTATACTCTTCCTGCTAATGATAACCATCTACCTTTCCAAGTTGGTAGTTTATTCTGAACTTTACTAATAACTGGATTCCATAATTCTATCCTCATTCTCCCCTCAAATAAAGGCATACCTAGATAAGTTGCTAGTAAATTTACCTCATCCATTTGAAGTAACCTATAAATTCTTACTTTGATATTAGTTGCAGTGTTAAGGAAGTAAATTTTGGATTTTGTCCTATTAAACTTTTGCTCTGATGCTCTTTCCTATTCCTTTAAAAAAATATCCAAAACTCTGGCCTCATTTATCATTACCCTTCCAAAAAGGGTTGTATCATCTGCAAATTATTGATGGGTGATGTTGTTGATGTTATTACTAACCTTAAGTCCACTTATAAGCCTATCTTTGTAAATCTTCTTTAAGTTCCTACTCAAAACCTCTACCATAATAATGAACAAATAAGGAGATAGAGGATCTCCTTGTCTAAGGCCTCTCTTGAATTTAAAATATTATTTTACTAACCCATTGACCAACACTAAATAAGAAATTATAGAGACACAAGCTTTAATCCATTTAACCCATTTCTTCCCGAATATAAACTTTTCTAAAATTGCAAAAAGAAAATCCCATTTAACCCTATCATAGGCTTTACTCATATCAATTTTTAAGATCATTGCATTCTTTATTCTTGAAGTTGATGAATGTTTAACTTCATGAGCTACTATGATCCCATCCAAAATTTGTCTCCCTTTCACAAATCCTCCTTGCTATTCTGAAATAATTTTGTCTAGCAATGGCATTAATCGATTTACCATCACTTTGGAGATAATCTTATATATCATATTACAAAGGTTATGGGTCTAAAAGAATCAAACAATTTTTTTTTTGGTATAAGGTAGAGGTGGTTATAAGGTCCACAAACCTTTTACAAAGTCAAAATGGGCTGGTTCTAGCATCAAGCCCGTATAATCAAAATACAAAATGGATCTTTCTAAGACTCACATTAAGCCATACTTAGAGTCCACGAGTCCTATACTTGTCGCTTGACTATTCGGGATAAAACAAAAACCAAACAACACCTAGCACTTACTAACACTAGGTTGCTTTGTCTTTGTACACTTGTCACCTCCCGAGGCCCCAACAAATGGGATGCCTTTTACTGCCTAATTCCATCCGTCGGATTACTCATCATCGGCCCCTCCGATCTCCTGATGCTCCTAACGGGTTTGATCTTAGCTCTTCTCTAGCAACCAACACCAATAGTTCTTGAGGGAAGTTATCCTTCCAAATTTGCATCTCCCCAACGAAGCTGCAATATTTGCCATTAGATCCGCCGCTTTGGTTCCCTTCTCTGAAGGTGTGTTGGATTCGGGCATTAACCAAATGAGATTTATGAATCTTTGCTTCTAGGATAAGCTCCAATATGGTCCAGTTGGGGTCTTTATCCTCCTTAATTGCCTTGATTATATTAAGCGAATCCCCTTCAAAGATAACTTCCTTATAACCCTCAAGTCTGGCAATTCTCATTGCCTGCATGCAAGCTCGGGCTTCTGCAAAATGATTTGTTTGAGTTCCCAAAGGCTCTGCAAAGGCAAGGACCACTTTTCCTTCCTCATTTCTCAAAACTCCTCCCTGCTCCTGCCGACCCCGGATTTCCTTTAGTTGCCCAGTCAAAATTAAACTTAACCCACTTTTGTGTGGGGGGTATCCACTTGACACCATCCCGTGGGTTGGTTGTAATGTCTAGGTGCTGGAAGTTCCTCTCCCCGAGTTCCGCAAAATCCTCCTTTCCCTTAGAGACATGGTCTCATTTTTGAAGAAGAAAGTTTTCCGAGTTTTCTTTCAAAGCTACGATTATTTTATTGCCACATAACCAGGGATCTTTCTTACGTCCTTTAAATACTCTCTTATTTCTCTCATTCCATATCCCCCATAAAAAATGGGGTAAGGCTGAGCTTCCGAGCCAAGTCAAAAGCTTTGCCGGAAGGGGAAGCCTATGTATGCGAAGTCGGACATGCTATTTGGACGAGACCCAATCTATATGAAATTTGGACGGGATCATTTGGAAGAGCTGTACAAGAAAAATCACAAGTTAGAAATATATGACTTACGGATTCTATTGCTTTCTCACACAAGATACATCGATTGATGAATTGGAAACCTCTCCTTTGCGGATTATACGTTGTCGGGATCTTATTTTGAGCGCCAACCAAAAGAAGAAAGCTATTTTTGGGGTTAAATTATTTAACCAAATAACGAAGTCGGAGTCCGACCATTGAATCCTGAGTGGATTAACTTATAGGCGAGTTTTCTTGAATAGATCCCACTTGTAGTTTTGCCCCAAATCGCCTTGTCTCTTCCTCCCCCAGGAATGATCGGGAACACCCTTAAAGCATCATTGAGTTTGGTTAGGGCCACCTTCTCTTGCTCTGACTGATTATGAGCTGTGATTTTCTTCCAAGAAGAAGTTTCCTGTGCTACGGCAATAAAATCCCCTACTTTTCCTCCCATTTCCTTCGAAAGTTTATGTTGGAGGACTTGAAGGTCTAAGTTATCTTTCAGAGGGGCCTCTTCCAACCACGGGTCTTTCCAAAAGTCCACTTGTCTTCCATTACCAATTCTCCATCTGATGCCTTTCCTGACTACCTCCAGACATTCGAGCAAACAATTCCAAAAATAGGATCCTCTAGGAAGATTATCGGCTTTCGGGAAGTCTGATTATTTACGATATATTTTGCCTTAAGAAGTTTTACCCATCCCAATTGATCATTATTGATAAATCTCCATACCTGTTTGCCAATCGGAGCTTGATTCAATTCTTTCATTCTCTTTAACCCCGAGGCCCCCACGATCCTTGCTTGCACACACCGATTCCATGCTACCAATGAAATTCTCTTTCTCTCCTCCGAACTTGACCACAAGAAGTTGCGTTGAATTAGCTCCAATGTAGCTTGGACCTTTGCGGGCATTCTAAATAGAGACATGCGAGTAAATTGGAATGCTACGTAAAGTAGTTTGAACTAATAAGGCTTTTCTGCGGAGTGAGGAAGGCTGCCCTTCCACCACTGCTAACTTTTTGGAGATCCTGTCAATGGTGAGTTCCACAAAGTAGCCTTCATTCTTCCTTCGAACATAGGCATGCCTAGATAAGTTCTTTGGTAGAAGCTCCTTTCCACAACCGAAGAGGTTAGCTATTCTTTCCTCCCTCCCACCGGGCGTGTTAAAGAAATAGATGCTACTCTTCTTATAGTTTATGTCTTGTCCTCTCTGTCTCATACTTGGTTAGAATTCTCTTCAACTTCCTAGCTTGAGGCAACGAGGCTTTGGACACAATGATTGTATCATCCACAAAGCTGTTGGTGAGACAACGGCCCTGCTTGTTGAGGCTGGTTTAAAACCTTCCAATTGACCATACGCCACCATTGCTTGAAATGTTCCTACCCAATGCTTCCGCTAAAATAATAAACAAGTATGGAGACAAAGGATCTCCTTGTCGCAACCCCCTTTCACTCTTAAAGTAACCGGAGGGTGACCCATTCACCATGAGAGAAAATCTTGTAGTAGAGATACAACTAAAAATCAACTTAATCCATGGGGACGAGAAACCAAACTTACCCAAAATCTTGGTGAGGAACCGCCATGAGACCCGGTCGTAGGCTTTATTCATATCAAGCTTTAGTAACATACATGCTTCCTTACTAGTCACCATTGAATGAATAACCTCATGAATTGTGATGATACCATCCAATATTTGTCGCCCTTTCACAAAGCCACCTTGGTTCATATCAATGATGAAAGGAAGGATAACCTTGACCTATTGGCGATTGTTTTTGTGAGAATCTTCATCGAGTGTTACATAAGCGATAGAGGCGAGCGGAAAATTCCATTGCTCCCACTAGTTTAGGGATGAGGACTAAAAAAGTAGCATTAACTCCTTACGGGATTTCCATGTCCTTTTGAGCCTCAATTATAGCTTCCACTACATCATTGCCTAGGATATCCCAAAACTTACGGAAGAAAGGCTGCGGGGAAGCCATCCGGTCTGAGGAGGCTGTTACCATCCATGTCAAAAACGACCTTCTTGATTTCCTCCTTTGTGAAAGGACTAAGTAAGAATCCATTAAGATTATCGATTCTGAGGGGTGGAATGGCTGCCAACGAGAGAGTCCTCTTCTTCAATAGTCGGATTTACATCTTCTAGCAACGATTTAAAGTACTCAACCGCTTCCCTCCTTATGTCTTCCATATCTTTGGTGTTAGACCCATCGGCCATCTTGATCTCCTTAATTTTGTTAGTACTCTATGGCGAAGAGTAGAGACATGGAAGAACTTTGTATTTCTGTCACCCTCCTTTAACCAAGGCGATGCTGGATTTCTGCCTCCAAAAGGTTTCTTCAAATCCTAGCATCGTGTGGTATTCGGCTAACGACTCCCTCTCCTGGTTTCTCAGATCCTCTGTAAGCTGCTATGACTTCAGCTTCTCCTGTAGTTCATTGATCTTGTCTTTTAGTTTCGCCTTTTTAACAAAAATATTGCCAAAGGAAGTTTTGTTCCACTCTCTAATGTTAGCCTTCACATTCCTTAGTTTACATGCCACTTGGGCCAGTTTTGAACCATTATACTTTTTGTCCCACCATTGGGCAACCAGATCCTTGAGATCCTGATGTTGGAACCACATAAGTTCGAATCGAAAGGGTCTGATGTATCTTTTCTTAGAGTCCTCCCCTGTTTCCCATAGAATTGGGTTGTGATCAGACCCGATTCTTGGGAGTGCCGTTAATGAAGAGTCCCCAAACCTCTCCAGGCATTCTTGAGAAAGAAGAAACCTATCTAATCTGATCCGAATTTGGTTTTCCTTCAATCTTTTGTTAGACCATGTATAGGAGAATCTACGCGAGGTCCACATCCATCGGCTCATGTTGCTCAACAAAATCTCTAAACTCGTAGATATCGGCGAGTTATTCTTTGAGAGCCCCCCAATTTATCTACGGGATTAAGGTAGCAATTGAAATCCCCCGCCACAATCCAAGGGTAGTTGGGGACCGTCTCCCTCAATTCGGCTAGGCGACTCCAAAGAACCCTTCTCGGTCCACTGTCTAAGCTGGAGCATATACATTCGTTAAGATCCACTCTTTCTGCGTGGTTTTATCCACACATAAGAGACAAATAAACCAACTAGACATCGAGAATCACTCTACTATCAATCACATTTTTGTTCCACATAACCGGTAACCCTCCTGCTTGTTCCGGTGGCCTCTTGGCCTACTACTTCAACTTCTCGCCAAGTCCTATTCTTAAAAGGAATAACTCTACTCTCCTCCATTTTAGTTTCTTACGGTAAAATCATATCCGGTTTGTGTTCTTGTCTAAGAGCATACAAAGCTCTTATTTTTGTGGGATTACTCCCACGAATATTCCATGAAAGAATCTTCATTTATGGGCTTTGGATCCTCGAGCCTTCGCCCCAAAGAGCAATCTTGCTTGAGTGCCATCGGCCACTCCTCGCTCTGCTTCTTTACGCCTTAAGGCGGCATTGCTAGGTTTCCCTCTTCCCTACCGAACCATATCCCCATACATCCGCTCTAGGTTGAAGTTCCTTAGGATTCACTTGGCTTCTAGTAACCATCTTGGGTAGGTCGGTCTTGGTATTTGGGGTAACAATCGGCTTTCCGGGTTAGCTGGTCTTTTTGACGGTGGAGATGATTCCGTGCTCTTAGCTTCTTGATTAGTAGATTCTTTTTTCCCTGCTTTGGGGTTACACCGATCTTGGTGGTTCACCTCTTCCTCCCGAGTATCCTTGCTGTATTATTAGTTTCCTGCTCCTTCCTCCGATTTTTCTCCTCTAAATCCTTCTCTTGAGTCTCCTCTACCTCGGATTCCACTTCTTGGTTGTCCATCGATCTCCCTTCAAATGATTTAATGCATCAAAGCTGTTCTCCATTGGGATGTTGATCTCCTTGGAATTTCTTCCCATAAATTCCTTTGCGGTACATGGGACCACTTCCACAGAGCCTCCATAGGCCTCCCGTATCACCCAATCAAACTTACTTTCCCCCGGGCGTTGATCTATGGGGTTCTTTCCTTTGTTATTTGGCTCACGAGGCTTGCTTGTATCATCTTAGGAGCGAGGTTGAGCTTGAGGGTTCCCATCAAAGGGACCGGCTCCCCTGTGAGAGGGTTTTGGGGCATAGGAATTTTTGGGAGGAGGGTTAAAACGTTGCCTCTTGCTTACAATAGGGCGAACGGGGTCTACGATATTCGGATTTTGAGCTCCACGTCCTTGAGGCCCGGGTTGGGTAGGAATGGAGATCTGCGGGGGAGGGATATTATTGCGGGTTTGAGGATCGGTATTTTGGAGTGGGGGCTGGTTCTTGGAAATGCGGTGGATACCACTGGTGCCCTACCTTCCCACAAACACTACACTTAAAAGACATATTTTCATATTCAAATACACGAGTATGAAGGCCAAACATAGACGACAAAATAATGGATTTAGGGAGCTCTTTACTCGGGTCCGCCAACACACACATGCGAGCGAGACAGGAGTCTTGTTTTGCTCAAGGTTGCGGGATCAATAGCTATTAGTTCTCCAATCTCCGTAGCTATCCCGGCCAATATTTGTTCGTTCCGGAAAGCGAGAGGTAATCCTGGCATCTTAACCCAAATAGGAGCCAAATCCGGCACTCGAGTGCAGGGGTTGAAATCGGGGGACCAACGCTTGAGATACAAGCCCCTTTTCCCAAAAAACCAAGGACCTCCTTGGAGAGTCCTTTCCATGTTCTGTTCACATTGAAATGTCACCAAAAGAAAACTCTTGGGTAAAGCCTTAATCATCATACCGGCCCTTGGCTGCCATTTTTGGATGGCCCATCTCCTTATGACTTCCATGTCCGGCCTCACCCCCATAAATTTAGCCACCAAAGATGTTACGCCCTCCATAGCCACATGCTTTGAGCTAAGGAATGCGGGACGTGCAACCTACCATTGGCGATTTTAGATTAAAACAAGAGTCGGATAATTTTTGCTTACCGCGAAGAGCATTAAGATATGAAGGTCTCCAGTTGCCGGGTTTCTCTTTGTCTCCTTCTTGGTTCTTCCTTTGATCCTGACGCATAGAGTCCTGGTCCCCCTCAGAGAAATCTTCAACCGCATCCGCCCAACGCCCTTGGACCGGTTCCAAAAGAACTTCCTTGTCCACATCCTCCGCCTGGGGGCCTGCTATCTCGCCAGAGCCCCCACCTGCCGCGTCTGCTGATCTGCCCTCTGAAGTCCCACACCTAGGGTTTGATGCCCCTAGACCTCTCGCTCCTCCTCCTTGCTGCTCCATATTTTCATTGAGTCGGCTTTTAAAAGAATCAAACAATTCATCATCCTTCTTTTTTAGAATTAGGATAAGATACGTTGCATTTATTTTATAAGGTATGTATTGTTTTACCCTATATTGTTCCACTACCACCAATAAAGAATCCTTCACTATATCCCAATTATGTTGGTAAAATATTGTAGAGAGCCCATCTGGACTTGGAGATTTTTTCTTATTAGATAAAAGAGCTAAATGAAAATTTTCCAGAGTAATAGGCTCCATCAGTTTCCTATTGTCTTCATTCATTATAACTGAAGGTACATATTGAAGAATTTTATCATTAAGAACTTCAGTCTCCTTTGATCCTAAAATATCCTGATAAAAAGACTTTACCTCTTTTCTAATTTCACTCTAATCTTCAATCCAAACCCCTTCTATAGATTTAATTCTACTAATTCTGGATGTTGATATTTGTACTATAGCTATCCTAAACTTTGTATGTTTATCTTCTTTTAACCAAGTATATCTTGATTTTAATCTCCAGAATTTCTCTTCCTTAAAATATTATGATATTCCTTACCTATCAATTATAACTTGAAAAAAATTGAGATTTCAAGAGCATATTTTTTTAGAGGAACTAGGAGTTAAGGTTTGAACTCTTTACCTTATGATATTAACAAAAATAAGAATATTACTATTAAAAGTTTACTATGAGTGTTTTTCTTTGAATTTATTTATTTTTACTAAACAATCTAAGCAACTAACAAAAATATACTATAGAATATAATAAAATCATTATACTAAATAGATCAACTTGAATTGAATTACATCTACCAATAACAAATATGACTTTATGTATATTTTCTAGTTTAAAATTTTTATTTTGAAACATATCATTATATTTTGAATACATTTTTTTTAGTAAACAAGGATTCTATAAGGGCCCCCTCATAAGAAAAAGGAAACACAAATCCACAACCAATAAACTAAAACTAAATACAAAGCATTGGTAGAGTTGCCATAAGACAACTATTAGTCATTTACCCAAAGAGCTAAAAAATGACAACAAAAAAAATGTTATGCCTAGGAGCATAACATTAAGGTCATCCAAGGTCTGAGAGCCTGGTCAAGTGGTCAAAATACTCATGTGGGAGTGCGGATACCATAGTTCCAATTCCTTAGGCCTCATAGTACCAGAGGGCGTGTCGCGTTAGCATCATTAGCTACGTTAAAAAAAAATTATTCTATGCAACTGGAGGTTATAGTGGCAACAAGGAGCAGGATTCGAACCCACGAAGAGGCATAGAAAATTGTAGAAAGTTACCAATTTCTCTAGTTATATAAAAATAAAATATTGAGGTCATCCAAACAAAGAATACTTAATACATGTCGAGCTTTCTAATCCATAAGAAAAATCATGTTATTTAAAGAAACCAACCACAAAATTTCTATATCATGCCCATCTCCTAGTTGTAGGCCATTGCCTGAATGTTGACATGTAAAGATAGATATTGCATGCCAAGACCAAAACTATCACTTTCATTGGTCATTCAACATGCCAAAACCAAACATGACTAAAGAGAACCATGAGTAAAAAATATACTTTACACTAGAAACACTATAAACGCTAGATCAAGATCCAAGTTCAAGCCCACCCCATAGGTGATAAGGCTAGGACACATAATGGTTGCCTTGCAAAAGGGCTAAAAAAAACCATTATATAACCAAAGCAAGCCCATATCTATAATATGGTAGTAACTTGGAAATATCCTCTCAGTGTGACCACAACCTAGAACAAACCTTTCATACATTCAATAAAACTAAGAAATTCAAGAAGCAAACATCATAAGATGCAAGGATGGTCTAAAAATAAAAAAAATGACTGATATGAAACTCAAAATTTTGAGTTAAGAAATATCATGAAAGAATGCAATTAGAAAATTATAGTATGA
Organism: Wollemia nobilis; assembly: GCA_028583015.1. NCBI lineage: Eukaryota > Viridiplantae > Streptophyta > Pinopsida > Araucariales > Araucariaceae > Wollemia > Wollemia nobilis. Next base: position 11,308,156 of record JAQPPZ010016869.1, on the reverse strand, counting down.
TAAATCAAAACACAAATATATATAAGCAAAATAAAAAAATGACTTTATTGCTCAAAGAACAAAGTATAATGCAAGAAATATTTGAGAAGAGATGTGAGACTATAACATTACATCCATTACTCATGTCTTTTTATAGTCAAGGGTGCATATATTTTTATATAAGAATTGGTGTATTAGAAATCCACCATATTGAATATTGAAGGTCACCCATATGGAAATGTAATGGAAACCCTTGATCCACATTGTGAGTGAAACATGTGTTCCTCCTCTTGTGACTCCTTTCGTGTAGCATGTGTGGTGGCAAATGTCACATTTGGTTTGGCTTTCATGATTTGATCCCCTCTAGCCTCAACCTATGGACATGGAGACAATGGTGTAATAAATGTAGAGAGTCACAACTCAATAAATTATGATTGCATTGCTTGACGTTCCTCCCTCAAATATCGATTGTTTTTATGATAATTACACTTTTTCACTCTTGACCTCCCAAGGAATATTTTCTTGGGAGTCTTTTTTTCTTCTAATTTTAATTTTTGGGATGACCCCCTTTATCATGATTTTTTAGAGTCACTCTTACATTTCTTTGGTTGGTACTTATTATTTTGGTTTTTGTTATTTGCTCCTCTACAAATTATTCTTTTGTGCTTTTGCTCAAATTTGACAAGAAGTTTATATGCCTATCCTAATGTCTTAAATTCAAAGAGATACATGTCCTCTAGAATGTACCATTACATCCCACTGTGGTACTTAAGGCTTTAATGTTGTTTACAATATATATATAACCACTATTACAATTCTCCTTTTTTCTAGAGAATCCAATTAGTATCAAGGTGACTTTTATTTATCCCCTCTATCTACTCTCCAAGCCTTTGAATGGAGTCCTAGTCTTCACTTCCTTTAAAGTGGAAAGACTTTGACTAAGGACCTATATCAATTTGTAAATTTGAAATTTGTAGCAATCACATCAAAGACTTCCTTTGATGGTAGTAATAGAGAATACTTGAAGTAGCTTAGACTATGACAATGGCTCTGATACCACTATTGGATTTTAAGCCAAATTATATTAGGTCTCAATATCTTTGATCTAGAGTAGACTTAAATATAAGAGCAATCAAAATATAAGTTGGCCAATATAAATAATAATAACATTCAAGATAATATCAAATATGAATGTAAAATGGCCAAAATCATTCATGCAATAACATGAAGAACACTTACAGTATAATTGCTCAAAATATGCATACAAGCTTTAATATTCATGCTTGAATATGTCATACATTTTTAGATACTCTTCGATACAATACATGGAGCTTTATATCCATAATATAGCCATACAAGATGACTCTTCAAGTACTTGACTATTGCTCTTCATATGAAAACTCTCATATGTCCTTTGGCTTCCCATCTTGCCACTTGTATACATGACTCTTGACTCTCTACTTACATGCATACTTAACTCTATGACACTTGCACTCTTTTACATGACACTTGTACTTCTACATGCACTCCTAATACATGACACTTGTGCACTTTCTCATATTACATATTTGCACACTTAATTACATGACACTTGTGCACACACTTGCACTCTTACATACATGACACTTGTGCATATCCTGCACATAGACACTTACATAAAAGGAAAAATATAAATCACTCTCCTAAACTATAGACTCAAACTCTATTCTAATATTTATATTGTACCATAGGTACCATTGGGGTACATTAGCATGTACCAAATAATGTAATATTCTCCAATAGATACATTTTAGTATCTTGAATTACCTATATTTGTTTCTATGGATGTAAATCATCAATATAATATTAAACATATTGGTCTTTACCTTGACACAGTCGTTGTCATCACATGTATTGGTCCTCATAGGCTTCCATGAGATAAGATTATTTCTTAATGATCTCCATGAAATTATCCCATGTGAATGATATTTTATTTTCATTCTCTTTTGAAACTTTGTTACAATATGCTTTCCACAAATTTAGAATAGATAATTAAGCTTTCAAGAGTGTAAGAGTGATGTTCTTACTATCAATAAATTTATTTATAAAGAAGTATGAAGATAATTGATACAACCAATTTTTTAGGGAATCAACATTAATTTTTCCTTTAAATTTGGCAATATCAAAATTTATCTAGACCTTAAAATGTGTGGGAGCATTGAATGGTTCTATGGTAGTGAGGTTTTGTAGAGGAGGCTATAGAGCTTGCATCAAGGATTCATTGAATAATTTGAGCAAATTGGTCCATCATCTCATTTCTTTGTTTCACAGAGCTTTATTTAACATCTCATTGAAAGGATCAACTATATTGATGTCGTTCATTCTAATTATCACCTATTACCATTTGGAATGATAAGGAAGGTAATTAGATGGATCTCACGTCCGATACCCAAACTTTCAATATTCTAATCTTGTATTTATGGGCATTCTCTCAAAAGACTAACTGCTTTGATATCACCAATATAAAACTCAAAATTTTGACTGATCTAAAACTTAGAATTTATAGTTAAGGAAGATAATGAAAGAGTGCAATTTAAAAATAATAGAGTATAACAAATCAAAACACACACACACACACACACACACACACACACACACACATATATATATATATATATATATATATATATATATATATATATATATAACTTAAAAAATAAAGTACAATGCAAGTAATTTCTAAGAAGAGATGTGAGGCTATAACATTATATCCATTATTTGTGCCTTTCATAGTCAAGGGTGCATATCTTGTTATACAAGAATTGATGTGCTAGAAATCCACTATATTGAATATGGAAGGTCACCTATATTAAAAATATGGTAGTTCACCTTCTATGAGTTAGGTCACCCGTATAGAAATATGGTGATTCTCCTTCCATGAGTTACAAAGTGTTTACTACATAAAAACTACTTACATATGACTTATCCTTTTATATTTTATCTTCTATTAACGTGTCAATATAACTAGAGATGCATTTTGGCTATAAAAAACTAAAAAATAGAAAATTACTATTTTTAATAATTATTTGGTTTTGCATTTTTTAGGGTCTTTAGAATATTTCCACAAACATGTCAATAACTATGTCTATGATAAATATTTCTATAAAAATTGTTGTTCTCTCTCTAATATTTCCAAAATTTCTTGAATGCATTCAAATGTAGTCCCCAATACAAAGTTATATGTCTAACAATATGGTTGGGATAAAAAATGATTCTTGGGTAATGCACATATAAGTTTAGATTCAAGTTTTTATATTTGCTCAAATATCGTAGAAGTGATTGAATAACACAAGCTTATACTGAGATGGGGGGTGAGCAATATAGCACCCACTTTTTACTTTCTTTCCAACCCAATATAAATTAGTGTCCTTAATTATAATAACCAAATATAGCAGTGTGCATTAATGACATAGATAGCAATAGTAAGCGAGAGCACAAATAACCACACACAATTGAGACACAAGATTTAACTTGGTTTCCCCAATGTGGGGTAGTCAACAAGATAATATCCTTATAATATTTCACAAAGAAATAGGGATCCTTATCCCAATAAAAATGATTACTTTGATCTGCTCAAAGCTAGGCTATCCATTGATATGCTTAGGTAGGCAATCCACTGATCTGCTCAGCAAGGCAATCCAATGATTTGCTCAGCAAGGCAATCCACTGATCTGCTCAGTTAGGCAATCCACTGATCTACTCAGCTAGGTAATCTTGATCTGCTCAGGTAGGTAATCCATTGATCTACTCAGGTAGGCAATCCACAAATCTTCTCAACTAGGCAATCCACTTATTTTCTTAGGTAGGAAATCCATTGATCTGCTTCAGCAAGCTCACCAAGAACTTGCTCAAAATTTGCTCCAACAAGCTCACAAAGAACTTGCTCAAATCTGCTTAGCAAGCTCATAAAGAACTTGCTTAAATCTGCTTAGCAATATCACAAAGAACTTGCTCAAATCTATCCCAAATCTATCCACAAATCTATCCCAAAAAACCTTCTCAAAGGCTCAATTAATAATGCACAAAATTTGCCTCAAATCTATCCAAAAATCTGTCCCAAAAGCCTTCTCAAAGGCTCAATCAATCATGCACAAAAGCTACCTCAAATCTGTCCAAAAATCTGTCCCAAAAGCCTTCTCAAAGGCTCAATCAATCATGCACAAAATTTGCCTCAAATCTATCTAGAAATCTGTCCCAAAAGCCTTCTCAAAGGCTTAATCAATCATGCTCAAGTAGCACTCAAATATCATCCACAAATCTATGAAGGCAAGGCTCAATGATGAACTCAACAATGAATGACAATGCACTCTTCAATGGATGACAACAATGATCCACAATGATCTCAACTCAAATCAATCTCAAATCAACTCAAATCAAATCAATCTCAACTCAGCTCAATCTTATAGAAGCATAAAGAGAATTGTTAGAGACTCAATATGTTCTATTCACAAACTCAATTTCTTTCTCAACTCAAACTCAACTCAAATCAGAATATAGAAATTTGTTTCATGGAACTTGAACAAACCACTTCACACAATCACTTGACTAGGCTCAATCAACTCAACTCAACTCAACAAATCACCTTAAGGAACAACTTCTTTTCTCACAAACCCTAGTTCAAGCATGAATCAATCAACTCAAAATGTTTCCAACAATACTCAACAATAACTCTCACATAACAATGATACTCATGTTCTCCTCTAACTCAAGTTCAAGTTCTTTGTACAAGCAATGGGCTTCAAAAAAATGCTTATAAAACAAGGTTTAATCACAACTCTCAAACCAAAAAACCTTGAAGCATTCAACCAACCACTTTCAAAAAGAAAACCACAATCAATCCTTTTCTCTCCAATGATATTTCAGAAATCAACCACCATAAACAAAGTCAATGGAGAATATTGCTCATACCTTTTTGATGCCTTATTAGTTGTCCACTAAATCTACCACACTCAACAAACTTTCTTTTTCAAATTTCAATAGGGATTAGAGATCTTGATTAATAACACAACAATAATATCCAAATAACACCTTATTACTCCTACTTAATAAAATACACCATGTCCCCTCATGAAAGAATTAATCCCCTTTGAAAAAGAACAAAGAAACCTTCACTTTTGAAACCCTTTACAAAATTAGAAATATATCTTTACACACACCTTATTTCTCCCTCTAAGCAAGTTAATCAAATAGCCCTTGAAATAATCTTTCCAACGATATATAATATGATATACTTCCAAAAGGAAAATCACCAAAAATCTCTCTTTTTCCTAAAGTGCATCACAACCCTTATTTCTCCTAGGGAAACTTTAGAAAAATAAAATATTAAAAAAAATATTAACTTGCCTTTGTCCTTGATGGGATTCAATCCCTCGATGCCTCCTTACTCAGCGCCTTAACCACGGCCAAGCTACCGCACGAGCTATAGGCTCGTTTGGGAGGGAAAGGCACCACGTGCTTCAAAACACTCCTCCCTCTCACACAAACCAAAAACGCTTTGTGCACTCTTTCTTTCGATACCTTCTAATGCAGTCAAGGCGATTCAAAACCTTGATGTTCATTCTGCCACTTGCCTTAGCCAAAAGCCAATTTATAATGTGCCACACTGCCCAAGGTGACTAGGGTTTCACATGTCGTCCGATTTATTCTTCGCTTCCATCACTTAACCCTCTTTTGCATGAGCTCTTTTCACTTTCCAACAATCACATTAATTCACGAGCGCTAGCCAAGGATTAATGAACCTTAGGCATCCTTTTATATAGTTTTCTCCCTCATATTCGAAGACATCGGTGGATTACTTCTATTTTTAATTTTTAAATTCAAATTTTAATTTTAAATAATTTAAACTAAATATTTAAAATTAAATATCTCCATCACCGAGGCACCGTTTTCAATGAAACGAAAAGCCAAACTGGGTTTTAAGAAAAATACATTTCAAATCTACCATCCATGGTTTTAAATAAAACCTTTTATTTTGCCTGCCTTGGTTTTCACAAAAACCCTATATATATCCATGCTCTCCAAAATATCATAAATGATTATTTATAAAGCGCTTTTGCCACCAAAAATCAATGTGATCCATGTGATATCAATGACAACATAAAATAACTCAAATTGCCAACATTGATTATCGTTTTTATAGTATAAAGTTATACTAAAAAAATGGTCATATGCTTGGATCAAGGAAATATGAGGGCATTCAATAAAAACTATAGTTATAACCTTCAAAATCCTAAACAAATCCTACTTAAAATTATGTCAATAAAAATAACCTCGTCCTCTATAAATAGGATCACCACAAACATAGAAATGACTAATGACTACAATATAGGTAACATTGTTAGCACCCAATCCATTATGTTCCAATGCATTTTCTTGGCTTTACAAATGATACTATAAATAAACAATATATGATAAGGTTGAGTGCAAAAGCATCATATTTGCAACCACTCTACATTGAATACTTTCAAATAAAACCCTCTTCTCCCAAATACCACTATAAGGAAGCACATTGGGAGGGTTTTCATTTAGAGAAAATTTGACAAACACCTAGCATACATCTTTGACTAGCCCTACTTTGCATAAACCCCTTGTTTGGTAACAACCATTAGCTTTGTAATAACTGTAGTTTTATAGATATGTATGCATCACATGATATCTCAATGATCACATTTCAAGTACTAGTATCATGAAGCCATTATATTTGAGGGTGAAGAAATACTACCCTTTGAGATATAAAATCCAAACCCCATATCCAACACAAAAACTCGACACCAAAATCTTATCCTTTGTAAATTGATCCAAATATTTCATCTCTTCCTAGTAAAGGTTAAAGAGAGGCTCAATGCCATTCATCCCCACCTAAGACCGTCAGTGCTAATGCTAGATATGAATCTCAAGCTACTAAATCCACATCAAAAAACCAAAAAAGAGATCGAGGACCCTCAAAAGTTATGATCCTCCAAGCAAATTTAAATGCTTACCTTGTAACCCCTAACAAATAGGTTATAATTTGACCCTTGCAAAATATTAACCCATAACAAGAAACACTACCTATAATTTCCAAGGACCTTGATGCTATTGCGTTTACCTCATGGAAAAAATACACTATATTATGTATTAAATCCAATAATATTTCAATGTCAAAAGAGCACTCTTCATGCCACAAGTCACACCTCAATATCTAAAACCACCATGACAAAAAAATATCTTAGCAAAAAATGATTAGGGTAGGGGCAATCCTACATGGCAACACCACCATAACTTAAAACTACCATGTCTTTCAACTTGAAAACACCAATGTTGTCTAAAATTCCTTCCCAAATATACAACTACACAAGGATACATTCAAAACCATTAAAAGTTATACTAAAAACTCTTAAAATTAAACCTAAATTAAGAGGTGGAAGCAACAAATGGATTATAAAAATAATGTATTTTGATACCATAAATGTTGTGAGATTGGACATATGGCAAAAAAATTGCAAAGCAAAAATGATAAAAAAAGAGATGTACAATTCTAGTCATAGACAAACTTCAATAAAAGTCAAGGATATTATTTTATGGTAGAAGGTACCTTAGATTAAGATTATTTTGCTCCTATGAGGGCATTGCCTACTTCTTTTCTGGTCACTATGATAGGTGGTAGGAGTAGGACAAAGTAAATTGAAGAACACCCATAGAAGGATGGATTAAAATTAATGTTGATGGAGTTGCAAAAGGCAATCCGGGTAGAGCTAGAATTGGAGTGGTTTGCAAGAATCATGTTGGGACAATGCTATATTGGAAATTGTAGAGCTTGAATAAGGCCACAAACAATGAAGCAAAAGCCTTATCTATCAAATTTACTTCTATCTAGGCAATAAGACAAGGTTATAGGAGGATAATCATAGAATTATATTCTCAAATCATGGTAGGAGCTATAGACTACATGAGGAACTTTGCTTTGAAGATGTGGCGGTTGAGGATTCTTGTCACTCAATTTAAGGAGGTATGGAGGGAACTGTATGATGTTAAAACTATTTGTGTGTGTAGAACTCTAAATACAATGGTAGATTTCTTGGCTAAGACAGGTACTAATAAGGAGGAAGGGGTTCAGTGGCAGAATGGTATGGCTATTGAGGTGATAAGCAAATCCAATGTTTGGCTAATTGGAATAACCATTACAAATATATAGTTTAGAAGATTTGGTTCCAATGCAATTTTTTAGTGTTGTAACCAAAAGTGGTTAGTTCTTAGGATCTTGGGATTTAGAGTTATGAAGTTTGTTGGAAAGTTAAAAGGATAAAATGGGTGCTCTTATTGGCTAAGGCTAGGAAGAGTCTCATATCAACTTGTAAATAATCTTTATTTTAATATTTATTTTTTCAAATTCTTAAAAAAAAACATCAATAATGATGACTTTGATTCCAATGCCACAACTAGAAAAAATACTACGGTTTTTTTGGCCTTAGGCTTTGTGATGTTGCCACTTTTGGTCAAATCTACCAATTTGTTTTGGTGAGGTTTTGAAATTACAGTTAGTGTTACTCTTTAGTGTAAACCAGACTTGAGCCATTATAGATTGAGAGATTTTTCGCTTGTTTTACATTGAATTAGTGAAAATCATGATGTATATTTATTTGTATTTAAAGATTGTTATCCAAATCTACTGTTCTTAGCTCATCCTACAAAGGAGAATAAATTTGTGTTTTTTATGCTTTCTTACCCCAGGCTGCTTGGAAGGAAACTAACAATCAAGATTTGATAAAGTGGACTACGATGACAAAGTTTTAGAAATGTTATTTAATTTTAAATATAGTGCATAGTAAATATTACTTTATTACGATGCAATGCATGTATAATAGCGGTGAAATTTTGGTATTGTGAAGAGAAAATATTAAGAAAAATGATGAAAGATGTTAAATTTTGGGTTAATATGTATTTACAAAGAAAATTAAGAAAAATTAAAAAAAATCAAGAATTAAGACTTTTTATTAAAAAATGTAGGTATCTAACTATAGCAACTCAAGTGAGATAATAATTGACTATGTTCGTAGACTCTCAAGCTTTAAAATAAAGATTTATGATTTAGCAACTCAATTGAGATGATAATCGATTATGTTTATAAACTCTCAAGCTTTAAAAGATTGTTGTGATTTTTCAAGGGTGGGGGACCAACTATAACCCCCTTTTCTAAAGCAAAACAAAATATTTTGCTCTTAAAAAGTGGCAAAGTCCCTCCACTTTATTAGATGGTGAAGGCCTTCACGATTCATTTGGAGAAAAATAATAGAAGAAATTGAGAAGGATATAAGGAATGAGTGATTACAATGTGCTAGTTACAAATTTTGAAGGAATTAATAGTGTACATGAAGATATGGAAGAAAATTAAGAAGAAAGAAGAAGGTGGAACATTTTAAGTTTAATATGTGAAAAATTATCTTTGAGTAGTAGAAAACCATCTCCTTTTAATAAAAACAAAAGTAATATAAATATTTCCCCTTACATTTTAGGGTTTCAGGGTAGCGTAATAAAGATGCAATATGGAGAATTTTAGGATTCTTAGGGCAACATAATAAAGTAACTACCTATGAAAAGTGACCTTGGGACTTCAAGGTTTCCAAGGCAACATAAAGAAGAAAGTGTTTTCAAGGCTGTACCTTACACTTAGTTTTTATAGTGTAGCATAAAATAGTATATCATAAATTGCAGTATGAACATAGTAGAAAAATAAAAAATATTAATAAGGATAAAAATATTAATGGGAATTAAGAAGAGGAAGAGCTCCAAAATAGCAATAAATAAAAGAAAAAACACCAAGGGACATTGTTTTAGGAAGCTAGAAACAAATTACACAACTATTAACAAGAATAGAGGTTAATCACATAAATAAGAATAAAAATTGATGATGAAGGTGGTATCTTAGAATATTGGAGGTCTGAATAAGTTCACCAAATTTTTTTATCAAGGAATTAATCAGTTGTTATATTCCTTAATTTAGTTTAATGCAAGGAACAAAAAGAATTGGAAGATGGGGATTGTTTAACATTTTCTACTATGTGACCTTTAAGAGGTATTGTATCAATATGGGATAATGGCAAATAAGATGGATAATTACTATAAGCAAGAAGTAATTGGGTTCCTCACATATTTTTATCAAAAAGAGTAAAATATCAAAGTTGGAATCATAAATATATAGGCTTCAGCTATGATTACTCTTCATGATAGATGTTGGAAAGACCTTATTCATTAATGATTCATAATTGTGATATATGTATTTTGGAGGGGAGGGACTTCAATATAGTTTTATCTCCTTTGGAAAAGAAGAGTGATATTCTTGTACGGGATAAACCAATGGAAGATTTGACTTACTTTGTTCATTCAAATGGCCTTTAGGAATTTTTCCTTTAAGATTTCAATATACATGGGATAATAAACTTATTGGGTAAACTCATATCATAAATATTGGATATGTTTTATTATTTAATAAAAAATAAAATTTATAATCTCTTAGGAAATTTTATTATGAGCAAGCATATAATCATAGACCTATTCTCTTGAGATGTGATCTACTCCATAATGGTCATCCAACTCATTCTTTTTTTCTATCTATATGACTCCAAGACCTTAATTTATTCCAAAATAGTTATGTTATGGTGGGACAAAGCAAAGTTTAAAGGATCATATATGTACAAGTTCAAAAGGGGCTTGATGAAGATTTGGAATATCAAAATTTTTAGTAAGAAAAGGAGGGAATTAAATGCAATCTCAATAATTTTTCAAAGGTAGTAGAAATCAATGAAATGAACCAAGATACTTGAGTGTATGAAAACATTTGTCTTTTATTATCATAACATATTACAAAAAATAAAATGCATAGTAAACCCAAAAATCAAGGGATATGACTTAAGAAAGGGGATCAAAATGCCAAAATTTTCATGTTATTGTTGAAACATATCTATATTTTCCTTGAATAAAAAATATTTCAAATCTAAATGGAAGAAGTACTGATGGAGATAAAATATTAGAAAGGAGAAGATAAACTATTTCAAAGATATTCTATTAGAATTTGTGTAGGATAAGGAGTTCCAGGGTTGCTTTTACAAAATATTCCATCAATTATCATATAAAGAAAAAATAATAGCTTGATGAGGAATATATCCATGTTGGAGTTACAAGAGACAATTTTCTCTTTTGACCTTAATAAGGTACATAGTTGTGATTGATTTACTATATTTTTCTCTCAAAATTTGTAGGAGTTGTTGAAGAGCAGTATAGTGGTTGTTACTAAAGAGGCTAGGAAAAAGAATTTTGTGACAAATAACATTTATGCCACCACTATTGGATTGGTTACCAAGAAACATAAGACAAAATATTTTGAGAAATTTTCTCCAATAAGCCTTTGTAATATGAGTTACAAGATAATTTTAAAAATTATGACAAGTAGATTGAAAAATATACTTTATGGTGCTATCTTGGAGGAATGATGTGGTTTTGTTCATGGTAAACAAATCCTTATTGGTACAATCATTGCATAAGACACTATAGACTCTTTTCATTCTATGAAAAACCTAGTTTGGTTGTAAAATTAGATATGAACAAAACATATGATAAGGTATCATAGAGTTTTCTATATGATATTCTTAGAAATTTTGATTTCAATAAAGGTTGATATGAATGGATTACATGTTATAACAATCCAAAGTATTCTCTTTTAATTAATGGATCCCTAGCAAGATACCTTTAATCATCCTATAGACTTTACTAGGGTGACTTGCTATCTCCTTATATCTTTATTATTCTTATTGAGGCATTATGAATAACTCTCTCAAAGGTAAGGATGGAAGGCAAAATAAAAGGTATCTAAGTTACAAATGGCTCATTCAAATCTCATATCAAGTTTGTTGATGGCATTTCTTTGGGGTCATTTTTTAGCTAGTAAAGTCATGAAATTTAAATTGATACTATCATGCTATGAGAAGGTTGATGAATAGTTAGTTACCATGACAAAATCCAAAACTTCTTCATTAACACTACCCTAAATTTACAAGGGATTATTATGGGGATTTTAGGATCTTAAGTTGGAAATTATCATTAACATGTCAAGGTGTTACTTTTTCTTAAAGGAAAAAATAAAGCACTTTGGGACTTAATTTCAGATAAAAGAAATCTTGTTTGGTTGGTTGAAAAAAATAAGTTCTTAGCCATGATTGAGAGACTACATCTCATAAGTGCTATGTTACAATATATCCCTATGTTTATGATGTCCCTTTCAATTTAATATCAAAGATATTTTATTTGGAAATGATGTGAGAAATTTTTTATCTTTACAAGTAGTTTAGGGTTTGCAAAGAAAATAATATTGAAAGTGAATTGCAAAGTTATGGACTTATAAGTTTAGCAATAGGGGCAAAATTAGGTTGGAAATTATTAAAATATCAAAGAAAATATTTTTGTAAAATATTACTTCAAAAATATATAGGTTTTGGGAATGCAAATAGTTAGGGAAACAAACCTTATCTAGGAGTTCAACAACATGGAACTTCTCATCAAATAGTTTGTAATTGAGCAAGAAATGTATTAGGTTGTTGGTCAATAAGAGGGATTTTGAAAATTTTTAGTTTGATGATTAGATAAAGTGTTATTCTCTTAATTTTGATCCATAATAACAACCACTAACTTGGGCCTATTTGTGATCTAGGCATGAGACCTTTTTGTATCATGGCTTTATGCTAAAACATGCCGAAAAATCTATTTTTTAATTATAACCATATTGTTAGGGGCATAAATTTTTGCTTGGAACTCTGTTTTGATCCATTCAAGAAGCATTAGAAAGATTAGAGGGAAGAATTGTTTTATAGGAAGCTTTATCATAGACAAAGTTATAGATATGTTTGTGCAAAAAACGTTCCAAAGGCCCAAAAAAATGCAAAACAAAATACTTATTAATTTGCTATTTTTAGATTTTCATAAGCAAAATGCATATCTAGCTATGTTGACACATCAATAGAAGATAAAAAACAAAATAACAAGTCATATTTATGTAATTTTTATTTAGTATGCACTTTGTAACTAATGGAAGGTGAATCACCACATTTTCATATTGGTGACCTTTTAACTCATGGAAGGTAAATCACCACATTTCTATATGGGTGACCTTACATATCCAATACGATGGATTTCTAATACACCCAACTCTTGTATGAACAGATATGCACCCCTAACTATAAATATCATGACTAATAGATGCAATGTTATAGCCTAGCATCTTTTCTAAAATATTACTTACATTGTACTCTATTTTCTAAGAAATAAAATAGTTATGTTATTTTGCTTGTATATCCATGTATTTTTTTGAATAGGTTGAAAAGTTGGGGGTATAACAGAACCACCCTTCCCATGAATTGAACTTGGATCTTTGTTAGGAAAGCCCAATGCCTTTTACCATTGTGGTGTCCTTGTCGGGACATGTATTTTGGTTTGTTAATACTCTATTATTTTCTAATTTCACTCTTTCATGATCTTCCTTAATTTAAAACTATAAGTTTTGGATTAGTGGTATCAGAGGAGTCTATCTAAGTGTATGTCCATAAACATGAGATTAGGATATCAAGAATTTAGGTATCAGGTGTGAGATCCCTCTTATTAGCTCCTTTGTCATTTTGAACAGTCTCATGTGATAAGTAGAATGGATAACATCAAGATAGTCAATCCTTTCAAGGCAATATTAAATCTAGCTCTTGTGAAATAGAGGAATGAGATTATAAATCAATTTGATCAAATTCTTCAATGATTCCCTATTGTAAGTTTTGTAACCTCCTCTGCATACTCTTACCATCCTAGCACCATTCAGTTCTCCCACACATTTTAATATGTACATGAATTTTGATATTCTTACTTTTGAAGGAAAATTTAATGTTGATTCCCTAGAAAATTAGTTGGATTAGTTATCTTCACACTTCTCTATAAATAAATTCATCTGATACTAAGAAAATCAAAATCACTTTTGCACTCTTGAAAGCTTCACTACCGATTCAAAATTGGAAGGAAGTATATTGTAATAGGGTTACAAAAAAGAATAAATAAGAAATAGCATTCACATGGGAGAATTTTATGGAGATCATAAAGTAAGAATATTATTCTATGGGATCCTATGAAGACTAATACATACGATGACAACAACTACATCAAGGTAAAAACTAATATGTTCAATATTATACTAAAGCTTTCAGTTCCATGGTAGTAAAGCTAGGTGTTTAAGACTCCCAACAACATCAAATCCTCAAGTATTGCAGTAGGTTACAATGGTACATTTGAGAGAACATAGACCTCTTTGAATTCAAGATATTGGAAAAAGCATATAAACTTAATATCAAATTGGATTTGAAGCACAAAAACAAAAATAGAAAAGGAGCAAATAAAAAAAACTAAAGCACTAAGTACTAACCAAAGAAAGACAATAGTGACTCTCCCAGGAATTTGGATAAAGGGGGTCAACCCAGAAATCAAAATTGAAAGCAAAAAAAGTCACCCAAGAAAAAAATCCCTCAAAGAACAAGAGTATAAATGTGCGACTATCATAAGAACAATTGACATTCAAGTGATGAGTGTTGAGAAATTTAGTCATTATTAGTTGAGTCACAACCCCATACATCCATTACACCATTGCTTCCACATTCATAGGTTGAGGTATGGAAGTTGAACCAAATGTGACCATTGCCACCACATATGCTACACCAAAGGATTCACAAGAGAAGAAATACTTGTTTTAATCATAAGTGTGGGTCAAGGGTAATCCACTACATTTTATTGTTGACAGTGGGAGTAAATATAATTTGATTTCTACTTAGATGGTGAAGGATTTGACTCTTCTTGTTACACCACACTCACAATCATATAATGTTATATGGCTAAAATAGAGGAGAGATATTTGTGTCACTTAGAAATATCTTCTCTTATGCCATCAAGCCCTTCAAAGATGAAGTTTTGTACAATTATTCACTTGGATGTTTGTGATGTGATTTGGACCAACCATTTATGTGAAAAAGGTATGGTGTATATGAGTCTAGGCCTTGAAGTGTCATCATTATTTTTAGAGGTTAGTGTTACACAATCCTAGAGGTATCTATTTTTAGCTTTGTTTCCTTACTAAGTGTTAAGCAATGTACAAAAATTATATCCATAAAAATAAAATTAATCATATTGATGATCAAGCCATATAGTAGGAGGATCGTCGCTACATCAATTGTAGGCCCTAGATAGTAGAATCTAATGGACTAAATTGTAACAAAATATGATAACATATTCAAGTCACCAACTATGATTCCACTTAATTATAAGATAAAGCATTCTATTGATTTAGTTCATAGTTCCCCTTTATCTAGCATGCCTATTTATCGTATATCAGTCCTTGAAAATGATGAAATCATGAGGTAGATCCAATAATTGATTTAAAAAGGGTACATAAAACAAAGTGCTTCACACATGGTAGTCTAATTGTATTGGCTCCAAAGAAATATGGAACATGGAGACTTTGTAATGACTCTAGAACTTTGAATAAAATCAATGTGAAGAACCACTATTCACTCCCTTGGATAGATGACTTATTGGACCAACTCTATGGCACACAACCCTTCACTAAAATGGATCTCAAATTTGACTATCATCATATACCCATAGAGCCCACTGATGTATGGAATATTGTATTCAAATCCAAGGAGGGTTTATTCAAGTGGTTGGTTATAACTTTTGGTTTGACCAATGTACATGCCACATTCATAAGGATGATGGATGACATCTTATATCCCGATGCCAACTCATTTGTGGTAGTCTACTTAGATGAAATTCTCATCTATAGTAATACATGGGAGAAACATTTACAATATGTTGGATATGTGCTTCATATTCTTTGAAGACACAAGCTATATGCTAATTTGGAGAAGTGCTCATTTGGCATGACAAAGATTTAGTACCTTAGGTATATTGTTGAAAAAGAGGGAGTCCATATTAGTCTTAAGAAGATTCAGGTAATTAGAGATTGGCCTAACCCAAAGACTCTAATAAAGCTTCACAAATATTTGGGTCTTGCCAATTTCTATCGAATATTTGTATTGGGATTCTCACACATTGCTTGGCCACTACACCAAGTGACCAAAGGAGGTACCAGATCTAGATTTCACTGGGGAGATACACAATATAGGGCATTTGAGATGTTGAAGGACCAATTGTGTTTATATCCTACACTTTACCTACCTAATCTACATCAACATGTTAAGGCAATGACTAATGCATCAAAGTAAACATGGACAACTATTCTTACACAACATGGGCATACAATTTCCTATCACAATGAAACATTCAATGAAGTAGTTTGAAAATACCTCAATTATGACAAAGAGCTCTATGCTATTGTCTAAACATGTAAATATTGTAAGCACTGCATCTTGGGCAAGGAAACCAACATCCACATAGATCATAGACTTTTGTAGTTTATTCAGACATAGAGTAAGCAAAGGAATGAAAAACATCAAAAGTTGGCCACATATCTACAATAGTTTCATTTGATCATCGGGCATAAGAAAGGGAGTGTCAATTCAAAAGTAAATTGTTTGAATCAACCTCAAATCATAGCACTCATCACCATTCTTAATTCTTATAGGTATGATTCTTCCAAGTGGTCCACCTTATATGAAGTATGTTATAATTTTGCAAATGCATTTAGAGCTCTTTGTGTGGGTAAGCATGTTCTTGATTTTTATTTGCAAGATAATGTCCTTTGTCATATGGGATATTTTTGTATATCAACTAGTGAGTGCTCAAATATTACTTGAGAAACACACTTCAATAAAGTATCAGGTTACTTTGGGATGAAGAAATGTTAGGGATACTTCAAAAGTACTTCTATTCACCGAAGACAAGGAATGATGTCAAGACGTACATTAATTCATATACCCTTTGCACTTTTTCCAAACCAACTAGCAAGAAGCCAAATTACATACACCATTGTCAATGCCATACAAACCTTGGAAATTTATCTCCATAGATTTCTTCTTAGGCTTGCCCACATCTAAGCATGAGAATGATTGTGTTTTTATAATAGTTGATCATTTTTCAAAAATGGCTATCATGATTCCTTGTAAGAAATTTATTTTAGCTAAGGATACTACTAAGATTTGTTTTAGTCATGTGTGGCTAGAATTAGGCTTGCTAAAGTCCATTATATTTGATATGGATAGTAATTTTTTGAGTTTTTTTGGTCCACCCTATGGAGCATGATGGACATCAAGTTGAACATGTCCATAACCTTTTGTCCTCAAATTGATGGCCAAATAGAAGTTATGAATCGATTTATCATACATATTTGAATGTACAATTCCAAGCATCTACACACATGGTATGATGGACTCCTCTACATCCAACACGGGTACAATTGAGTTATACATAGCTCTACAAGACAATTCATTTTATGTTTATTTTGGGTTCCAATCCTTAGCACCCATTGACATAACTCTCCTTATGCAACCCATGAAGTACTCACCTCATGGATAAAAAAAAGCAAAAAGGTAGTATGGGTTGTGGAAAAAATTTAACACTTTCTAGAAATAGGTCAATTTCCTCTTATAAAAGACAAATAAAAAATACAAGCAATGCAATGACCAAAATTTGGTCCCACATCAATTTAAGGTTAGAGATAAGGTATGGTTACATCTGGAGAAAGAGATACTTATTAAATACCATAGAAATATCAAACCTCTTCACTATGGACCATACACCATCACCAAGAGGGTGGAATAAAATGACTTTGAATTAAATATTCCATTTTATCTTGGTTTGCATCCGTCTTTCAATGTTGAACTTCCTAAGACCTATGATCCATCTTTGTTGGATGCTTTTTAGTAGTAGAATAGTTGAACATCAAGGAAATCAATCTAGATAGCCTAGCACTAGTGGAGGGGCATCAAATTGTTGGTACATGGACCAAGTCCACTAGAAGGCAATCCACTTAGATATATAGAGTGGTCAAGGTAGGACAATTGGGTCACCAATGGGGATGGCTCATGAAAATTCAGATAAAAAAAAATTTGTGCACATGATATCAAAAGTTGATGCAATGGGACCATTATTTTTCAAGGGGGGATGAATGATCCATGTATGTGATCTTTTTATCGTATGACCTTATGCTAAAAAATAGTCTAAAATCTATTTTTTTGATCCTAATTGCACTGTTAGGTGCATAAATTTTTACTTGGGACTCCATTTTAATCCATTCAAGAAGAGTTAAAAATATTTGAGAGAGAACAATTTTTTTATAAACATCTTTTCCATAGATAAGTTACCAATATGTTTGTGGAAAAAACACTATAGAGGCCTTCAAAACTGTAAAACAAATACTTACTAAAAATAGTAATGTTCTATTTTTAGATTTTCATAGCCCAAATGCATCTCTAGCTATGTTGACACATCAATACAAGAAAAAACACCAAAGGATAAGTCAATTGTATGTAATTTTAGTTTAATATGCACTTTGTAACTCATGGAAGGTGAATCACCATATTTCCATATGGGCGACCTTCCTTATTCAATATAGTTGATTTCCAACACACCAATTCTTGTATAGAGAGAGATGCAACCCTAAATTTAAAAAGCATGAGTAAGAGTAATGGATGCAATGCTATAGCCTCACATATCTTCTTAAAGATTGCTTGCATTATACTTAATTTTCTAAGCAATAATATCATTATGTTATTTTGCTTGTATATTCTTATGGTTTATTTATACTCTATTATTTCTAATTGCACTCTTTCATGATACTCAACTTGAAATTATGAGCTTAAGATCAATCTGGATTACATAGTTTCAAATGTTATAATGTATATCGATACGAGCAATAAATTCAAATATTGTATTTTATTAGTAATCTAATTGAGGAAAAGGATCGCAAACAATCCATGAATGAGCTTTAAAAAATGCTTCATTTCCCTACTTCTAAGGATTTCTATCAAAAAATAGTTTGGTCACTCAAGGAACTCCATAATACCTTAACATTCATTTGGTTAATTATCTAAAGTAAAATTCTTATATGTTGATGGCTTTAGCACCATTCCATCATATCATGAGAAAGAGAGAGAGAGAGAGAGAGAGGAAATATTATTAAGAATGGAAAAAATGATACATTCGAGTAAGGGTATGAGGCCCTTTATATAGGAAGATGGATTCCTTGGCCAACACTCTACCTAGCTGTACAAGAGACACCTTGCACATTTACAACTTGCACATTGACACTTGTGCATTTACTATGTTGCATGAAGCAACTAGATAACTTCCCCCTAAAGTAATCTAACATAACCAAATGATGTAATATATTCTAACACCCCCTGTATTACATTATTTGGTATGAAGTTCTCTTGAATCACATAGATGATCTCTAAATGTTTGAAACTTGATTTTTTCGAGTGCTTTTGTAAATATGTCTGCCAACTGATCTTCTGTAGGAACATACTTGAGGATGATGTGCTTGTTCTGAAAATGTTCTCTGATGAAATGACATTGAGCTTCAATATGCTTTGTTCTTTCATGTATGATTGGATTCTTGATCATATTCAGTACTCCTTGATTATCATAGAATATCATAGTGGGAGTTCATTTGATTCCCATGTCAGATAGTATGTATTGTAACCATAGAGCTTCACAGGTTGTATCTCTTGTTGCTCGATATTCTGCTTCAGTTGATGATTGTGCTACTGTATGTTGTTTCTTGTTGTGCCAAGATATGGGTCCTGATCCGAGATAGAAGACATAACCTGAGGTAGATTTCCTATCATCAATAGATCCAACATAATCTGAATCTGAGTATCCTTGTAGACAAAAATATTTGACATCCTTCATATAAGTTAATCCATAGTCTGTAGTCTTCTTGATATATTGTAATATTCTTTTTGTAGCTTTCCAATGACTTTCTCTTGGTTCTTGCATGAACCGTGAAAGATAATTTACTGCAAATGCTATGTCTGGTCGGTTGTTTGTTAAGTATAGAAGACTTCCAATCAATTGATGATACATTGTTGCTGAAACCAATGGTGTTTTATCATTTTTGGATAGTTGAATCCCTTGTTCCATTGGTGTATCTTTGGGCTTACACTCTGTCATTCTGTATTTTTCAAGAAGAGCTTTTGCATATTTTGATTGAGTGATAACTATTTTGTCTTTTCCTTGATAAATATCTAGACCAAGGCAATAGTTCATTAGTCCTAGATCTGTCATTTCAAATGCCTTTTCTAGATCCTTTTTTATATCACTTATTAAATTTTTTGAACTTCCAGTAATCACTATGTCATCAACATATACTATGAGGATCAAAATATCATTTCCAATCTTCTTGGTATATAGACTGGGATCTGTTGTACTCCTTTTGAAATTATGATGTAATAGGTGATTATTGATCTTGATGTTCCATGCTCTGGGAGCTTGTTTCAAGCCATATAGATATTTATTTAATTTGCATACCTTACTTTCCTGTCCTTGAATGACAAAGCCTTCAGGTTGTGTCATATAGACTTCTTCTTCTAAGTCACCATTAAGGAATGCACTTTTTACATCCATCTGATGAAGTTTCCACCCTTGATGTGTTGTTAGCGTGCAAACTATTTGGATAGTAGTCATTCGAGTTGTTGGTGCGAATGTTTCTTCATAGTCAATTCCCTCTGTCTGAGTATACCCTTTGGCTACTAGTCGAGCTTTGTATTTATCAAGTGTTCCATCTGCTTTGTATTTGATTTTGTAAACCCACTTGCATCCCACTATTTTCTTTCCTAGAGGTAGGTTTACTAGATCCCATGTCTTATTCTTCTTGAGTGATGCATATTCAGATTCCATGGCTGCTTTCCAGTGTGAGTCTTTCAGTGCTTGAGGAGTTGATGTTGGTTCCACTATGTTACTTAGCATTCCTCTATTCATTCTGGTCATGTTGTGAGTTTGAGGTCTTGTAGAGGTAAGATCTGGCATTCTTTCTAGATTTGATTCTTTGAGAGTATCTCTGAGCCATATTGGTTCTTTTCTAGGTAGTATTATTGATGCTTCTATGTCTTGTTCTTCTAATTCTGACTCTATACTCATTGTATCTTCTTCAGGTAGATTTAGGAGGACTTCTGTGTCGCCACTGGATTCATCTATGTCGATTTTGACCTTTTCATCAAAGATCACATCTCTACTAATGTAGACTTTCTTTGTAGATGGATCTAGTATTTTGTATCCTGTAGATTCATTGTCATAGCCAACAAATATCCCTGTCATAGTTTTGTCATCTAGTTTAGTCCTCTTTTGTTTTGGAACATGCATGTAGGCTTTGCATCCGAAGATCTTTAGTTTTTCTATGTTGGGATTTTGTCCTGACCATGCTTCTTCTGGTGTAATATGCTTGAGTACTCTTGTTGGTAGTCTATTTTGTATGTAGACTATTGTTTGTACTACTTCAGCCCAGTATTTATGATCAAGTTGTGCTTCTTTTAACATACATCTTACCATTTCCATTATTGATCTATTTCTTCTTTCTACAATTCCATTTTTTTGAGGTGAATATGTTGTAGTAAGTTATCTTTTAATTCCATTTTCTTCAAGAAATGAGTCAAATTATTTAGAAATAAATTCTCCTCCTCTATCTGAATGAAGTGCTTTTATGGTCTTTCCTGATTCTTTTTCAACTTGAAGTTTGAATTGTTTGAAATAACTAAATGCTTCTGATTTGTACTTCATGAAATATACCCACATTTTTCTAGTGTGATCATCAACAAATAACTGAAAGTATTTATGTCCTCCAACACTATCAACTTTCATTGGTCCACATAAATTTGTATATATTATTTCTAGAGGATGTTGAGCTCTGTGTTGATGAAGTTCAAAAGGAATTCTATGTTGTTTTCCTGCTAAGCATTCTGGACATACAGTAGTTTCTGGAGATAAGTTGGGTAGTCCTTCTACCATTTGATATCTAAATAATTCCTTCATTGATGTCTCACTGGTATGTCCTAGTCGTTTGTGCCATAGTTCTGAAGCATTGACTGAAAGAGTTGAGTGAATAGCAGTGTCTAGGATAAATAGACCATTTTTATATGATCTTGATGCTATCATTCTTCCCTGTCTAGAGATGTGACATTGTTTTCTACCAGTGAGAACCTTGAATTCAATAGTTAAGTCTTGATCCATGAGTTGAGAAATAGAAATAAGATTAGTAGTTAATCCTGGAACATACAATACATTTTTATTATACCTCTTCCATCCTTAAGATTTACTAGAATATTTTTAATTCCTTTCACTTCATATGTTTTTCTATCTGCTACAACAATTGGCTTTTCATTTATTTTCTTCAAATAATTGAACCAATGTATGTTTCCTATCATATGCTTACTTGCACCTGAATCTATATACCAATACTCCATGATGTTGTTTATTTTAAATATTTGGCTTTGTTCCTAGAGATTTTAGAAATATGATATAGTGCTTTTGTAAAATATAGTTCAATTTTGGATTGATTTTGTAAAATTTTTGTAAATATCAAAAATCAACTTATTTTCTAACACCTTATTACTCCTATTGAACTAAGCACTTTTCTAATTTTGAAGAGGTTTTAATGTTGGATTTCTTTTGTCCCTTTTTAGAGAATTTGAGACAAGAATATTATAAATTTCCAACTTTAACAAAAATCTTAATAACCTCTTTTTATATCCCTTAGGATTTTATTTAAGTGTTTCTAATTTCCAATAACCTAGTTTGATGTTGTAACCCTTATCACTCCCAAATTTGGAAAATTAGAACACATTAATATTTGCAAACATTAAATGGATTAATTCCAAGTAGTATCCCTTATTTCTCCTAGGTTGTGTTTTGCAAATATTAGATAACTTTGATATTTAATTTCCCTAAGTTTTGCTTTCAAATAAAGATTGATTTCCTTTAATACTTCAACCTTAGAATATAACCTTATAACTCCCTTTTTAATGAAAGCAAATTAGATGATGAAATTTTACCTTAATAAGGCTTTGTACCTTTATGAAATCGAATGTGTATGGTAGTAGTCTATCCTTCTTGGGTGGTATGAGTAATGACAAATTCTTCAATGTGCTCTTGGCTTCAATGCTTTCCTTTAATGCTTCCTTGACCTATTTGATTAAGAGTACTTCTCTTTGCTGCTTCTGAATACTCTTGAATTACTCTCAAATTACTGCGTTCTCCCTGGTCCAAGGCACCTTTAATAGGTGATCAATCGAGTGACAAGTGTCACAATAGTTTTATTCAACACTCCAAGGATGCTTTGGATATTTGGTGGAGACACAAACTTTATTCTAATGCTTGTGACAAGTGTCACCTTCACTTGAGATATTTTTATTCCCTCTTCGTGCATTGTCCAAGTGATGTTTCTGCTTCAATGTATATGAGGCTTCTTGCTATAAGTAACTCCTCTTCCACATGGAGTATGGGTGCCAAGATAATGTTGTAATATCTCCTTCATGGGTATTTTTTAGGTTTCTTTTGGAGAATGACAAGTGGCACCTTATTTCCTTTGCATGCCCTTCAACACTATTTTTCCACCTTGTTCTTTGTTGTACTTCGTTGATGTTGAGATGTTTCCAGCCAAGCAATGCTTATGGTGGAGCTTTGGTGGAGATATGGAGGAGCTTTGGTGGCCCTTGAATGGAGTTTGAATGGCAACACTTTGATGAAGACTCTGTGATGCTCCACTTAGGTATTGAATGCTCCTTGATTTGGATGTATGGTTCCAATTTGCTTGCTTCGATTTCCCTTGCTTATACACTACTTGATTTCTCCTTGGATTTGTGCCTTGTCTTTTGTAGGTTCGACCATCCAAGATACGTAGAAGATGAGCCTATATGAGTGGCTCTTTTCTATGCTTGGGAGAATGCTAGCCTTTCGATCACCTTTGGCTGTTTCACCCTGCTTATATTGTGCCTTTGAGGCACTTTCCAATCTACCCTTTTTCTTGCGTAGAATGAGTTAGAGAAGTGCAATACAATGTAACAATATTTGTAAATAAGATGCCTTTTGCACCCTTTCTTGCACTCCTTTTTGTAGGTCTAATATTCTGATTTATATGGTAGAATTTTTGAATGCAGTGTAGGGGTTTTGAGGTTATCTCTTTGCTTAGACACCTTCCCCTTTTTGCTTGGATATTATGATGACAAATCCAAGTTTAGATAGAAGTAGATAGAAGCTCCTTATATGATGCAATTTTCTACACTTTTCTCCTTGCAACTAACCCTGTAATGCTTTGGATTTGAGACTCACCAAGTCTCAATATTTGAAGCTTCTATTTCTGATTTTGGTTAGTCATCTTCTTCTCCAAGTTTTGGAGGATTCTAACCTATTTTTGGTGGCTTCACTTGGCCACTATGTGTTGCAGATTTTTGTGCACTAATAGTGTCTTTAGACACTTTGACAATTTTTGATTTTGTGCCCTTCTCAAGAACACAAACAATAATCTTTTTGAGAGCAATAGAATAGTGCAAATGAATCTAATAAAATTTCTTTTAATGCACTAACAATTTCACCTTATCACTCCAATCAACTCTCAAATTAATGCACTTAATCAATTTACTACAACTAATCAAGAATAATCTGAAATGAATCTTCAAGAGTTATTCTACAATTTCACTACAATTAATATTGTAGGACTTAGTCTTCTTTTTCTTTTTCCAAAGTAGATGATAGGTAGTTGATAGATGTAATTCTAAAATCTAATCAACTCCTAATTAATGTGCAAATGAACCTTAAAAAGAACTTTTCTCTTTTTGCACTTTTGAAGACTATAATCCAATTTTCTTCTTCTTGCAACTTTAATCCAAATTAAGGTGCTTTAAAAAATCTGATAAGTAATCCAATTAATGAATCTACTTGCACCAAAAGTTGCTTACCTTTTTTAA
This sequence comes from Wollemia nobilis, assembly GCA_028583015.1. NCBI lineage: Eukaryota > Viridiplantae > Streptophyta > Pinopsida > Araucariales > Araucariaceae > Wollemia > Wollemia nobilis. Next base: position 11,283,230 of record JAQPPZ010016869.1, on the reverse strand, counting down.
ATCTTCTGTAGCTCTTTTGTCACTTTTGTAGAGGATGTGGATCTTGGTTTCTAAGATCACCAAGTTGTTGCTTCGAGTAGGATCTTGCAACTCTTTGTAGACTATCCTGAATAACTCCTTCTTCACCAAAATATGGTCTCAAACTTTCTTTCACGAGCCTAAGATTTGGTGGCTTGTTCTCCTCTTGTGGTCTCCTCCTTTTGTTATATATTTGGATAAGTCTTTGTCTCTGAAGTGATGCCTTCTTGTTATGAGAGGTAATCTTCAAATCTCCTAGATTTGGTGAGCTTCTTCTATCTTCAAGTCTTCTTGTCAAATTTTGACTTCAAGAAGGATCTTCTTCTCAATATTTTGAATATCTTGAGGTCTTCACTAGATTATTCTTCTGGGATTTGGCACTCCTTGCCAAATTCTCCTTCTCTTGGGCTTGTTGTTGGATGGCGATAATTGTCCCAAGTCCTTCTCTATTAGAAGCTTCTCTGCTAGCAATGTTTGCAAAGATGCAAGAAAATAGTAACAATGGTAGCTTTCCCTATTTCTCTCTGGATTCAACCTTGCTCTGATACCACTGATGGCTTTAGCACCATCCCATCATATCATGAGAAAGAGAGAGAGAGAGAAAGAAACATATATTATTAAGAATGGAAAAAATGATACATTCGAGTAAGGGTATGAGGCCCTTTATATAGGAAGATGGATTCCTTGGCCAACACTCTACCTAGTTGTACAAGAGACACCTTGCACATTTACAACTTGCACATTGACACTTGTGCATTTACTATGTTGCATGAAGCAACTAGATAACTTCCCCCTAAAGTAATCTAACATAACCAAATGATGTAATATATTCTAACAATGTGCCAGTTTATAAAAAAGAGGATATTATAAACTTTTAGGTATGTCTCATGTAAAGAGTATTCTAACACATCGAATCATCTACTTTATCGTTGTCCTTTGCTTACACCATTTATAAAGCTAAATCATTATGTATTATGCAAAGTATTAACTCTAACATACACCATGGCTTGAAAGGAATAATAGAGTTTTTAAAAATAAATATGAGAATCATATCTAATTTCAGAATCATATCGTTGTATCTCTTATATAATGTTTATAGGCTTGGTGCTCACTATGGGAGTTTTAAATGTGGAAAAAGAAGTGTTGGCTTTTTTATTACAAGTTTTGAATATACATTCAAGGGTCATATGTGACTATGGAGTTAATACAAAGAATTCATATTAATCTATAGTAAAATAAAAATGTTTATGTTGGGTTATTAAAATTAATTTCATGGTGTTTAAAGATCATATGCAACTATGGAGTTAATATAAGAATCCATATTGATCTACAGTAAAATGAAAATATTTAAAATTTAGTTTTATTAAAACTAATTTTGACATGAAGGTGGTGTTCTCTAGAATAAATAAGGAAAAATTATCCTTGTCTACTCATAATCATATGGAATTTAAATAAATAACAATGTAAAGGCTAAGGCACTTCTTGCAAATATTAAAAATTTTATTTGAAAAAGGGATGGACATATATTTGAATTGAAGGGGATTCGTAAATTATTAATATACGTGGGTTTGGATTAGTAATAAGATTATTTTTTATGACCATAAATTATTGCAATCATGCTTTAAATGCTAGAATATGTATATGTAAGGAGAAGAAAATAAATAAATAATTTAGCCAAATATAGTGTTAATATTCATCTTGTAAAATTCTAAATTTTAGAAGCTAATTGGCCAATAAAGATTCAATCTCTTAATAATATCAAAAAATTGGTATAAAAAAATGAACAATTTAAAGAAAGAAGAATATCTTTGATATAAAGAAAAAATAAATATAATCTAATTAACTTAATAGCAAATGTAATGTTTTTATAGTTTGATTAGAGTATATATATAATACTTTTGATGCTTACTAAAAAAATATGACTTTTGATTATTAAAAAGTGTGATGGTTAGAGGGGAGGGGGGAGGCGTCTGGGAGTTTACCTTAGTTTTTTATAGTATTAAAAATGTATTATACTTTCTTCTATTAAAAAAAAAAAAAAAAAAAATAATTTTTTAAAATTAATATAGCTAATATTGGTATGTCTTTGGGTTCTCGTTGAGAAGACCCAATTTTTAATGATATAACTTTTGATTACTAAGAAGTGTGATGCTTATAATTTTTCAAAATTGATATAGCTAATATTGATATGTCTTTGGATTCTTATCCAAAAGATCCAACTTCAACCTAACTTCAAACCATGTTACAACAAAATATATATACAACTAAATAATAAATTTTCAATATTTTTTGTAGTCTTTATAGATAGAAACTATATAGAACTTAATTCATCAATAGGCATATGTAATTTGTTTGCAATGCCAAGTGGACTCAATCACATGCAAAATGAACTATTAAATTTTTTATATCAACCAATAAAAATAAACCAATACACTCTCAAAGAAATCTAAGAAATATTCTTAATAAGTCTTACTAATTTTCTCATATATGGAAGACATTGGTACATGGAGCCTTAAACTATTATATTTACTTTTTAAAAGCCACACCAACGATGATTTTTTCCCCATATCTTTAGAATTTGAACCATCTTTAAAAATTTATAGGTAATAAAGATTTGAATATATATGAAGTATACTATAGTAGTATTGGTATGTTTTTGAGTTTTTATTTAGGAGATCCAAGTTCAAATCCTAGAACAAGGGATTGAGACCATTTTAAAAACTTTTGTTTTACCTTAGAATTTACTCAAAATGGATAGGCCAATTTGTAATGACTAAGGAGTCGGTACGTGAAGGTAAACTCAACATAAGGATTTATAGTCTAGGTATAGATGTAGGTTTAGAATGCAAGCAATACAAGGGGTTTATAGCGATCCTTGGTTGAGGGTACAATTGTTGATCTACTCTTTGCCTCCTGCAATATTAATTCTATGGACCTCCCTCTACTCCTTCTCCCAAGCGATCCTTTGTAGATACATTGAGGGAGAGATAAGAATATGAGGATGAATCTTTGAGAAGTGTTGCCTTAAAATCCCTCTTCTCTAATTCTGCCAAGAAGCCAATGGATAAAGGTTTTCACTCTAGAATTAATGGATTTATTTCCTAGGTTTCCCAACGTTCTAATATTGTTATTGAACAAAGTCTAGTGGCTAAAAATACTTTGTACAAGAGTAATCATGATCTAATATGCAAATTTATTGGATTAAAATCATCTCTAGGGTTTATAACCTCTTTGATTCAAAATAATTGGGAGCCTTTAAGGGATATTTAATAGTCCTCATTAGTAATGAATATTATATAGCGAGTTTCTCGTCAAGAGCAAACGGGGACAAAGTTTTTGAATTAGAGAAGAGAAGTTATGAAGCAAGTCTTTTTATGCAACCTTGGAAACTAGGATTTGATCGATGAATGGAACCTACTACAATGGCTATTTAGGTTCAATTATATGCTCTCCCAATGGAATATTGGTGTGAAATAGTTTTTGAGAGATTGGGCAATTTCTTAGGTCACTATTTGGGAGTAGCTAGAGATATGATGATGGAAGCTTTGACCATTTATGCTTGAATCTATATTGATATGGATCTCAATCATCCATTGCCAACCGAAATAGAAATAGATATGGAGGATTTAACCTAGGTCTAGCATATAGACTATAGAGAGATACCCTTTTGATGTAGAATTTTCCATATGAACATTTGGCCTATTTATACCCCAACACTAGCTAGAAGAAGCCCATACCATCAGAAGCTACTGACGATGAGAACAAGATGCTTGAGAAGAAGGCCGAAGCTCAACCCACAACTCAAACTTAAATACACGAGAATAGGTTTTTGAAGCACCTAAGAAGAAAAATAATAATAAGAAGAAGAAGAAGCAGAAGAAGAAGAAGGCGACACAATCAAACTAGATAGAAGAGAGAAACCTAAATAGGTATGAAATTCTTAATATCTTAATTGACATGGAGAATGAGATAGTTGTCATGGAGGAACCACAAGGGGAAAGTTTACCATATAAAACTATAGTAGTCCAACAGAGGATAACTCAACCAATGTTGGAGACCAATATCTAACCAATCATAAACCATATGACCATTACAACTTGAGATAACCTCAATATTGCTATGATCTTGGTTGATAGGGATGTCTCAATCAAAGATAGAGGTTATCTTTCTCTTGGAATTCAACAAGCAAATAAAATACTAAATAATACCTAATCCAAGAGCGTTGAAAGAAAATTAAACCAGAAGAAGCTAGAAATAGAGGGTGACTAGCTGGTAAACCAAGGATGCATAAAATAAATTGATACTAGACTCTATGTTTTAATGATTATACAATTATGGAATATTAGAGGCTTAAACAATGTGTTTCATCAAATTATTGTTTATAGTTTGATTGAAAGTCATCATTCAGATATCCGTCTCCTTCAAGAGATGAAATATAAAAATAGGTCATGGATAGAAGAGCTAAGAAAATATGGAGACAGGTAGAGCATATGGTTGTAGCATCCTAGGGTGCTTCAAGGGGTATAGTGACTTTGTGGAACCCTCTAAATTGGATAAAAATTGATCATATTGCAAGAAGGGGGTTATCACATCTCTTTTAAAGAGTAAGAGTTTGGGAGAACTATTGTTGAATTCAAATTTCTATATTAAAAAAAAATTGGGGAGTAACACCTCCAATGGAAAGTTTTACTAGCAAGTAGGATAGGAAAGGAAGAGGTGAACTGGATAGTGGTTGGTGACTTTAATGTCAAGCTTTCAGCTAGAGACCAGGAAGGAGGTATTCCATATTTGGATAAAGTAGATAGATTTATGATTTTAAAGTAAATCAACTCAATTTGATTGATGTTTAATATGCACGACCTTCTTATACTTGGACAAACAAACAAGTGGGGTTGGAAAATAGGAATATAAAGGATAGATTCTAGTGTCCAAAGAGTCTTTTCTACAATGGTCACTCAAGATTGAAATCCTCAATCGTATAGAATCAGACCACTTTACAATTCTCTTGGAATAGGATATAGGCCATAAATATTTCTCTAAACCAATTTGGTTTGAAGATTTCTGGTTGGAAAAGGAGATTAAGAATAAAATTCCAATTTGGTGGGATAAGGAATGCCATGCCCATGGGACAATATTTTTTGGAGTCTTCAAACAAATCCAATATGTCAAAGCCCAAATCAAAATCTAGAAAAGAAAAAATAAATTAGACTTTCAACTTTAGAGTGTTTCACTGGATATAAGGATGGAGGAGTTGACCACACTCCTTTAGACTAAAATAATCACAAAAGACTTGAAGCATGAAGATGAGTTGATCAAATAAGAATTAAAGAGTATGGAAAAAATATGAGGAGATCTATTGGAAAAAAAAGAACCAAAACTTTTTGGTTGTTAGAGGGGGATTGAAATACTCATTTCTTCCATCACTCAGCCATGATAAGAAGACACTTCAATACATTGTTTAGCCTAAAAAATCTTCATGGTAATGTGATGGACACTATCCTAGGTATGCAAGAAGATGTCAATGTCTAATTTGAAAATATTTTCTCTACTTCTACCCATTCTAATATTGTAGTGCAATAAGAGATACTTAACTACATCCTATAGATTGTAAAAGTCAAACAAAACTAGGACCTCTTCAGAGCTATGGATCTAGAGGAGGTAAGAGAAATATTTTTCAACATGAGAGCTGGAAAAACCCCAGACCATGATGGATTCCCAATTGATTTTTTTTAGGCTTTTTGGGATAATATAGGAGAGGATATAAATAGGGTAGTGGAAGAATCTCATCCAAATAAAAGCATGTTATGGGCTATGAACCACACTTTCTTTGCTTTGATTCCTAAAGTGGGAGAGGTTTCCAACCTTGGAAACTTTTGCCCAATTACACTTTGTAATGTAGTCTACAAGATCATTACTAAACTAATGGTTGAAAGGCTTATGCATGAATTGGATAGTAGTATCTCTTCAAAGCAAGGAGGATTTATGGTAGACCAACAAATCATAGATGGAGTTATCTTGGTACAAGTAGTTCACACAATGCATTAGAAAGGTCAAGAGGCATGTTTATCAAACTAGACATGTCGAAGGCCTATGATAGAGTCCCTTGACCATTTTTTGATTTAATGCTAGAGAATTTTGGTTTCTCTCAGGGCTGGAGAGAGTGGATCATGAGTTGTGTGTTTTCAACCTCCTTTTCAATCCTCATCAATGGTATTCCCTTAGTTCCCTTTAAGACCTCTAGAGGAATTTGACAAGGAGATCCTATATGCTCGTACCTCTTTATTTACTTGCTAAAGGATTGGGCAGATTTATTTGAAGGAACATGCAACAAAGAATTATCTTTGAAGTGCAAGTGAGAGCAGTAAATCTGATCCATTTACAATTTGTGGATGACATAGGGTTGTTTGGGATGGCCAATATCTGGGAGGTAAGACCACTTAAAGCTACCTTAAATACCTATCTAAAAACCATAGGCTAGGAAGTGAATGCAACGAAGTCGAAGGTAGTGTTCTTTAATACTTAAAGGGGCATCCAATATTAGATTCTTAACATCTTAGGCTTCTCTAAGGGCTCCCTCCCACTAGACTACCTAGGGATTCCACTCCATCATAAGAATTTGAAGGTGGTAGAATGGAAAACATTGGTGGACATAATTTATGCAAAGGTAAATTATTTGATGCACTGTTGGCTTTCCTTTGGAAGAAGAGTGTCTCTTCTTCAAATAATTATTGAAGCAATATTAGTTTACAAGTTCCCTATCCTTGTTGCTGTTGACAATTTTGTCACATTTCTCAGGGGGTAGATAAGAAACAAGTTTTGTATAGTGTTGTGTAAAGTTTTTTCTTTGAAAAGTTGCAGCAATTTTGGCTTTCAAAGCCACCCCTTTGTATAAAAAATAGAAAGAGAAAAAGCTTCGCTACCGAACAAACTAGAGAAAAGAGCTTCGCCAAAGAAAATGAAATCGCTTCGCACCCGAAGTATTTCCAACACTACTTCGGGTGAAAATTTTGTGAAGTAGTTTGCCAAAGAAAAATGCAAGAGGACCGACGAAAAGGGCTTCGGGCCCGAAACATTTCCAACAACTACTTCGGCCAAGGCACCAGCGAAGCAGAATCCAAGGGAACATCGAAGATTACTTCGCCAGAAAGTTGTCGAAGCATCTACTTCGGGCCTCCTCACACCCGAACCATTTCCACTTCGGCGGAAAACCTAGCGAAGCATTCACTTCGGCTAGTTTTCGCCCGAAGCATTTTCAACCGAAGTTCTGACAGCCAAGAGAAACGAAGCATTTTGAAGGCAGGAATGTGTTTCGGCCGAAATCTCTCCAAACCACAATTTTGAAGAGGATCACGGTGAAGTACTTCTCCAAGGCATCAGCGAAGCAGTTTTGTCAGCAAAGCGGCAAGGACGAAGAAGACCATTTTGCGAAGGAGATATGCTTCGGCGCTCCCCACCCCCAAAGCAGTTTTGCGAAGCTCAATCCTATGAAGTACATATCAAAGAGGAGTTTTGCTTCAGCCCAGAACCATTGCGAAGCGAAGTAATGGATGAAGACTTAGCGAAGCGCTTCACGGGCACACGTTCCAAGCCGGGTATCTTCCCGAGGTGATCGAGTGCCTCATAAATGCAATTTTTCGTGCCCAGCAAGCCCGCTGCTCATTTTTGGCAATCAGAAGTGAAGTATCAAGCCATGATGGAGAACCCGACGAGTATGGCGGCCACTCGAGCACTGCACCCAGAGACCAAGGACGTCCAGACGGCCCATCAATGCACCTTTCCATGGTTGACCCGGTCATAGTTGCCAATTTTGGTAACAGATTTGAAAGCTCAGTCACGAGAGCCGAGGAAGGCCAAATTTTTAGAGCTCGAGGGCGTACTCTTCTTTGCTATGTAATTATGATTCAGAGGCCCGGGTCCTCTATAAAAACCCAGGTATTGTAATAGAAAAGGGGGGGAACTATCTGCTAGAAAGTTGTTGTAACTTGATGTCCTACGATTAATACTAAGAGACTTTGAGCTCAATTCTTCTCTTTTATGTTGCCTTCTGTGCTTGATTCTTCTATCTCTTCCTGTTTGTAGACCGAGATGCTGAACTCTGCGTCCGGTATGCGATTGGGGACAGTGTCCTGAAACTCGTTCGAAAGGATACATAGGAGTAGATAAGTGTTGTATTGACTTTCTTTTATGTTGCCTGCCTTGCTTGATTCTTCTATCTCTCTCCGTTTATATGTTGGATGTTGAACTCTGCGTCCGGTGTGCGATCGGGGACAGTGTCCTGAAACTCGTTCGGGAGGATACATAGGAAGGTGGATACCACATTTCTTTCGTTTCACTCTTGGTGTTCCTTGCTGCTATTCAAGTTATTTGTTAGCGATCGTGCTTCCTGTTCTCTCCCACCTTAAATCATCATCTTCTAACCCTTACTCTTTTTATTTCTTTCTCTAACCCTTACCCCTTTTTATTTCTTTTCCTAACCCTTACTCTGTTTATCTCTTTCCTGCACTCTTGTCTCAAACCCCAAAAGTAGTTTAGCATAGGAGCCGGCCTTCTCCGGAGATTGGCACGAGGGGCATCTCTTCCCCTCGGCCTTTCAATGTTGGTCGCAGGTCCAGGGCGCGTACACTTACACCGAAAGTCCTTTCCTATGCGGATTTGATGACCAACAATTTTTGGCACGCCCGGTGGGACCGACTGTATTTGTCTTAGGAAGATCCATAACCAGTCAAGGTCCCATATTTTAATGCACAATCCCATTTCACCGGGGCCACTAGTTCTAACCAGTTCCTAGTGTGACCTGGTCAGTCTCACCTGACTAGTGGTAGTGAGAACCGATGCTCTCATTATCGAGAGACTCTTAGCATCTGGCGACTCTGTTTACCCAAGAATATTTAAGTCGTAAAGACCAGTACCAAAAGTCTGTGCCTTCATGCAAACGAGATGGAGAGTTAAGAATAAAGGAGAGGAAACCGAGTTCTTTGAGCTAGATATTGACGCTTTTGGGGAACAATCAAGGTTGATCACCCCCGAGTTCCTGCTGCAAGGAGCATCCTCTGTTGACAGACAAAGCTCAACTTCTGATAGTACAACATCTAGCTTTCCTCCCAATCCTCCCAACTCTTCGAAGCATCCTAGCCCCTCTATTCCTATCAGTTGTCCTATTAGCAGTCAAGGGGGAGCTTCAAGAAATTCGGGAGCAAATATGGCACAGCAGCAACAACAACAACAACAACACATGCAACAGCCACCACCGCCCAGATTGTCTCCAACATGGGATTCTTTGTCACCTCTAAATCTAGTGGGACAAGGACAAGTGTCACCTGCTGTCGTAAAGAAAATCCCAACGTTCGATGGAACTGGGAAGACCGCCCTAGAACACATCCAGGATATAATATCTCTGGCGGCGATCCATGACATTATCGAAGAGCCGATTATGGTAAAGCTTCTGGTCCTTTCCCTTAGAGGGAAACTCCTCTATTGGTATAGATCTCTACCACCCGATAGTATTACGAGATGGGATCAGTTAGCTGATCAACTGATGGGAAACTTCAATGAATCCTATGATCCTACCTCTCTGCTGCACCAGTTCACTTCAATCAAAAGACATCCACAAGAGGAGATCATAGATTTCAATGTGCGGTTCGCTCGAACATGGCAGAGAGTGCCAGTTGGACTTCGGCCAACCGACGAAGCTGCAGCGCTCTATTTCCTTTGGGCTTTCAACCCCGATATCGGGCTCATGGTAAGATATTCTAACGTTAATACTTTCCCCGAGTTGTACGAGTTAGCTAAGAGAGCGGAGATGGATTTAATAGCTATGGGGAAGCTCCCCCAAAGGATGTCGATGCCTATACTTCCCGAATTCTTACAACTCCAGTATGCAAGCGCAGCCGCTTCGCAAATCTCCACCACCCCCGCACTCCCGATTTCATCTTGGAATCCAAATCCTGTCGTGTCTCAAATCACTGCTCCATAGATCCATTTCCCTACATTTTCAACTCCACAGCCCACGGTCACTTCAGCTTTTCCTGTGCTGCCAGCACCACCTCAACTCCCCGCCCTGCCTCCAATATCGACGATGGCTTCCTTGCCAATCGTTCTGAAAGCCGATGATATACAGACCAAAATTTTGTAGGAGATGCAGTCCCTAAACTCTACGGTTCAGATGTTGTCAAATGACATGACCATTGTAAAGAAGAAGCAAGCGCAACAGGAATTCCAACCGAGAAGACCTTATCCTGCGCCTGCACTTACCAAAGACCAAGCAGTCCAGCAAGGGAAGGCTACGACGAGGAATGCTGCAATTGATGAAGCTCCGAGCACTTTCGATTATGTATATTGGTGCTCTACGTGCAACGATCCGCATGAAGAGAATACCTGCACCCTGCACCAACACTATGTACAAACACTGGCGAGCAGTAGCCACAGCGGTCAAGTGAACGTCATTAGGCAGATGAGTCGAAACCTGGCAATCGATGAGGAGGAGCCCATTGCAGTACTTACCAGAGGAGGAAGGAAGGCAATAGAAATGGATGCCACTCAGACGGCTCCTGCAAAAGAGCAAGTTCAGCCCGAGAAGGGACAATCATCTACTTTGGCCTCGAGCGAAGCTTCTTCGCCTGCACCAGTCAAAGAAAAGGCTCAAAAGGCCTCTGCTGAACCACCTCAGGCAGAAACTAAGGAGCAGGCTAAGGAAAAGCTCAAGTTTCCTTCCCTCACCAAGCGGCAAAGAGTTGAAGCTACAGAGCAATATCGTACCCGATACGAACCCAAAAAGGAACCCGAAGTGCTCAAATCTTCGGCATACAACATCGTAGAGGAATTGAAGAAGATCCCAGCCAAGATCAGCTTGTACGATGCACCGCAACTACCCGGACAGGTCGACTTGCTACAAGAATCATTGAAGACAATTAAAGCAAAAGGGGCAGCACCGCTTGCTCTTGTGCAGACCCTATCCACATCTATCACGGGGAAGAACAGACCACCTCCATTCTACCTAACCCTACAAATGGAAGGGTATATTGTACATAACTGTATGATCGACTCTAGGGCCGCTACAACAGTCATGCCAAGGGCAGTCTACGAAGAAATAGGAATGGAGTATACGCGAAGCAGTCAGGGTGTACTCCAATTGGATGGGACTCCAGTGAAGACCGTGGGAGTGATCAAGGACATTCCTATTCGGCTACATAAGATGCCTTAGATCACAGTCATACAAGAGGTAGTTGTAGTCGACTTGGAGCCATATTTTAGTATGTGCTTGTCAAGAGAATTCACGGCTAAACTGGGCGGGTATCTATCTATGGATTACTCTCACCTAGAGGTTCCATTCAAAGGAAAGAAGGTAAAAATCTACAATGAAAAGCCTTCTTCCTTTCTTGTGCAGAAGATGTCCGAAGAAGAAAATAGCGAACCAGTGAATGCACTAGTGGAGGAGATAGAGCAGGTGGACCTGATCGAAGAGTCTCTTGCGCAATTGAGCTATGAAGATGAGTTTTCATTGGCAGACTTCAACGCCATGGTGGAGACCGAGATAGGGTGTTATGCGATCGCCAAGCCCAATAATCACTCCCAACCAGGGAATAGAACAAGTGCCCAGGAAGAACTATGGAGGCTGTTCTTCGATGGTGCCCGATGTAAAAATGGCGTTGGGGCAGGGATTCTTCTAGTTTCACCATCCGGAGAGCAAAAAGAGTATTGCTACCGGTTGACATGGAGCTGCACTAACAATGCAGCGAAATACGAAGCATTATGCCTAGGACTTAAGAAAGCTGACAAGTTAGGCATAAAGCACCTCCAAATTTTTGGAGATTTCGAACTGGTTTGCAACCAGGTCACAAATAAGTGTACTTCAAAGAAGCATTACCTAAAATCATACCGCAATAGGGTATGGGACCTATTCGATCAGTTTGAATCTCTCAATCTGCAGTCAATCCCATGAGAGGTGAACCGACATGTCGATGTTCTGGCATCCATCGCAGCCAGGTACTCTCCAGCAGAAGACATGGTGCATAAGCCTAGAGCTGTGAGAATGATCTATAGGCCCTCTATCCCAGACAAAGAGCTGCACTGGCAAGTGTTTGATAACGATGAGCAGATTATAAATTTCATGATCCAAGAAGCCGCCACAGTCGAAGACCGAAGCTCTGATGAAGGAGAGTATGAAGGACTGATTCAATTGAAGAATAACCATGTTCCCAAAGGACTAATCACCCTGGAAAGTCTCTTTGATCGGAACGACCGAGCTCTCTCTCACATGATCAAAGTCCATGAAAAGTAGTATCAGGATTTGGAGCTCGAACCTGGGAGAGCAATAAAGGTGGGAACTGACTGCACTTCGAGGGAGATAGAACAGATACGAAATCTGTGCAAAAAGTTTTTCGACATAATTGCTTGGTCTTATCAAGATCTCAGGGGATACAATCGATAGCTGGTTCAACACACAATCGAGTTGCAGGAAGGGGTCAAACCCTTTCGACAAAAGTAGAGGCCGGTCAATCCTAAGATCGAGGTCCTGATGAAAGCCGAACTCCTGAAGATGCTCGAGGCAAAGATCATATATCCCATCAAGCACTCTTCATGGGTAGCGAACCTGGTCCCAGTCAGAAAGAAGAACGGAGATATCAGGTTGTGCGTGGACTTCCGCAATCTAAATCAGGCGTCCCTCAAGGACCACTATCCTCTCCCACAAATCGATCAAATTTTGCACTCGGTGGCTGGAGCTCAACGCTTCTCTCTGCTCGATGGTTTTTTTGGATACAATTAGATTTGGGTCAGGGATGAAGACCAGCACAAGACGACATTCACCACCAAGTGGGGGACATTCGCTTATCAGCGAACGTCATTTGGCCTTTCAAATGTCGGGGCCACTTTCCAGAGAGCAATGGATCTTGCTTTTGGCGAGCTTCTAAATAAGGTTATCATCATCTATCTGGATGACATGACTATTTTCTCCCGAAGAAGGGAAGACCACCCCACACATATACAACAAGTTTTCAAAAAATGCCGAGAGTTTGGCATCTCAATTAATCCAAAGAAGTCCATATTCGCAGTCAGCGAAGGAAAGTTGCTGGGACACGCGATATCAAAAAAAGGCCTCACCGTAGATCCTGACAGAGCCGAGGCTCTAATGAAGCTTCCACGTCCCGCAGACAAGAAAGGACTTCAATATTTCTTTGGCCAGATTAACTTCATGAGGAAGTTCGTCCCCGACTTCACCCAAGTCATCAAGCCAATGTCTCAACTCCTAAAGAAGGGCACCGAATTTAGCTGGACCGAAGAAAGAAAAGAAGCTTTTGAAGAGATTAAAAATTGAATTGCTCAGGCGCCGGTCTTGATCAATCCAGACTACAGTCGAGATTTCATCATGTATGTCATAGGAGAGCCCGAGAGCTACGCCGCTGTCCTGACGCAAAAGGGAGAAGATGGCGAGGAGCGTCCCATCACGTTTCTGAGTCAGGTGATCAATTCCCATGAAGAAAAGTATAATTTCATTGAGCGTCAGGTGCATGCAGTAATGAAATCACTAAGGAAGTTCAAGCAGTTCATCTCCTAGAGCCGAGTCATAGTTTATGTCATTCACCCCGATGTGCGTAACTTCATTATCCAAGGAGAATTGGGAAGTAAAAGAGCTGGTTGGGTGAATAAAATACAGGAGTTTGACATTGAGATCAAGCCCACAAAATTGGTTCGCGGCCGTGCATTGTGTCAAGAGTTGGCAAAAAGCGCGGCGGCCGAAGTAACAGAATCTCGGAGGGATGACTTACCAGCCGAAGAATGCTTCGCCAACTATGAAGAAGACGAGAAGGATTGGGTCGATGAGATAATCTGCTATTTCAACATCGACAAGTGTCCTTCGCATCTAAATGCATCGCAACGAAGACATTTCAGGATGCGGTCCTCCAGATACACTCTGCGCCCCGAAGGCCTATTTTTTAGAAACATTGATGGTGTCCTTCTTAAGTGCATCAAGGACGATGATAAAAGGAGAGTCCTGGGAGAGTTCCATTCAGGACTATCGGGAGGTCACTTTGCAGGGAGAACCACAGCGTTAAAGATCATTAGGGCGGGTTATTATTGGCCCACACTCTTTGTCGATGCCTTCGCAGTTTGCCGTAAATGCGAGCAATGTCAAAGGTTCATCGACCAAAACAAAAATGCTGCAATGCCCCTTCGTCCGATACAAGTAGAGGCACCCTTTCAACAATGGGGGTTGGATTTTATAGGAGTCGTATCACCAAATTCCTCCGTGGGACATAGGTTCATCCTGACAACAACAGACTACTTCACCAGGTGGGCCGAAGCGATTCCTACCAAACATGCAGATCAAGAGACTGTAGTCACCTTCTTGGAAGGATTGATCACCAGATTCGGCATCCCCGAAGCAATCATCACAGACAATGGCCCTGGCTTCACGGGTGCTAAAATCAATGATTTCCTCTACAGGTATGGGATATATCATAAAGTATCCTCCAATTATTATCCACAAGGCAACGGCTTGGCAGAATCCACCAACAAGACTCTATTGAGAATGCTAAGGAAGCTCATAGAGACGAACAAAAGGACTTGGCATCTCCTTCTAGATCGGGCCTTGTGGGCCGATCGGATTTCTATCAAAAGGTCAATCAAAACTTTGCCTTATGCTCTGGTCTATGGCAAGGAGGCCATCTTACCCATCCATATTGAGATCCCTGCATTGCGGCTGTTGGAAGCAGAAGATGGAGCTAGTCCAATGGAGAACAGGTTAGCTCAGCTGCTGCGACTAGAGGAGGATCGCGAAGAAGCATACCAGGACTTCGCTAAGCATACTCAGGTCATCCAAGATTGGTTCAAGAAAAAATCATCCGATCGCACATTCAATGTGGGAGACCTGGTATTGAAGTGGGATTCTTGGAAGGCCAAGCCTGGAAATCATGACAAGATGGACGCCTTTTGGGATGGGCCATTTGAAATCATGAAGGTAAACTCAGCCAATTCATTCATCCTTAAAGATGCAGATGGACAAGCTCTGCCGATCTCTGTCAATGGTCTTCATCTGAAGACTTTTCATCGCTAAAGACAATTCTCTTCTTTTAAAAAAAAAAAATGTGTATATAATTTGCATGTACATTCTCTTCCAAGATCACAAAGCCCAGTAACACTTCCAAATCTTCTTCGAAGACTTCTGATGTGAAGTAGCAAGTACAAAAGGTTCACTGTGAAGAAGGTAACCAAAGGCAAAATTCTGCGAAGCGGTTTTCAAAAGGAGAGCTTCGCACCCGAAGTACTTTCGACGGCTACTTCGGGCAGCATTCTTGCAAAGTGGATTATAAGGGGCTCCTTGCGAAGCATGTTACCCGAAAGGAGGCAGAACCAAAATCCGCGATCACCTTATCCCATCATCACAGCAGAAGGCCATGCCAACAGATGAGGGAGCAGAGGAGGAAGGAGGAGGAGAAGGATCGAGAAAAGACTCTGGCCCAATGGATCAAGACTAAGGGTCCTCCCACCGAGACGAGCTCGTTGCCCCGTGAGCCGCCAAGAATGTTGACAATTTTGTCACATTTCTCAGGGGGTAGATAAGAAACAAGTTTTGTATAGTGTTGTGTAAAGTTTTTGCTTTGAAAAGTTGCAGCAATTTTGGCTTTCAAAGCCACCCCTTTGTATAAAAAATAGAAAGAGAAAAAGCTTCGCTACCGAACAAACTAGAGAAAAGAGCTTCACCAAAGAAAATGAAACTGCTTCGCACCCGAAGTATTTCCAACACTACTTCGGGTGAAAATTTTGTGAAGTAGTTCTGCCGAAGAAAAATGCAAGAGGACCGACGAAAAGGGCTTCGGGCCCGAAACATTTCCAACAACTACTTCGGCCAAGGCACCAGCGAAGCAAAATCCAAGGGAACATCGAAGATTACTTCGCCAGAAAGTTGTCGAAGCATCTACTTCGGGCCTCCTCACACCCGAACCATTTCCACTTCGGCGGAAAACCTAGCGAAGCATTCACTTCGGCTAGTTTTCGCCCGAAGCATTTTCAACCGAAGTTCTAGCAGCCAAGAGAAACGAAGCATTTTGAAGGCAGGAATGTGTTTCGGCCGAAATCTCTCCGAACCACAATTTTGAAGAGGATCGCGGTGAAGTACTTCTCCAAGGCATCAACGAAGCAGTTTTGTCAGCAAAGCGGCAAGGACGAAGAAGACCATTTTGCGAAGGAGATATGCTTCGACGCTCCCCACCCCCGAAGCAGTTTTGCGAAGCTCAATCCTGTGAAGTACATATCAAAGAGGAGTTTTGCTTCGGCCCAGAACCATTGCGAAGCGAAGTAATGGATGAAGACTTAGCGAAGCACTTCACGGGCACACGTTCCAAGCCGGGTATCTTCCCGAGGCGATCGAGTGCCTCATAAATGCAATTTTTCGTGCCCAGCAAGCCCGCTGCTCATTTTTGGCAATCAGAAGCGAAGTATCAAGCCATGATGGAGAACCCGACGAGTATGGCGGCCACTCGAGCACTGCACCCGGAGACCAAGGACGTCCAGACGGCCCATCAATGCACCTTTCCATGGTTGACCCGGTCATAGTTGCCAGTTTTGGTAACAGATTTGAAAGCTCAGTCGCAAGAGCCGAGGAAGGCCAAATTTTTAGAGCTCGAGGGCGTACTCTTCTTTGCTGTGTAATTATGATTCAGAGGCCCGGGTCCTCTATAAAAACCCAGGTATTGTAATAGAAAAGGGGGGAACTATCTGCTAGAAAGTTGCTGTAACTTGATGTCCTACGATTAATACTAAGAGACTTTGAGCTCAATTCTTCTCTTTTATGCTGCCTTCTGTGCTTGATTCTTCTATCTCTTCCTGTTTGTAGACCGAGATGCTGAACTCTGCGTCCGGTATGCGATTGGGGACAGTGTCCTGAAACTCGTTCGAAAGGATACATAGGAGTAGATAAGTGTTGTATTGACTTTCTTTTATGCTTCTTGCCTTGCTTGATTCTTCTATCTCTCTCCATTTATATGCTGGATGCTAAACTCTGCGTCCGGTGTGCGATCGGGGACAGTGTCCTAAAACTCGTTCGGGAGGATACATAGGAAGGTGGATACCACATTTCTTTCATTTCACTCTTGGTGTTCCTTGCTGCTATTCAAGTTATTTGTTAGCGATCGTGCTTCCTGTTCTCTCCCACCTTAAATCATCATCTTCTAACCCTTACTCTTTTTATTTCTTTCTCTAACCCTTACCCCTTTTTATTTCTTTTCCTAACCCTTACTCTGTTTATCTCTTTCCTGCACTCTTGTCTCAAACCCCAAAAGTAGTTTAGCATAGGAGCCGGCCTTCTCCGGAGATTGGCACGAGGGGCATCTCTTCCCCTCGGCCTTTCAATGTTGGTCGCAGGTCCAGGGCGCGTACACTTACATCGAAAGTCCTTTCCTGTGCGGATTTGATGACCAACAGTTGCTCCACTTAGAATTATGAAGGAGCTAGACTTGCTCATGCAAAAATTCCTTTGGGATTGCCTATGGATGGGGAAGCAATGGGCTCTAGTAAGTTAGGATAAAATATACTAGCCTAAAGCAAGTAAAGGATTCATAATTTGAAAAGCAACATTAAATAACCAAGCTTTAGCATGTAAGCTTTATTGGATATGTATTTCCAATCAAGAAGCATTGTTTAGAAAAGTCATTACTAGTAAGAATTTAGGTAACATTCTTGATGAGGAAGCAAGTTGCATCCCTTTGAGTAGCCAAGGTTCTATTGTTTAGTTTTGGATGTGTCTCATCCTTTGCAGAGGAATTACTATACGACATACCCATGTTTCAATGGCCTCGCTTTTTGAGCTCCTACTTTTTCAAAGATATTATCGAAGCTATTTTTAGAGGTGTTGGTGGGATTCCCGTGATTAATGGGTATGGGTGGTTTTAGCCCATGGTATTGTGCCCACGGTATTCTAATACCACATTGTGGTTTAGGGTTGTAAGAGTTTTCTTTATATTGATTGTAATGTCCCATTACGAGCAAGAGAGTGAATAATAATATCAAAGGAGGTATGGCTCTTGTTTGCTGAAGTAGCCCATATTGGGTGAACTTGGGTAAATCTCGTGTGTTCTGTGTGCATGATTTATTGTGAGTTATTATTTTCTTCTGAGTTATTTATTTTTGTATTAATTATTTTGGAATAAATTTGAGTAAAAATCTTCATATGGTATCAAATCCATATTGTTATTCATAGAGGGACGTCTTTATTGTTAGGGTTTCAATTCATTTTAAGAGGATCTAGGGTTTCTAGGAGTTATAGAAAACCTATTCCGGAGTGGGAGTTTTACGTAGAAGGAGCTTGAAGAAAAATGACATCAAATAATTCAAGGATAGAGATTGAGAAATTTGATAGAAAAAGTTTTGAGCTATGGAAGTTAAATATGGAGGATCTGCTTGTGTACAAAGATCAGTGGTCTGTTATCTCTGAAACAAAACCTTCCAGTACAACTGATGAAGATTGAGAAAAGTTGAATCGAAAAGAGAGGAGTCTAATTTGACTGTGTCTTGCAGATTTTGTCTTAATCAATGTTTTTGGAGAAGCTACTGCAAAGGATCTTTGTAATAAGTTAGGGACTCTGCATCAATATAAGCCCCTAGTGAACAAATTATTCCTCCAAAAGAAACTATATAATCTGAGGATGAATGAAGGGGATTCAGTAGCAAATCATCTTAATGCATTCAATACGATGGTAAGTCAACTTGCATCTATTGAAATTAAGTTGAGTGAGGAAGATAAATGTATTACTTTTCTATGCTCTTTACCAGATTCGTGGGATAACCTAGTTGTAGCAATTGATAGTACAAATTCAACCACATTGAATTTTGAAGATGTTGTGGCATCTCTATTATCAGATGATATGAGAAGAAAAGCCATGGAGGGCACATCAAGGGATGCCCTAATAGTGAGAGGGCATGCCAAGGAAAAATATAAAACGAGATCTGGTGATAGATCTAAGTCTAAAGGTAGATCTAAATCTCGGGGAAGGTTTGAGAGAAAATGTTGGAAATGTGGTAAGCTTGGACACATGAAGAAGGATTACGAATCAAAGAATGTTGATTCTGAAAAGAGATCTGATGAATCCACTTCCACAGAGATAAATAAATCCACTGATGAAGAAGGGGATGTATATCTGGTATCTTGCTCCACGCATTCAGATAGAAATTATTGATTGATCAATACTGGTGCCACTTTTCATATGACTCCTCATAGGGGGTGGTTCAGTGAATATGAAAGATATGATGAAGGGGAGGTATTTTTGGGGGATGATTCACAACTTAGAATCGTTGGTCGTGGAAGGGTAAAAATATCATTGCAGGATGGTAGGGTTAAAACCCTCCCAGGTGTGATGCATATTCCTGGCCTTGCTAGAAATTTAATTTTTGTAAGCAAAATTGCTAATGTATCAGTAAACATTAGTTTCAGTAAGGATTCATGCAAAATGGTTCATGGATCTATGGTGTTAGCAAGAGCAGTTCGGATTGGAACCTTGTATAAGCTATTGCAAAGCACTATGACAAATGAGTGCAATATCTCAACTATTCCTAAGGTTGAATCAGACAAAAGTTCAACGCTCTAGCATCAAAGAATGGGATATATTGGAGAAAAGGGATTGCGTACCCTACACACGAAAGGTATGGTCAAAGGTATCCCTAATTGCTCAATGGTTTTTATTTCTATGAACATTGTATTTATGGCAAGCAAAATCGTG
This sequence comes from Wollemia nobilis, assembly GCA_028583015.1. Classification (NCBI taxonomy): domain Eukaryota; kingdom Viridiplantae; phylum Streptophyta; class Pinopsida; order Araucariales; family Araucariaceae; genus Wollemia; species Wollemia nobilis. The sequence goes on along the minus strand of JAQPPZ010016869.1, from coordinate 11,263,503 downwards.
TTAGTTTTCCATCTGGTGCTGCAAGATCAAAAGGGGTATTAGATATGATTCACAGTGATATTTTTGGTCATGTTCCTATTCCATCTCTTGGAAAATCATGGTACTATGTTTCTTTTATTGATGATTTTTCAAGATATGCATGGATTTATTTTCTTAAGAGTAAATATGAAGTGTTTGATAAGTTTAGATAATTTAAAGCACTTGTTGAATATCAAATTGAAAAAAATATTACGATGTTAAGGTCTGATAATGGAGGAGAGTATTGTTCAAATAAATTTAAGGATTTTTGTAAGCAGTGTGGTATTGCAATATATAATACTACTCCATATACATCGCAACAAAATGGAGTTGCTGAGAGATTGAACAAATCACTAATAGAAAAGGCAAGAAGTATGCTTAGTGGTTTTGGTCTAGCACAAGAATTTTAAACAGAGGCAGTGAGTGTGACATGTTACTTGCGGAATCGATCTCCTACATCAGCATTACTGGATCAAACTCCATTTGAAGCATGGTTTGGTAAGAAACCCTCTCTTTCACATCTTAGAGTTTTTGGTTGTGATGCATACATGCATATTCCAAAGGAGAAAAGAAGTAAGCTTGATAATAAGGTCGTTAAATGTATCTTTATTGGTATTAAAGATGGTGTTAAAGGATATAAAATTTGGAATCCAAAAACTAAAAGTACAGTTTACAGTAGAGATGTGGTGTTTAGAGAAATGAAAAGTGATCACAGGAATGAAGTAACAGAAGAAGAACCTAAAAAGGTGCAATTTGATCTCATGGAAGAAGGATCCTACTCAAAAGAAGAAGAAGAGGATGAACCAGAGGTTCATACACCTATGGTAAGGAGATCAACATGAGAAAGAAGGTAACCTGATAGGTATAGTCCATATGCTTTTCCTTCTTCCTTTGTTTTATCTATTACTGATGAAGATCCTAGAATAGTTAGAGAAGTTGTTAATTCTGAAGAGGTAAACCTTTGGGAAGAAGCCATGAATGAGGAAATGATGGCCTTGAAAAATAACAAGACATGGGATCTAGTAAAATTACCTGGTGGGAGAACAACAATAGGTAGCAAATGGATCTTCAAGAAGAAGCAGAATGTTGAAGATAAAGTGGAGAAATATAAAGCTTGCCTGGTTGCTAAAGGTTATTCTCAAGTAGAGGGAATTGATTATGGTGAAGTATTTTCCCCTGTTGCAAAGCTAACCTCAATAAGATTTCTTTTATCTATGGTTGCTACATTTGATCTTGAAATAGATCAAATAAATGTAAAAACTGCATTCCTTCATGGATATTTGGAGGAAGAAATCTATATGAGGTAGCCTGAAGGATTCATTGTTGAAGGAAAGGAGGATTTTGTAGGTAAGTTAAAGAAATCTCTATACAGGCTGAAACAATCACCTAGAATGTGGTATCAAAAAATTGATACTTATGTTTTAGGACTTGATTTTGTTCGTAGTAATGTTGATCATTGTGTATACTCAAAGAAAATTGGTAATAAACTTGTCATTATAGTTCTATATGTTGATGATATGTTACTAATTGGAAACAGTAAGGAAATGATCAGGGAAGTGAAGTCTCAATTAGCATCATAGTTTGACATGAAAGATCTTGGCCCTGCAAATTTTATTTTGGGTATGCAAATAAATAGAGATTGTTCAAACATAAAGTTGTGGCTAAATCAGAAGAAGTATGTTGAGACAGTATTGAAGAGATTCAGTATGCAGGATTGCAAACTAGTGAAGGTACCTATTCCTTTGGAGGAAAAATTATCTATTGAACAATATCCAAAAATAATATAAGGGTAGAAGAAATGTTCCATGTTCCTTATGCAAATATTATAGGGAGTTTAATGTATGCCATGATATGTACTAGACCAGATATTGCCCATGTTGTGGGATTTTTGAGCAGATACATGTCTAAACTTGGTAAAGAGCATTGGATTGTTGTAAAAAGGGTTTTTAGATATTTGTGTGGTACATCTAATTTTTCAATTTGATATGAAGGTGTAGGTAACAAAAACAAATCCTTGGATATAGAAGGTTTTGTTGATGCAGATTGGGCTGGAGATGTTGACAATAGAAGATTGACTAGTGCTTATGTATTCAACTTGTTTGGAGGAGCTATTAGTTGGATGAGCAAAAGGTAAATTGTTGTTGCTATGTCAACCACTGAAGCTGAATACATGGCAGCCACTGATGCAAGTAAGGAAGCAGTATGGCTACAAAGACTATGTGTTGATATTGGGTTATTTCAAGGAGTTGTGAAGATAAATTGTGATAGTCAAAGTGCTATATTTTTGGTAAAGAACCCAACTTACCATTCAAGAACAAAGCACATTGATACAAAGTACCACTTTAGTAGGGACATGATTGAACAGAAGAAAGTGTTGCTGTAAAAAGTGGATACCAAGGTAAATTTTGCAGATGCTTTAACCAAGGCAGTTAACACAGAAAAGTTCATGTTTTGTATAGTTGAAATGGGTCTGGCAAGACTAGATGTTGGAACTAACATTGCTTACAACCTTTATGCAAAGTATTCAACAAGCGGGAGAATGTTGGATGTGTCTCATCCTTTGCATATGAAGTATTGTATGATAGGCCCCTGTTTCGGTGACCCCGCTTTTCGGGCTCCTACTTTTTTGGAGATATTATCGAAGCTATTTTTAGAGGCGTTGGTGGGATTCTCGTGATTAGTGGGTATGGGTGGTTTTAGCCCATGGTATTGTGCCCACGGTATTCTAATACCACATTGTGGTTTAGGGTTGTAAGATTTTTCTTTATATTGATTATAATATCCCATTATGAGCAAGAGAGTGAATAATAATATCAAAGGAGGTGTGGCTCTTGTTTGCTAGAGTAGCCCATATTGGGTGAACCAGGGTAAATCTCGTGTGTTCTGTGTGCATGATTTATTGTGAGTTATTGTTTTATTCTGAGTTATTTATTTCTATATTAATTATTCTGGAATAAGTTTGAGTAAAACTCTTCATTTAGAAGGTGTTGAAATTAGGAGATAAAGTAATGAAACCAGGACTATTTTGGAAAATAGGTTGAGGGGATAAAGCAAAATTTTAGACTAATTTATAGAGATGTAACCCCTTCAATAAAGTCTTGAGACTAGAGGTTGGATCAAGACATCATGCTATATACATACAATGTAGATCGGGATCTTCTCTCTTATGTAATAAAGCATTGGGAAGAGTGGCCAATCCCAATCTCTTTAAATTTAGTGTCACTAATAGAGAGGATATTAACCCAATGCCACCTTACAGGAAATGAGGAAGAGAACAAGATAACTTGGGATTATGGGAATTTAGACATACATATGATTTGAGATGGTTATAATGAATTGTTCCCTCCTTCATTGATGTTGTTAGATGTTCCCTAGGATAGAGTATAGTTGGTAAAGGGCTAGCCAAAAAATAATGTTTTTGCTAGCAAGTTATGCATAGGAGCTTCCTCACCTAAAAAACTTATGGAGGAGGGATTTTTGTGGCCTTTCTAAATGTATCACATGCAATACCTAGGAGGAGACAATAGATCATTTGATCTTATAGTGTGACTTTATCCTAGAGTTGTGGAGTTAATGGGTGGATCTCAAGGCATGTCTCAACCAATAATTAACATTTATTAATATATTGGAGGTCTGGAAATGAAGGTGAGTTGGGTTGGTCTTTGGGTCCAAGCTTTATCTGGTGACACATATGGCTAGAAAGAAATGCCAATTTTTTTAGATAGGCATATACTTTGCTAGAGCTAGTTTAGCATAAAATATTAAACAAATGTGGGGTAGCAGAAAAACTAAGAGGGAGAGAACTCTACAATGAGGCAAACTCATGGGGCTTGGCAACCCTCGCCCCTAGGCTAGGAAAAAATCAACATGGGTGGAGCAACTAAGGATAACCTAAGGGCAATAGGTAGTGGTTTTCTTAGAAGAAACTACAATGGGAAGGTATTTCATCAGGAATTAAAAGGCCTAATAGTAGCAATAAATAATGAAGCAAAGGCTTTAGAAATTAAACAAGGCTTTCTCAATGCTTAGGAGAATGAAGTTTGGAAGATCATATTAGAGTCTAACTCACAAATTTTGGTGAGGTTTCCAGATGAGATTAGGAAAGTCAAACTGAGTGTGTGGCAACTCAAGAACATAGTGAATCATATCAAAGCTGGTTGGCAATAGTTTGAGGATGTCATTCTAGTTCATGTAAGCAAAGGGAAGAATACAATGGCCAAAATGTTGGCTAAAAAGGAAAGAGAGCATAATATTGATTACTTGTTGAAATTTGATCAAAATATGGATATTGTGGATTGTATGGAGGTGAATCAACAAGTTTTATTACTAGCCAACATGGATTTAGGCAATGAAGTGTGCTAGACTAGGGTAGATGTCTATGATAATTAACATCTAGTACAACATCATATTGTAACTTGTATCGCTTTTAGCTCCAATTTGATGTAGCCCCCAAATTCATGGTAAGAGGAAGAAACTATTTTGAGTTCTCTAAAATAGTATTAATCAAAATTGTAATCAAGATAGGATTTTATGCTCTTTGGATCACACTAAGGAATTTGTTGTCCAAGAAGATGTTAAAGTTATTTTTACTAGAATCTTGGGGCTGGCCAAAAGTGACAGGCCAATTATTGTAGCTTTGGACCTATTCTTACTAAAAATTTTCACCTTAAAAAGAAATGGTAGCGATCGAGTGAGTTGCCAATGGGTTATACTCATTCGATTTCCTAGACGGTTGAGGTCTTGTTGACTTCGTCTTTACCCAATGAACTAAGGTTTATAAAAGTTTTCCAATATTTAAATAAAAAAAAATTCCAAATTTTTCATTATCTATGTGTATAAATTGTTTTAAAAGCCTCTACATGTAAATGCTTCTATGTATTGTTTGATTTGTATGCTTTTCTCCTCTAAAAAAACACTAAAGATTTCAACTCTTATAAGAGAAATGATGTTATAACTTAGGAAGAGAACAAACCTTATAAATTAGTTTTAAATATATTTTTTCTTAATAATATCTGATCATCTTTTCTCCCATTGGTTTCTTAAATTTATTTTATATGACTAATTCTAACCAAGTGGCTATGAAGGATTATAACTTATCAAATGAAATTTTAGTATTCGAGTGACTACAAACATTTTTTCAATGAGTTTACATAGGTTTTTATGAGGGGTCCCAATCTTCTCATACTAAGTGGGATTTGAACTTTGGACTTCTCAAAGATAGGCCAAAGTCCTTACCATTGTAGTAAGCTTGCATCTTAGTGAATACAAAATTAACAATAGTAAAACGTTTTTTGAAATAGTTCACATTGAGTTATAGAGTCTCTTTGGTGTCTCCAGATTTGAATCTTGGTGTAAGCTATATCATTTATATGTCTCAACCATTGAACCAAAGACTCATTGGCAACAATGGTAAAACTTATTTTAAACAAATATATATATATATATATATATATATATATATATATATATATATATATAAATTTAAAGTTATTAAAAGTATTGGTTAATTTTAAAAAGTAAAAGTTATACATGGTTTTTATTAGCATTATTTTCATTAAAATAATAAAATATTATATTTTAAACTAGTTAGATTATATCTAGTTCATTTTCTATGAAAGATATTTTCAAAATATTTCTTGTAACTTTTTATTTATTAAAATTTGATATGATATTGATTAAGAGGTGGAACTACTTTTCCCTTATCAATTTTCAAAATCAATTTTATTAAGAGATAATCATTTTTTTTCAATGAGTTTACATGGGTTTTTATAAGGGATTCTGGTCCACTCATACTAACTAGGGTTTGAACATTGGACCTCTCAAAGAGAGGCCAAAGCCCTTAACACTACAACAAGATTGAGTTATTTAAAGATAATAGTTCTTGGGAATTACCCAGGTGTTGTAGGTGAGTTGGAAAGGAGAGGGCAATCCTTCAAGGGAGGTCCTAGGTTCAAATCTCCATCCTACCAAAAAGCTGAATTGGGTACCTAAAATCCAATTGATAATGTTGGTGCGGGCAGGATCGGATGCAACTCCCGAGTGACTTTGACGGTGTAGAACCTCCTGTTCGTGGTCTCTCAGACCAAGGCGGCCCCGCAAGGGGTTTTTCGCTTGAAAAAAAAAAAATAGTTCTTGGGAATTTACCTTTTTAAATTTAAATTTTGCTAAAAAGAATATCAACCTTATAATTGATTAAATTGTGTGTAGTTATATTTCCTTCTTTGTGGTATATTGGAATTTTCATGATATTAACTCCAATAAAAAATTAACATAATGATGATAAAATCCCATTTGAAATAACGTGATAATGTGTTTTATTCAAATATAATATGATTTGTCCTCTTTGAGAGGTCCAAGGTTCAAACCCTGCTCCATATGAGGGGATCGGGATCCCTCCTAAAACCTATGTAAACTCATTGAATCAAGTTGCATCATATGTAAACACATTATCATATGTAAACCTATGTAAATGAAATCATGGGTTGGAACGATGCTATGGTGGGTGGAAATAGGGCTACAGGTGATGGAGGTGTTATGAGCAGGAATGGTGGCACAAGCGATGGAAGCGATTAGGGTAGGAATAGTGTTATGAGGGAAGGAAGTGCAAAAATTGGGATTGTTGTTGCAGGGGGAATGCTATTGTGGGTGAGGTTGATGGTGGGTAGCTTGTTAGTGGTTATGGCAAAGTGGTGTTGGGCGGTGGGATGATTTTAGGTGGTCGATTATCGGCTAGTTTTGTTGGGTGATAGAGCAATCGTTCTTGCCCGTGATCAAGGATTGGGGTCTCAGTCTATACCAGGTCGTAAGGTTGGTGGGATCTTGATAAGTGATGGGATCCCATTGGAGGGGATTTTCATAAAACCTTCAAATATGGAGTTGGTATGTCCTTTGCAATGGTGGTCTCCTTAGGATCAAGGAACCTTGGTTTAAAAGTGACTTGAAAAAATCTTAGAGGAAGATACACTTAGGGTTCTGGAGGAGCTGATTAAAATTATAATGGAGGATGGAGTGGTTAACTTGGTTGGAAATTTTTTGAGGGCCCGTCCTAATCTTGATGTGGTCCATAGATGGGCATTTTCTAAATGGAGGCCTCAGGGCCATCTAGAAATTGTATCTCTCCCTAAAGTCTTCATAATGTTTAAAATTTAATCACAAGGAAGACTCCATAAATGTGCTCAATGAGGCTTTATGGTTCTTCAGGAATCATGGTCTCTTCCTTCAAATATGGACTCCGAACTTCTATCCTAATTCATAGAGGATAAACACAGCTCCCTCTAGGTCAGGTTACCTGGTCTGCATTTCCAATACTAGCATGATGATGTGTTATGAGGTATAGCCAAGCGAGTGGGTGAACTCATTCTCATTGACACAGTGACAAGAGCTAGGACAAGATTAATATATTCCAGAATGTGTATTAATTTAGATATGGAAGTAGATCTACTAGATTCTATTAAGCTAGTCTCGAGTCTAGGTAATCATATACAACAAATTATTTATGAAAATTGTTTGGGTTTATGTATTGAGTGTAAAGCTTCAGGTCATGTCTCAAGTCAATGTCTAACAAAGAAGTCGACAAGGAAAGTTTGGACTAAGGTAGATATGAAAGGTAAATTAGCCCATAATGAGCCCCAAATTCAAATGAAGGTAGCTTTTGAACAAGGATTGAAAACCAAAATACCTCAACCTTTGGTTGGATCTATTCAGCACATGGGGCCAACTTCAAAGTAAATTTTGAAATCTGCATCGAAACCATCAATTGTAAGCTGGGTGGAACCCAAGCTAATCCTTGAATTTAGGATTTAGAAGCATGTTGAGTAGGTAAGTCCTCTGCCTTTTTCAACCTTCCTTATTATTTAGAATTCTTTCAAAACCCATGGGGTGGAGGAATTGTTAGATTCTATATCTCTAGATATGCCTTCTCCTCCTAAGCTTCTCCAAGCCCAAAAACTAGAAGCCACAAAAATAATATTATGGATGTGGGGATTGAGATAAAAGTGGTAAAGTCCCTGAATAAAGAATCTCAAAAAAAGAGATAAATTTAGATATAGAAATGAGACTCAACTAGTGTTAGGAATGGATGAAGGATTGGTTTCAGGAGGGAAACAACTGAAGAAAACATCCTTCAATAATATTTCCCCTCACAAGTTGAGGGGTGGGAAGAAATTCTCTTTCAAACATGGTAAATGAAGTTCTTATCCTAGAATGTTAAGGGCCTTAATAGTCACTCAAAACAGATATTAGTGGCTTCTCTTAGAGTTAAGTATAAGTCAAATATTATTATTTTCCAATAAACTAAGGTGGAATATAGTAATTAGATTTAGTTATATTGGCTATTTGGAAGAAGGTAGGTTTTTGTGCTAATCCAGCCCATGGGGTGTCAAGGAGTTTGTTCTGTTTGTGGGATTAAAAAACATTGGTGGGTTTGGTATTGTTAACATCTGATTGAATAACAAATGTTCCATTGTTTTGTAAAGAGACTAATAGGATATGGATCTTGACCAACATTTATGCCCCAAATACATATGTTGACAGAGGTCTTCTTTGGGAATCATTGTGCACTTTAAGAGAAGGTCTGCTAGGTGAAGCTTGGATCTTGGCTAGAGATTTTAACTCTCCTTTGTATCATGTTGATAAAAGAGGAGGTATTATCAAAACTTCGATAGGAATGGAAGATTTTATGTCTTTTGTTAATATAAATGAACTAATGAACTTCGATCTTAAATGCAATAAGTTTACATGGAGTAATAGAAGGATTGGTAACCATCTTATCCAGATAATATTAGATAAAGTCCTTATGTCAAAATAAGCATGGTTTTTGTTTGGAGACACCTCTTTATCTTTGCTCCTAAAAGTGGGGTCTAACCATAACCCTTTGGTTTTCGAATCTTCTTAAGGCAATTTAAAATTTTCTAAACCCTTTAGATTCAAATCAATGTGGCTAAAAGAGCCAGGGTTGGAAGCTACTATTAGTGAGTGGTGGTCTCAAAAATTCTTTGGGCTATTAATCTCTCAAGTGGCTAAGAAATTAAGGTGGGTTAAATTTAATTTAAATATCTAGAATAGAGATATTTTTGATCATGTGAATGTGAAAAAAGAGTCCTTGAAGGCTCAACTTAAAACTTTGGAGACTGAGATTGAAACTAGAGAATTTTTGATGGAATCCAAAATAAGAGAGAAGAAACTATTAGCGGACCTTCACAACACTTTGGCGTGCGAGGAAATGCTATGAAAACAAAAATCCAGAGCCTTATTAAAAGAAGTGGATAGGAACACAAAATTTTTCTATGTGTCCACTTTGAGATGTAGGAGTATTAATAAGATTAATTAAATTTAAAAAGTAGATGGCCAAAAATCTATTGATATTCATGAAATTAGAGCAGAAGCGGTAAACTATTATGAGTCTTTGCTAGGGAATAAATCAAATAGGGATGAACATGTAGAAAGAAAGTTATCATCTATCATCCCACAACTGGTTATATAAGAGATAAAATATGTTTTGCTCAGTCCTTTTGAAGATGAGAAAATTAAAAAGGTGATTTTTTCCATGGGAGGTTGAAAGCTCCAAGACTGGACAAATTATCTCTTATCTTCTTTTAGAGATATTAGCAGATTGTGTGGAGAGATATTGGAAATGATTTGAAAGAGGTTTAGAGAACAAGGTATATTCTAAGGGATGTTAAATCCATTTTTTTGACTCTCACTTCAAAGTCTCACAGGATCAAGGATTTCAATGATTTTAGACCTATTAGTCTATGCAACACTATGTACAAAATTTTCTTGAACATTTTGGCTAATATACTAAAAATATTCCTCCTAGAGATCATTGATCTAGTTTAGGCAGGTTTTATGGCTAGAAGACAAATATTAAATGGGATTATTGTTGTGCACGATATCATCCATTCTATGGATAAAAGTGGAAGAGCAGGTCTTTTTATATAAACAAAGCTTATGACCGTGTTTCCTAGGAATTTTTTATAGAGGTTATGCATAAATTTGGGTTCCATCAACAGTGGTTCAGTTTGATCAAAGAATGTATTTCAACATCTTGGTTTTTATCCTTATTAAATGGATCAGCAGTCAGGTACTTTAAGATCCAAAGGGGGCTTCACCACAGTGATCATCTCTCCTCCTTCCTGTTCATCTTACTTGTTGAGGTGCTTGATAGAGCCATAAAAGCTAAGTCGAGTATCGACAATATTAGTCCAACTTTACACTCTGATCGCATCTCTCATAACCAATTCATGGATGATACTCTTATGTCCACTATTGCATCCATTCCCCAAGTCAAAAAGGTTAAAGATATTTTGACCTTTTATGAAAAGGTGATGGGTCAGAAGATTCGTTTCCACAAGAATAGACTTTTTTTTTAATACCCCCTCAATAGGTAAAGGAAGATTTCCAAAATTTTGGGGTGTAAGATAACAAATTTGTCTTCTTCTTATTTAGGGATACCATTGTTCTATGGTATAACGAAATAGAACCTCTAGAACCCAATCTTAAATATGATTCAAAAAATATTGCTAACTAGAAAGGACCAGTTAGTTAAGGCAACTCTGCAGAGCATACCAATCTATTTCCTCTCTATTTTCAAGGCCTTGATAAAAGAAGTTCAAAATATTGAGTAGCTCCATAAGTCTTTCTTATATTCTAGCTCGAAGAATAAGAAAAGATTCCATATTTTCTCATGGGAACAGGTTTGTAAATAAATAAAATATGGGGGTCTAGGTTTTAGAAGGGTTAAGTGGATGAATGAAGCTTTGATGGTGAAGCAAAAATGGAAGTTGTTTAAGAAGGAAAATATTTGTTGGGTGAATATTCTGTTGGCTAAATATGTTTCTACCAGTTTTAATTTCCTGAATGATCCCTCACTGGCATCAAGATCAACCTTTTGGCTCAGTATTTTAAAATGAAAAGCATCATCTGCAGAGGGTATATATGGATTCTAGGATGTGGGAATACCATTGATTTTGGAAGGATTTGTGGATCCAGGATCAACCTCTAATATCCTTCCAAGAATTGGTTGTAACTAAACCCATAGCCACTGTTGTGTTTGGTTCTAATGTGGTTGATTATATTTAGATTCAACAGGGGTTAGAAGTTGTAAATCACTTAAAATACGAAATCTGAATATGCTATAATAGAGGAGTTTTAGCTTATTTGAATATATATTAAGGCTTCAAGTTATAAAGAACACAAAAGATGAATATAGCTTAATTTGGAAGAATGAAAGTGATGGGTTATTTTCTGTAAGTCAACCTATAATATTGCTCTTGATGCCTCAAAGGAAGGCCCTTTTTTAGGAGAATCTAGGTTAAAGATATTACGCCAAAAGTGAATTTTTTCTTTTGGTTGGCATCTCAAGATAAAATTCTTATGATGGACAATATACAAAGAAGAGGTATGATAATTATGAATTGGTGTTCCTATGTAAAAATTCTAATGAATCCCCTAGTCATTTGTTTTTCAATGTCCTTTTTTGAGGGAAGTGTTCTCTCTCCTGATGGATTTTTTGGGAGTTTTATGGGTGTCTCTTGGTTTCTAACAGGATCTCATTGAGCAGTGGATCTCTCCATTTATCAACCCTATATTATACTCCTTTTGGTCCTTCAGCCTCCCACATCTCCTTTTGGATGTTTAAAAGGAGAGAAACAAAAGAGTTTTCAAAATTATGGAGAGAATTGTTGAATCTATTTGGCTTAGAGTATTAATGGCAATTTTTAAAAATATGGGGAATCTAGCTTATGTTCCCAACCATGGAGGGTAGTAAATTTTGCTCTTTTAAAAATTTAGGCTTTTCAATCAGCACCAAAATATATCAAAACTTCTACTAAATGGCAACCCCCACCTCAGGATTGAATCAAATTTAATTTTGATGGAGCATTGAAATGGAATCCAAGGCCTACGAGGGTAGGTGGCCTCTTTAGAAATCACAATGGGATATTCTCCTTGCCTTTGTGAAAAACTTAGGACCTCAAACTTATCATTTTGCAAAAGCAAGGGCATTGTATCAAGGCATTGCGTTAATGGAATCTTTGAATTGTAAAAAAATCATTATTGAAGGGGACTCCTTAAATGTGGTTAAGACCTTTTTTGATGATCAAAATCCTAGTTGGAACATCTTCAACCTAATTAAGGAAGCTAAAATATTCTATCAAAATTTGGAGGGATTTTAAGTCAGACACATCTTTAGAGAAGGTAACAAGAGTGCTGACTTATTAGCTAATTTAGGGCTAAGACAAGATAATATCTCTATTTGGAGGGATAATTTTCTCATAGAAGTTGAATAGTTCATTTGATGATTCTTATTGATAATTGTGGGCATTTTTATATAGGGGGTCTGCACAGCCTTCTAGCTAGCTATGGGTTTGTCTCTACCCCTCTATTTTTTATTTCTTTTATTTTGTTGATGTCTCTTATCTATCTTAGCTAGAATAGTAGGTGATCTGTTAGTTTGTGCGATCTCTTTTTGTTTTTGGGTTGTTCTGGTTATGCCCTGGTGGGTTGGCTGGTCTTGAGTCCCTATGTGGACAACTTTCTTTTCTTGCCCTTATTGTCAATATTGTAGGCTTGGCTCTGATCTTGTTGTAAAAGGTTCAGGGACCTTTCAACACCCTTTCTATAATTATATAAAAAAAATGTGGCATTAGCTAAATTGGTTATATTGTTCAACATTAAAGAAGGATATCTAGGTTCAAATCTTGTCAAGCGATACACAAATAATATCCAATATTTGTTTTAGTACCACTATGTGGTGTTGATATAATACAGGTGGGACCCATTTCAATCCCATATAACCAATTAAATACATACATACATATATATATGATTTGTTGACATGTTATTAAAATATTTTCATCCATTTCAACCCTAAAATATTATGATAAAATGACAATAAATGATAATACATTTTACTATAATATTGTGATAATATAGTTTTTAATATATTACTATAATATATCCATTGTATAATATAATCCATACATGTTTCAATCTTGGATGGATACTTGGTGTGATAAAAAAACTACTCAATATAGATCCAATTTTGAAACAATGGATGAGACTACTTCAAGACAAATATGGTGATAGGGTTTCAAACAATTTGTACAAGGATCAATAAGAAAGAAACAAATGGAAAGAAGACTTTTTAAAAGTATATAATACATTGATGCTAAGAGGCAGTTGAGTAGAAAGATAACAACAATTATTATTCTGAGGGGAGCCAAAGATAAGTTGATTTGGGAGTTGAATAGCTAAGGAGTTTACACAACAAGAAGTGGATATAATATAAACCACCATCAAAATATAAATATCACAAGAATATGGAGAGATATTTTGGTATCCCAAGAATTCCTAATATCAAAAAGTTTATTTGGCTTGTAGGTCATAGAATAATTTTTTCCTAGGATAACCTTATGAAAAGGAGTTTTCATGGTCTCTTAAAATGTGTTCTTCATAAAATGAAAGAGGAGAGTATAGACCACCTCTTGGGACACTGCTCAATAGTCTAAAAATTATGGAAATGGATTATTAATATGTTTGGTAAATGCATGGTAATGAATGGAAGAATTGAAGAATGGTTAGAGCAATGGTAGAGAACTTTTAAAAGTGATGCTTTATAGACAATATGGGATATATCAAGAGATACAATACTTCGAACTGTATGGCTAGAAAGGAATAGAAGAATATTTAAAGGAAAGAAAAACAATTTAGAGGTAATAAAAAGGAAGATTTGTTTAGCTATAGTGTTATATTTTAAATATAAATACTCAAGATAAAATAACCACAATATCTAAAATAAAGTTGCAATATGAAATATATGATAATGACAAACTACTAAGCATATAAAACTCATAAACAAATTCAGAAATAACTCATATAAATGCCATTAACAAATGCTCATGAAAATTGGATCTCAATTGAATAAAGATCTCAAATACACCATACTTCCATCCTCTCCATTACAATTGTATATGTCACTCACTATATCTCTATCTCTCTTAATAGACACATATATAATGGAATGTGACTCTTCATATGGAGTACTCTTGGCCTTCACTCTTCTAGAGACTCTTCATCTTCCTATTCTATGGACTCATGTGCACATGGATTATTATGCATATTTAAAATACCAAAATACTTTGTACACTTGTGCATTTATTACATTGCATAAATTAAATACTCAAACTCTAATTTAGGACTCTCTTTCCTAATCTAAAGATGTTCCCCAAGGTGGTACATTTTTTTTATTGGTTGAAAAGGGGGTTTTGAAAGGGTCCCCAAACCTTTTACAAGTGAGTCAGGGAGAGGATCTCCACAGGGATATGGTCTCCACAAAGAGAAAAATAGTGCAAGATATGATCCCAAAAGGACCATCTCCCAAATGAGTGCATTTATTATGATCCTAGATGTTCAGATCTCCCTAAGGTGGTACATTTGAATGTACCAAATAATGTAATATATTTCAACACCCCTTGTATTACATTATTTTGTTATTGAAGACTTTTAGTCTTCAATATAGATCTTCATCTTTTAGATGTTCTTCAACTTGATATGATTCATGTCCTACTGTTTTAGTCTTCATTTTTTTTTGATAATTATGTGTTTGTATTTATAGCGGGTTTTAACAAGGATCCCAAAACCTGATTACATAAGCAATGGGCCTAGGGCATCAATCCCTTGAAACTGAACACCAAAACAGAAATCCCGCCCAACGGTAACAAGTAAGCATGAAACAATCCCTCTCGGCGAGAAACAAACAAATAAGAAAAAAAGTAGTTTTGGAGATCCCGCTCAGCAGGGAGTAGCCAAAAACCACCATCGAGAAGATCTCGCCCAGCAGGAAGCAAAGAAAAACCGTTACAATAAAATCCTACCTCGCGGGAAGCAGTCAAAACCACCACAAACAGTCCCGCCTAGCGGGAAGCAACAGGGAAATCCCGCCATCCGGGAAACCAGCAGAAAAGAAAGGATCCCGCCTCACGGGAAAACCGATGGATTTGGCGGATCCCGCCCTATGGAGAAACCATCCCGCCCACCGGGAAAACATTCAGTTCAGCGAGAGCCATCCTGTAGGAAGTCGACAGCCAGCACAGAGAGGATCCAGTCCATCAGGAAGTGACCAGAGAGTTGCACCACAAGGAACCCGCCCCGAGAAAACAAAAGAGGATCCCAGCAGCAGGGACCAAGAATCTTGTCCAAGCACAGAGCCTATCGAGGATTCATAAGAAAAAGGGGGAAGTTGTCCAAACCCTAAACCATCACCTCCACCGCACTGAGGAACGCAATCACCTGCAAAAAACCCCAGGGGGAAGCCTGAGGGAAAAAGGGAAGGGATCCCCAACCAAACAAGGATCCCTGGGAAGCACTAGTCCGAAAAAACAACCAAGGAAACCCTAGCCGACCGGGAGGGGCGCAGGATAGTGGAGAAGGATCTCCCCCCGGAGATCATCTGCAAACAACCACTCCCCGGGAGGGATGACCTGGGTTGAGCCAGGGACTGGGCAGAAACCAGGAGCCATGGGAGGGGGAGCAGGGGAGGGACCAGAGCCCTCCCCTCTCAACCCTCCCATTTTGTTTCTTTTATCTACCAAGTGGAATCGTTTTAGTCTTCATTTTATTCTTGGAACTCATGTTGTATTTTTTTGTATTCTTCATTCCAATGCTTCTCTATATTTCAAAATGGTGGATAGGATCTTTGTTCTTGAATTCATTATCTTGCAAGTTCTAAGTGGATAAAAATTGATTCATTTCCTTTTCTTTGGTTCTTTGGATGACCTTTGTTCTTCAAAAACTTCAAACTTGAACTCATTATTAGTAGATGCTTCATCAATAAGAACTTGAAAAAGATAATCTAATCTGAATATCAATATCTCTTCAAATCTTCTATAGTACTTATATTTATAGTAACTTAAAAATTATGAGTGGGATTTTCCCCCACAATATTTACATGGATAGAGAGTCCAACAATTTACTTTTTAATGACCAATATTATTGCAATAAGGATATTGTGAAGATATATTTACTCCTTTGTTGCTTGTATTTAGAAATTCAAGTTCATCCATTTCCTTGATAAAATAGTAAAACCATTTGTGTACAATTGAAGCTATTCTACCTTTACTTATTTCATAAATTTGTAGGACATATTTTTGATCAATATTCTTTTCTACCATTTGAATATGGTTTTTGATTTTATTCTCAATATTTCCATTAATATAATTGACATCAATTGCTTTCATCATGTCATTGGAATATGTCTCTATAGAATCTACTCTTGTCATACTATCAGCTTGTGAATTCTCATAAATATTTCTAAGCCTTGTTGGATCTTCTCTTCTAACCATATTTTTCCTATTACCATTTCTAGTACCAAATATGTCTTTAAGCCATGTTTATTCCTTGAATCCTCTATACTTAATAAGTTCTTCCATTTTAAAAGAAATCTTCTCGTTAGTATTAAAGATGAAAGACAACTTTTATAGAATTTTCAAATCTCTATACCTTTGAAGTTGACTTCCTTATGACTCCGTAGTTTATTTTACCAAACAATTATTTGATGCAATGTCAAGTTTTATATTCTTTATTTCTCCTTAGTTTCAAATTAAAGACTAAGAATAATTTCCAATTTTTGACTTTATGTTGACTACCTTATATCTCCCTAGTTTTAATATAACTTTTCAATTTTATGTTTTGTAGAATACCTTGTATCTCCCTAGTGATTGAATGATAATATAATTTTTCAACTTCTATTCTTCAAAATAACTACTTTATTTTCTTCTTGTCAATCAATAATTTGGATGCAATTTCAATCTTTCAAGTCTTCAAATTTATGTCTCTTCCAATTAGAGACTAAATTATCAATGCAATTTCCCTTTGTCAAAAGTTCTCTATTAAATTCCTTTTATCTCCCAAATTCTAATATCTATTAAATTCCTTTTATAATCTCCCAATTCTAAATTTCCAAAAAACTAATTTTGATGTTGAAAATCTTATAACTCCAAATCTAGAAATTTAGAAATTTTATCAAAGAATATTTGCAAGTTTTGTATTCCTAATTTGATGTAGGATACCTTATTTCTCCAAACTTATCAAATTGAAAATATTTCAAATAGTTTTGTAAACTTAAATGTTCAAATTACAAAACTTCAAAAATAATCACTTCAATATTTAAATCAATCTTCAAAACTTTATAAAAGCTCTCAAATTGCAATAATAAGATTTCTAAGGTTTCAAAATAATACTTCAAGGTCTTATCTCTCCAAAAATAATTTCAATCTTAACCTTAGACAATAATAATCTCTTTTAGCCTTATAACTCCTATCTTGGCATAAAATAAATTTCAAATGTAATATATTACCTCCAAAATTTGAGGTGCTCCTTCTTTGATGCTATATTCTAACTTGCTTTAGAAAATGGGTGCTCTTTCTCCTCTTTGACTAGTCAACTATGCTTCAAACTATTCCTAGGCACTTCAAACTCTAACATATGTCCTCCTTGCTATAGTAAATGAGCTTGTGCAAGTTTATTTTCATCCCATGCAATAAATGGATGCTCCAAGATGTTTTATCTCCCTTGGTAACGATTGGATTCTTGGATGACAAGTGACAAATGGTGCCAAAACTCTTCCTTGCTCTTTCTAACGTAACTTGCAACTATTCTCCTACTTCCAATGACTTATGGTGCTCCTTCCTTGTGACAAGTGGCATAAGCAAGTTTATAACATTATTCAACCTTGTAAATAATTTTTTTAACACTTCATGCTTCAAATAACATTATATTTTCCTTGGCTATGTTTTTTTCCTTCTCCTGACACTTGGTTGTATGTGTAACATTCTTCAACAAAATGAATGTAATGTTGCAAGGAATATTATGAACACCTATTCCTAACTTCCTTTTTTGGTAGTTGTAATACCCTAGATCTTTGGTCTCTCTTTATACCTTTTCAATATCCAAAACTTGTCTTATTTTGCTATTTACATTTCTGAGCTTGCAAACAATGCTTCCTCTTCTCCAATGCTATATCTTCTCCACTTAGACGCTTCTCTATGGGAGACTCTTCATGGTGGATCTTCTCCTATAGTTGGTGGCTCCTCTCTTATGTCTGGTGGCTCTTCTTCTAGGTAGTGTTTGGATGCTTGACCCCCTGTTCTTCAATGTCACCTTGGCTCCTCTTCTATGGTGCTCAACCTTTTCTATTTAGTGGTGCTTTACTTGATGGATCTACCACTCTTTTTGGTGGCTTTTCTTCACCAATGTTTTTTGCAATTTTGGTGCTCCTCTTGGTGTCTTTAGACACCTTAAATATTCCTTAGCTTTGAGCACTATTTGACCTTTCTTTTATTCAATAAATCTTAGAATAAATCTACACTTTTTGTTATAAAAACAACATATAATATTTTTCCTTATCACTCCCTTTTAGCACTTTTTAACTCTAATTATTGTTGTTATATTTTGTAGATTTTAGAATGATAATAATGTCTCCTTCCTTGGCTTAGAGACACTTAACTCAGAATTCTGCTAGCTTTTGACAACTCTAATATGGTGCTTTTAAAACTTGAAATAGCTACTTTTAATACTTATATAAGAACACTTTATAGCACCAATATTACACACCTCTTTGTGGCTAGTATTGCTACAACCCTAACATAGCCGACTATGTTAGGTTCCAATTGCAATTATTATTTTCACTATTTAGAATAGGTTTGATTTATTGTTTTAATCATCTCTTCATCTATCCTTTTATTCTTTCATCGACGATTAGTGCACAAGCCTTTACGGCGAGGGAGAGCCCACCTTAAGTGGCGAAACATTGTTTTATATTCATCTGGTTTATATTCAGCTATGATTGTATTTTCTATTGGTTGCATTGAGTAAGCGTTAATTAAATTAAGGAGAACGAAGGAGTTCCCTTCAAGTGGTATCAGTAGACTGGTTTCGATTAGCCGAGAAATCTTAACACGCATCCAACCTTCGGGTGGCTGCAGACGACCATCCTTATCTAGCGCTATCGAAGGTTCGTGTTCCAACCAAACCCCCAGGAAGCTGCCATATGGCGTCCATGTTTTGGACGGCTAACATAGCTGGCGATAATAACAAGCGACGTGATCGAGCAGAGGGCTAAGCGCATCACTAGTTCATGGAAGTATAGTCTCCAAGCGTTAAAAAACACGCCGTAGCAGGACCTGGCGGTGAGAACCCAACCCATGCACACAGCCAAGCATCTCAATATTGCATCACAATAATAGTAAAACATACGCCCATGATCGCTGCACCATAAAATTCAAAAGAGACATGAAATTTATACTGTGAAACATGAATCATCGTCATCCAATCAAAAGGCAAGAATAAAATTAATTTTTGACATTTTATAAGGTACCAAAAGTTTTTTATTTTATTTTTATTTTTTTTCGTATGGGTTCTAATATCCCACATTCATTGTGTTTCTAGAAAATTACGGTTCATATAGCTTCGTCCGCACCTAGCAAGGTGTGACTTAGGTCACACGGCCCGTCTCCCGCATGCGTTATCCTGCTTTGCCCAGTTGTCTTCCTACTGCATGTGGTCGTTGTGTTGTCGCGTTGTGTCGTTGCATCATGTCATGTCACGTAGGGTAGTTGTTGTGTTATTTTTCCATCGTCCCTTGTGTCATGTCCGCTCTCGTGTCCTTCGTGTTAGTTTGTTGCTATCGTGTCCCACATCCATAGTCCAGTTGTCCGTCATGGTCAGAGTGTCGTTTCATCTGGCATCTCAATTGTCGAGTCGGTCGTGTTATCCTCATGTCGATCGTGTCCCTGTTGTCCACGTGTCGTGTTTCATGTCAGTTGCATCATGTCCACATGTCATCAATCTGTCCATCTGTCGTGTGTTGGCTATTATGAATTGTCCGAAAGTGTTAAAAGTGTTGTCGAAAAAATTGCAAAAAGTTGTCTAAAAGTGGTCCAAGTTGTCGTCACAAGAAAATTACTAAAACTTGTGAAAGTGGTCGAAAATTTGTCATAAAAGTTGCTCAAAGTTGTCAAAAATTTGTTCCAAAGTCGTTAAAAAATTGCTAACCAAATCTCATTACGAGGAGACCCAACAAATCCGCGTTGCAGTTGGAGCGACAGTTGAAGTGAAAACCCAAACAATTTTTTTTTTGCACGAGTTACTAAAATTGTTATTGGAAGTTTAAAAACTCCCAATCAAGATATTTTGGCAAGTGCATGAGCAAAAGTTGGATCAAAGGATCGAACGGATGATTAACAAGCTCGAAAACTCCCAACAATAATGCAAGAAGAGCTCGTCGAAGCCAAGGTACAAAAAATTCTCCTTCTCCATCCGAAATTGGTAGTTTTAACCCGAGTCATCCAGTGGTCAGCCCAATGGCATCCAATTCTTCTCCAGATTCCACACAAGAACACATCACCCAAGTGGAAGGAAATCATCCAGTCATCAATGATGAGTTGTTAAAAGCCTTGATACTAAATCTTCAAAGGATGACTGAAAGTTTCAACGCATCTCAGAAACCGCCCCAACCGACTCCTTCTAGTTCCAATCACTGGAGTACGGAGGTCTACAATGATGACTATACATGCCATAGAGGTCAAAATAGTCAGTCTTTGACTCACAATGGTCACCAGAATAGTGAGGATAGGGGTAATGAAGAAAATATGGAGCAACAAAGAGGGTTCTACAAACCCTATCAAAATAACAACCAGAGATAGAGAAGTAACGAGGAACAAGATAGAAATAATGTCCACCAACCGAGAGGTCCATCAGGCATCAATCATCCACGCATTGACATGCCTACCTTTGAAGGCCAGGATCCACGTGGGTGGATTGCAAAAATGGAGGGCATCTTAGAATTTTACAAATTTTAGGGCATGGACAGGGTCCCTTTTACAGCAACCAAATTTGGCACCGAAGCTTATCAATGGTTTACATGGTATAAACGTGAGGAGCCTCAAGCTGCATTATATTGGGATACTTTCAAAAGAGCCTTTCTTCATAGATTCGACAAAGGGCCCATGGGTTCCTACATAGTACGATTATTGTCACTCAGGAAAACAGGATCAGTAGGGGCTTATATTTTTGAATTCACCAGTATGCTTTCCTATGCAGAAGACCTACCCCAGGACGTGGTAGTAGCAGCCTTTCGAAATGGATTAAAAGCACATATTAAAGTGGAGGTAGATCTACAAAATCCATCCAAGTTGGATGAGTGTATAAGGATTGTTGACTTAGCAGAAACCAAGGTGAACATAGGTTCATCCACACGACGGGATGCATATGGTCGACCTCCATTCCGCAACAACTCTTTTCACAGAAATGATCAACCATCATGATACTTCTATTACAAATGTCATAGTCAACATCAAAAATATCAAGCATGTACACCACGACAAAATTTTCAAATAGAATATGCCGACCAGGAAGAAGAAATAGAGGAGTACGAAGCACCGAAGGATCTCCCAGTTGAGGACCAAGAGGCACACGATGAAGTTATCACTGAGGAGGATACCATGACTATTTCAATACATGCTCTTATGGGGTTATCTTCTCACCATACAATCAAAGTGGCAGGTTTCATTCGGAAGCAGCGGGTGACGGTACTAATTGATTTCGGAAGTACTCACAACTTCATCGATGCACGTCTTGCAAAGACTCTGGGTCTGCACGTCTACTCTTCTAGTCAAGATCGGTTTCAAGTCAAAACGACAAGCAGGGAAGTTTCTCAATGTCTCGGTAAGACATCTCCAATTTCACTACAAATGGGTACGTATACTTGGCAAGGTCCTCTTTTTGTTATGGAATTAGGAAATTCAGAAGTCATTTTAGGTGTTGCATGGATGGAACAATTAGAAACCACCGTAGGTTTTAATCACAAACATCGCTTTGTGGAATGGCAAGCCAATGGGAGAACCATCCGTCTTCAAGGACTACCTACACCTCCATCAAAAGTTGTAAGTTCACATAGCATGGAAAAATTGTTAAGAAAAGAAGGTGGGGGATTCATAGCCCGAATCAACTGCATTGAAAAATTAGAACAAACTATGTCGAAAATCAAAGTTGAAGCTCTCCAAAATATTGTGACTAACTATGAGGAAGTTTTTTAGGAACCCATAGGCCTACCTCCCAAAAGATCTCATGACCATGCAATACATCTAGTGCCTGGTAGTCTTCCACCCAATGGTCGTCCTTATCGATATCCCCAACCCCAAAAAATAGAAATTGAGAAGATTGTCCAAGAAATTTTAGACCAGGGTGTCATCCGTCATAGTACTAGTCCTTATTCCTCACCTGTCGTCTTAGCTCGTCGAAAAGACAATTCTTGGCATATGTGTCCAGATTTTCATCCTCTCAATAAAATCACAATCAAAGATAAGTTTCCTATTCCTGTCATTGATGATTTACTAGATGAGCTACATGGTGCTCAATTCTTCACCAAATTGGACTTACGTTCAGGGTTCCATCAAATCCGAGTTAGGAACGAGGATATTCCCAAAACAGCATTTCGAACTCATGAGGGTCATTATGAATTTTTGGTCATGCCTTTTGGTCTCACTAATGCACCATCTACATTCCAAAGTCTTATGAACCAAGTGTTTCATCCATTCCTCCAAAAATTTGTTCTAGTCTTCTTTGATGACATACTTATTTATAGCAAATCATGGAATGATCATTTAGTACATGTGGACAGAGTTCTCCATATCCTTCACAAAGAAAAGTTGTTTGTCAAAAGATCTAAATGTTCCTTTGGTGTTCAAGAAGTGGAGTACCTCGGTCATATAGTATCTCACGAAGGTGTTAAGGTAGATCCCAATAAGATTAAGGCAATACAAGATTGGCCCCTACCTAAAACCATAAAAAAACTTCATGGTTTTTTGGGTCTCACAGGTTATTACCGCAAATTTGTACGTGACTATGGTAAAATTGTGGGTCCGCTCATGGCTCTTACCAAGAAGGATGCTTTTCATTGGTCAGTCGTAGCTACTAAAGCTTTCGAAGCTCTTAAGGAGGCCATGTGTACGACTCCAGTTTTGGCCACTCCAGATTTTCACAAACCATTTATCATTGAATGTGATGCTTCAGGAACAGGTATTGGTGCAGTACTAATGCAGGAGGGTCACCCCTTGGCATTCGAAAGTAAACAACTTTCAAGAAAAAATTTGGGTAAATCCACTTATGAAAAAGAAATGTTGGCTATTTTACATGCAGTAGAGAAATGGAGGCATTACTTAATCAATAGCCGCTTTGTTATTAAAACCGATCACAGCAGTCTCAAGCATTTTTTAGAACAAAGGTTTTCTTATCCAGAACAAAATAAGTGGTTGACTAAATTACTGGGATATGATTTTGTGATTGAATATAAGAAAGGTAAAGAAAATGTGGCTGCAGATGCATTATCTAGAAAATACGAAGATGAAGTAGTTATTAATGCCATTTCAGGGCCATGTTCGCAATGGGTGTCTCAGTTACAAGATGAATGGTTGTCCAACAGTGAGACAACTCACATAATTCAAGAGTTATCTATGGGTTCTTCTAAGTATCCTCTTTTCACATATGATGACCAAATATTACGTAAGAAGAATCGTATTTACATTCCTCATAATTCACCAATCAAAGTACAGATTCTAGAAGAGTCACATGCTTCCCCTTCAGCAGGACATTCAGGGTTTTTAAAAACCTACATACGGGTTAAACAATCCTTTTGTTGGAAAGGATTAAAGGCAAAGGTTAAGCAATGGGTAGTTGAATGTGAAGTGTGCCAACGCAATAAGGGCAAAACAGTCAAATCACCAGGATTACTTCAACCATTACCTATTCCAGATCGCCAATGGGAACATATTTCCATGGATTTTATTGAAGGTCTTCCTAAGTCAGATGGAAAGACAATAATTTTTGTGGTAGTTGATCGTCTTTCCAAATATGCTCATTTTCAGGCTTTACAACATCCATTTTCAGCAAGCAAAGTGGCCAAGGTATTTATGGATTCAATTTTTAAATTACATGGAATGCCCAAAAATATTGTAAGTGATCATGATCCCATATTTACCAGCAATTTTTGGAGAGAATTGTTTCGACTGAGTGGTACCAAATTAAATATGTCTTTTGCATACCATCCACAAACAGATGGTCAAACAGAGGTAGTTAACAAATGTTTGGGTACCTACCTAAGATGTTTTGCTCAGGATAAACAATATCAATGGAGTCAATGGTTGTCATTAGCAGAATGGTGGTACAATACGTCTTATCATTCTTCCACTAAGATGTCTCCTTTTGAAGCATTATATGGAACTAAGCCACCAACCATGGCCGATTATGTACCAGGATCTTCCAAAGTGGCTCAAGTCAATGATTGGTTACAGACGCGACAATCCTTGCTCACTATTTTGAAAGAAAATTTGGTCCACGCACAGAATCGTATGAAGCAGCAACTGGATAAGCAACGTTCAGAACGAACGTTCCATATTGGCGATATGGTATTCCTTCGTCTTCAGCCCTACAAACAGCTATCGTTAAAGCTCAAATCTAGTCAGAAGTTGTCACCATGATTTTATGGTCCCTATAAAATTATGCGTCGCATTGGCGAGGTAGCATATCAACTGGAGCTGCCCCAATCCTCTCGCATACACCCAGTATTTCATGTCTCCTGTCTCAAACAGGTGATTGGCCAGAAGGTATATTCCCAGATGGAATTACCAGTGTTGGATGAAGAAGGGCGTATCCATCTACAACCAGAAGAAGTGCTACAAACTCGATCCCGTAGACTCAGATCTCGTCACATCCAAGAATTTCTCATCAAGTGGCAGGATTTACCTGAAGAAGATGCAACCTGGGAATCTGAAAGTATTTTCCAGTCATTTCTAGCTTTGAGGACAAAGCTTTCCGAGGAGGGGAGTCATGCTACAACCCTAACATAGCCGACTATGTTAGGTTCCAATTGCAATTATTATTTTCACTATTTAGAATAGGTTTGATTTATTGTTTTAATCATCTCTTCATCTATCCTTTTATTCTTTCATCGGTGATTAGTGCACAAGCCTTTACGGTGAGGGAGAGCCCACATTAAGTGGCGGAACATTGTTTTATATTCATCTGGTTTATATTCAGCTGCGATTGTATTTTCTATTGGTTGCATTGAGTAAGCGTTAATTAAATTAAGGAGAACGAAGGAGTTCCCTTCAAGTATTCTTGATAATTTTATATCTCGAATTTATGTATTTTTATAGATCCACTCTCTTTTCTTTTGTTGCTCTAGAATCATCAATTTGCAGCTCTAGTTGCTACCCTAAAATCAGATCCCTTCTTGTCAACTTTTCTCCTTATTTTCCCTTCATATGTATGCTTTCATCTTCTAAAATTTGCAGCTGCAAATGTTTCCCTCTTGCTATCCAGATTTGCATCAATTATTCTCCTTCAAATGCTGCTAAATCCTCTTGTGATTTTCTGCCCAAAGCTCTTCCAAATATATCCTCAAATTCCTTCAAAATATAACTCACTTTTCTCTTTCTAATGCTTCCCAAATTTGTAGCTCAAACCTCTCAAATTGTTGCTTACAAAATCTGATTCTTTGATGTCTAAGAATCTTCCAATTTACTTCCTTATTTTACTATTAATCCTTCCTTCAATTGGTTGTTCAAGAGTAATTCAAAAACTTTCCAAAACTTCTCTAAATCGTAGCTCTATGCTTTCTT
Source organism: Wollemia nobilis (assembly GCA_028583015.1). Classification (NCBI taxonomy): domain Eukaryota; kingdom Viridiplantae; phylum Streptophyta; class Pinopsida; order Araucariales; family Araucariaceae; genus Wollemia; species Wollemia nobilis. Next base: position 11,237,812 of record JAQPPZ010016869.1, on the reverse strand, counting down.
CAATTTGTTGTCATGTGACCTTTCAACTTCTACCTCAAAAAACAACAACCTTCTCCTTTTACAAATCAACCTTCAAGACCTTCGTGGCTATCCTCAAACTTCTCAAAATTGTGGCCTCTTTAATTCTCCTTCCTTATTCAATATTCTTATCAAATTCTGACTCCAAATTAGATCTCTTTCATTGTCCTCTTCCTCAAGAATATGAATGTCTTAAGCTCTTTAAAACATTCTCAAAATTTGGTAAGCTTCTTGCCAAATCCTTCTTCCTTTTGGGTGTGTTTTCGGATGGTGAAAAATATCCCAAATTATTATTTTCAGTAGCTTCTCCTGCTTGCAATATTCTATCATGACATTTCTTCAAATATCCTCCAATGGCCACTTCTTCAACTTTGTAATGAGGCTTTCTCTAGCCTTCTTCTTCTTCTCCAAATTCTCTTGAGACCTCTTCTCTTGGGTCTTCTAATTTAGTATCTACTCAACTCTCTTTCTCAACAATTTAATGATACCTTTTCTTGGTCTCTTCAATCTTCCAACTATGGAAATTTCGCAAAGATATATCTTTCTTGGATATCCAAATTCTGTTGTTTCTCAACTTTGCAATAGGACCTTTTCATAGTCCTTCAATCTTCAATCTTTTAATTTTGGAAGTTATTCAATGTGATCTCTTTCTTGGGTCTCTTCTAGTTTCAATATGTAGTCTTCAATCTTCAATGAGGCCTCTTCTTGGATCTTTTTAATCTACTATGTCAACTCTTTTGCTATAACTCAAAAACTAATTTTTGCATGAGGAAAGCACATAGAATTTCAGGCAATCAAAGGTGAAATTCTTCTCTATATGTTATAGGAAGTTTTTCAACTTTTGAGAACTATTTTTTTGCAATAAAAAACTTAGATAATAGTAACCAAATACATTCAAATTTACAGAATTCTAAAAGCAATAAACTTAACTAGCTATTCTTAAAACTAGTGAAAAATAAATCTATGTTGAATCCTAGTCTTTACAAGTTTTCCTTCAAACCTGTGGAAAGACTTTAGCCAAATATTAACCTAGAATATTCTTTTCTCTATAAAAAATTTCAATAGGACCTCCTTCTAGGGTCTCTTAATCTCCTCAATATCAAGGTCTATCTTCAAGACCTGTAAATTTCCTTCTATTTCGAATTTACTCTTGGAATAGGTAAATCTTCAACCTTCACTAGTTTTCCTTCAACATAGTGAGAAATACTATCTTCTCTAGTTTTCTTTTCCAAAGGTAATTTCTTCAAATTCACTGGTTTCTTCTTAACCAGTGGAAATCTCCTTTGTAACTTAAAAACCTGTGCAAGAAAAAACCTTGTTGCAGCTCTGATACCACTGTTAGCTTTTAAAGCTAAATACTCAAGATAAAATAACCACAAGATCTAAAATAAAGTTGCAATATGAAATATATGATAATGGTAAAAAACTAAGCATATAAAACTCATAAATAAATTTTGAAATAACTCATATAAATACCATTAATAAATTCTCACAAAAATTGGATCTCAATTGAATAAGGATCTCAAATACACCATACTTCCATC